>CM061747.1:203925520-204525520 GCA_030979885.1 Lolium multiflorum
CTTCATCAACACCGAACGTGTGACCAAGTACGGAGGTGATGCCCGATTGTGGCACCGTCATCAAGATCTTCCACGCGCTTTTGCAAGCGGCAAGTGATCGTCTACTGCAGCAACAAGAGCCCCATCTTGTAGGCTTTGGAAATCTTCAAGGGTGAGTCTCAATCATCCCCTCGTTGCTACTGTCTTCTAGATTGCATCTTGGCTTGGATTGCGTTCTCGCGGTAGGAAATTTTTTGTTTTCTATGCAACTTTATCCTACAGTGGTATCAGAGCCGTGTCTATGCATAGATGGTTGCACGAGTAGAACATAATGGTTTTGTGGGCGTTGATGCTTATGTTGTTTTTAGTTTGAGTACTTTGCATCTTTTTGTGGCATAGTGGGATGAAGTGGCTCGGGCTAACTTTACATGACCCGTTCATGAGATTTGTTCACGCCGACATGCAACTTGTATTGCATAAGTGGCTTTGCGGGTGTGTCTGTATCTCCTACTATAGTGAAGATTCAATTTACTTCTTCTATTGACAACACTAGTATCACTGTTGTGGTTCATGTTCGAGGTAGATCGATCCTTACTCAAAACCCTAAACCACGTAAAAAATGCAAACCAAATTAGAGGCGAACTTGTTCTTGCAGTTTGTGATGGGATATGGCCATAATGTGATGATGACTATGTATATGAGATGATCATTATTGTATTTTGGCAACTGGCAGGAGCCTTATGGTTGTTTTAATTTCATGTTGAGTAGTATTTCAAAGAAGTTGTAATAGTTGCTACATGGGAGAACAATCATGAAGACGGCGCCATTGACCTTGATGCTACGCCGACGATGATGGAGATCATGCCCGTTGATGATGGAGATCATGTCCGTGCTTTGGAGATGAATATCAAAGGCGCAAAGACAAAAGGGCCATATCATATCACATATGAACTGCATGTGATGTTAATCTTTTTATGCATCTTATTTTGCTTAGATCACGACGGGTAGCATTATAAGATGATCCCTCCTGGCTCAAATATCAAGATACAAAGTGTTCAATCTCAGTATAATCAAGCAAGACTTGTCGTTTCTAAGCATCTCGTGATGATCGGATGCGGTGATAGACTCAACAAGTGCATACAACGGGGTGCAAGCCAGTTTTGCACATGTGGATACTAAGGGCCTTGACGAGCCTAGCATGTACGGACGTCTCGGAACACATGATACCGAAAGGTAGAGCATGAATCATATGATTGATATGATGAACACTTTGAGTGTTCTCCATTGAAGTTACATCTTGTCTCGTGATGATCGTACTTGGTGTGATGGATTTGGTTTGTGTGATCACTAAGACAATTCGAGGGATATTGTTTTGAGTGGGAGTTCACCTAGTTTTTAATTATGTTGAATTAAAATTTGAACTCAATTTTGTCATAAACTTAGTCTAAACTATTGCAAATATATGTTGTAGATATGGCGTCCCCAATCAATTTTAACCAGTTCCTAGAGAAAGAAAAGTTTAAGAGCAACGGTAGCAACTTCACCGACTGGTTCCCTCATGTGAGGATCTTCCTCAATGGCGGAAATCTGCAATATGTGCTTGATGCACCGCTAGGTGACCTCCTAAAACTGAAACCGATGAAGAAGAATGTTTACTTACTCGAAAACTCGGTAATTTCGTTCGGGCAGCCATCCTATGCAAATTGGAAGCCGATCTTTCAAAATCGTTTGAGCACCACGATCCATGAGCTGGTCAATGAGTTGAAACTATATTTGAAACTCACGCGTCGTAATCATGACATCAAATACTTCTTCACAACAGATGATGGAAGAAGGCAGTCTGCTTAGTATATTCTCATATGACTGTGCAGTTAAGAAAGTCCCGTTGACTTGGGAATAGTGATTCCTAACAGACTGGGGATTAATCGTGTCCTTCAATCACTGCCACCAAGTTACAAGAACTTTGGATGACTGCTAATATGCAGAATATGAACAAAGAGTTACCTGAACTCTTCGCCATGCTAAAATCTGCTGAGATTGAGATTAAGAAAGAGCACCAAGTGTTGATGGTCAACAAGACCACCAGTTTCAAGAAGCAAGTCTAAGGGAAAATTCAAGAAGGGTGGCAAGAAAGCTACCACGCCTCCTGTGAAACCTAAGAACGGCCCTAAGCCTGATGCTGAGTGCTATTACTGCAAGGAGAAGGGACACTGGAAGCGTAATTGTTCCAAGTTTGGCGGATCTGAAGAGCGGCCTTGTCAAGAAGAAAAAAGAAGGTATATCTGATATACATGTTATAGATGTTTATCTTACTGGTTCTCGTACTAGTACCTGGGTATTTGATACTGGTTCGGTTGCTCATATTTGTAACTCAAAACAGGAACTAAAGAATAAACGAAGACTACTAAAGGATGAAGTGACGATGCGCGTTGGAAATGGATCCAAAGTCGATGTGATCGCTGTCGGCACACTTCCTCTACATCTACCTTCGGGATTAGTTTTAAGCCTAAATAATTATTATTTTGTACCCGCGTTGAGCATGAACATTATATCTGGATCTTGTTTAATGCAAGACGGTTATTCATTCAAGTCCGAGAATAATAGTTGTTCTATTTTTATGAATAATATCTTTTATGGTCGAGCACCTGAAAAGAATGGTTTATTTCTGTTAGATCTCGATAGTAGTGATACACATATTCATAACATTGATGCTAAGCGAATTAAATTGAATGATAATCTACTTATATGTGGCACTGTCGCCTTGGTCATATTGGAGTGAAACGCATGAAGAAACTCCATACCGATGGATTACTTGAATCGCTTGACTTTGAGTCACTTGATAGATGCGAAGCATGTCTAATGGGAAAAATGACTAAGACTCCATTCTCTGGTATTATGGAGCGAGCTACAGACTTATTGGAAATCATACATACCGATGTGTGCGGACCAATGAGTGTAGCATCGCGCGGTGGTTATCGTTATGTTCTAATCTTCACAGATGATTTGAGTAGATATGGGTATATCTATTTAATGAAACATAAATCCGAAACTTTTGAGAAGTTTAAGGAATTTCAAAGTGAAGTAGAAAATCAACGTAACAAGAAGATTAAATTTCTACGATCTGATCGCGCAGGTGAATATCCTGTTATGAGTTTGCACATTAAAGAAATGAATACTTTCACACTGATTAATCATTGAACACCTCAACGAAACGGTGTGTCCGAACGTCGTAATCGAACTCTCTTAGATATGGTTCGTTCTATGATGTCTCTTACTGATTTGTCGTTATCATTTTGGAGTTATGCATTAGAGACAGCTGCATTCACTTTAAATAGAGCACCATCAAAATCTGTTGAAACGACACCGTATGAATTATGGTTTAATAAGAAACGTCGTTCCTTAAAGTTTGGGGTTGCGAAGCCTATGTAAAAAAGTTACAACCGGACAAGCTAGAACCCAAAGCTGAGAAATGCGTCTTCATAGGATACCCTAAGGAAACTATAGGGTACACTTTCTATCACAGATCCAAAGGCAAGATTTTTGTTGCTAAGAACGGAACCTTCTTGAGAAAGAATTTCTCACTAAAGAAGTGACTGGAAGAAAAGTAGAACTCGATGAGATTGAAGAATCTTTGCTCGTTGATCAGAGTAGCGCAGTATCGGAAGATGTCCTGTGCCGCCTACACCGGCAACAGAGGAAGCTAATGATAATGATCATGAAACTTCAAATGAGATAGCTACTGAACCTCGTAGATCGACAAGGGAACGTACCACTCCTGATTGGTATGATCCCTGTCTAAATGTCATGATTGTGGATAACAATGATGAGGACCCTGCGACATATGCAGAAGCGATGATGAGCCCAGATTCCAACAACTGGCAAGAAGCCATGAAATCCAAAGGGATCCATGTATGATAACAAAGTGTGGACTTTGGTAGACTTACCCGAGCAGCCTGAAGCATTCATAATAAATGGATCTCAAGAGAAAACAAGGTCAATGGTAACACATCGTCTATAAAGCTTCTTCCACTGCTTCCAGCGGCTCGAGCAATCACGTGTTGACTGTTGATGAGACTTTCTCACCTTAGCTAAGCTAAAATTCATGAGGATTTTGTTAGCAATAGCTGCATTTTGATTATGAGATTTGGCAGATGGATGTCAAAACGGCGTTCCTTAAATGGAGACATCGAGGAAGAGTTGTATATGGTACAACCCAAAGGTTTTGTCGATCCTAAAAAATGCTGACAAAGTATGCAAACTTCAGCGTTCAATTTATGGACTGAAGCAAGCATCGAGAAGTTGGAACCGACGGTTTGATAAGGTGATCAAAGACTCTGGTCACATGGTGAGGCCTGTATTTACAAGAAAGTGAGTGGAAGCTCTGTAGTAGCATTCCTGATATTATATGTAGATGACATATTATTGATTGGGAATGATATAGAACTATTAAGCAATGTAAAAGGTTATTTGAATAATAGTTTTTCAATGAAAGACCTTGGTGAAGCATCATATATATTAGGCATCAAGATTTATAGAGATAGATCAAGACGTCTAATAGGGCTATCACAGAGTACATACTCGGACAAGATTCTAAAGAAGTTAGAATGGACGAAAAGAAAGGATTCTTACCTGTTACTGTGTGGGCATTCCTGAGTAAGACTCAAGGTCCTACTTTTATCATATAATAGAAAGAGAAAGGATGAGTCGTATCCTCCCTATGCCTCAAGCAGAGGCTCTATCATGTATGCCATGCTATGTACTAGACCGGATATAGGCTGTTGTTAGTTTGACTAGCGCATATCAAAGTGATCCGTGAATGAACACTGACATGGCTGGCAACATCCTGAAGGTACTTGAAAAGAACTAAGGATATGTTTCTTTTTTTGTTATGAGGTGACTGGGTGAGCCTGTAACAAGTTACACCTGATGCAAGTTGGAACACCTGATCCATGACTCTAAGCTCACAGCCTCTGGGTACGTGTTTATATTGAATGGTGCTGTAGTAAGCTGGGCAAGCTGCAATGCACGGTGGCGAAGTCTTCAACAGAATCGGAGTACATAGCGGCTTCAGAGGCTTCATCGGAAGCGGTATGGATGAAGAGGTTCATTATAGAGCTCGGTGTGGTTCCTAGTGCATTGGACCCACTAGTCATCTACTGTGACAACATGGGTGCAATCGCCAATGCACAAGAACAAAGGTCACACAAGAGGCTGAAGCATATCAAGCTGCGTTATCATTCGATTCGCGAGTACATCGAAGATGGAGAAGTAAAGATTTGCAAAGTACACACATATCTGAATGTAGCAGATCCGTTGACTAAAACTAAGCTTGGGGATGCTCGATACGTCCCAAACGTATCTATAATTTCTTATGTTCCATGCTACTTTTATGATGATACTCACATGTTTTATACACATTATATGTCGCATTTACGCATTTTCTGGAACTAACCTATTGATGAGATGCCAAGGAGCCGCTGTCAGTCACTGCTTTTGGTTCTAAATCCTAGTAAGGAAATATTCTCGAATTGACGAAATCAACGCCCAGGTCCCTATTTTTCCAGCTTCCAGAAGTCCGAAGAGGAAACGAAGGCCACGAGGCGACTACACACAGGCGGCGCCTCAGCTCGGCCGCGGGTCTCATCGTGTGGGCCCCTCTCTGATTTCCACTCACTCTCCGCCTACTTAGTGTCTTCTGTCGTTGAAACCCCCAAAGACTGAGAGTCACTACACGGAAACCTTCCGCAGACGAGCGCCGCCAATCCCATCTCTGGGGATTCAGGAGATCGCCTCCGGCACCCTGCCGGGGAGGGGAATCATCTCCTGGAGGTCTCTTCATCGCCATGACGCCTGCATTGATGTGAGGTCTCACCTGACCATGGGTCCAGCGTAGCTAGATGGTCGCTCTTCTCCTAATTGTAGCTATCATGCCCGATCTTGTGAGCTGCCCAACATGATCAAGATCATCTAGTAATCCTGCATGTTGTGTTTGCTGGGATCCGATGAATATTTAATACTATGTCAAGTTGATTATCAATCTATCATATATGAGTTATTTATGTTCTTGCATGCTCTCCGTTGCTAGTAGCTCTGGCCAAGTTGATACTTGTGACTCTAAGAGGGAGTATTTATGCTCGATAGTGGGTTCATGCCTCCATTAAACCTGGGACAAGTGACAAAAAGTTCTAAGGTTGTGATGTGCTGCTGCCACTAGGACAAAACATCGATGCTTTGTCTAAGGATATTTGTGTTGATTACTACGACCATACTTATAATGCAATTGTTCTGTTGGGCTTGCAACTTAATACCTGAAGGGGTCTTGATGATAATCTAAAGTGGGACTTTAGGCATATTTGATGTCGGATGCATGTCTATGTACTTTGTCGTAATGCCTGATTAAATCTCATATACTCATCATGATATATGTATGTGCATTGTTATGCCTTCTTTATTTGTCAATTGCCCAACCTAATTCATTCACCCAACATGCTATTTATCTTATGGGAGACACCGCTAGGTGAACTGGTGGACCTTGGCCCATTATTTACATCCTAAATACACCCATCGTAATACTTGTTCTTTACCTGTTTCTTCGCGTAAAACAATCATCTTCCACACAATACGGTTAATCCTTTGTTCACAGCAGCAAGTCGGTGAGATTGACAACCTCATTGGGTACGTTGGGGCAAAGTACTTTGGTTATGTTGTGCAGGTTCCACGTGGAATCCCCGGTGTTGCGCCGCACTATATTTCGCCACCATCAACCTTCAACGTGCTTCTTGGCTCCTACTGGTCCGATTAAACCTTGGTTTCTTACTGAGGGAAACTTGCCACTGTGCGCATCAAACCTTCCTCTTAGGGTTCCCCCGTGTCAACCACACGCATCAAGCAAATTTCTGGCGCTGTTTGGGAGATCAAGACACGCTGCAAGGGGAATCTCCACTTCCAATCTCTTTACTTTGTTTTTGTCTTGCTTTATTTTTTATTTACTACTTTGTTTGCTGCATTAAAACAAAACACAAAAAAATTAGTTGCTAGCTTTACTTTATTTACCGTCTTGTTCTCTATATCAAAAACACAAAAAAATTAGTTACTTGTCTTTACTTTATTTGCTTATTTTATTTTACTACTGCTAAAATGAATACCCCTGAAAAAATGCTAAGTTGTGTGACTTCACAAACACTAATAATGATTTCCTATGCACACCTATTGCTCCACCTCCTACTACAGCAGAATTCTTTGAAATTAAACCTGCTTTACTAAATCTTGTTATGAGAGGAGCAATTTTCTGGTGTTAGTTCTGATGATGCTGCTGCCCATCTTAATAATTTTGTTGAACTATGTGAAATGCAAAGTATAAGGATGTAGATGGTGACATTATAAAATTAAAATTGTTTCCTTTCTCATTAAGAGGAAGAGCTAAAGATTGCTTGCTATCTTTGCCTAAGAATAGTATTGATTCATGGACTAAATGTAAGATGCTTTTATTGGTAGATATTATCCTCCCGCTAAAATTATATCTTTGAGAAGTAGCATAATGAATTTTAAGCAATTAGATAATGAACATGTTGCTCAAGCATGGGATAGAATGAAATCTTTGGTAAAGAATTGCCCAACCCATGGACTGACTACTTGGATGATCATCCAAACCTTCTGCAGGACTAAATTTTTCTTCGCGAAATTTATTGATTCAGTTGCTGGAGGTACCTTTATGTCCATCACTTTTGGGGCGGCACAAAGCTTCTTGATGTATATTGATAAATTACTCTGAATGGCACACGGGAAGAGCTCCACAAGGTAAGAAGGTAAATTGCTGAAGAAACCTCCTTATGATAAAAAGATTAATGTGATTATCTATGTTGTGAATGGTAGATCTTAATGTTGATCCAAATGACTCCTTTAGCTTCATTGGTTGCTCAAGAAGAAAATGTTGATGTGAACTTCATTAAAAATAATAATTTCAACAACGATGCTTATAGGAACAATTCCGGTAACAACTATAGGCCATATCCTTCTGCTAATGGTAATGGTTATGGTAATTCTTAAATTTTTACAACAATAATAGGAGTGTACCCCCTGTCTTGAAGCCATGCTTAAAGAATTTATTAGTACACAAACCGCTTTTAACAAATCTGTTGAGGAAAAGCTTGATAAAATTGATATTCTTGCTTCTTTGATAGACTTGCTTCTGATGTTGATCTTTTAAAATTGAAAGTTATGCCTAATAAGGACATTGATAATAAGATTGTTACTACAGAAAATGCCATCCAAGTTATAATTAATGAGAATATAAGATTAATGGCTGAATTGCGTGCTAGGTGGGATAGAGAAGAAAATGAAAACTAGCTAAAGAGAATAATATAGCTAAAGTTTGGACTATTACCACCACTAGTAATGATAATGATTCACATGTTGCTACACCTCCTACTATCAATGGTAAAACACCAGCACAATGTTTCTACCCAGTACAAAGCGTACAAAACTCACTAAATTGCTAAACCGCCGAAACTGCTTGTATAAAACCGCTGAATTTTTTCCCCAATATTGGGGACAATGATCCTATTGCTGTAGATCATAATGGTTTAGATTTTGATGATTGTCACATCTCTGAAGTTATAAAGTTTTTACAAAAACTTGCTAGAAGTCCTAATGCTATGCTATAAATTTGGCCTTTACAAAACATATTACAAATGCTCTCATAAAAGCTAGAGAAGAGAAACTAAAACTTGAAACTTTTATTCCTAGAAAGCTAGAAGATGGTTGGGAGCCCATCATAAAGATGAGGGTCAATGATTTTGATTGTAATGCTTTATGTGATCTTGGTGCAAGTATTTGTTATGCCTAAGAAAATCTATGATATGCTTGACTTGCCACCATTGAAAAATTGTTATTTAGATGTTAATCTTGCTGATAATGCTAAAAAGAAACCTTTGGGGAGGATTGATAATGTTCGTATTATGGTTAACAATAACTTTGTCCCCGTTTATTTTGTTGTCTTGGATATTGAATGCAATGCCTCTTGTCCCATTATATTGGGAAGACCTTTTTCTTCGAACCGTTGGTGCTATTATTGATATGAAGGAAGGTAATATTAAATATCAATTTCCTCTCTCAAGAAAGGTATGGAACACTTCCCTAGAAAAAGAATGAAGTTACCTTATGATTCTATTATTAGAACAAATTATGATGTCAATGCTTCATCTCTTGATATACTTGATTTGCACTTTCTGCGCCTAGCCGAAAGGCGTTAAAGAAAAGCGCTTATGGGAGACAACCCATGTTTTTACTACAGTACTTACTTTGTTTTATATTTGAGTCTTGGAAGTTGTTACTACTATAGCAACCTCTCCTTATCTTTATTTTATTGCATTGTTGTGCCAAGTAAAGTCTTTGATAGCAAAGTCAATACTAGATTTGGATTACTGCGCAGAAACAGATTTCTTGCTGTCACGAAACTGGGCAGAATTCTCCTCAGAGGTAACTCAGAAAAAATCTGCAAATTTACGTGCGTGATCCTCAGATATGTACGCAACTTTCATTCAATTTGAGCATTTTCATCTGAGCAAGTTAAGTGCCCCTGTAAAATTCTTCTTTACGGACTGTTCTGTTTTGACAGATTCTGCCTTTTATTTCGCATTGCCTGTTTTGCTATGTTTGATAGATTTCTTTGTTCCATTAACTTTCAGTAGCTTTGTGCAATGTCCAGAAGTGTTAAGAATGATTATTTCACCTCTGAATATATGAATTTTCAATTATGCACTAACCCTCTAATGAGTTTGTTTCGAGTTTGGTGTGAAGGAAGTTTTCAAGGGTCAAGAGAGGAGGATGATACAATATGATCAAGAAGAGTGAAAAGTCTAGGCTTGGGGTGCCCCCGTTGTTCATCCCTGCATATTTCAAGAAGACTCAAGTATCTAAGCTTGGGGATGCCCAAGGCATCCCCTTCTTCATCGACAACATTATCAGGTTCCTTAATGAAACTATATTTTTATTCAATACATCTTATGTGCTTTGTTTGGAGCGTCGGTGTTTGCTTTAGTTTTTGTTTTGTTTGAATAAAGTTGGATCCCACAATCTTATTGGAGAGAGACACGCTCCGCTGCTTCGTATGAACACATGTGTTCTTAGCTTTATCTTTAATGTTCATTGCGAAAGTTGAACTACCTCATTCATTGATATATGGTTAAACGGAAAATGCCGCATGTGGTAAATGGTATAATGTCTTGAATAATGTGATACTTGGCAATTGTTGTGCTCATATAGATCATGTTTAAGCTCTTACATCATGTACTTGCACCTATTAATGAATAACTACATAGAGCTTGTTAAAATTTGGTTTGCATGATTGGTCTCTAAGTCTAGATATTTTCTGGTTGAGGTGTTTGAACAACAAGGGAGACAATGTAAAGTCTTATAATGCTTACAATTGTAGGATAACGTAGCATAGAAAACAAAAAATTTTCCCACGAACACGCAATCCAAGCCAAGATGCAATCTAGAAGATGGTAGCAACGAGGGGATTGTCGAGACTCACCCCTGAAGAGATTCCAAAGCCTACAAGAGGAGGCCCTTGTTGCTGCGGTAGACGTTCACTCTGCCGCTTGCAAAGCGCGTAGAAGATCTTGATCACGATCGGTTCCGGCGCCACGAACGGGCCGCACCTCCGTACTCGGTCACACGTTCGGTTGTTGATGAAGACGACGTCCACCTCCCCGTTCCAGCCGGCAGCGGAAGTAGTAGCTCCTCTTGAATCCGACAGCACGACGGCGTGGTGTCGGTGGCGGTGGAGAAATCCGGCGGAGCTTCGCTAAGCGTGCGGGATATGGTGGAGGAGCGGGGCGCTAGGGTTTGGGGAGAGGGGGTGGCCGGCCACTATGGGGGCGGCCAAGCTTGTGGCTTTGGTGTGGCCGGCCCCCTCCCCTTGGCCCTCTATATATAGGTGGAAGCCCCAAGTGTTGGCCTACAAGTCTTCGAATAAGACCCGAACCCAAAACCTTCCATATGGTGGGAAACCTTCCCAAGCTAGGATTCCCACTAGAGGTGGGAATTCCACCTTCCATAGGGGGGGTGCCCTCTAAGGGGAGTCCACTTGGGACTCCTCCCCCACTAGGGTTGGCCGGCCATGAGGTGGAGTCCCTCCGGGACTCCACCTTCCTTGGTGGTTTCTTCCGGACTTTTCTAGAACCTTCTAGAACCTTCCATAGAACCTTCCGCATCATTTTATTCACATAAAATGACATCCTATATATATGAATCTTATTCTCCGGACCATTCCGGAACTCCTCGTGATGTCCGGGATCTCATCCGGGACTCCCAACAAATATTCGAACTCCATTCCATATTCAAGTTCTACCATTTCAACATCCAACTTTAAGTGTGTCACCCCACGGTTCGCGAACTATGCGGACATGGTTGAGTACTCACTCCGACCAATAACCAATAGCGGGATCTGGAGATCCATAATGGCTCCTACATATTCAACGATGACTTAGTGATCGAATGAACCATTCACATACGATACCAATTCCCTTTGTCACGAGCTTACTTGTCCGAGGTTTGATCATCGGTATCACACTATACCTTGTTCAACCTCGTCTCCCGACAAGTACTCTTTACTCGTACCGTGGCATGTGGTCTCTTATGAACTTATCTATGCTTGCAAGACATTAGACGACATTCCACCGAGAGCGCCCAGAGTATATTTATCCGCCATCGGGATGGACAAATCCCACCGTTGGATCCATATGCCTCAACTCATACTTTCCTGGACACTTAATCCCACCTTTATAACCACCCATTTACGCAATGACGTTTGATGTAATCAAAGTACCTTGCCGGTATAAGTGATTTACATGATCTCATGGTCATAAGGACTAGGTAACTATGTATTGAAAGCTTATAGCAAATAACTTAATGACGGGATCTTAATTGGATGTGTCCATTACATCATTCATACAATGATATAACCTTGTTATTAATAACATCCAACGTTCATGATTATGAAACTAATCATCTATTAATCAACAAGCTAGTTAAGAGGCTTACTAGGGACTCTTTGTTGTTTGCTATCACACATGTATCATCGTCAGCGAATAAGGTCTATAGCATGGTATATAAACATTTATCATAAACATAAAGATATATATAATAACCACTTTTATTATTGCCTCTTGGGCATATCTCCAACAGTCTTCCACTTGCACTAGAGTCAATAATCTAGATTACATTGTAATATACCTAACACCCATGGCATTCTCGTGTTGGTCATGCTTTGCCCTAGGGAGAAGCTTTAGTCAACGGATCCGGCTACATTCGTATCGTTGTGTACTTTGCAAATCTTTACTTCTCCATCTTCGATGTACTCGCGAATCGAGTGGCAACGCAGCTTGATATGCTTCAGCCTCTTGTGTGACCTTGGCTCTTGTGCATTGGCTATGGCACCCATGTTATCACAGTAGATGACAAATGGGTCCAATGCACTAGGAACCACACCGAGCTCTACAATGAACCTCTTCATCCATACCGCTTCAGTGAAGCCTCCGAAGCCGCTATGTATTCCGATTCTGTTGAAGACTTTGCCACCGTGCACTGCTTGGAGCTGCACCAGCTTACCGCAGCACCATTCAATATAAACACGTACCCAGATTGTGACTTAGAGTCATCAGGATCAGTGTTCCAACTTGCATCGGTGTAACTTGTTACAACGAGCTCTTGGTCACCTCCATAACAAAGAAACATATCCTTAGTTCTTTTCAAGTACTTCAGGATATTCTTGACCGCTGTCCAGTGTTCCATTCCTGGATCACTTTGATATCTGTTAGTCAAACTAACAGCATGTGCTATATCCGGTCTTGTACATAGCATGGCATACATGATAGAGCCTACTGCCGAGGCATAGGGGATCTGACTCATCCTTTCTCTTTCTTCTGCCGTAGCCGGTCCTTGAGTCTTACTCAAGACCTTGCCTGGTAACATAGGTAAGAATCCTTTCTTACTTTCGTCCATTCTAAACTTCTTCAGAATCTTGTCCAGGTATGTACTCTGTGATAGCCCTATTAGACGTCTTGATCTATCTCTATAAATCTTGATGCCTAATATGTATGATGCTTCACCAAGGTCTTTCATTGAAAAACTATTATTCAAATAACCCTTTACACTGCTTAATAGTTCTATATCATTCCCAATCAATAATATGTCATCTACATATAATATCAGGAATGCTACAGAGCTCCCACTCACTTTCTTGTAAATACAGGCCTCTCCATGACACTGTATAAACCCGAAGTCTTTGATCACCTTATCAAAACGTCGGTTCCAACTTCTCGATGCTTGCTTCAGTCCATAGATTGAACGCTGAAGTTTGCATACTTTGTCAGCATTTTTAGGATCGACAAAACCTTTGGGTTGTACCATATACAACTCTTCCTCAATGTCTCCATTAAGGAATGCCGTTTTGACATCCATCTGCCAAATCTCATAATCGAAAAATGCAGCTATTGCTAACAAAATCCTCACAGATTTTAGCTTTGCTACAGGTGAGAAAGTCTCATCGTAGTCAACACCTTGAATTTGTCGGAAACCCTTTGCGACAAGTCGAGCTTTATAGACAGTAATATTACCATCAGCATCTGTTTTTCTTTTGAAGATCCATTTATTCTCGACAGCCTTGCGGCTATCAGGTAAGTCTACCAAAGTCCATACTTTGTTATCATACATGGATCCCATTTCGGATTTCATGGCTTCTTGCCATTTGTTGGAATCTGGGCTCATCATCGCTTCTTCATACGTCGCAGGGTCTTCATCATTGTTATCCACAATCATGACATTTAGACAAGGATCATACCAATCTGGAGTGGCACGATCCCTTGTCGATCTGCGAGGTTCAGTAGCTGTCTCATTTGAAGTTTCATGATCATTATCATTAGCTTCCTCTGTTGTCGGTGTAGGTGGTACAGGAACATTTTCCGGTACTGCGCTACTCTGATCAACGAGTAGAGATTCTTCAATCTCATCGAGTTCTACTTTTCTTCCAGTCACTTCTTTAGTGAGAAATTCTTTCTCAAGAAAGGTTCCGTTCTTAGCAACAAAGATCTTGCCTTCGGATCTGTGATAGAAAGTGTACCCTATAGTTTCCTTAGGGTATCCTATGAAGACGCATTTCTCCGCTTTGGGTTCTAGCTTGTCCGGTTGTAACTTTTTTACATAGGCTTCGCAACCCCAAACTTTTAGGAACGACAGCTTAGGTTTCTTATTAAACCATAATTCATACGGCGTCGTTTCAACGGATTTTGATGGTGCTCTATTTAAAGTGAATGCGGCTGTCTCTAATGCATAACTCCAAAATGATAACGGCAAATCAGTAAGAGACATCATAGAACGAACCATATCTAAGAGAGTTCGATTACGACGTTCGGACACACCGTTTCGTTGTGGTGTTCAATTGTGAAAGTATTCCGCATTTCTTTAAATGCATGCCAAACTCATAACTTAGATATTCACCTCCGCGATCAGATCGTAGAAATTTAATCTTCTTGTTACGTTGATTTTCTACTTCACTTTGGAATTCCTTAAACTTCTCGAAAGTTTCGGATTTATGTTTCATTAAATAGATATACCCATATCTACTCAAATCATCTGTGAAGGTTAGAACATAACGATAACCACCGCGCGATGCTACACTCATTGGTCCACACACATCTGTATGTATGATTTCCAATAAGTCAGTAGCTCGCTCCATCATACCCGAGAATGGAGTCTTAGTCATTTTTCCCATCAGACATGCTTCGCATCTATCAAGTGACTCAAAGTCAAGTGATTCAAGTAATCCATCAGTATGGAGTTTCTTCATGCGTTTCACTCCAATATGACCAAGACGACAGTGCCACATATAAGTAGAATTATCATTCAATTTAATTCGCTTAGCATCAATGTTATGTATATGTGTATCACTACTATCGAGATCTAATAGAAATAAGCCATTCTTTTCAGGTGCTCGACCATAAAAGATATTATTCATAAAGATAGAACAACCATTATTCTCAGACTTGAATGAATAACCGTCTTGCATTAAACAAGATCCTGATATAATGTTCATGCTCAACGCGGGTACATAATAACAATTATTTAGGCTTAAAACTAATCCCGAAGGTAGATGTAGAGGAAGTGTCCCGACTGCGATCACATTGACCTTGGATCCGTTTCCAACGCGCATCGTCACTTCATCTTTCAGCAGTTGTCGTTTATTCTTTAGTTCCTGTTTCGAGTTACAAATATGAGCAACCGAACCAGTATCAAATACCCAGGTACTAGAACGAGAACCAGTGAAATGAACATCTATAACATGTATATCAGATATACCTTCTTTCTTCTTCTTGACAAGGCCGCTCTTCAGATCCGCCAAATACTTGGAGCAATTACGCTTCCAGTGTCCCTTCTCTTTGCAGTAATAGCAATCAGCATCAGGCTTAGGGCCGTTCTTAGGTTTCATAGGAGGTGTGGCAGCTTTCTTGCCACCCTTCTTGAATTTTCCCTTAGACTTGCCCTGTTTCTTGAAACTGGTGGTCTTGTTGACCATCAACACTTGGTGCTCTTTCTTAATCTCAATCTCAGCAGCTTTTAACATGCCAAAGAGTTCAGGAAACTCCTTGTTCATGTTCTGCATATTGTAATTCATCACAAAGTTCTTGTAACTTGGTGGCAGTGATTGAAGGACACGATTAATCCCCAGTCTGTTAGGAATCACTATTCCCAAGTCACTGAGTTTCTTCGCATGCCCGGTCATAACGAGCATGTGCTCACTAATGGAGCTGCCTTCTTCCATCATACAGCTGAAAAAGTGTTTCGATGCTTCATAGCATTCCACGGCCGCATGAGTTTCAAAAATAGTCTTCAACTCTTTCATCAACTCATGAGGATCGTGGTGCTCAAAACGTTTTTGAAGATCGGATTCCAGACTGCATAAGATGGCACACTGAACTTGAGAGTACCGAGTTTTCCGAGTTGCGTAAACATTCTTTACTTCATCGGTTTCAGTTTCTGCTGGAGGATCACCTAGCGGTGCATCAAGCACATATTGCAGATTTCCGCCATTGAGGAAGATCCTCACATGACGGAACCAGTCGGTGAAGTTGCTACCGTTGCTCTTAAGTTTTTCTTTCTCTAGGAACTGGTTAAAATTGATTGGGGACGCCATATCTACAACATATTTGCAATAGTTTAGACTAAGTTTATGACAAATTGAGTTCAAATTTTAATTCAACATAATTAAAAATCTAGGTGAACTCCCACTCAAAACAATATCCCTCGCATTGTCTTAGTGATCACACGAACCAAATCTACCGCACCTAAACCCGATCATCACGAGAAAAGGTGTGATTTCAATGGCGAACACTCAAAGTGTTCATCATATCAATCATATGATTCATGCTCTACCTTTCGGTATCACGTGTTCCGAGACCATGTCTGTACATGCTAGGCTCGTCAAGGCCACCTTAGTATCCGCATGTGCAAAACTGTCTTGCACCCGTTGTATGTACTTATTGAATCTATCACACCCGATCATCACGAGATGCTTCGAAACGACAAGACTTGATAACGGTGCTACTAAGGATGAACACTTTATTATCTTGAGATTTTAGTGAGAGGGATCATCTTATAATGCTACCGTCGCGATCTAAGCAAAATAAGATGCATAAAAGGATTAACATCACATGCAGTTCATATGTGATATGATATGGCCCTTTTGTCTTTGCGCCTTTGATCTTGATCTCCAAAGCGTGGACATGATCTCCATCATCAACGGGCATGATCTCCATCATCGTCGGCGAAGCACCAAGGTCAATGGCGCCGTCTTCATGATCGTCCTCCATGTAGCAACTATTACAACTACTTTGAAATACTACTCAACATGAAATTTAAAGACAACCATAAGGCTCCTGCCAGTTGCCACAATACAATAATGATCATCTCATACATATTCATCATCACATTATGGCCATATCACATCACCAAACCCTGCAAAAACAAGTTAGACGTTCTCTAATTTGGTTTGCATATTTTACGTGGTTTAGGGTTTTCGAGTAAGATCCAATCTACCTACGAACATGAACCACAACGGTGATACTAGTGTTTTCAATAGAGAGTAAATTGAATCTTCACTATAGTAGGAGAGACAGACACCCGCAAAGCCACTTATGCAATACAAGTTGCATGTCAAGCGTGGAGCAAATCTCATGAACGCGGTCATGTAAAGTTAGCCCGAGCCGCTTCATCCCACTATGCCACAAAGATGCAAAGTACTCAACTAAAGATAACAAGAGCATCAACGCCCACAAACCATTGTGTTCTACTCGTGCAACCATCTATGCATAGACACGGCTCTGATACCACTGTAGGATAACGTAGCATAGAAAACAAAAATTTTCCTACGGCGAACACGCAATCCAAGCCAAGATGCAATCTAGAAGACGGTAGCAACGAGGGGATTGTCGAGACTCACCCTTGAAGAGATTCCAAAGCCTACAAGAGGAGGCTCTTGTTGCTGCGGTAGACGTTCACTTGCCGCTTGCAAAAGCGCGTAGAAGATCTTGATCACGATCGGTTCCGGCGCCACGAACGGGCAGCACCTCCGTACTCGGTCACACGTTCGGTTGTTGATGAAGACGACGTCCACCTCCCCGTTCCAGCGGGCAGCGGAAGTAGTAGCTCCTCTTGAATCCGACAGCACGACGGCGTGGTGTCGGTGGCGGTGGAGAAATCCGGCGGAGCTTCGCTAAGCGTGCGGGATATGGTGGAGGAGCGGGGCGCTAGGGTTTGGGGAGAGGGGGTGGCCGGCCACTATGGGGGGCGGCCAAGCTTGTGGCTTTGGTGTGGCCGGCCCCCTCCCCTTGGCCCTCTATATATAGGTGGAAGCCCCAAGTGTTGGACTACAAGTCTTCGAATAAGACCCGAACCCAAAACCTTCCATATGGTGGGAAACCTTCCCAAGCTAGGATTCCCACTAGAGGTGGGAATTCCACCTTCCATAGGGGGGGTGGCCGGCCCCCTAAGGGGGAGTCCACTTGGGACTCCTCCCCCACTAGGGTTGGCCGGCCATGGAGGTGGAGTCCCATGTGGACTCCACCTTCCTTGGTGGTTTCTTCCGGACTTTTCTAGAACCTTCTAGAACCTTCCATAGAACCTTCCGCATCATTTTATTCACATAAAATGACATCCTATATATGAATCTTATTCTCCGGACCATTCCGGAACTCCTCGTGATGTCCGGGATCACATCCGGGACTCCGAACAAATATTCGAACTCCATTCCATATTCAAGTTCTACCATTTCAACATCCAACTTTAAGTGTGTCACCCTACGGTTCGCGAACTATGCGGACATGGTTGAGTACTCACTCCGACCAATAACCAATAGCGGGATCTGGAGATCCATAATGGCTCCCACATATTCAACGATGACTTTAGTGATCGAATGAACCATTCACATACGATACCAATTCCCTTTGTCACGCGATTTTACTTGTCCGAGGTTTGATCATCGGTATCACACTATACCTTGTTCAACCTCGTCTCCTGACAAGTACTCTTTACTCGTACCGTGGTATGTGGTCTCTTATGAACTTATTCATATGCTTGCAAGACATTAGACGACATTCCACCGAGAGGGCCCAGAGTATATCTATCCGTCATCGGGATGGACAAATCCCACTGTTGATCCATATGCCTCAACTCATACTTTCCGGATACTTAATCCCACCTTTATAACCACCCATTTACGCAGTGGCGTTTGATGTAATCAAAGTACCTTTCCGGTATAAGTGATTTACATGATCTCATGGTCATAAGGACTAGGTAACTATGTATTGAAAGCTTATAGCAAATAACTTAATGACGTGATCTTATGCTACGCTTAATTGGGTGTGTCCATTACATCATTCATACAATGATATAACCTTGTTATTAATAACATCCAATGTTCATGATTATGAAACTAATCATCTATTAATCAACAAGCTAGTTAAGAGGCTTACTAGGGACTCTTTGTTGTTTACATATCACACATGTATCAATGTTTCAGGTTAATACAATTATAGCATGGTATATAAACATTTATCATAAACATAAAGATATATATAATAACCACTTTTATTATTGCCTCTTGGGCATATCTCCAACAACAATATGTTTATATGTGAGTCTTGCTGCACCATTTTATACTTGAGTTTGCTTCAAACAACCTTGCTAGCCTAGCCTTGTATTGAGAGGAATTCTTCTCGTGCATCCAAATACTTGAGCAAATCCATGCCATTTGTGTCCACCATACCTACCTATCACACGGTATTTCTCCGCCATTCCAAAGTACATTACTTGAGTGCTACCTTTAAAATTTCTATTCTTTACCTTTGCAATATATAGCTCATGGGACAAATAGCCTTAAAAACTATTGTGGTGAAGAATATGTACTTATGTGTCTTATTTCTTAATAAGTTGCTTGTTGTGCGGTAACCATGTTTCTGGGGACGCCATCAACTTTTACCTTTGTTGAATATCATGTGAGTTGCTATGCATGTTTGTCTTGTCTGAAGTAAGGGAGATTTTCATGATCAAATGGTTTGAGTATGCATATTGTTAGAGAAGAACATTGGGCCGCTAACTAAAGCCATGAATCATGGTGGAAGTTTCAGTTTGGACATAAAACCTCAATCTCTTATGAGAATATTAATTGTTGTTGAATGCTTAAGCATTAAAAGAGGAGTCCATTATCTGTTGTCTATGTTGTCCCGGTATGGATGTCTAAGTTGAGAATAATCAAAAGCGAGAAATCCAATGCGAACCTCTCCTTAGACCCTTGTACATGCGGCATAGAGGTACCCCTTTGTGACACTTGGTTGAAACATATGTTATGCAATGATAATCTGTGTTAATCCAAGCTAATTAGGACAAGGTGTGGGCACTATTAGTATACTATGCATGAGGCTTGCAACTTATAAGATGTCTTATACATAACTCATATGCTTTATTACTACCGTTGACAAAATTGTTTCTTGTTTTCAAAATAAAAGCTCTAGCACAAAAATAGTAATCAATGCTTCCCTCTGCGAAGGGCCTTTCTTCTACTTTATTGTTGAGTCAGTTTACCTATTCTTTCTATCTTAGAAGCAAACACTTGTGTAAACTGTGCATTGATTCTTACATGTTTACCTATTGCACTTGTTATATTACTTTGTGTTGACAATTATCCATGAGATATACATGTTGAAGTTGAAAGCAACCGCTGAAACTTATATCTTCCTTTGTGTTGTTTCAAAGCTTTCTACTAAGAACTTATTGCTTATGAGTTAACTCTTATGCAAGACTTATTGATGCTTGTCTTGAAAGTATTATTCATGAAAAGTCTTTGTTATATGATTCATTTGTTTACTCATTATCTTCATCATTGCTTCTCGCATTCATCTCATGTGCTTTACAATAGTATTGATCAAGATTATGATAGCATGTCACTTCAGAAATTATCTTTGTTATCGTTTACCTACTCGAGGGCGAGTAGGAACTAAGCTTGGGGATGTTTGATACGTCCCAAACGTATCTATAATTTCTTATGTTCCATGCTACTTTTATGATGATACTCACATGTTTTATACACATTATATGTCGTTATTATGCATTTTCCGGCACTAACCTATTGATGAGATGCCGAAGAGCCAGTTGCTTTTTTCTGCTGTTTTTGGTTTCAGAAATCCTAGTAAGGAAATATTCTCGGAATTAGACGAAATCAACGCCCAGGGTCCTATTTTTCCACGAAGCTTCCAGAAGTCCGAAGAGGAAACAAAGTGGGGCCACGAGGCGACGACACAACAGGGCGGCGCGGCCGTGTGGGCCCCGTGACGCCCCTAACCTACCCTTCCGCCTACTTAAAGCCTTCGTCGCGAAACCCCTAGTACCGAGAGCCACGATACGGAAAACCTTCAGACGCAGCCGCCGCCAATCCCATCTCGGGGACTCAGGACGCCTCCGCCACCCTGCCGGAGAGGGGAATCATCTCCCGGAGGTCTCTTCATCGCCATGATCGCCTCCGGATTGATGTGTCAGTAGTTCACCCCTGGATCATGGGTCCATAGCAGTAGCTAGATGGTCGTCTTCTCCTAATTGTGTTATCATGCTCGATCTTGTGAGCTGCCTATCATGATCAAGATCGTTTCTTTGTAATCCTACATGTTGTGTTTGTTGGGATCCGATGGATATTGAATACTATGTCAAGTTGATTATCAATCTATCATATATGAGTTGTTTATGTTCTTGCATGCTCTCCGTTGCTAGTAGAGGCTCTGGCCAAGTTGATACTTGTGACTCCAAGAGGGAGTATTTATGCTCGATAGTGGGTTCATGCCTCCATTAAATCTGGGACAGTGACATAAAGTTCTAAGGTTGTGGATGTGCTGTTGCCACTAGGGATAAAACATCGATGCTTTGTCTAAGGATATTTGTGTTGATTACATTACGCACCATACTTAATGCAATTGTCTGTTGCTTGCAACTTAATACCGGAAGGGGTTCGGATGATAACCTGAAAGTGGACTTTTTAGGCATAGATGCATGCTGGATGGCGGTCTATGTACTTTGTCGTAATGCCCTGATTAAATCTCATAGTACTCATCATGATATATGTATGTGCATTGTTATGCCTTCTTTATTTGTCAATTGCCCAACTGTAATTTGTTCACCCAACATGCTATTTATCTTATGGGAGAGACACCGCTAGTGAACTGTGGACCCCGGTCTATTCTTTACATCTGAAATACAATCTACTGCAATACTTGTTCTTTACTGTTCTTCGCAAACAATCATCTTCCACACAATACGGTTAATCCTTTGTTCACAGCAAGTCGGTGAGATTGACAACCTCACTGTTACGTTGGGGCAAAGTACTTTGGTTGTGTTGTGCAGGTTCCACGTTGGCGCCCTGGTGTTGCGCCGCACTACATTTCGCCGCCATCAACCTTCAACGTGCTTCTTGACTCCTACTGGTCCGATTAAACCTTGGTTTCTTACTGAGGGAAACTTGCTGATGTGCGCATCACACCTTCCTCTTGGGGTCTCCCAACGGGCAAAGCATCAATGACCAACACCAGAATGCCATGGGTGTTAGGTACCTTACAATGTAATCTAGATTATTGACTCTAGTGCAAGTGGGAGACTGTTGGAGATATGCCCAAGAGGCAATAATAAAAGTGGTTATTATATATCTTTATGTTTATGATAAATGTTTATATACCATGCTATAATTGTATTAACCGAAACATTGATACATGTGTGTTATGTAAACAACAATGAGTCCCTAGTAAGCCTCTTAACTAGCTTGTTGATTAATAGATGATTAGTTTCATAATCATGAACATTGGATGTTATTAATAACAAGGTTATATCATTATATGAATGATGTAATGGACACACCCAATTAAGCGTAGCATAAGATCACGTCATTAAGTTATTTGCTATAAGCTTTCGATACATAGTTACATAGTCCTTATGACCATGAGATCATGTAAATCACTTATACGGAAAGGTACTTTGATTACATCAAACGCCACTGCGTAAATGGGTGGTTATAAAGGTGGGATTAAGTATCCGGAAAGTATGAGTTGAGGCATATGGATCAACAGTGGGATTTGTCCATCCCGATGACGGATAGATATACTCTGGACCCTCTCGGGAATGTTGTCAATGTCTTGCAAGCATATGAATAAGTTCATAAGAGACCACATACCATGGTACGAGTAAAGAGTACTTGTCAGAGACGAGGTTGAACAAGGTATAGAGTGATACCGATGATCAAACCTCGGACAAGTAAAATATCGCGTGACAAAGGGAATTGGTATCGTATGTGAATGGTTCATTCGATCACTAAGTCATCGTTGAATATGTGGGAGCCATTATGGATCTCCAGATCCCGCTATTGGTTATTGGTTGGAGAGAGATCTCAACCATGTCTACATAGTTCGCGAACCGTAGGGTGACACACTTAAGGTTTGATGTTGTAATAGTAGAACTTGAATATGGAATGGAGTTCGAAGTATTGTTCGAAGTCTCGGATGAGATCCCGGACATCACGAGGAGTTCCGGAATGGTCCGGAGAATAAGATTCATATATAGGAAGTCATTTTATAAGTTTGAAAATGATCCGGTGCATTTATGGAAGGTTCTAGAAAAGTCCGGAAGAAATCACTATGGAAGGAGGAGTCCCGGAGG
Source organism: Lolium multiflorum (assembly GCA_030979885.1). Taxonomy (NCBI): domain Eukaryota; kingdom Viridiplantae; phylum Streptophyta; class Magnoliopsida; order Poales; family Poaceae; genus Lolium; species Lolium multiflorum. Next base: position 203,948,744 of record CM061747.1, read on the forward strand.
GATGCTGATACGTCTCCAACGTATCTATAATTTCTTATGTTCCATGCTAGTTTTATGACAATACCTACATGTTTTGTTCACACTTTATATCGTTTTGATGCGTTTTCCGGAACTAACCTATTGACGAGATGCCGAAGTGCCAGTTCCTGTTTTCTGCTGTTTCAGAAATCCTAGTAAGGAAATATTCTCGGAATTGGACGAAATCAATGCCCAACATCCTATTTTTCCACGAAGCTTCCAGAACACCGGAGAGCCAGCAGAGGGGGGCCACAGGGCCACCACACGCCAAAGTGGCGCGGCCAGGGCCTGGGCCGCGCCCCCCTATTGTGTCACCGCCTCGTCAGCCTTCCGACTCCGCCTCTTCGCCTATTTAAAGGTCCCCGACCTAAATCTTCGATACGGAAAAGCCACGGTACGAGAAACCTTCCAGAGCCGCCGCCATCGCGAAGCCAAGATCCGGGGGAGTCTCCGGCACGGCAGGGGAAGTGCCCCCGGAAGGCTCCTCCATCGACACCACCGCCATCTTCATCACCGCTGTTGTCTCCCATGATGAGGAGGGAGTAGTTCTCCATCGAGGCTGAGGGCTGTACGGTAGCTATGTGGTTAATCTCTCTCTGTGTACCCCAATACAATGATCTCATGAATTGCTTTGCATGATTGAGATCCATATGATGAGCTTTGTATCACTATTAGTCTATGTGCTACTCTTGTGATGTTATTAAAGTAGTCTATTCCTCCTTCACGGTGTAATGGTGACAGTGTGTGCATCGTGTAGTTCTTGGCGTAGGTTATGATCATAATCTCTTGTAGGTTATGGAGTTAATTATTACTATGATAGTATTGATGTGATTTATTCCCCCTTCATAGTGTAAAGGTGACAGTGTGTATGCTATGTTAGTACTCGGTTTAAGTTGCAAAGATCTATTATGCTCTAAAGGTTACTTAAATATGAATATCGAATGTTGTGGAGCTTGTTAACTCCGGCATTGAGGTGCTCTTGTAGCCCTACACAACGAATGGTGTTCATTATCAAACAAGAGTATATGTAGCACAAAGGAAGAGAACTTATTTATTATGTGATCAATGTTGAGAGTGTCCACTAGTGAAAGTATGATCCCTAGGCCTTATTTCCAATACCGCAAACACCGCTTGTTTACTGTTCTCCGTGCATGTTTACTTCCCGCAATATTACTACCATCAACTGCACGCCAGCAAGCACTTTTCTGGCGCCGTTACTACTGCTCATATTCATTCATACCACTTGTATTTCACTATCTCTTCGCCGAACTAGTGCACCTATACATCTGACAAGTGTATTAGGTGTGTTGGGGACACAAGAGACTTCTTGTATCGTGATTGCAGGGTTGCTTGAGAGGGATATCTTTGACCTCTTCCCCGAGTTCGATAAACCTTGGGTGATCCACTTAAGGGAAACTTGCTGCTGTTCTACAAACCCTGCTCTTGGAGGCCCAACACTGTCTACAAGAATAGAAGCACACGTAGACATCAAGCACTTTTCTGGCGCCGTTGCCGAGAGGTAAGGTAAAAGGTATTCACATCCTCCGACTACTAAGCTATTTCCTAGCACTGTTGCCGGTGTGTGAGTGCTCGAAGCTATTTCCTTTAGATCCTGCAATTGCATCTTTTTGTTTCTTGTTTTACACTAGTAAGGCTTAATGGAAGACAACAACAAAATGAGAGATCTTTATGAACTTTATCTTGAATTAGGACATGATGTGTTTGAAGAGAAAATTAAAAAACCCATGGAACTTATGCATGCTAATGGGAATGTTATTAGTATGAATGCTTTGAACACCATTGTTGCTAATGCTATGGAAGAATTTAAGCTTGGGGAGGTCGGTTTTGATGAAAATGATCTCTTTAGTCCTCCGGGTATTGAGGAGAAAGTTTATGTTGATTATGATATGCCTCCTATTTATGATGATTATAATGATAGTGGTCTTTTGGTGCCGCCTACTATGGAGGATAAGTTTAATTATGATTACAATATGCCTCCTATATTTGATGATGAGAATAATAATGATAGCTACTTTGTTGAATTTGCTCCCACTACAACTAATAAAATTGATTATGCTTATGTGGAGAGTAATAATTTTATGCATGTGGCTCATGACAAGAATGCTTTATGTGATACTTATATTGTTGAGTTTGTTCATGATGCCTCTGAAAGTTATTATGAGAGAGGAAACATGGTTATATGCATCTTAATAATATTAAGTTTCCCCTCTTTATGTTGAGAATTTTGAAGTTACTCGTGTTTTATCTTCCTATGCTTGTCACTTTGCTCCTCATGAATTTATTTGTGTACAAGATTCCTTTTCATAGGAAGCATGTTAGGCTTAAATTTGTTTTGAATTTGCTTGTTGATGCTCTCTTTTGCTTCAACTCTTATTTCTTGGGAGTGCATCATTGAAATTGCTGAGCCCATCTTAATGGCTATAAAGAAAGCACTTCTTGGGAGATAACCCATGTCTTTATTTTGCTACTGTTTTGTTGTGTCTTGGAAGTTGTTACTACTGTAGCAACATCTCCTTATCTTTATTTTATTGCATTGTTGTGCCAAGTAAAGTCTTTGATAGCAAGGTTCATACTAGATTTGGGTTACTGCGCAGAAACAGATTTCTGTCTGTCACCAATTTGGCCAGGGTTCTCTGTAGGTAACTTAGAAAAATCTAAAAATTTACGTGCGTGATCCTCAGATATGTACGCAACTTTCATTCAGTTTGAGAATTTTCATCTGAGCAAGTTAAGTGCCTCTCAGAAAATTCATCTTTACGGACCGTTCTGTTTTGACAGATTCTGCCTTTTTATTTCGCATTGCCTCTTTTGCTGTGTTGGATGGATTTATTTGTTCCATTAACTTTCAGTAGTTTTGGGCAATGTCCAGAAGTGTTAAAAATGATTGTGTCACCTCTGAACATGTGAAATTTTTGATTATGCACTAACCCTCTAATGAGTTTGTTTTGAGTTGGGTGTGGAGGAAGTTTTCAAGGGTCAAGAGAGGAGGATGATATACTATGATCAAGAAGAGTGAAAAGTCTAAGCTTGGGGATGCCCCGTGGTTCATCCCTGCATATTTCAAGAAGACTCAAGCATTTAAGCTTGGGGATGCCCAAGGCATCCCCTTCTTCATCGACAACTTATCAGGTTCTTCCTCTTGAAACTATATTTTTATTCGGTCACATCTTATGTACTTTACTTGAGCGTCTGTTTGTTTTTTTTTGTTTGAATAAGTTCATCCTTGTGTGGGAGAGAGACACGCTCCGCTTTTGTATGAACACATGTGTTCTTAGCTTTTAATGTTCATGGCGAAGGTTGAAACTGCTTCGTTAATTGTTATATGGTTGGAAACAGAAAATACTTCATGTGGTAATTGGTATAATGTCTTGAATAATTTGATACTTGGCAATTGTTGTGCTCATATAGATCATGTTTAAGCTCTTGCATCATGTACTTTGCACTTATTAATGAAGAACTACATAGAGCTTGTTAAAATTTGGTTTGCATGATTGGTCTCTCTAAGTCTAGATATTTTCTGGTTAAGGTGTTTGAACAACAAGGAAGACGATGTAAAGTCTTATAATGCTTACAATATGTTTATATGTGAGTCTTGCTGCACCGTTTTATACTTGAGTTTGCTTCAAACAACCTTGCTAGCCTAGCCTTGTATTGAGAGGAATTCTTCTCATGCATCCAAATCCTTGAGCCAAAAACTATGCCATTTGTGTCCACCATACCTACCTACCACATGGTATTTCTCTGCCATTCCAAAGTAAGTTGCTTGAGTGCTACCTTTAAAATTCCATTCTTTGTCTTTGCAATATATAGCTCATGGGAAAATAGCTTAAAAACTATTGTGGTATTGAATATGTTGCTATGTGTCTTATTTCTTATAAGTTGCTTGTTGAGCGGTAACCATGTTTCTGGGGACGCCATCAACTTTTATACCTTTGTTGAATATCATGTGAGTTGCTATGCATGTTCGTCTTGTCTGAAGTAAGGGAGATTTTCATGATCAAATGGTTTGAGTATGCATATTGTTAGAGAAGAACATTGGGCCGCTAACTAAAGCCATGAATCATGGTGGAAGTTTCAGTTTGGACATAAAACCTCAATCTCTTATGAGAATATTATCTGTTGTTGAATGCTTAAGCATTAAAAGAGGAGTCCATTATCTGTTGTCTATGTTGTCCCGGTATGGGTGTCTAAGTTGAGAATGATCAAAAGTGAGAAATCCAATGCGAACTTTCTCCTTAGACCCTTGTACAGGCGGCATAGAGGTACCCCTTTGTGACACTTGGTTGAAACATATGTTATGCAATGATAATCCGTGTTAATCCAAGCTAATTAGGACAAGGTGGCACTATTAGTATACTATGCATGAGGCTTGCAACTTATAAGATATCTTATACATAACTCATATGATTTATTACTACCGTTGACAAAATTGTTTCTTGTTTTCAAAATGAAAAGCTCTAGCACAAAAATAGTAATCCATGCTTCCCTCTGCGAAGGGCCATTCTTCTACTTTATTGTTGAGTCAGTTTACCTATTCTTTCTATCTTAGAAGCAAACACTTGTGTAAACTGTGTGCATTGATTCTTACATGTTTACCTATTGCACTTGTTATATTACTTTGTGTTGACAATTATCCATGAGATATACATGTTACAAGTTGAAAGCAATTGCTGAAACTTAATCATCCTTTGTGTTGCTTCAATGCCTTCTACTAAGAATTTATTGCTTATGAGTTAACTGTTATGCAAGTCTTATTGATGCTTGTCTTGAAAGTACTATTCATGAAAAGTCTTTGCTATATGATTCAGTTGTTTACTCATTGTCTTCATCATTGCTTTGAATCGCTGCATTCATCTCATATGCTTTACAATAATGTTGATCAAGATTATGTTGGTAGCATGTCACTTAAGAAATTATCATTGTTATCGTTTACCTACTCGAGGGTGAGTAGGAACTAAGCTTGGGGATGCTGATACGTCTCCAACGTATCTATAATTTCTTATGTTCCATGCTAGTTTTATGACAATACCTACATGTTTTGTTCACACTTTATATCGTTTTGATGCTTTTCCGAACTAACCTATTGATGAGATGCCGAAGTGTCGCTCATGTTTTCGCTGTTTTTGGTTTCAGTAAATCCTAGTAAGGAAATATTCTTGAATTGGACGAAATCAATGCCCAAAGATCCTATTTTTCCACGAAGCTTGCAACACCCGAGCCGGCAGAGGGGGCCACAGGCCACCACACGCCAGGGTGGCGCGGCCAGGGCCTGGTCGCGCCCCCCTATTGTGTCACCGTCAGCCTTCCGACTCCGCCTCTTCGCCTATTTAAAGGTCCCTGACCTAAATCTTCGATACGGAAAAGCCACGGTACGAGAAACCTTTCAGAGCCGCCGCCATCGCGAAGCCAAGATCTGGGGGACAGGAGTCCTGTCGCGCACGCCGCTGGACGGGGAAGTGCCCCCAAGGCTCCTCCATCGACACCACCGCCATCTTCATCACGCTGCCTCCTATGATGAGGAGGGAGTAGTTCTCCATCGAGGCTGAGGGCTGTACCGGTAGCTGTGGTTAATCTCTCTCTCTGTACCCCAATACAATGATCTCATGAATTGCTTTGCATGATTGAGATCCATATGATGAGCTTTGTATCACTATTAGTCTATGTGCTACTCTTGTGATGTTATTAAAGTAGTCTATTCCTCCTTCACGGTGTAATGGTGACAGTGTGTGCATCGTGTAGTTCTTGGCGTAGGTTATGATCATAATCTCTTGTAGGTTATGGAGTTAATTATTACTATGATAGTATTGATGTGATTTATTCCCCCTTCATAGTGTAAAGGTGACAGTGTGTATGCTATGTTAGTACTCGGTTTAGTTGCAAAGATCTATTATGCTCTAAAGGTTACTTAAATATGAATATCGAATGTTGTGGAGCTTGTTAACTCCGGCATTGAGGTGCTCTTGTAGCCCTACACAACGAATGGTGTTCATTATCAAACAAGAGTATATGTAGCACAAAGGAAGAGAACTTATTTATTATGTGATCAATGTTGAGAGTGTCCACTAGTGAAAGTATGATCCCTAGGCCTTATTTCCAATACTGCAAACACCGCTTGTTTATCTGTTTCTGCATGTTTACTTAATATTACCACCATAAATTGCACGCCATTAGCACTCTTTCTCGCCACATTACCGCTCATATTCATTCATACCACTTGTATTTCACTATCTCTTCGCCGAACTAGTGCACCTATACATCTGACAAGTGTATTAGGTGTGTTGGGGACACAAGAGACTTCTTGTATCGTGATTGCAGGGTTGCTTGAGAGGGATATCTTTGACCTCTTCCTCCCTGAGTTCGATAAACCTTGGGTGATCCACTTAAGGGAAACTTGCTGCTGTTCTACAAACCTCTGCTCTTTGGAGGCCCAACACTGTCTACAAGAATAGAAGCACACGTAGACATCAAGCACTTTTCTGAGAAAATAGTCGATGACCCACAAGTATAGGGGATCGCAACAGTCAGGGAAGTAAAACCCAATTTATTGATTCGACACAAGGGGAGACAAAGAATACTTGAAAGCCTTAACAGCGGAGTTGCACCTGGAAACAGACTTGCTCGCAAGAGTTTATCAGTAGTAACAGTTTATAGCAGTAGCAGTAGTGAAATAACAGCAGCAGAGTAACGAAGACAGCAGTAGGATTATAGTAAACAGCAGGATTAAAATACTGTAGGCACAGGGATGGATGAACGGGCGTTGCATGGATGAGAGAAACTCATGTAACAATCAAAGCAGGGCATTTGCAGATAATAATAAAACGGTATCCAAGTACTAATCAATCAATAGGCATGTGTTCCATATATAGTCGTACGTGCTCGCAATGAGAAACTTGCACAACATCTTTTGTCCTACCAGCCGGTGGCAGCCGGGCCTCTAGGGAAACTACTGGATATTAAGGTACTCCTTTTAATAGAGTACCGGAGCAAAGCATTAACACTCCGTGAACACATGTGATCCTCACATCACCGCCTTCCCCTCCGGTTGTCCCAATTTCTGTCACTTTGGGGCCTCGGCGACATGTGTATACAACTTGCAGGTAAGATCATAAACAACGAATATCTTCATGAATCAATAACATGTTCAGATCTGAGATCATGGCACTCGGGCCCTAGTGACAAGCATTAAGCATAACAAGTTGCAACAATATCATAAAAGTAACATCTACGGATACTAGGCACTATGCCCTAATGATACGTCTCCAACGTATCGATAATTTCTTATGTTCCATGCTACTTTATTGATGATACCTACATGTTTTATGCACACTTTATGTCATATTTGTGCATTTTCTCGAACTAACCTATTAACAAGATGCCGAAGTGCCAGTTCCTGTTTTCATTTTGGTTTCAGAAATCCTAGTAACGAAATATTCTCGGAATTGGACGAAATCAACGCCCGTGTTCCTATTTTGCCCGGAAGCATCCGTAACACCCGAGAGTCGCTGAGGGGGGCCACACAGCCCAGATGAGGCCGGCGCCCACCCCTGGCCGCGTCCCTGCGGTGTCGTCGCCCGTTGACCTTCGACTCCGCCTCTGCGCCATATAAAGCCCCCGTCGAAAACCCTAGGACGGAGGACGAAACCCACAAAACCATCCAGAGCCGCCGCCATCGCTGGCCAAGATCTGGGGGACAGGAGTCTCTGTTCCGGCACTCGCCGGAGCGGGGAAGTGCCCCCGGAAGGCTTCTCCATCGACACCGCTGCCATCTCCACCGCCATCTTCATCACCGCTGCTGCTCCCATGAGGAGGGAGTAGTTCTCCATCGAGGCTCGGGGCTGTACCGGTAGCTATGTGGTTCATCTCTCTCCTATGTACTTCAATACAATAATCTCATGAGCTGCCTTACATGATTGAGATTCATATGATGATGCTTGTAATCTAGATGTCATTATGCTAGTCAAGTGAGTTTTACTTATGTGATCTCCGGAGACTCCTTGTCCCACGTGTGTAAAGGTGACAGTGTGTGCACCGTGTGGGTCTCTTAGGCTATATTTCACAGAATACTTATTCACTGTTATGAATGGCATAGTGAAGTGCTTATTTATATCTCTTTATGATTGCAATGTGTTTTGTATCACAATTTATCCATGTGCTACTCTAGCAATGTTATTAAAGTAGTTTTATTCCTCCTGCACGATGTAATGGTGACAGTGTGTGCATCCGTGTTAGTACTTGGTTTATGCTATGATCATGATCTCTTGTAGATTGTGAAGTTAACTATTGCTATGATAGTATTGATGTGTATTATTCCTCCTACATAAGCATGAAGGTGACAGTGTGCATGCTATGTTAGTACTTGGTTTAGTCGTTTCGATCTTTCATGCACTCTAAGGTTATTTAAATATGAACATTGAATTGTGGAGCTTGTTAACTCCGGCATTGAGGGTTCGTGTAATCCTACGCAATGTGTTCATCATCCAACAAGAGAGTGTAGAGTATGCATTTATCTATTCTGTTATGTGATCAATGTTGAGAGTGTCCACTAGTGAAAGTCTAATCCCTAGGCCTTGTTCCTAAATATGCTATCGTGCTTGTTATCGTTTTACTGTGTTACTACTGCTGCTACTACTGCATGTTTACTTCCCGCAATATTACTACCATCAACTGCACGCCAGCAAGCACTTTTCTGGCGCCATACTACTGCTCATATTCATTCATACCACTTGTATTTCACTATCTCTTCGCCGAACTAGTACACCTATTAGGTGTGTTGGGGACACAAGAGACTTCTTGCTTTGTGGTTGCATGGTTGCATGAGAGGGATATCTTTGACCTCTTCCTCCCTGAGTTCGATAAACCTTGGGTAATCCACTTAAGGGAAACTTGCTGCTGCTCTACAAACCTCTGCTCTTGGAGGCCCAACACTGTCTACAAGAATAGAAGCACCCGTAGACATCAAGCACTTTTCTGGCAATTTACGAGCGTGATCCTCAGATATGTACGCAACTTTCATTAGTTTTGAGTTTTTCCGTTTGAGCAAGTCTGGTGCCATTTTAAAATTCGTCTTTACGGACTGTTCTGTTTTTGACAGATTCTGCCTTTTATTTCGCATTGCCGCTTTTGTTAAGTTGAATGAGTTTCTTTGTTCCATTAACTTTCAGAAGCTTTGTGCAATGTCCAGAAGTGTTAAGAATGATTGTGTCACCTCTGAACATGTGAATTTTTGATTATGCACTAACCCTCTAATGAGTTTGCTTGAAGTTTGGTGTGGAGGAAGTTTTCAAGGGTCAAGAGAGGAGGATGATATACTACGATCAAGAAGAGTGAAAAGCTAAGCTTGGGGATGCCCGTGGTTCATCCCTGCATATTTCAAGAAGACTCAAGCATTCTAAGCTTGGGGATGCCCAAGGCATCCCCTTCTTCATCGACAAAGTATCAGGTTCCTTCTCTTGAAACTATATTTTTATTCGGTCACATCTTATGTACTTTACTTGGAGCGTCTGTGTGCTTTTATTTTTGTTTTTGTTTTGTTATCTTAGTTCTCTGAATAAGTTCATCCTTGTGTGGGAGAGAGACACGCTCCGCTGGTTCGTATGAACACATGTGTTCTTAGCTCATAATATTCATGGCGAAGTTTCCTCTTCGTTATATTGTTATATGGTTGGAATTGGAAAATGCTACATTTAGTAATTCTAAAATGTCTTGGATAATGTGATACTTTGCAATTGTTGTGCTCATGTTTAAGCTCTTGCATCATATACTTTGCACCCATTAATGAAGAAATACATAGAGCTTGCTAAAATTTGGTTTGCATAATTGGTCTCTCTAAGGTCTAGATAATTTCTAGTATTGAGTTTTGAACAACAAGGAAGACGGTGTAGAGTCTTATAATGTTTACAATATGTCTTTTATGTGAGTTTTGCTGCACCGGTTCATCCTTGTGTTTGTTTCAAATAAACCTTGCTAGCCTAAACCTTGTATCGAGAGGGAATACTTCTCATGCATCCAAATACTTGAGCCAATATTCATGCCATTTGTGTCCACCATACCTACCTACTACATGGTATTTCTCCGCCATTCCAAAGTAAATTGCTTGAGTGCTACCTTTAAACAATTCAAAATTTATTACCTCTGATTTGTGTCAATGTTTTATAGCTCATGAGGAAGTATGTGGTTTTTATCTTTCAATCTTGTTGGGCAACTTTCACCAATGGACTAGTGGCTTCATCCGCTTTTCCAATAATTTTGCAAAAAGAGCTGGCAATGGGATTCCCAGTCCCAAATTAATTAACAAAAATAGACACTCCTCCATGGTATGTGAATGTTGGAAGGCACCCGAGGATTCGGTTAGCCATGGCTTGTGTAAGCAAAGGTTGGGGGGAGTGTCATCTAATAAATAAAACTAAAGTACATGTGTAAACAAAAGAGAAGAGGGATGATCTACCTTGCTGGTAGAGATAACGTCCTTCATGGGAGCCGCTCTTGAAAGTCTGGTTGATGAGGTAGTTAGAGTGCCCACTACCATTCGTTGACAACAACAAACACCTCTCAAAAAATTTACTTTTATACTCTCTTGATGTTTTCAAAATAAAAGCTCTAGCACAAATATAGCAATCGATGCTTTCCTCTTTGAAGGACCATTCTTCTACCTTTATGTTGAGTCAGTTCACCTATCTCCTCCACCTTAAGAAGCAAACACTTGTGTGAGCTGTGCATTGATTCCTACATACTTGCATATTGCACTTGTTATATTACTTTACATTGACACTATCCATGAGATATACATGTTATAAGTTGAAAGCAACCGCTGAAACTTAATCTTCCATTGTGTTGCTTCAATACCTCTACTTTGAATTATTGCTTTATGAGTTAACTCCTATGCAAGACTTATTGATGCTTGTCTTGAAGTACTATTCATGAAAAGTCTTTGCTTTATGATTCACTTGTTTACTCATGTCATTACCATTGTTTTGATCGCTGCATTCATTACATATGTTTACAATATGATCAAGTTTATGATGGCATGTCACTTAAGAAATTATCTTTGTTATCGTTTTACCTGCTCGGGACGAGCAGAACTAAGCTTGGGGCTGATACGTCTCCAACGTATCGATAATTTCTTATGTTCCATGCTACTTTATTGATGATACCTACATGTTTTATGCACACTTTATGTCATATTTGTGCATTTTCTGGAACTAACCTATTAACAAGATGCCAGTTCCTGTTTTCTGCTATTTTTGGTTTCAAAATCCTAGTAACGAAATATTCTCGGAATTGGACGAAATCAACGCCCAGGTTCCTATTTTGCCCGGAAGCATCCAATAACACCCGAGAGCCGCCAGAGGGGGCCACACAGCCCTGATGATAGGCCGGGCGCGGCCCACCTGGCCGCGCGGCCTATGGTGTCGTCGCCTCGTTGACCTTCCGACCCGCCTCTTCGCCATAAAAGCCCCTGCGGCCGAAACCCTAGGACGGAGGACGAAACCTTACGAAACCTTCCAGAGCCGCCGCCATCGCGAAGCCAAGATCTGGGGGGACAGGAGTCTCTGTTCCGGCACCCTGCCGAGCGGGGAAGTGCCCCCGGAAGGCTTCTCCATCGACACCGCTGCCATCTCCACCGCCATCTTCATCACCGCTGTTGCTCCCATGAGGAGGGAGTAGTTCTCCATCGAGGCTTGGGGCTGTACCGGTAGCTATGTGGTTCATCTCTCTCCTATGTACTTCAATACAATAATCTCATGAGCTGTCTTACATGATTGAGATTCATATGATGATGCTTGTAATCTAGATGTCATTATGCTAGTCAAGTGAGTTTTACTTATGTGATCTCCGGAGACTCCTTGTCCCACGTGTGTAAAGGTGACAGTGTGTGCACCGTGTGGGTCTCTTAGGCTATATTTCACAGAATACTTATTCACTGTTATGAATGGCATAGTGAAGTGCTTATTTATATCTCTTTATGATTGCAATGTGTTTTGTATCACAATTTATCCATGTGCTACTCTAGCAATGTTATTAAAGTAGTTTTATTCCTCCTGCACGATGTAATGGTGACAGTGTGTGCATCCGTGTTAGTACGTTTATGCTATGATCATGATCTCTTGTAGATTGCGAAGTTAACTATTGCTATGATAGTATTGATGTGTATTATTCCTCCTACATAAGCATGAAGGTGACAGTGTGCATGCTATGTTAGTACTTGGTTTAGTCGTTTCGATCTTTCATGCACTCTAAGGTTATTTAAATATGAACATTGAATTGTGGAGCTTGTTAACTCCGGCATTGAGGGTTCGTGTAATCCTACGCAATGTGTTCATCATCCAACAAGAGAGTGTAGAGTATGCATTTATCTATTCTGTTATGTGATCAATGTTGAGAGTGTCCACTAGTGAAAGTCTAATCCCTAGGCCTTGTTCCTAAATACTGCTATTGCGCTTGTTACTGTTTTATCGTGTTACTACTGCTGCTACTACTGCATGTTTACTTCTCGCAATATTACTACCATCAACTCCACGCCAGCAAGCACTTTTTCGCCATACTACTGCTCATATTCATTCATACCACTTGTATTTCACTATCTCTTCGCCGAACTAGTACACCTATTAGGTGTGTTGGGGACATAAGAGACTTCTTGCTTTGTGGTTGCAGGGTTGCATGAGAGGGATATCTTTGACCTCTTCCTCCCTGAGTTCGATAAACCTTGGGTAATCCACTTAAGGGAAACTTGCTGCTGTTCTACAAACCTCTGCTCTTGGAGGCCCAACACTGTCTACAAGAATAGAAGCACCCGTAGACATCACCTAACAATCTTATGACTATTACATGACCAATCTCATCCAATCCCTACCATCCCCTTCAGCCTACAGTGGGGGAATTACTCACACATGGATGGGGGAAACATGGCTGGTCGATGGAGAGGCGTGGTGGTGATGATGGCGATGATCTCCTGTAATTCCCCGTCCTCGGCGAGGTGCCGAACGGAGCTTCGGTCCCGAGACGAGTTTCGCGAGGGTGGCTGATCGATGGTTTCAAGCGACTTCAACTTCTCCCCGTGCGTTTTTAGGTCGAGGGCGTATAGTCCAAAGGAGGGCGTAGGGGGCCAGCCGAGGCGGCCACACACAGGGCGGCGCGCCCCCTCCCGGGGCGCCTACTATGTGTGGGGCCTCTGCCCCACCTGGCTTGCCCTTCTGGTCTGGCCAAGCATTCTGGAAAAAAAGGACCTTCGCATAAATTTCGAGGATTTTCCTGAAAGTTGGATTTCTGCACAAAAACGAGACACCAGAGCAGTTCTGCTGAAAACAGCGTTAGTCCGTGTTAGTTGCATCCAAAATACACAAATTAGAGGCAAAACAATAGCAAAAGTGTTCGGAAAGTAGATACGTTTTGGACGTATCAACTCCCCCAAGCTTAGCTTATTGCTTGTCCTCAAGCAATTCAGTTAACAACTGAGTGCGATAAAAGAACTTTCACGAACACATTTGCTCATATGATGTAAATATTCTCATGATATGGCAAGTACTTAAGCAATTCATAATGAGATACATGCAAATAAAATCATCTAATAGCTATATCAATCATGGAAAAGGTACCAACAAATTAATAATAAGCATCATGAATCATGTCTATTAGCAGGATTGCAATGTTCATAAAAGGATATGATAAAGTGGTATCTCGCTTGCCCGTATTTGTACAGCAAAACATAAATGCTCGGGCACCTTGAAGTTCATGGAAAGACTAGAAGTAGAGATTATCAAAGATAAAAGCATCAAAGTTATACCACAAATTAATCATATTTTGAGAAAAGCATATTATACTAAGAATGACAGTTGTGCTCTCAAGAAAGTACTCAAAGAAAGGATGGTGACTCAACATAAAAGTAAAAGATTGGCCCTTCGCAGAGGGAAGCAGGGATTAACATGTGCTAGAGCTTTTCATTTTTCTAAAGACAGAAGTAAAATGGTTTTGAGAGGTGTTTGTTGTTGTCAACGAATGGTAATGGTACTCTAACTACCTCATCAACCGGACTTCCAAGAGCGGCTCCCATGAAATTTTATTTTTGGGTGGCACTCCTTCCAACCTTGCTTTCACAAACCATGGCTAACCGAATCCTCGGTGCCTGCCAACAATCTCATACCATGAAGGAGTGCCTTTTTATTTTAGTTTTATTTAGATGACACTCCTCCCCACCTTTGCTTTCTCAAGCCATGGCTAACCGAATCCTCGAGTGTCTATTTGTAAATTTATGAAAGTTAATTAATTGGGGCTGGGAACCCCGTTGCCAGCTCTTTTTGCAAAATTATTGGATAAGCGGATGTGCCACTAGTCCATTTGTGAAAGTCCGTCCGGAGTAAATGACAAGATTGAAAGATAAACACCACATACTTCCTCATGAGCTATAAAACATTGACACGTCCAATTTGCATCACTATTTTGTATCATAATTTGTTGTTATTCATTGATATATTTCATATTGGGACACAATACTTATGTTATTTCATCTATTTTGCATGTTTCATCATCATTGGAGGATCAAGCACCGGAGCCAGGATTCTGCTGGAAAAAGCACCGTCGAACGCAATATTTCGGAAGATCAACTGTGGAAGGGAATTTCACGTAAATTCCTATTTTTCCAGATGACGGAGGGAGCCAAAAGGGGGAGCAGAGGAGCCACTGTGGGCCAGACCAGGCGGCGCGCCCAAGGCCCGGCCGCGCCACCCGTGCTGGGGGCCCCACAGCCCTTTCGCCTCCTTTTCTTCGCGTACTCCTTCGTCCCGAAAACCTAAGCCACAGAGGGATCCTCACGAAGGGTTACAGCCGCCTCGGGGCGGAGAACACCAGAGAGAAAAGAGCTCTCCGGCGGGCAGGAATCCTCCCGGAGGGGGAAATCGACGCCATCGCCATCGTCATCGAGCGGGACATCATCTCCATCATCATCATCATCATCTCCACCATCTACACCGCCATCACCACCGCTGCACCTCGTCATCTGTAGCAATTCGGGTTAAATCTTGATTGTTTGATAGGGAAACTCTCCTGGTGTTATTCTATACTTGTTGTAGATGCTATTGAGTGAAACCATTGAACCAAGGTTTATGTTCAGATTGCTATTCATCATCATATCACCTCTGATTGTATTCCATATGATGTCCCGTGAGTAGTTCGTTTAGTTCTTGAGGACATGGGTGAAGTCTAAATGCTAGTAGTGAATTATGGTTGAGTAATATTCAATGTTATGATATTTAAGTTGTGGTGTCATTCTTCTAGTGGTGTCGTGTGAACGTCGACTACACGGCACTTCACCATTTATGGGCCTAGGGGAGTGCATCTTGTATTCGGTTGCTAATTGCGGGGTTGCCGGAGTGACAGAAACCTAAGCCCCCGTTAGTATATCGATGCAGGAGGGATCGCAGGATCTCAGAGTTTAAGGCTGTGGTTAGATTTATCTTAATTACTTTCTTGTAGTTGCGGATGCTTGCAAGGGGTATAATCACAAGTATGTATTAGTCCTAGGAAGGGCGGTGCATTAGCATAGGTTCACCCACACAACACTTATCAAAACAATGAAGATTAATCAGCTGTATGAAGCGAAAGCACTAGACTAAAATCCCCATGTGTCCTCAAGAACGTTTGGTCATTATAAGTAAACAAACCGGCTTGTCCTTTGTGCTAAAAAGGATTGGGCCACTCGCTGCAATTATTTCTCTCGCATTTTATTTACTTGTGCTTTATTTATCTGCAATATCAAAACCCCGAATACTTGTCTGTGAGTATTTACAGGAATCCTTCATCGAAACTGCTTGCCAACACCTTCTGCTCCTCGTTGGGATCGACATTCTTACTTATCGAAGATACTACGATACACCCCTATACTTGTGGGTCATCAAGACTATTTTCTGGCGCCGTTGCCGGGGAGTGAAGCGCTATTGGTAAGCGGAATTGGTAAGGAAATTTACTGTTTGTGCTGATTTTATTTCTGCCTGCTGCTATAAATCATTATGGAGAGATCCTCTCTTCAATTTCTATTTGGGAAATCTACTACTACTGCAACGGTAGTGGATGAAGCGCCAGGTGAGGAAGTAGTACCATATAAAATACCTATGAAAATTATTGAACGTGTTATGGATAACCGCTATGAAGGGGATGGAACTGTCCATCCTGGTGATCATTTATTGTTTTTGCATGAATTATGCGGGTTATTCAAATGTGCGGTATTTCTATGAATGAAGTTAGAAAGAAACTATTCACTATATCGCTGTCTGGTAAAGCGGCGCACTGGTATAAATTGCTGAAGAATGGTGATTCTATTGATTGGGAGGACATTGTGCCTTTATTTTATTCCAAATTTTATCCTCCAAGTGAAATTCACAAAGATCGGAACCGCATATATAATTTCTGGCCTCATGATGGAGAGAGTATTGCCCAAGCTTGGGGGAGATTGAAGTCTTTAATGCTCAAATGCCCCATTCATGAGCTTCCTGGTAATGTTATTATTGATAATTTCTATGCAAGACTTTCTTTTCAAGACAAGACCTTGCTGGATACTTCTTGTTCTGGATCATTTACACGCAAGAATGAAGAGTTTAAAAGGGACCTTCTTGATCGGATCCAAGAAAATACTGAAGGATGGGAGAACGACAAAGATAGAGAATCAGGTATAATTTATGATTATAAATGCATTGAAGCTTTTATGGATACTGATAAATTTCGTAATATGAGTGCTACATATGGTCTTGATTCCCAAGTTGTTGCAAATCTTTATAAAGCTTTTGCCTCTCATTATGAATTGCCTAAGAAGAATTTTGATAAGTATCATGAACCGTATAAGGATAAAGTTGATTCATCTGTAAACAAATGTGTAGTGATTGAAACTGTTGATAATGTTATTCCTGAAGCTTATATTGAAAAAACTCCTTTCCCTGCTAAAATGAAGGAGTACTCTATATCTAGTGCGGTTAATAAAAGTGAAAAGAAACCTAAAGAACCTGAAGAACAAATTAAAATTGAACCTGTTGTTGCAATAGTTAAAGATCTTGTGACTGAAAATGTGGAGGATGGTCATATTATTTTCTGTGAAGATGCTTCTAATATTGTTTCACATCCTAATAAATCCAAACAAGTTAGTGTTCCTATGCTATCTGTTAGAATTGGTGATCATTGCTATTATGGTTTATGTGATATTGGTGCAAGTGTTAGTGCTATTCCTTATGAGCTTTACACGGAGATTATGCACGAAATTGGTTCTTGTGAACTTGAAGATATTGATGTGGTTATTCATCTGGCTAATAGAGAAACTATTTCTCCAATTGGTATTGTTCGAGATGTGGAAGTTCTATGTGGTAAGATTAAATATCCTGCTGACTTTTTGGTACTTGGTTCTGCTGCTAGTGATCATTGTCCTATCATTTTTGGTAGACCTTTTCTAAATACTTGTGGAGCTATTATAGATTGTAAGAAAGAGAAAATTTTGACTAGATTTGCTGGTGAACCTTATGAATTTAACTTTTCTAAATTTACCAAAACTCCTTATAAAACTGACTTGCCTAGTAATGATTTTAAAATGGAGCAGTGTGCATCTATTGTTCTTGTTCCTAATAATCCTTTGCAGCAACATTTGGAGAATAGTGAAAGTGAAGCTTTTAGGAAAGAAAGAGATGAGCTTGAGGAAATTTTTCTTCGCCAACCTATTCTCAAGCATGATTTACCGGTGGAAGATTTGGGTACAACACCGCCACCCAAGGAAGATCCTGTTTTTGATTTAAAGCCTTTACCTGATAATCTCAAATATGCTTATGTTGATGATAAGAAAATATATCCTGTTATTATTAGTTCTAAACTTACAGAGTTTGAAGAAGAAAGATTATTGGAAATATTGAAGAAACACCGAGGAGCTATTGGCTATACTCTTGATGATTTGAAAGGGATTTCTCCCTCTATTTGCCAACATGCTATTAATATGGAAGAAGATGCAAAGCCTGTTGTTGAACATCAACGTCGTCTAATTCCGAAGATGAAGGAAGTGGTAAGGAACGAGGTATTAAAACTTCTTGAAGCTGGTATTATATATCCTATTGCTGATAGTAGATGGGTTAGTCCTGTGCATTGTGTTCCTAAGAAAGGAGGAATGACTGTTGTGCCTAATGATAATGATGAGCTTATTCCTCAAAGAATAGTTGTAGGGTATAGAATGTGCATTGATTTTCGAAAAGTTAATAAAGTTACTAAGAAAGATCATTACCCTTTACCTTTTATTGATCAAATGCTAGAAAGGTTATCTAAAAATACTCATTTTTGTTTTCTTGATGGATATTCTGGGTTTTCACAAATTGCTGTTAAAGCTAAAGATCAAGAGAAAACCACTTTTACTTGTCCTTATGGAACTTATGCTTATAGGCGTATGCCTTTTGGTTTATGTAATGCTCCTGCTACTTTTCAAAGATGCATGTCTGCTATTTTTCATGGTTTTTGTGAAAGTATTGTAGAGGTGTTCATGGATGATTTTTCTGTCTATGGGAATTCTTTTGATAATTGCCTGCGAAACCTCGATAAAGTTTTGCAGAGATGTGAAGAAACTAACCTTGTTCTTAATTGGGAGAAATGCCACTTTATGGTTAATGAAGGAATTGTATTGGGACATAAAATTTCCGAGAGAGGTATTGAAGTTGATAGAGCTAAAGTTGAAGCAATTGAGAAGATGCCCTATCCGAGGGATGTTAAAGGTATTCGTAGTGTTCTTGGTCATGCTGGGTTTTATAGGAGATTTATTAAAGATTTCTCTAAAATTTCAAAGCCTCTTACTAATCTTCTTCAAAAAGATGTACCTTTTGTTTTTGATGATGATTGTAAGGAAGCTTTTGAAACTCTAAAGAAAGCCTTAACAACTGCTCCTGTAGTTGAACCTCCTGATTGGAATTTGCCTTTTGAAATTATGTGTGATGCTAGTGATTTTGCTGTAGGCGCTGTTCTTAGACAGCGGTAGATAAAAATTAAATGTTATTCATTATGCTAGTAAGACTCTTGATGCTGCTCAAAGAAATTATGCTACAACTGAAAAGGAATTGTTAGCTGTAGTCTTTGCTTGTGACAAGTTTAGACCCTATATTGTTGATTCAAAAGTTACAATTCATACTGATCATGCTGCAATTAGATACCTTATGACAAAGAAAGATGCTAAGCCAAGGCTTATTAGATGGGTACTTCTGTTGCAAGAATTTGATTTACATATTATAGATAGGAAAGGTGCTGATAATCCTGTTGCTGATAATTTGTCTAGATTGGAAAATATTGCTTATGATCCTGTTCTTGTTAATGATAGTTTTCCAAATGAACAATTGGCTGTAATAAAGGTGAGCTCGCGAGAGAGCCCTTGGTATGCAGATTATGCTAACTTTATTGTTTCGAAGTATTTGCCTCCAACCTTTTCAGCTCAGCAAAGGAGGAAATTCTTTTATGACTTGAGGCATTATTTTTGGGATGACCCACACTTATATAAAGAAGGAGTGGATGGTATTATGCGAAGATGTGTTCCTGAATATGAACAACAGGAGATATTGAATAAATGTCATGGAAGTGTTTATGGAGGACATCATGCTGGAGATAGAACCGCGCAAAAGGTTCTACAATCAGGTTTTTATTGGCCAACACTCTTCAAAGATGCAAGGAAATTTATTTTATCTTGTGATGAATGTCAAAGAGTTGGTAATATCTCTAGACGCAATGAAATGCCTATGAATTATACTCTTGTTATTGAACCATTCGATTGTTGGGGATTCGACTTCATGGGTCCTTTCCCTTCTTCAGAAGGTAACACTCATATACTTGTTGCTGTTGATTATGTTACTAAATGGGTAGAAGCTATACCTACAAAAAGTGCTGATGGTGAGACCTCTATAAAAATGCTTGTAGATGTTATATTTCCTAGATTTGGAGTACCTAGATATATTATGACTGATGGAGGTTCTCATTTTATTCATGGAGGTTTTAGAAAAACTCTTGCTAAGTATGGTATTAATCATAGAATTGCTTCCGCTTATCACCCTCAAACTAGTGGTCAAGTAGAATTATCAAATAGAGAGATTAAAGCTATCTTGGGTAAGACTGTTAATAAATCTAGAAAGAATTGGGCTAGTAAATTGAAAGAAGCACTATGGGCTTATAGAACTGCTTATAAAAATCCTATGGGAATGTCACCTTATAAAATGGTTTATGGAAAAGCTTGTCATTTACCTTTAGAACTAGAGCACAAAGCTTATTGGGCTGTTAGAGAACTAAATAAAGATCCTAAATTAGCTGGTAATAAGAGGTTGTTGCAATTAAGTTCTCTAGATGAATGGAGAAGTGAAGCTTATGAAAATGCTAAACTCTTTAAAGAAAAAGTTAAGAAGTGGCATGATAGAAGGATCATTAAAAGAGAATTTAATGTTGGAGATCAAGTTCTATTGTATCGGTCTCGTCTCAGATTCTTTGCAGGGAAATTACTCTCGAAGTGGGAAGGACCATATGTTGTTGAGGAGGTGTATCGTTCAGGAGCAATTAAAATTAGCTCTCTCCAAGGCAATGCCACACAAGTGGTGAATGGACAAAGACTCAAGCATTATATCTCGGGTGATTCTTATAATGTTGATGTTGATATTATTCAAGTGGAAACACCGGAGGCTTTCATCAAAGGACAAATTGACAGTCCGCCAGAACTGGACTTTGAATAGGTAACAGTATAGGTAATAAAAAGTCCGCGTTTACCTTTCCGAACATTATTTCTGCTGTTTTTAGAAAATATGAAAAATTACGGAATCGAAACGGAGTGGAAAAGACGCACGAGAGCGTGCACCACAGGCCGGCGCGGGCCCCACCCTGGCCGCGCCGACCTATGGTCTGCCGCCTCGTTTCCCCTTTCCACTCGTTTTCGACTTGGAATCTTCCTTTTGCCGTAAAAATATTTGCTATATAATCCCCCGGACCCCTGGAGGTCCGTAATATCGTTTTCTCGTCGAGTTTTGTTTCGAGCTGTTTTCTGCCAGGATCTTGCTTCGGATCTAGATCCATCATGTCTTCGTCGGGAACTCAGAAGGACAGCTTCTTTGAGGACGTCGTCAACCCGTACATGAACGAGCTGAAGATGCACCCCAAAGAGTTGCGGCTCGTGGATGGAGAGTTGCAGATCAAAGATGTCCAGGGTCCTAAGGGAGAAGGGAGTTTGGAAGACAGGATGGAGAAACTGGAACAAGAGGTCTTCAACTACAAGAAGATGGCTGAGCGTGAAGTGGACATCTTTCACAAGATTGTGTCTGAACTCATTGATGGGCACAAGAAGGAGACTGCAAAGTTGTGGGACGATATCTTCTCACTTCACGACACCACCAACAAACTCCAAGCTCAACTCTATGATGTTCATAATCAAAACTGTGAGTATGAAAACAGGTTTAAGCGCATAAGTCATGCTGCTAGTTTCAGGTTTCCGGAGACCAAGATGTCTTTTGTTGATGGAGGGCCTCTTCCATGGAAGTCTGATGACGACAAAGATTCACCATCATCACCGAAGGAGTAATTCATCATCGGTATTGGCATCCCCTTGGTTTGTTCCAAGCTTGGGGGAGTGCCGCGGTATCACATCACCACCACCTTTATCTTTTACTATCAAGTAGTGTCATATCATGAATAGGGAAGTTATCATATGAAATAGTATGCAATGTGGAAGTATCTCTCTTAGTTAGTTATCTATGTATCCGTTGGTGTGAGTTATCGTTATGGAATATTAATGAGAAGTCTTATCATTTACTTTTGCACACCTTATTTTAGTTTGCAATCTCCATTATATGATTACTCTTGACATGAGTATTGATATCACTTTGAGAGCATCAAGTAAATCTATTTGGTTTTGGCAAACTTAGCATTGGTCAATAGCAACAACATCTTGATGTTTAATAAAGAGAGAAATACACTTAGATACATTACTCTATTATCTCTATGCTTAGTATTCTTAAGTTAAAATTGTTTGTGCTTATGAGAAAGATGCATGATTGTTTCTATCATATGTATATTTGTTTGTTTCCCTCAACCTTTATGCTTGCTATCAAACCTTGCTAGCCAAAGACCTGTATCGAGAGGAGATGCTTCTCATACATCCATAACCTTAGACCAAACCTATGCCATTTGTGTCCACTATACCTACCTACTACATGGTATTTTCTGCCATTCCAAGTAAATACTTCATGTGCTACCTTTAAATAATTCAAACTACTACTCCTAATTTGTGTTAATGTTTCATAGCTCATGAGGAAGTATGTGGTGTTTTATCTTTCGATCTTGTCATTTACTTCGACAGACTTTCACAATGGACTAGTGGCTTCATCCGCTTATCCAATAATTTTGCATAAAGAGCTGGCAAAGGGGTTCCCAGCCCCAATTAATCAACTTCATTAATAATTCTCTTCACATGTGTTGCTCTGATTCATCAGTAAGCAACTTAATTTTGCAAATAGACACTCCTCCATGGTATGTGAAAAGTTGGTAGGCACCCGATGGAATCGGTTAGCCATGGCTTGAGAAAGCAAAGGTGGGGAGGAGTGTCATCATAATAAAAATAAAATAAAAGGCACTCCTTCATGGTATGAGATTGTTGGCAGGCACCCGATTCGGTTAGCCATGGTTTGTGAAAGAAAGGTTGGAAGGAGTGCCACCCCACTAAAATACATGTGTAAACAAAAGAGAAGAGGGATGATCTACCACGGTGGTAGAAATAACGTCCTTCATGGGAGCCGCTCTTGAAAGTCTGGTTGATAAGGTAGTTAGAGTACCCATTACCATTTGACAACAACAAACACCCCTCAAAACTTTACTTTTATGCTCTATATATGATTTCAAAACCTGAAAAGCTCTAGCACATGATTTAATCCCTGCTTCCCTCTGCGAAGGGCCTATCTTTTACTTTTATGTTGAGTCGTAAACCTATTTCCTCTATCTCAAGCAAGCAATTGAGTTGTTGTGAACCAATCATTTATGCTATGATTCAGTTAATCATGTCTTTTATGCTTTCTTGTTTAGTACCAATTTTATCTGAATGAATATGACTTTGAAGTTATCAATGATTATGAAGAGATTGTCATGCTTAAATATGAAGGCTCAGCTATAAATTCTAATATGAAAGCTTTGCTTAGAAGTACAATCCGTTAGTAGTTCTCTGACCAAGAACAAAGTTTGCCATCACCAACTATGATTTCTTATGCACCTTTACTTGTGATTTCTCTTTACTTATTTCAAGATGAGTCATATGAAGAAGTTGTTTACTAGAATGTCTTGTGTAAATGAATATGATGCTTCTTGTCCGTATTTTATTTATCGACTCTTCACTCCATAAACATGTGGTCTTGTTTATCGAGCTCAGTTTCGCTTGGGGACAAGCGAGGTCTAAGCTTGGGGGAGTTGATACGTCCAATTTGCATCACTATTTTGTATCATAATTTGCTGTTATTCATTGATATATTTCATATTGGGACACAATACTTATGTTATTTCATCTATTTTGCATGTTTCATCATCATTGGAGGATCAAGCACCGGAGCCAGGATTCTGCTGGAAAAAGCACCGTCAGAACGCAATATTTCGGAAGATCAACTGTGGAAGGGAATTTCACGTAAATTCCTATTTTTCCAGATGACGGAGGGAGCCAAAAGGGGGAGCAGAGAGGAGCCAATGTGGGCCCAGACCACAGGGCGGCGCGGCCCAAGGCCTGGCCGCGCCACCCTGTGCTCTGGGGGCCCCACAGCCCCTTTCGCCTCCTTTTCTTCGCGTACTCCTTCGTCCCGAAAACCTAAGCCACAGAGGGATCCTCACGAA
Organism: Lolium multiflorum; assembly: GCA_030979885.1. NCBI lineage: Eukaryota > Viridiplantae > Streptophyta > Magnoliopsida > Poales > Poaceae > Lolium > Lolium multiflorum. Next base: position 203,972,615 of record CM061747.1, read on the forward strand.
GGGTTACAGCCGCCTCTGCGGGGCGGAGAACACCAGAGAGAAAAGAGCTCTCCGGCGGGCAGGAATCCGCGGGGAAATTCCCTCCCGGAGGGGGAAATCGACGCCATCGCCATCGTCATCGAGCGGGACATCATCTCCATCATCATCATCATCATCTCCACCATCTACACCGCCATCACCACCGCTGCACCTCGTCATCGCTGTAGCAATTCGGGTTAAATCTTGATTGTTTGATAGGGGAAACTCTCCGGTGTTATTCTATACTTGTTGTAGATGCTATTGAGTGAAACCATTGAACCAAGGTTTATGTTCAGATTGCTATTCATCATCATATCACCTCTGATTGTATTCCATATGATGTCCCGTGAGTAGTTCGTTTAGTTCTTGAGGACATGGGTGAAGTCTAAATGCTAGTAGTGAATTATGGTTGAGTAATATTCAATGTTATGATATTTAAGTTGTGGTGTCATTCTTCTAGTGGTGTCGTGTGAACGTCGACTACACGGCACTTCACCATTTATGGGCCTAGGGGAGTGCATCTTGTATTCGGTTGCTAATTGCGGGGTTGCCGGAGTGACAGAAACCTAAGCCCCCGTTAGTATATCGATGCAGGAGGGATCGCAGGATCTCAGAGTTTAAGGCTGTGGTTAGATTTATCTTAATTACTTTCTTGTAGTTGCGGATGCTTGCAAGGGGTATAATCACAAGTATGTATTAGTCCTAGGAAGGGCGGTGCATTAGCATAGGTTCACCCACACAACACTTATCAAAACAATGAAGATTAATCAGCCGTATGTAGCGAAAGCACTAGACTAAAATCCCCATGTGTCCTCAGGAACGTTTGGTCATTATAAGTAAACAAACCGCTTGTCCTTTGTGCTAAAAAGGATTGGGCCACTCGCTGCAATTATTTCTCTCGCATTTTATTTACTTGTGCTTTATTTATCTGCAATATCAAAACCCCCTGAATACTTGTCTGTGAGTATTTACAGAATCCTTCATCGAAATGTCAACACCTTCTGCTCCTCGTTGGGATCGACATTCTTACTTATCGAAGATACTACGATACACCCCCTATACTTGTGGGTCATCAAACATCAACACAAATTGAGAAGCTTTTGAAGGTTTTAAAGGTAGCACATGAGAATTTACTTGGAATGGTTTGAAATGCCATGCATAGGTATTTATAGTGGACACTCTGGAATAACTTGTTTTTCAGGGGTTTGGAAGCACGAGCAGCGTTCCCGCTCAGTACAAATGAAGGATAGCAATAGACTGGGAAGCGACAATCAAGAGAGCAATTGTCATAATCATGCTTGCGGCAAAATAAATTAACACAGGCATAAAAGTGATACAAGAACTCTGAGGCAAAATAAATCATCGAGGCTTAATTGACTCTTGTTCAGTCATATGGATGCGTGAGCATGTGCCAAGTCGATTCAAGTGAATTATTCAGAGGAGGATACCACAATGTCATATCTATCTATGAATAAAGCAATACAAGCAAATATTTATGACATGCTACTCATATTAATAGATTGGAGCTAATCATGAGAGATCATGAACTACTAAACTTTCTTAATTGACATATACCTCACATGAACCAACTAAGCATGCTCACATAGATGAGTATATTTACAAAAATGAAAACAAATAGAGTTCATACCAGCCTCTCACCATAGTCGAGTTGTCGTAGATCGTCATTATTGCCTTTTCACTTGTGTAGCTTGAATAATATGGAATGAAAACCAAGCTCCAACCACCGAAGACCACTGAACTCCATAATGAACTTTACAAAACCAAAGAAGAACAACAAATATTTTTGGTGTTTTCGAATTAGAAACAAGAACAAAAGGAAACAAGCAAACAAAGCAAAATCTTTTTGGATTTTCTTATAGCAAACCAACGATAGCAAATAAAGCAAGATGAAAGCAAGAAACCAAAATAACAAATGGTAAAGAGAAACAACAGAAATATTTTTGTTCTTTTTGTGTTTTAGGAAAGAAACAAAACAAAAACAAGAGAATGAAAACTAGAAGAAACACAGAAAAGCAGGATGGCAGAAATCTGCCAAAACCTGACAGTACAGAAATCGATTTTTACAAAAATCTTCCGTTGCTCAGTTTGAAAAGTGTTCAACTAATGAAAGTTAGATAACAACCTAGGGAACACGCACAAAAATTTGCAACTCAAAATAACGTTCTGGTTCTGCGCACGAATTTTTTTAGTAACAGCACAGAATCTGTTTTCAGGCAGCACTTGCCAAAATATCATCTCCCTATTATTAGAAAACCACTTCAAGAAACTAAACAAGTATATACAAGTATCCAGCAACCATAATATGCAAAGAATGAGTGATTCCGGTATACCTCCCCCCAAGCTTAGGCTTTTGCCTAAGTGGAGATCAACCCCAGCGAGGGTCAGGGTTCCACGCCGGCGAATCGTACATGGCGTGATCATAATAAGGTTCTTGTGCAGAAGAATAACGCGGAGGCTCCGTATAACCGTAATGTTGATGCGAGGAGCTCGCTGCATCGGATGACGAGTCGAGGTGTTCCTCGGCCTCCTCCGTGCCGCCTCTTGCCTGGTGGCCATCTCCCTCCAAGTATGCATTCAGTTCACCTTCTGTGACTGACCAATTCTTCCTGGAATCAAAGTTAAACAGAACAGGTGCAGGCAATCCTACTAGTTTTTCAGTTTTCTTAGTTGTTCTCCAAGTTTTCTTATAAAATGTTATCTTGTAAAACAGGTTACTCAAGTTAGACGAATCAGAAACAAATTCATGTTTAATCATGGAGACTATATCAAGTTTTTCTACGGAAAGCTGAATATCAAGATGGTGAGGTTCTACACCATGCATAGCTAATAAACGAGAGGCGATGAGACCTCCGCAAATTCCTCCCTTCTCACGGTTAGTAGCAAGTCTATAGGCTATCAAAGCTCCCAAGTTATAAGTCTTATCACCTTGTAATGCAGCAGCTAGGAAAGCTAAATCTTGGATAGATAACTTACTTGAATTCTTTCTAGCAAGAACACACTTGGTGATGAAATAAGCAAAGTAACGAATAGCTGGGAATTGAATACTACTAATTTTACCACCATCCTCTAAGAAGCTTCTTCCATGACAAATCATTTTGTAGAGATTCAAGAGCTCTTGCGGCGATCCCCTCATCTTCTCGCACGATCCCCATTGCGGCACTCTAATGGCTGCACAGAAATCATTGAAAGGCAAGTTGACAGTTTTATTATAAATTTTGTACCGAACCATGGGGTTAGATTGAGACCAATTGAATGCAAAATCCTGCACTACAGACATAGTCAATTTTGCATATTGGCATGGTTCACCAACAACAAAATCATTCAATCCTGCACGGAAGATTAGATCCTGAACATCTCGCAAGATTCCTGCACTTCTCATAAAATCTGTGCACGGGTAGTAAGAGGGGTATACTCCCTCCTCGCGGTTAACTCTCATGACTTGTTGCACCTCCAATTCTTGTTGATTTAGTTGATGACTATTCCACTCCATTTTCTGAAATTTTCAACAAACAATATAAAATTTGATTTGGTGACATATAATTGAGGGAAACTACCATAGGAACTTGCTAGAGTACTAAACATGCATCAAAACTAATTCTTACAACTTAGAACAAGCATGCAAGCTCACTAAACATGTTACCTACAGCAGCAAAATATTCAAGATATACTCAACCAAACAAAATTCTACTTGGATAATCGGAGGAGTCACATACCGGAGAGCAAATGTGCCAAATTTCAGACAGAAATCTGGGCTGAGCAAAGAGATCGAGAAATCTTGAGCTCTTGAGCAGAAACGCGAGTGAGAGAAAATGAGTACGAGTTTTCAGGGAGAGAGAGTGCAATGAGTGAAAGAGATGAAGAAGTGGGGCAAGGAGGGGCACACACGTGGCGAGCCCCCTTCTTCGCGCCTGTGTGGTGCCACCTGGGTGCCCCACTGGTCATCCTCTGGTGTTCCCAGGTGCCTCGTCGAAAAATAGGACCAATGGTATAATTTTTGTGAATTTTTGAAAACTTTGAAAAATGCACATTTCTGGGTATTAATTATTACTGGGCAGAAAAAGATTTTGAAATCTCTAATTAACTTAAGCATATTGCAAAATAAAAGTGCTACAGCAAGTAGATCAAGTGGAGGAAGAAAGAAATGTTGTTTAGCTCTTCTATGCATATAAAATGTACTTGTTAACAAGGTTGATCAAGTCTTGCCACCAAATAATTTTACATGTCATAAGAAGAAATAAACCTCAAATCAATCATATTACCTTATATTGTATTGATGCGGATCCAATCATAATAGTTTGATATCCTTCTTTAGGATCATATATAGGACAATCAATAACTCCCACTTGGACAGTTCTTGAATTGGAAATTGTATTAACTCCACATATTTTATCAGTCTTCTTGGGGAAATAGACAGTATGTTCCTTGTCATCAACATTAAAAGTGACTTTTCCTTTATTGCAATCAATAACAGCCCCTGCAGTATTAAGAAAGGGTCTCCCAAGAATAATGGACATATTATCATCTTCAGGCATTTCCAACACAACAAAATCAGTTAATATCAAGCAGTTTTGAGTAACTTGAACATGAACATCCTCACATACACCAATAGCAGTAGATTTATCAGCCATTTGCAAAGATATATCACCGGTATCAACTTATCTAAATAAAGTCTCTTATAAAGAGAAAAGGCATCACACTAACTCCCGCTCCCAAATCACATAGAGCAGTTCTAACATAATTATTCTTGATGGAACAAGGAATAGTTGGTATACCTGGAAAGAGTAATTAGCAAGCATAGTGGAAATCTCCTCATTAGGAATTTTCCTTTTGTTAGAGACAATATCTTTCATATACTTTGAATAAGGAGGCAATTTAATAGCATCAGTCAAAGGGATTTGCAAGAATAAAGGTTTCATCCAATCACAAAATTTATTATAATGTTCTTCTTCATTTGATTTTAGTTTCTTAGCAGGAAAAGGCATTTGCTTTTGAACCCAAGGTTCTCTTTCATTACCATGTTTCTCAGCAATAAAATCTTCTTTAGTATACTTTTTATTTTTAACATGCTTTTCAGGTTCTTCTTCAACCTCTTCTTTATCAGGAGTATCATTCTTATCATTATCTTTATCATGTTCATTACCACTTTCAGTTTCAGCATCAGAAATAGAAATACTATTAGGATCATTAACAGGTTCAGAGGATTCTACAACATTCTTATGTTTCTTTTTCTTTTTCTTAGATGGAGCACTAGTTTTAGTTCGTTGAGAATCTTGTTCAACTCTTTTGGGATGTCCCTCAGGATATAGAGGATCCTGGGTAGAAACACCACCTCTAGTTGTTACTTCATAAGCATGTTTTTCTTTAGAATTATTTTCCAACAAGTCATTTTGAACTTTAGTGAGTTGATCAATTTGAGTTTGAACCATATGAAAATGTTTAACAAGCATCTTAACATCATTGGAGGTTCTCTCCACAATACCATGCAATTCACTAATAGCTCGAGAGTTTTCCATTAAATGATTCTCTACTCTCATATTAAAATTATTTTGCTTAACAATATAATTCACTAATTCATCTAAACAGGTTTTGAATACGGAATATTTCCCTAGTAAAGCGTTCAAGAGAGTGTACCTCAACCATGGATGAAGGGGAGTTATCTTACATAAATCTTCTATAGGAGGTAAATTCTTCACATCTTCAGGTTTAATACCCTTCTCTTTAAGAGACTTCTTGGCTTCCCTCATATCTTCATCATTTAATTTAATCATACCCCTCTTCTTCAATATCGGTGTCGGGGTTAGTTCAGGTGTAGACCAATCATCATGATTCCGGCCTATTTTAGCCAATAATTCTTCAGCTTCGTCTGGAGTTCTTTTCCTGAAAACACAACCAGCACAACTATCCAGGTATGCCCTAGACTCAATGGTTAGTCCACTATAAAATATATCAAGTAAATCATGCTTTTCCAAATCATGTTCAGGCTGAGCTCTAATAAGAGAGCAAAATCTCGCCCAAGCCTCAGGCAATTTCTCTCCATCTTCCTGGTCAAAATTATAAATTCTCTGCAAAGCAATATGTTGAGCACTAGCAGGAAAGTATTTCCGGAAGAAAACATCAAGCAATTCTTTTGGACTATTAATAGAATCAGGTGGCAAACTATTATACCAAGTTTTAGCATCATCCTTTAATGAGAATGGAAAGATTTTAGCAACAAAGTAAGTACGCTTCTTAACATCATCAGAAAACAAGCTACTCAGAGTAGATAGCTCAATCATGTGTTCAACAGCACTTTCTTTTTCAGTACCACAAAAGGGTGTTTTCTCAACAATAGCTATATGAGATAGATCAAGAGAAAAATCATAATCTTTATCCTTAATGTTTATAGGAGATGTGGCAAATTTAGGATCAGGAGACAATTTATATCTAACAGTATGTTCTGCAAGCAACTTTTTTATTTTTCTTGCATCAGTAGTAGCATTGCATTTTTCAATAAAATCATCGTCAAGTTCCACATAATCTTCATCAAGATCATCACTAGAGTATTCAACAGACTCAGGTGAATTAACAGGTGTAGCAGCATTTTCATTAGTAGTTTCAGTATTTTCAATTTGTCTAGACCTAGCAATTGTAGCATCTAGAAAAGATCCTAACGAACCATCATTATCAAGCACATCAGAAGCATCATCAAAATTAGAAGAGGAGTTTTCAGATTCAACAGAAGTACCAGCATTTGAAGCTTGTGGTGGTGAAACAAGTTTACTTATCACAGATGGTGAATCAAGAGCAGCAGAGGTACTCAGAGTTGTACCTTTTCTTGTAGTGGATGGTAATATGGGACCTTAGTATCGCGAGGTTTACCCATGATGGAGAATTTGCAGCGAACAATATCAATCCAAGTGAACTTCCAAATAAAGCTATGCTCCCCGCAACGGCGCCAGAAAATAGTCTTGATGACCCACAAGTATAGGGGATCGCAACAGTCTTCGGGAAGTAAAACCCAATTTATTGATTCGACACAAGGAGACAAAGAATACTTGAAAGCTTTAACAGCGGAGTTGTCAATTCAGCTGCACCTGGAAATGACTTGCTCGCAAGAGTTTATCAGCAGTCATTTTATAGCAAAGAGGTGAAATAACAGAAGATAGTAACAAAGACAGCAGTAGTAATTATAGTAAACAACAGGATTAAAATTGTAGGCACATGGATGGATGAACGGGCGTTGCATGGATGAGAGAAACTCATGTAACAATCAAAGCAGGCATTTGCAGATAATAATAAAACAGTATCCAAGTACTAATCAATCAATAGGCATGTGTTCCATATATAGTCGTACGTGCTCGCAATGAGAAACTTGCACAACATCTTTTGTCCTACCGGCCGGTGGCAGCCGGGCCTCTAGGGAAACTACGGATATTAAGGTACTTCTTTTAATAGAGTACCGAAGCAAAGCATTAACACTCCGTGAACACATGTGATCCTCACATCACCGCCTTCCCCTCCGGTTGTCCCAATTTCTGTCACTTTGGGGCCTCGGGTTCCGGACAGCGACATGTGTATACAACTTGCAGGTAAGATCATAAACAACGAATATCTTCATGAATCAATAACATGTTCAGATCTGAGATCATGGCACTCGGGCCCTAGTGACAAGCATTAAGCATAACAAGTTGCAACAATATCATAAAAGTAACATCTACGGATACTAGGCACCATGCCCTAACAATCTTATGACTATTACATGACCAATCTCATCCAATCCCTACCATCCCCTTCAGCCTACAGCGGGGGAATTACTCACACATGGATGGGGGAAACATGGCTGGTCGATGGAGAGGCGTGGGTGGTGATGATGGCGATGATCTCCTCCAATTCCCCGTCAGGTGCCAGAACGGAGTTTCTTGTTCCCGAGACGGAGTTTCGCGATGGTGGCGGCGTACTGGATGGTTTCTGGCGACTTCGACTTCTCCCGTGCGTTTTTAGGTCGAGGGCGTTAAGTAGTCCAAAGGAGGGCGTCGGGGGCCAGCCGAGGCGGCCACACAATAGGGCGGCGCGCCCCCTCCGGGCTGCGCCGGCCTCGTGTGGGGGCCTCGCCCCCACCGGGCTTGCCCTTCTGCTCCGTCGATGTGGGAAAATAGGACCTTTCGCATAAATTCCGAGGATTTTCCTGAAAGTTGGATTTCTGCACAAAACGAGACACCAGAGCAGTTCTGCTGAAAACAGCGTTAGTCCGTGTTAGTTGCATCCAAAATACACAAATTAGAGGCAAAACAATAGCAAAAGTGTTCGGGAAAGTAGATACGTTTTGGACGTATCACCCCCATGGCCGGCCAACCCTAGAGGGGGGAGTCCAAGGTGGACTCCACCAAGGGGGCCGGCCACCCCCCATGGAAGGGTGGGAATCCCACTTGGGTGGGAGTCCCACCTTGGGTAGGTTTCCCTACTACATGGAAGGTTTTGGTTTCGGGTCTTATTCGAAGACTTGTAGTCCAACACTTGGGGTTCCACCTATATAAAGAGGGGCATAGGGGAGGGGGCCGGCCACCACAAGCCACCAAGCTGGCCGCACCCATAGAGGCCGGCCACCCCCTCTCCCAAACCCTAGCCGCCCCCTCTCTCCTCCACCTCTCCCGCACGCTTAGCGAAGCTCCGCCGGAGTTCTCCATCGCCACCGCCACCACACCGTCGTGCTGCCGGAGTCAAGGAGGAGCTACTACTTCCGCTGCCCGCTGGAACGGGGAGAAGGATGTCGTCATCAACACCGAACGTGTGACCGAGTACGGAGGTGCTGCCCGATCGTGGCACCGTGATCAAGATCTTCTACGCGCTTTGCAAGCGGCAAGTGATCGTCTACCGCAGCAACAAGAGCCTCATCTTGTAGGCTTTGGAAATCTTCAAGGGTGAGTCTCGATCATCTCCTCGTTGCTCCCGTCTTCTAGATTGCATCTTGGCTTGGATTGCGTTCTCGCGGTAGGAAATTTTTTGTTTTCTATGCAACGAATCCCTACAGGCTTCTGGTCCCAACTGGGCATGTCTGGCTTCGCCTGGAGTTGACGAGGACCGATGTGTGCAACGTTTGCTCGTGTCGGAGGGGAATTGTGGTGGCTGCGGTGCCTGACCGGGCTGGATGTGGAGTTGGAGGTTGACCTGATCCTCAGCTATGTGGAGTGTGTCGGAGTGGTCTACGGTTTTTTGCGACTTCAACGACGAAGCGTTGTGGTGGCAGCGGTGCGAGGCTCAAGGGCCATCTGCCCCATGCTCTGGGTGTTTCGGAGATGATCGACGATTCAGACGAAAGTCCTGCCTGGCTTGGGTTGGCCGGCGGCGACGGATGAGATCATGCATGTAATTAAAAATATTATGCATGAGGTGATATAGGGACGGATAAGATCATGCATGTAATAATGACAACAATGCAACAATACTTGCCTCTAACTTAGTTGCAAGTAGATGTATGTTCCTAATATAATTATATGTGCTAACAAGAGAACTTGCACAATGTTTTTTGTCCTACCCTCCCATTTCACCTGGCCTTTTTAAGAACTAAGGGTAATTAAGGATGGCCCTTTTGAGACATCCGGATCAAAGCATTAACACTGCATGAACATACATAATCATTAAGTTAAAACATGATTCGCTTGCTTTCCCCAAATTGTACCTCCAATAGGTTTGCAGGTTTCGCACAATAACATGTATAACATGCAGATCGATACCAAATTCATGCATATGATGGCGCAATATAAATTTAGTATCAATATCATGTTACTCGGGCCATAGTAACAAGCATTACATGCAATAAAAACCATACACAAGTATTCTCAATACAAGCATCAATAAATCCAGTTGTTATTACATGATCAATCTCATCTAGTTCCCATCCACCTCATATGCTTACAGTGGAGATGGACGATGAAGACATGGTAATGAAGATTGGAGTGGTGACGATGATGGTAATGATGGCCTCCAATTCCACCCTCTTCGGCATGGAGAAGAAAATCAACTTGAGCCTAAATTTCTAGTTTTTTTTATAGTGAACACTCTCTAGATCGTGAAAAAAAGCTTTGTACCTCTGGAATGCGTGGTTTTTAGGTATATGCAAGAGTCTCGTCAAAGCGGAGGCTGAGAGGGGCTAGTAGGGCCAATATACGCCCCATGGCGCGGCATAAGGGGGTCATGCCATGGGCCCTCTTTGGCACCCTGGTGACCTTTTAGCCCACCTATATGGCCCATCCTGCTCCTTTTTCACAAAAACCTTCCCGGTATTTTTCCTCAAATTTAATTATTTGGTTTCGTGCATGAAAAAAAGACAAAAAGAAGATTTTGCTAAAAACAACATCAATTCCAACATTTTTATTCCAAGTTAGGGTAAGATTTTAGACAAAACTATGAGCAAACTACTTGGAAAAGGATGTACATTTGAGATGCATCACTAAGCTGGACCAAAGTCAGGTGTTGTAACAAAGCATGTCATGCTTCAAGCCTAGAACAAATAAGATTTCGTCTGAACGTTCACATTTGGCGGGATGACTTCAACACCTTGGAGATTTATCACTTTTAGGACACACAATATTGTGTAGAGCTACATACTTCTCGCGAAGTGTAGCATTTCCCAGCCACTGTATCTCCTAGAATCGTATCTCTGAGCCTTCCTTAATAGAAAATGTACCATATGGGAAGAAAATTTATTTGTCGCCATAAGACCATCCTAAAACCGTGAATAGCCAGGTTTCGAATATACTTGGGACAACACATGAGAGCCGATATATTTTTTTTCCAGAAGAATTTGCCATAACCCTTCTTCAATAAGCATCTTAAAGAGCCATTTACCAACAAGTGATCTATTCTAGACCTCGAGATCGTGAATTCCTAGGCCACCTTCATCCTTAGGGCCGCATGCTAGAGTGTATTTAGCTAGTCGATGTTTCTTTTTCACACTATTATTTTGTCAAAAAAAAATCTTGCTAGGAAATAATCTAATTCTTGTAAGACTCCTTTACGAAGCTAGAAGAAAGAAATCATATATAGTACTATACTACTTAGTATCGAATTGATGAGAACCAATCTTTCATCCAGAGAGAGTAATTTTCCTTTCCATCTACTTAGTCTCTTCTATAATATTTCCTCTACATGTTTCCATTAAACGTTTTTATGTCTCACATAGTGAATAGAATACCCAAATATTGTCCTTGCTCATAGCCGAAGAGCTCCGCATAAGCAGGTGCCTCGTCTTATGCCTGGCCGAAGCAAAATAATTCACTTTTGTGGAAGAATTTCTTTTTTAGTTCGGAAAGTTTCTCGAAAGTTGATAAAATTAATTTTATATTTCTTGCTTTTCCAAGATCATGCTCCATAAAAAAATTATGTCATCAACGTATTGATGAATCGATAATCCACCATCCACAAGGTGTGGAACTATTCCTTAAATTTGGCCTTTTTTTGCATGCTCTATATTTATCGTTAATATATCAGCCACTATGTTAAATAGCATGGGTGAATGGATCACCTTGACTTAACCTTTTTTTATTTGGAAGTATCTAGCAATACCATCATTGCCTTTGATGGCAACAGTACCTCAAAAAACAAAGGTATTCATTAGTACTCTACCACTCATCAGAAAAGTCTTTTATTCGGAGAGTCTGGTGGAGGAAAGATTACTTGACTTTGTTATAAGCCTTTTCAAAGTTAATCTTTAATATTACCTCATTTAGGTTTTTTCGATGTAATTCATCAACTGTTTCATGAAGGATTACCACCCCATTCAGGATGTTTCTTCTTTGCATTAAAGCAGTCTTTGTAGGAGGCACACCATGGCCAATTCAGTGTAATACACTAGTAGAAAAGGGCTTCCATCCCCAAATATTTTGACCCGGGACTAATGGGTCTTTAGTCCCGGTTCGAGGTGAACCGAGACTAATGCTCCAGCCCGGGACTAAAGGGTACCCTTTAGTCTCGGTAACCCAACCGAGACTAAAGGGCTATGGTGGGCTGCGGCCGGCGCAGCTTTTAGTCCCGGTTACGAACCGAGACTAAAGGCTCGGTTCAACACCAACCGGGACTAAAGGTTATTTTTCCGGTTTTTCCCCACGCACCCTTCACCCCCCTGTGGATCGCCTTTTAACTCTGTAAAATAGAAAATAAAATGATAGAAAATTCAAAAAATAAAATCTTTTGAGATTCTTGTATGTTACGCAACCTACTATTATGGAAAATTAACAAATTCGAATTTTCACTTATTTTGCAAAAAAGTTTTGAAAAATGGTAAAACCGCATTAACTTTTGCATACGACGTCGGAAAAAAACGTATAATATATCAAAATCATCGTGGGAAAAAGTTACATCCGAATTCACCGGGTTTACCCGGTTAGCCAATTTTTAGATTCTCAAAATTCCAAATGAAAATATGAAAGCAGGAAGATTTTAGTTTTTGCTATAAATTAGGATTTTATATTTTTTATTTTTTAAAAATAAAATTAATAATTGCATCCTGCATAAAGATTACTATTACTTTTACCCAATTTTTAGATTTTCAAATTTTTAGGTTTTAGGTTTAGCAAAAAAAATTAAAAAATAAAAAAATACAAATTAAAAAGTTAATGTTTATTTATTTATTCAAGTTATTATTACATCATTACTTTTGTTTATTAAAAGAATTATTTGAAATTCAAACAATAAATAAATGTGACATCGACCAACATGTTAATAGGATTGATATGATACTAGTATCACATACATGCGCGCGAAGCACTTGGATGCGGGACGGAATGGAACTCGGAAGTTAAGCGTGCTAGTGTGGGAGGATGGGTGACCGACCGGGAAGTGTGACCACGAGTAAGTAATTTGAGTAGAGATAAGTGTAGTTAGTGATATAGACTAAACTATGCAAATAATGGTAATAATAGAAATTCAAAAAACTAGAAAAAAATGGAGTGAAAAAAATAAAAATAAAAATTCAAAATCTGGAGATATTTTCGCCCAACTGTTTCATGGATGGATTACCACCCCATTCAGGATGTTTCTTCTTTGCATTAAAGCAGTCTTTGTAGGAGGCACACCATGGCCAATTCAGTGTAATAGTTAAGGTTTTCGTGAATATTTTGAAGCTAATGTTGAAAAGTTAGATGGGCCTACACTGTAGATCATTTCTGTTTCATTAATTTTTGGTAACAAAATTATCTCACAGAAATAAGGGAAAAAAAATCTAGGTGCTCAGCATGAAGAATGTTGAACAACTCTAGAAGGTTCGTTTTGATGCTGTCCTAGAAGTTCTGATAGATACAACATTCTCTTGGTGGAGATTGAGAAGACCTCGACCCAGGACTTGGACTTTCGAAGAGGTCAAGTTTCTACACGATGTAGGGAATCAAATTTGAATGCTAGAAATTCTATTTCAGATCAATTTGATTGATTGAGCGACCAGACTTTGTATCTTTGTTTTGTACAAGCTGAACAAAATCCCCACTTTCCCTCCAAATAAAAAGAAAGAAATGGGGGCATGCCTGTTGGACGTCGTCTGCCGCTCCCCCTTCTTCTGTCCCAAAACAGACGCCCCGTCTCCGTCTGCACTTGTGGAGACACGACGCCCGTGGTGATCTCAGCAACAGAGCGGCCCAAAGGTATCCGAGGGGTGGCCGCACCGTCTTCAACTAAAGTCGACGGCCCGAGCACTAGCTGTCCCACTCCCACGCCGCGCTCGTAGCCACTGGCGCGTCAGCCGGCTGCGCGCGCCGCCGTCATCGCTTCGCTGCCGCAGCACCATTTATTTTTTCCTTTTGCTTCCTGGCCCCTCGCTTCCTCCTCCGCTTGCTCTTCTTTTGCGGACGCCGACGGGCCTGCCCTATCGTCAGCCACGGGGCGACCACCCGTTGTGGAGCCTGGCTACCGTGACCGTTGGGGAGATCCCTCGCAAACGGCCGGCCATCACCGCCGGCAGCACCATGCGCTGATTGATTATTCTTTCTTCCTATTTTGACTACCTTAAACCGAAACAAGGAATCTTCAACAAGTATTGTTTCTTACCAAATTCTCCAGTTCCTTGCCAAGGATTGGTTCCTGTTCCTGATAGCTTAGATAACTTTTTTTTTAAACGGAAGGCATAAATGCCCAGCTTTAAATTAATAAAGCCATACGGCCATAGGTACAAGGATGCTGATAACAGCTTACAACACCACGCACAACACAAGCAAACACAGATATGCAACAAGCCCTGCTTGAAACGGCGAGGACCTTCACGCTCGGTGTCGAGGAAGAAGCACACAGCAGCACAGACCAGCCAATCGACCTTGATCACGCCTCCAGAGGATCAGCACCAAGGAAACTCCGGCAGCGCACAAATCTCCTCCCTTGCTGCAGAGGGCCCCTGCCCTCTCGCCCTGGATCGAAGGGCGTCGCACCGACAGACAAGGGTCTGTTCACCCTTGAACAAGGAGAATTGTTGTCCAAGAGACAGTCACAGGAGGCTCGATCTTGCAGGTCTTCTCGCAGCGACGAGCACGCATATGCAGCAACAGCTTCGACAGGAACAGCCGAGAGAAAAAGGCAAAGCTTGGGGGAAGCCAACGAACACGGAGGTGCAGGGGAGACGAGCAAGGGCGGGGGCGCCCCAGCCCAGCAACCCTACCAGCTGCAGCGGCAGCCCACAGATCCCTCCAAACAGGCAGCACTCACCAGCTACCGCCGGCCCCAGACGGCGCCTCCAGGGAGGGTGCGACGCCGTGACGCCGCCGCCGTCCAATCCGACGGATTTTGGGCTTTCACCCGGGACGGAGGTAGGGGGTGGGGAGGAAGGGCCTCAGCGGTGCCTCCAGGAAGGTGAACGGCGCCTACGGCGTCGCCACCGCTGTGGTCCAAGACCAGGGATTTCTCCCGGCCCCGATGCACCCCACCTGCTCCCCAGCCGGCATCTGCGTCGGAGCCGAAGCCGCCGGCAGCCAAGAACCGCGGGGAGGAGAAAGCCTAAGAGGGAGGAGAAGATCTGACCTTCGAGATCTGACCTGAGCGGACGGGGCCGCCCACGTCCAGCTCGCACCCGCCGTTGCCCCGCCGTCCGCACGGCCAGAGCACCGGTTAGCCGCACCCGCGAGCGTCACCGGCCGCGCGGTCAACGTCGCCTCACCACACGAGGCCGCCGCCTCGCCACCCGACAGAGCCCCCGCCGGTGAACTACCAGAGGAGGCCACCCTTACCTAAGGCTGAGCCAGAGGCCAGCCAACGGAGCAGGGGATCCCATCGAGCAGCAGCCACGGCCGCGGCGAACCCGGCGCGGCGGTCCTCCATCTAGACGCCACGCGGGGAGCCGAGAGCTCAGATCCCCGCCGCCCCCTTCCTCGGCGTCGCGAGCTTGGCCGGCGGCGTCTCTGGGGGCGACGAGGAGGGTGGGGGGCGGAGGGAGGAGCGGCGGCGGCGGATCTAGGGTTTCGCCTCCTCGGTCGCCTGGAGGAGGCGACGCGAGGAGAGCGAGCTTCCGGCAACTGTTCGGACCGCTGGATCCAGAATGTGTATGCTCGAGCTTAGATAACTTACAGGTTGCCCGATTCCAAAACCACTGAAGTCCCTGCTGCGTTGTGCACATACTGAAATCCTATTAGGCAAGCATGAGCTACTTCTTTATTGTATACAACTTGATAGCACTTACTCTTTGGGTCAACTGAAGAGCAGCTACACAAAAGACAAAAACCTCTAAATGACAGGTTATTAGGCTCTTTTCTGTGGGTCAAGGTCCTAATACTCTGAATGAACAAGTACAAAGCGTAAATGTCCGGTGTGGAAAACTGGAATTGGCCAAATGAAACCTTGTACGTACGGAAATGCTGGTGTTTTGGTGTATGTGGTTGGAGCTGCTGGTAGCAAGCAACGCCTTGAAGCAAAATTGTGGGCTAGCAGCGAAGGATTGGAATATAGGATTACCTGAATGACTTGACAGTAGCATGGACTTTTATCGTGCTACACCCGTCTGGACTGAGAGTCTGAGATGATCGCCTATTTTTCTAAATGCCCTGAAAATATCATTCTCTGCTGTCAAACTAAAGCATTTCTTTTCAGAAAAAAAACTAGCAGTTTGGATAGGACAAGAAATATGGGCTACAAACCTGACGGCAGAGCTTGGTGAATAAAATCTGGACACCAGGGAACGTGCACTGTCTTATACAAGTGCTGAATGGATACTTCCAGGGGAACTTGTTTCTGGAATTACAAAATTTCATCCAAGATCCTCCACCAAATTAGTAGAAACTGACATCTATAGAAACAATGAAACGCACAAATGAGACTATCTAAAATGAGGTTGAAGTATGGTCCGCACTGAAAACTGAATCAAGCAAAGTGAATACATCGATAAAACATTCAACGAAGGTAAAAGCGCAAGAATGGTAAAAATAGGCTTCCCCAGCTTGTGCACAGCTAAAGATTCAAATAAATTATGAATGCCATCACTTATACAATCTAAGCGAGTTCCAGATTGCTCACTTAGATGGTATAAGGCATGTGCCATTTTGTGGCTCATCTTTCATAGTAGAATAGAGGTACAAATGGAAGTACTGGATTTTTTTTGCGGAAAATATCTGAATCTATTACATGAATTCACAATAAGTACAAAGGACTCCAAACATAATAAAAATTACATCGAGATCCTTGGACCACGTAGAGACCACTGCTACTGCTAGAGTGAGCCGTCGACGCGTGTTGTTGCCGCTCCCTTGCCGGAGCCGGCCTGACGTTGTTGATGATAATAGGAAAGTCTTCGTGCATGTGCCCCCTAATGACCATCGCCCCAGAGCCGAAGTCGCCACCATTGAATCCTTGAATTGACCTGAATCTTCCAACACCAAACTTATAACACAAGTAGACCAAATGAGATCCACCACTCCATGGAAGCGGCGACCAGACGAATCCCCGCCCTCCTCAATGTCACCGGCAAGATCGTCGCTGACGAGGTGGGCGAGGTGACATAGGCATCCCCAATGGGCCTGCCGAAGGTGGCACCCGGGGTTTACTGAAGGCCCACGAAGTCGAAGGAAAAGAAGTTCGGAAGCCCAATTAGTTGTTAAGGAAAGATAGAGTTGTATTAGGAATAAGGAGATTTGTAACTTCACGGGTTGAACTCTGAGAGTCTCCCGAAATCTGTAAACTTGTGTAATACGAAACCCTCGGCTCCGCCTCCTATATAAGGGGGAGTCGAGGGACAAAGAGAGGATCGAATCATTGTTTGCGCAACCCAAGTTTTCATAGCAGTCGAGTACTTTTCCGGCTGAAACCTTCGAGATCTACTTGCCCTCTACTTCCAACTAAACCCTAGCCTACAACCCGTAGTCATTGACAAGTTAATCCCTTGTCAATTGGCGCCATATGTGGGGATTAGAGGCGACAAGGATCTGATCTCGATGGCACGTTTGACATCATCAACATCTTCGGTAGCAAGTAACGCGATGGATCGAGGTAAACAGATCGAAACCGCTCTAGTCGATTTTGTTGCTCACCCACCCTCCCGTATGGATGCATATGCGTATCTGGAGGAGCCCATGGACATGGCGTTCGGAAGGTTCCACTTCCGCGTCGGGAAGGAGGGATCTCATCGTCTCGCAATATCGGATTCGTCGAGATCGGTTGCAGCTGATTCCGATTCGTCGAGATCGGTGTTGTCGGTCGAGTCCGGCGACGAGGAGGTCTCGTCGACAATCTCCACCAAGCTCGCCTCAAGCGGAGAACTCGTCAAGATCTTCAGCAACATATCCGTCGGGTCGTCTGCGGACTCAAATATAAGCAGCGACTCGGGCGGTGTCGACACTTTCGATTTCATCGATCGATCTGCTTCTGTTCGTGAGGTCTTCGCCGATCTATACGACAGTGTCACCAATATCGATGACAATCAAGCTTCAACACATCACCAAGTATACGTCATTGGGGAAGCGAGCCGAGATGAACCAGAGACGTAAGAGGCTTTCGATGATGCGGGAAACCCATACGTCGATCCCGCTGATCTCAGGCGAGGTTTGGGCACAAAATATGTCGGGCCTACACCGCGACTAAGGGTGCAACTCCCGCAAGAAGCTTGGGACAGAGCGGCAAGAGCCATGGATGGCACAGAGCTGATGAGCACGACTGCAACTGTCGAGGAACTACAAGCATATCAATATAAGCTCGCCCGAGCCGCACGAGAACTTGAAAAGCAGATAGTTGAGCTTAATAGGAGAAACGACGCAGCTTCTGCGTCAAGCAGGCGAAGGGCTGAGCTGAGCCGACATTCAGGAACTTCGGGAGACAACCACAGAGATGCCCGTAACAGGCGAGATCTCGGCTGCAGAACATACCGGAGGCAGAGAGGGATCATCTGGTCCAGAACCTCGACATGTCCTTCATGTCGATCGACACACGAGGAAACATTATCCCTAAAACCACGGAAGCAGGATATATGGCGACACAGGCCTTCATACTGGCGAACAGGCCACCTGCAGGAGATCCAAGAGAGTCATTGTATAACATGGCTTTGGCAGGAGTTGGAGTCATGGGGACAGCGTTTGCGGGTACAAGCACACCTCCCGAAGGTGCTGCAAGGCAAAATAGTCCACGACCTACAGTGGCAGTGCAAGAACCACTAAGAACAACGGCAAGAGACACGGTAGCACAAACACGGGTCGACAGGGCGCGACACGAGAGGAGAGAACGTCGACAGTCACCTGAAGTAGATGATGAAGATATGTGTGGACTCCCCTGTTTCACTCGACGAGTCCGTAAAACGCGAGTCCCGTCTGATTTCAAGTTGCCTGACAGTTATAAGAAATTCGACGGATTGCAAGATCCCGAGGATTGGTTGGTTGATTACTTGGAAACAGTAAAATTGACGGATGGAACTAAGGCAACGGCTATGCAAAGCATCCAAGTGTATTTAAGCGGCGCAGCTCGATCATGGATTAAGAAGCTACCACCTGGATCTATTGACAGTTGGGAAACCTTCAAGGACCTGTTCGTAAAGAATTTCTTGTCCACATGCAAGAAACCTGCATCAATAGAAGAACTGAGAGCCTATCGACAGAAGTATGACGAGTCGATGAGGGAGTACATACAGAGGTAGAATATTATCAAAAACTCGGCAGCAAATGTATCTGACGAGAGAGCGATAGATGCTTTTGTCGCGGGGATCCGACGAAAGGATCTCATCGAGGACCTGGGAAGGACTAATCCAAAGACAATAGCAGCACTCATGGAGATAGCAAATCGCTGGGCAGATGGAGAGGATGCTATCAACAACAAGCAACATAGGTCGCCTGAGGAGGATCGTAACAGAAACATTCAAAATAGACGGCGTTTTTCTCGCCAGTTTTCAGATCACGGCGGTCCCAGCCAAATATCGGCCGGCTTCCGAGGAAATAATGGAGGAAACGATCGAGATGATTATCAAAAGAGTGGTGAGCAGCGTACTGACTACAGGGATAGTACGCGTCCAAGTAGGCAAAATAATGGTCCAAGGTTCCAGAGGCCGTATATATCTCCCGAAGATATGATGAACGGACCATGCCAAATGCACTTTTATCTCGACAATAACGGAAAGAGGCAGTCAGGACACTTGCAGAAAGACTGTCGAACTTTTCAGGCGTTGAACAGGTTTGCAGGGCATGCCAACGCACAGGCAGCAAACAGATACCCTCAGGGGCCAAGGAGTGAGGTTCATCTTCCGCCTCCTCCCGCAATTACGGACGAAAATCGGCATCAGCTGCGAATAGCGGCAGCTCCACAACCACCTCCTTACATCGGCACCAACGGTGCAGTCTCGATGATTCAGAAAGCGAGGCCATCAAATAGAGCTCAGAAAGTAATTTCGCGACAAGTTTTCATGGCAGAAAAGATGCCTCCACCAACAATAGAGTATTTGAATTGGTCGGGACAGGACATTGGCTTCACCATAGCGGACCATCCGCAGCAAGTTCCTCGACCAGGGCAATCAGCTTTAATCTTACCAGCGGTGATCGCAGGATTCGATGTATCGCGATTGTTTATAGATGGACACTACAACAAAAAAGACACATAGAGACGTTCAATTTATGTGCTAAAGTTGTTTTAAAGCATCACTACGTGCTTGTAGAGACGGTTGTGTAAAGCGTCATAGAAGCGTCTCCTTATGCACCGTCTCAAGTTCCGTAAAGACGCATTAGAAGCGTCTTTACATGGCATGAGACGTTGATAAAGCGTCCCAAGCCTTTTTAGAGACGTCGCGCTAAATTCCCCAATACATCGTCTTTAGAGTAAGGTCCTTGCGTCTTATAGAATCTTAAGACGTTTTATTGTTTTACATAAAAATAATTATTTTACTTTTGTTGCCATCTTCCGGCTAGTTATCAGGATAATCATACATTGTACATGCTATCAGCAAGCACATCAAAACCGAAAAATACGTTGCATTCTTCAGAGTAAAAAAAGAACTTTATTTCTAGAGAATAGCAGTAATTTACAATTTATTTGTACATTTTCATGAAACAATAACAATCTTGACCAGGCAAAATCCTGCAAATCTTTTACATTTTCTTCTAGTAGTTCGAATAGGGGGAAGCTTCCGCATGGAATGATACATCAGCTCTCCATGGCCACTAATGTTGATTTACTTTAAATTCTGTGTTGTTGCTTAAAACCTTCACAAACAATTTCTTTGTAGACAATGTCAGCTGAAAAACAAATTCTTCTTTCCACATGCACAAATGAAGCACATGCCACAGGCGTGACAGAGCAGTATCCGTATAATGAAAGCACCATCTCTTCACATTGGTATTTTAGCTCTTTGTTGGCATAAAGTTGCATATGGCATACCTACTGGCTGCTGCACGAAAAAAAAGTTACTAAATACTAAACAACCATATAGAAATATAGAGTGCTTACTTGAGTGAAGATAAAAGAAAAATAAGTATATATTGGTTCTGTATAAAACATAGAGTGCTTTACAAGTAAAGTAGAGATTAGTTCAGACGCCACTCTAAGGATTCAGTCATTCAGCATGTAAAGCATGTACATCAAAAGTGATGCTTGGTTACGTACTTAATAAGAAAGTATTCAGAAGATTACATATATGGCTGCAGTTAGATAAATCAGACTTCAGAGGATTAGATAATTGCTCATGGTATATTGGTATCTTATGAAACAGAGGCTTAGAACTGAGAAGAAAACAAAATGAAATGTACCTTGGCATTGGCTTTACAAGTAAATCATGCCGAGGGACCAATTCTTTCAGTTCACAACAATGACTAGATTACAAATGCAAACAATCTCCTGAAGTTGCGAAACAATGGAACATAAAATCTGTATGTTAAGCTTGAAGAAAAAAAACAATTAGTCCGCATGGTTCACATCTATGGCTTCACTCTAAGCCTTGATGCCACCATAGTTTACTTATATAAGTCACTCAAGGCAAAACCAAAGTGAAATACTTGAAAGGCAGCAATATAAATGAAAATTAACACAATGCATGTACGGATTCAGTTTCGAGAGGTAGCTACCCAAACCAAGATGTTGCGGTCTTACAGGCCAACTCATGCCAGAATTAGCTCAATATGTGAGGCACAGATTAATTACGCTGCTACTTCTGCTCTGTCACGCACTTCATCTCTGCATTGGCACCTGTACATTGCCTGCTGCTGCCTGGTAGAGCACACCTACCATGTAATCCACTTAGCCAAGCGTCAACCATGACCGCAGGTTCATACACCATACTGATCTGAAATCTGCATCATAAAATCAAGAAAATCCCAGATCTAAAAAAGACTACTCGTGCATGATATGGTCTGATAACTGAGTGGAAGTTCTGTTGCATGACAGTGGAAAATGACAGCCATATATATCTTGGAGTGAAATGCAAAACTTACAATCGGTGCAGGACCTTGTAAACCATATTCATCTAGTTGTACATTTTCTGCATCTCGTTCTGTAAAAATTGGTCTTTCGCAGTCGGTTAGGTATCCTCGACATGACAACTTTTCCTGAAGGAACACAATCAGTCACTCCTTTCGTTCAGTAAATGTGACACATAATACAGTAAGCTAGCTAGATCAAACTTGATTACAATATGAATCCTCAGATTTTAGATGTCAAACAAATGGTGGAAAGAAAACAACAGATCAATCCTTAAAATAGGCACTCATAAGGTCTCACCTGGGTGGGTTCTTCCCATCGTACGAGGACAGAAGCATCATTCGAATGGGTTACGCCGTCTACCACTGGGTGCACGCCTACACGCACTGCACCTCACGGAAGAGGCCTGCCGCTACTAGGGCGATGGGGTTCACTTCGCTACCGGCAGACCGACAACACCGCGATGGGTTCACCTCGTGCCCGTCTCGGCGACTGGATCTAGCGGCATAGCGTATTGCATTAGACAACCTAGATTGATTTAGTAGTTGAAAATGCAACATCTAACTGAGACGGAATTGATGGAGCACAAACCTGAGCGGAACTGTGGAAGCACAAGGACGACGGACTCGATCTACAATTTTTTTCGAAATTGAATAGATCTTCCATGAGCAGTTGAAGATCTGTGGTGGCGGCTGAAGAGATGGAGGCGATGAGGAAAATATGGGCGATTTTATATGATAGTTTTTTTCCTGGGAGAAAAAGCGCGTATGTTTTCATGAAGCGGTAAAACTAAAAAAGTTAGCGCCGAAGCAAAACATTTTAAGGGACATCCAGGAGTGTGCCCGCTATCGTCTCTACATATTCATTTGGCTAGCTAGACATTTTGGGATGTTGAGTGGAACGTCGCAAGAAACGTCTTCACGTGAGGGTGATCTTTTCCTTTAGGGACGAAAATAATTGCGTCTCATGAATAACATCTCTACATGATCATTTTCTTGTAGAGACAGCAGTTTAAACCTTATGTACGCAGATACATTGAGGAAGATGAATATATCCCTGGCGAACTTAAAACCAACGGATACGCGTGTCCATGGTATCACACCAGACAAGTCAATTTATCGACTGGGTAAGATCAATATCGACGTTTAGTTTGGAACCCGAGAGAATTACAGGATAGAAAGGCTGGAATTCGAAGTCGTGGATTTCCCATCACAGTACCACGCTCTATTGGGACGACCCGCATATGCTAGATTCATGGCAGTGCCACACTACACATACTTGTTGTGGAGGCTCCCTGGACCCAAGGGACCAATTACAGTGAAAGGCAGTTTCGCGCTAGCGGACAAGTGCGACAAGGATTTTCATCGGCTGTCAGAAACCTTCGGGATGCAGGCAGAATATATGGCGTCAAAGCTGACAACAGACTACGACGTGTTGCCAGATGTCGGGAGGCCTCTCAAGGAACCAACCTTTGATACCACCAAGAACTCGAAGGAAGTACAGATACACCCGACAGATCCCAAGAAGACAACAGATATCGCCGCAAACATGGACTTCACATAGGAAAGCGCGCTCGTCGAGTTCCTCCGTGAACACTGGGAAATCTTCTCATGGTGTCCAGCTGACATGCCAGGAGTATCCAGGGAACTTGCCGAGCACCCCCTTAACTTAGATCCATTGGCCAGGCCAATCATACAACCTCTGTGTTTTTGGGAACCAAACCGCAAAGCTATGCTGTCAGAAATTAATCAACTCAAAGAAGCTGGGTTCATCAAAGAAATACACACAGCCACGTGGGTAGCAAACCCAGTGCTGGTCCCGAAGAAAAACACAGAGGTCCTTCGCATGTGCGTCAACTTCACGTGTCTCAATAAACATTGTCCAAAGGATCACTTTCCCCTCCCAAGGATCGATCAAATTATCGACTCCACGGCAGGTGTGAACGTCTTTCCTTCTTGGACGCATACTCTGGTTATAACCAAATTCGACTAAAGGAAGAGGATGAAGTCAAAACAGCTTTCATTACCCCCTATGGCGTGTTCTTCTATAGAACAATGCCTTTCGGGTTGAAAAACGCGGGTGCAACATATCAGCGGATGATGCAAAAGTGCTTGGCCACGCAGATTGGCAAGAACGTCCAAGTGTACATTGACGATGTCGTCATAACAACAAAGAATGGGTCAACTTTGATCGATGATCTCAAGGAAACCTTCGACAACCTCGATAAGTTCAACCCGACGAAGTGCTCTTTCGGCGTCCCTGCGGGAGAACTTCTCGGGTTCCTGGTGTCAGCAAGAGGAATCGAGGCTAACCCGGAGAAAATTCAGGCCATCGTGACGATGCGGAAGCCAACAAAGTTAAAAGAGATACAACAGTTAACTGGTCGAGTCGCAGCTTTAAGCAGATTCGTCGCGGCTAGGAGAAAAGACGTATATCGACACCACCAATACTGGTAGCACCAAAGGAAAAGAACCTCTCCTGTTGTATATCGCGGCCACACCTCAGGTGGTCAGCACAGTACTTGTGGTTGAGCGTGAAGAAGAAGGGAAACTCCATGGAGTACAGAGGCCGGTATACTTCATCAGCGAAGTTTTATCTCCTTCAAAACAACGATACCCGCATTATCAGAAGCTGGCGTACGGAGTATTCACAACAGCAAGAAAGTTGCGACACTATTTCTCGGCACACCCGATAATAGTGGTCAATGAGGCGCTTTGTCCAATATACTGAATAACCCGGAAGCTACGGGTCGTGTCTCCCTTTGGGGAATAGAGCTTTCCCTCGGGCATCACATATGAAAAAGAAAAGCAATAAAGTCGCAGATATTGCCAGACTTCATCGCAGAGTGGATGGAGCTGCAAAATACGGGACCCCCAGATTTGTCGAGAACTTGGACTATGAATTTCGAGGGGTCCAAAAGGTTAGAAGGAGCTGGAGCAGGCGTGATATTAGTTTCACCCCAAGGAGACAAGTTGAAGTATGTACTACGGATGACGTTCCCTAACGCCTCTAACAACGAGGCAGAGTACGAAGCGCTGATACATGGGATGAAGATGGCGAAAGCTTGTGGTGCGACCCGATTAAAAATATTCGGCGACTCCCAACTGGTGGCTCAACAAGTAATGAATCAATGTGACGCAGTCAACGACAGCATGATAGCATACAAGGAGTTATACAATGAGTTAGAGAGGATCTTCGACGGGTGTGAGGTAAATCATATTAGTAGACTCAGCAATGATGAAGCCGATGTTTTGGCAAACATCGGGTCACAGTGTTTAGCAATACCACCCGGGGTATTTTGGGAGATAAATGAAAGATCGACCAAAGCAAGGAAACAGGCAAAGAGGAAGGAAAAGGTCGAGAAAGGTTCGGGGGCTCCAGCAACAATAGAGGCAAGTATATCGGGAGATGAAGAAGAGTCGCATGAGGTGATGGTGGTACAAATCCCCTGGATGCAGGCTTATATCGCATATATTTCAAGGAAGGAAATACCCGAAGATCCAGTAGAAGCAAGGCGAATTATTCGACGGTCCAAAGCCTTCACTGTGGTTAAGGGCGAGCTTTATAAAAGAAGTATATCAGGAGTCTTGCAGCGGTGCGTCACAGCTGAAGAAGGTCGAGTGCTTTTAAAGGATGTACACGAGGGCGTATGCGGACACCACGCAAGCAGTCGAGCTATTGCGGCTAAGGTTTTCAGAGCAGGGTTTTATTGGTTAACAGCCATCGAGGATGCAAAGGACATAGTGCGCACCTGCGATGCGTGTCAAAGGTTTTCCGCAAAACTTAATTCTCCGGCAGCAGAATTGACGCCAATACCATTGTCGTGGCCCTTTTCTCAATGGGGTCTTGATATGGTGGGCAAATTGCACAAGGCGTGGCCAGGAGGATACGAGTATATGCTCGTAGCTATCGACAAGTTCACCAAGTGGGTTGAGGCAAAACCAATAAACTCGCCAGATGCAGCATCAGCGGTCAAGTTCATCAAGAGCATCGTTTTTCGGTTTGGAGTTCCTCATAGCATCGTCACAGACAATGGTAGCAATTTCACTTCAAAGGAATTCAAGGCTTATTGTGCAGAAGTAGGCATCAAGCTAAATTTTGCGTCAGTTGCGCACCCACAAACCAATGGTCAAGTCGAGAAAGCAAACGGCGTCATCTGCAACGGCATCAAGAAGCGCCTGTTAGCACCATTGGAAAAAGCTCGACACACTTGGCCGGAGGAGTTACCCAGCGTGCTATGGAGCATACGAACAACACCCAACACAGCAACACAGGAAACCCCGTTTTTCCTGGTTCATGGAGCTGAGGCGGTGTTGCCGATAGAAATAGAACACAATTCCCCGAGAGTGGCGGAGTTTGATGAAGAAACCTCGAGAAAGGCGCTGGAAGATGATGTGGACGCACTTGACGAAGCTCGCGACGAAGTATTGTCAAGAGTCGCCAAATATCAGCAAGATATGAAAAATTATCACAGTCGACGATTGCGACCAAGATCTTTTCAAATTGGCGACCTAGTTCTTCGGCTCACACAATATAGCCATGAGAAATTCGAGTCGCCGTGGCTAGGACCCTATATCATCACTGAAGTAATTGAAGGAGGATCATACAGGATAAAGCACAAGAAGACAGGGATTGCGGAGCCAAATCTCTGGAACGTGGCGCAACTTAGGCGTTTTTACGCTTGAGTCAAGATATATATGTAAACATACAATGTACTGAAACGCCCGCGAGTTTTCAGACGCACTCTTTTCCTTTCAGGGCACCGAGTGGGGCTGGAAGGTTTTTAATGAGGCGGGCTCGCGGTGTTGCAATATAATAAAGATATTGATGATATACATCCTTCTTCTTTAATACGGGGCTTGTTACCCGATAAAGTTCAAAAAATATAAAAATTCTTACAATATACAAATTCAACGAGTTTTTCCTTGTTTTAAAACACCTCGCAAAAACAATGAAAATAAAGACACCATCGACCGAGATACTCGGGGCTAAGAAAAAAAGAAAGTATAGTTGTTTTACAATATACTCAGCACTTGAATTTTACAGGGTTTTCTCCATCAAGATAAGTATTTATCGAAGGAACAGATTTAGTCGCGACCTATCAAGTCATCTATATTTACTCTGTCTTCATCGGCAGAGGCACCCATAAAATCAGCATAATGACCCTCCATGAAGAAGTCAGCATCCATCCGAAGGAGATCATCAATCATTTCTTCGGCTACTGGTGTAACCCGATCATTAATCTTATCGACGAACCTTCGTCGTTTCTTCAATTTGGCATGGACAGTTTCAACCACCTTGGTCATCTCCAGTTTTGAGTGGCAAATCTGTAGCATAATGAGGGTAAATCTGGCGCCAGCCACCAATTGAGCCCTCACAAAACTATGGATCTGTTGAGAGTCCTTAAACTTGGTCATCAGCTCAGGAAGTGTTTTAGGTTGAATATTTCGAGGGAACATGGCGTTGTAGACCATGGACAATGTTTTGGTGCAAAAGTCAAGGAACTCACGGACTTGACACGCGCGATCTTGAAACCTGACGATTTGTCGGGTACGTCAGGTGTAGCCCAAAAGAGGGAACCATGATCCAGCGCAAGATTGACAAGGAAATTTGATCTTGTGTCAACCCGTTGATCTTCGGCAGCGGCGTCCAAAAAGGAACCTATTTGATGGCAGCACACCAGTTAGAGACAGAACAAGCAAACAACAGAAGAATTTTAAACTTGAGAAGTATACCCGCCATTTCCAGGCTTGCGTCAGTCATCAATTCAAGCATAAAATTCTCTCGGGAAGTAGCCTGTGCAGCTTCGGTGACTGCAGTCTCTTTTAAAGGTAAGGCTTCCTGGACTTGCTGGAGCGCTTGTTTCTCTTTCTCGGATGATTTTCGAGATTGCTCCATTATTATAAGTGCTTGCTTCTTCATCGCCTGAAGCTGCTGTCGTAGTTCGTTCAAATTCTGAAGGGATCAGCACTCGAAGAATCTTCATTGAGATTATCAGCGGAAGTCTTCTTTGAGAAGGAAGAAGCGGGCAAGGCATTCGAGGAACGAGGAGCCGTGGTATAGTTGTCAAAAACCAACTGAAAAGAAGATATCGACATCAATAACTTGGCAAAACAGCACTTTATTGATTCATTTTGGATATTTACACGCGTGTTACAAGATAGAGAGTTCCTAGTGAATCAATGATAAATTGTCGCAAAAGTTGCTATGGTGACACTAACAAAAGAAGAAGAAAAAAGACAATCAGGGACAAGTTGGTCTACTTGACCTCAGGCTTTGAAGCACTAGGGGAAAGAGTTGGTTTGTATCCGAGGAAGGAGAGGATTTTCTTCGAGCTCGGCTTGGCAGCCTTAATCATTGACTGCCACTTCTTCGTCTCCATATCCTTCACATCACCAACCTTCGCCCAGTCGACGCTTTGTTGGCTCTCGGCAACCAAAGCAATGGTGCCTTCAACGCCAATCTTCAGGTTTTCTTGCCGAAGAGCTAGCCCAAGATCTTCCTTCGGAATGAAGCGCTTAGTAAGCGCAAAAGGTATTGGGCTCATATGTCTTCGGGAAGAAATAGGGGAACAGCCGCGAAAATGCCGCCTTGGCATCAGAGATGCTCTGGCGCACCTCATCCCCATAAATTTCGAGGAGAGAAAGTGCGTCGAGAAGACTGTCATCTTCGGGCATTTCAAGTTCATATTCCTGGCTCGTTTTCCCTGCTGAAGCTAATTCCAGGTTACTAATAAGCATACGCAAAAATGAATGCTAAAGACAACCCGAGGAAAGTGACTGGTACTTACTGACAAAGCGTCGATTCCGCGACTCCAAGCGAGCGGCAATATCAGCTTCGCGAGCGAGCTGTTGGGATGTGTGCTCACTCAAGGCATTTTCAGCGTCATGGAGTCTCTTTCGAAGACTCTCAACCGAGGCAGCTTCTCGCTCAGCTTTCTCACGAGCTTTCTCACTTTTCTCCAGCTCGAGAGTAAGATCATCGGCGCGCTTATTGGCTATGGTGAGAGCCTCTCGCAAGATAGTGATAAATGTCACAACAAGGTAGCAGAAAGAAAATTTATTCGACAAGACAGAAGAGGAATACCTTTCAAACTATTAGTATGATCGTGATACCCAATAAATTGAGTACCAAGACGACTCCTTCATCAGAGGCTGGAAAAAAAAGGGATAAGAAGGCTAGAAAGGAGAAAAAGATCGGCAGTGAAAAAGTGAGTGGTAAGGAGTCCTTACATCATCCATAGAAGGGGCCGAAGAACTCCCAGTCAGGAGGCTGGGTACTTCGCCAAGATCAAGCCTAGCTCTCTTCGGCGAGGAGGCACGGGGGCTGCCGGCAGGAGTCAGATTCCCTATGACCCGCTGAGGAGGCGAAGTTTCCTTGGTAGCAGGGCGAGTTTCAGAAAGCACCAAGGTATGTGACATGCTTGTGTGAGCAGTCACATTAACAATGGGTACTTCTTCTTCGTCGCCACTGTGCATCAAAGATAGTTTGAGAATACATACAAAAAGCTATATAGTAAAAATATAAAAGGCGACATGAACTTACGAGCTAACAAGAGCATCATCGTAAGGGTTGAAGACTTTCCCCTTTTCTTCGGGTTCAGTCTCCCCAGGGGATTTACCTGCTTTGGAGGTGCCAGAATCTTCGAGATCCTCCCTTTTCCTCTTATTCTTCGGGGAAGCTGCTGAAGGGATAGAACGCGAAGACTCGGAAGCCTCGAATTCAACTTCTTTTTCAGAGGAGGCCGCGAATTTGTGAGAACCCGCAACTTCACTCTCAGGGCGAGGAGTACCCTGGTTATCGTCAGTGACGGGTTGTTCTTTGACTTCCCCGCCCTCGGGAGGGGAGGAAGAGAAGATAAAACCTGATGTTTCTACAAAATGACAAGATATGTCGACAATAAGTTATACCATGGAAGTCAGCAAAATAGTAGTCGACAAATATTAAAAACTCGGAAGGGCAAAATAGTAGTTCACCTTGGGGAGAGCGTTGATGCTGCTATATGGTTAACGCGACAAGATGATGGAATGGTGTCCTTCTTGCTCAGCGCGAAATCCTTCGGATAAGCCTCTCCAAGTCTTTTACCGAAGATCCTTGGAGAAGCGGTCCACATATTCGCGCCAGCATACATCCAGAGAGGGTTCTTGCAAGCTTGAAGAGGCTGCACCCTAATCCTAAGGAAGTACCAGTTATCTGAATACCCGACAGCTCTTTGCCGTGGGTATTCTGGAGTTCGTGGATGCGCTTCATCAGTGCATCTGTCGCCATTTTTTCTTCATCGAAGCTTCCGCGTCCCATGAACGACGACGAACGATTTTTTCACCACCATCAAAAGGAGCGACATTGTACTCCTGCACATCATTGTGCGCCTCCTGGACAAAAAGCCATCTTTTGCGCCACCCTTGAATAGAGTCAGGGAACTTGACATCGAAATATTCGACATCTGGGCGAACGCATATAACTACACCACCTACATTATAGGCGGTGGTGTGGGAGCTGCTGCGGCGGACAAGGAATATGCGTTTCCACAGGCCCCAGTTAGGAGGGGTCCCGAGAAAGCATTCGCAGAGGGTGATAAAGATGGAGATGTGAAGGATGGAGTTGGGGTGAGATGATGAAGTTGCAACCATAAACAAAAAGTAATCCACGAAGAAATTTGTGGATCGGAGTAGCTAAACCGCGGATGAGGTGGTCAACAAAGGTTACCCGGTATCCAATGCGCGGCGTGGGGTAGCTCTCCTCGCCGGGGAAGATCAGCGTCTTCTCTGCTTCATGAACATGATACCAAGCACACGCCCGTTGGGAACCCCAGTGGAAGGTGTGATGCGTAGAGCAAGTTTCCCTCAGTTTCCCCAGTATCCGTAGGAGTCAAGGAGCACGTGAAGGTTGAAGGAGTGTAGTGCGGCGCAACACCAGGGAATCCGGCGCCAACGTGGAACCTGCACAACACAATCAAAGTACTTTGCCCCAACGTAACAGTGAGGTTGTCAATCTCACCGGCTTGCTGTAAACAAAGGATTAACCGTATA
The DNA here is from genome assembly GCA_030979885.1 of Lolium multiflorum. Lineage (NCBI taxonomy): Eukaryota > Viridiplantae > Streptophyta > Magnoliopsida > Poales > Poaceae > Lolium > Lolium multiflorum. The sequence goes on from CM061747.1 coordinate 204,003,505, forward strand.
GTGTGGAAGATGATGTTTGTTTTGGAGAACAGTAAAGAACAAGTATTGCAGTAAATTGTATTTCAGATGTAAAGAATGGATCGGGGTCCACAGTTCACTAGTGGTGTCTCTCCGATAAGATAACTAGCATGTTGGGTGAACAAATTACAGTTGGGCAATTGACAAATAGAGATTCACATACATATATCATGATGACTACTATGAGATTTAATCAGGGCATTACGACAAAGTACATAGACCGCTATCCAGCATGCATCTATGCCTAAATAGTCCACCTTCAGGTTATCATCCGAACCCCTTCCAGTATTAAGTTGCAAACAACAGACAATTGCATTAAGTATGGTGCGTAATGTAATCAACACAAATATCCTTAGACAAAGCATCGATATTTTATCCCTAGTGGCAATAGCACATCACAACCTTAGAACTTTCTGTCAATGTCCCAGATTTAATGGATGCATGAACCCACTATCGAGCATAAATACTCCCTCTTGGAGTTACAAGTATCAACTTGGCCAGAGCCTCTACTAGCAACGGAGAGCATGCAAGAACATAAACAACACATATATGATAAATTGATAATCAACTTGACATAGTATTCAATATTCATCGGATCCCAACAAACACAACATGTAGCATTACAAATAGATGATCTTGATCATGATAGGCAGCTCACAAGATCTAATATGATTGCACAATGAGGAGAAGACAACCATCTAGCTACTGCTATGGACCCATAGTCCAGGGGTGAACTACTCACACATCGATCCGAGGCGATCATGGCGATGAAGAGCCCTCCGGAGATGATTCCCCTCTCCCCAGGGTGCCGGAGGCAATTTCCTGAATCCCCCGAGATGGGATTGGCGGCGGCGTCACAGTAAGGTTTTCCGTATCATGGCTCTCGGTAGTGAGGGTTTCGCGACGAAGGCTTTAAGTAGACGGAAGGGCAGAGTCGGGGCGACAGGGCCCCACGCTAGGGCGGCGCGGCCCCGGGCCGCGCGGCCCTAGTGTGGCGGCGCGTCGCCCCACTTCGTGATCCTTTCGGTCTTCTGGAAGCTTTGTGGAAAAATAAGACCCCGGGCGTTGATTTCGTCCAATTCCGAGAATATTTCCTTTGTAGGATTTCTGAAACCAAAAACAGAGAAAACAAAAAATGGCTCTTCGGCATCTTTTCAATAGGTTAGTGCCGGAGAATACATAATAATGACATATAATGTGTATAAAACATGTGAGTATCATCATAAAAGCAGCATGGAACATAAGAAATTATAGATACGTTTGAGACGTATCAAGCATCCCCAAGCTTAGTTCCTACTCGCCCTCGAGTAGGTAAACGATAACAATGATAATTTCTTAAGTGACATGCTATCATAATCTTGATCAATACTATTGTAAAGCATATGAAGTGAATGAAGTGATTCGAAGCAATGGTAAAGACAATAATTAAACAACTGAATCATATAGCAAAGACTTTTCATGAATAGTACTTTCAAGACAAGCATCAATAAGACTTGCATAAGAGTTAACTCATAAGGCAATAAATTCTTAGTAGAGTTTTGAAGCAACACAAAGGAAGATTTAAGTTTCAGGAGTTGCTTTCAACTTCAACATGTATATCTCATGGATAATTGTCAACACAAAGTAATATGATGAATGCAAATAAGCAAATATGTAGGAATCAATGCACACAGTTAGCACAAGTGTTTGCTTCTAAGGTAGAAGGAAGTAGGTAAACTGACTCAACATAAAGTAAAAGAATGGCCCTTCGCAGAGGGAAGCAGGGATTAAATCATGTGCTAGAGCTTTTCAAGTTTTGAAATCATATAGAGAGCATAAAAGTAAAGTTTTGAGAGGTGTTTGTTGTTGTGAACGAATGGTAGTGGGTACTCTAACTACCTTATCAACCAGACTTTCAAGAGCGGCTCCCATGAAGGACGTTATTTCTACCACCATGGTAGATCATCCCTCTTCTCTTTTGTTTACACATGCATTTTATTATTTATGGATGACACTCCTCCCCACCTTTTCTTTCTCAAGCCATGGCTAACCGAATCCTCGGGTGCCTTCCAACAATCTCATACCATGGAGGAGTGTCTATTTTTTTCTTTTTCTTTTTGCAAAATTAAGTTGCTCACTGATTGATCAGGGCAAAGCATGTGAAGAGAATTATTAATGCAAGTTAATTAATCGGGGCTGGGAACCCCATTGCCAGCTCTTTTTGCAAAATTATTGGATAAGCGGATGAGCCACTAGTCCATTGGTGAAAGTCTGTCCGAAGTAAATGACAAGATCGAAAGATAAAACACCACATACTTCCTCATGAGCTATAATACATTGACACAAATAAGAGATAATAACTTTTGAATTGTTTAAAGGTAGCACATGAAGTACTTACTTGGAATGACAAAATACCATGTAGTAGGTAGGTATGGTGGACACAAATGGCATATGTGTTGGCTCAAGGTTTTGGATGCACGAGAAGTATTCCCTCTCAGTACAAGGCTTTGGCTAGCAAGGTTGTTTGAAGCAAACACAAGTATGAACCGGTACAGCAAAACTTACATAAGAACATTTTGCAAGCATTATAAGAATCTACACTGTCTTCCTTGTTGTTGATGACCCACAAGTATAGGGGTGTATCGTAGTACTTTCGATAAATAAGAGTGTCGAACCCAACGAGGAGCAGAAGGTGTTGACAAGCAGTTTCGATTTCACTGTAAATGCTCACAGACAAGTATTCAGGGGTTTTGATATTGCAGATAAATAAAGTACAAGTAAAAAATGCGAGAGAAATAATTGCAGCGAGTGGCCCAATCCTTTTTAGCACAAAGGACAAGCCGGTTTGTTTACTTATAATGACCAAACGTTCCTGAGGACACATGGGGATTTTAGTCTAGTACTTTCGCTTCATGTGGTTTAATAATCTTCATTGTTTTGATAAGTGTTGTGTGGGTGAACCTATGCTAATGCACCGCCCTTCCTAGGACTAATACATATTTGTGATTATACCCCTTGCAAGCATCCGCAACTACAAGAAAGTAATTAAGATAAATCTAACCACAGCCTTAAACTCTGAGATCCTGCGATCCCTCCTGCATCGATATACTAACGGGGGCTTAGGTTTCTGTCGCTCCGGCAACCCCGCAATTAGCAACCGAATACAAGATGCACTCCCCTAGGCCCATAAATGGTGAAGTGTCGTGTAGTCGACGTTCACACGACACCACTAGAAGAATGACACCACAACTTAAATATCATAACATTGAATATTACTCAACCATAATTCACTACTAGCATTTAGACTTCACCCATGTCCTCAAGAACTAAACGAACTACTCACGAGACATCATATGGAATACAATCAGAGGTGATATGATGATGAATAACAATCTGAACATAAACCTTGGTTCAATGGTTTCACTCAATAGCATCTACAACAAGTATAGAATAACACCGGGAGAGTTTCCCCTATCAAACAATCAAGATTTAACCTGAATTGCTACAGCGATGACGAGGTGCAGCGGTGGTGATGGCGGTGTAGATGGTGGAGATGATGATGATGATGATGGAGATGATGTCCCGCTCGATGACGATGGCGATGGCGTCGATTTCCCCCTCCGGGAGGGAATTTCCCCGGCGGATTCCTGCCCGCCGGAGAGCTCTTTTCTCTCTGGTGTTCTCCGCCCCGCAGAGGCGGCTGTAACCCTCCGTGAGGTCGTCTCTGTGGCTTAGGTTTTCGGGACGAAGGAGTACGCGAAGAAAAGGAGGCGAAAGGGGTTGTGGGGCCCCCAGAGCACAGGGTGGCGCGGCCAGGCCTTGGGCCGCGCCGCCCGTGGTCTGGGCCTGTGGCTCCTCTCTGCTCCCCTTTTGGCTCCCTCCGTCATCTGAAAAATAGGAATTTACGTGAAATTCCCTTCCACAGTTGATCTTCCGAAATATTGCGTTCTGACGGTGCTTTTTCCAGCAGAATCCTGGCTCCGGTGCTTGATCCTCCAATGATGATGAAACATGCAAAATAGATGAAATAACATAAGTATTGTGTCCCAATATGAAATATATCAATGAATAACAGCAAATTATGATACAAAATAGTGATGCAAATTGGACGTATCAACTCCCCCCAAGCCTAGACCTCGCTTGTCCCCAAGCGAAACTGAGCTCGATAAACAAGACCACATGTTTATGGAGTGAAGAGTCGATAAATAAAATACGGACAAGAAGCATCATATTCATTCACACAAGACATTCTAGTAAACAACTTCCTCATATAACTCATCTTGAAATAAGTAAAGAGAAATCACAAGTAAAGGTGCATAAGAAATCATAATTGGTGATGGCAAACTTTGTTCTTGGTCAGAGAACTACTAACGGATTGTACTTCTAAGCAAAGCTTTCATATTAGATTTTATAGCTGAGCCTTCATATTTAAGCATGACAATCTCTTCATAATCATTGATAACTTCAAAGTCATATTCATTCAAATAAAATTGGTACTAAACAAGAAAGTATAAAAGACATGATTAACTGAATCATAGCATAAATGATTGGTTCACAACAACTCAATTGCTTGCTTGAGATAGAGAGAAATAGGTTTACTGACTCAACATAAAAGTAAAAGACAGGCCCTTCGCAGAGGGAAGCAGGGATTAAATCATGTGCTAGAGCTTTTCAAGTTTTGAAATCATATAAAGAGCATAAAAGTAAGATTTTGAGCGGTGTTTGTTGTTGTCAACGAATGGTAGCGGGTACTCTAACCCCCTTGCCAAACGAACCTTCAAAGAGCGGCTCCCATGAGGGATGGCATCTCTACCAGCAAGGTAGATCATCCCCCTTCTCTTTTGTTTACACATGTATTTTAGTTTTATTAAGGATGACACTCCCCCCAACCTTGGCTTTCTCAATCCATGGCTAACCGAATCCTCGGGTGCCTTCCAACATTCACGTACCATGGAGGAGTGTCTATTGCAAAATTAAGTTGCTTACTGATAAATCAGAGCAAAACATGTCAAGAGAATTATTAATAAAAGTTATTAATTGGGGCTGGGAACCCCGTTGCCAGCTCTTATTGCAAAATTATTGGATAAGCGGATGTGCCGCTAGTCCATTGGTGAAAGTCCGCCCAACAAGATTGAAAGATAAAACACCACATACTTCCTCATGAGCTATAAAACATTGACACAAATAAGGAGTAGTAGTTTGAATAATTTAAAGATAGCACATGAAGTATTTACTTGGAATGGCAGAAAATACCATGTAGTAGGTAGGTATGGTGGACACAAATGGCATAGGTTTGGTCTAAGGTTATGGATGTATGAGAAGCATTCCCTCTCGATACAGGTCTTTGGCTAGCAAGGTTTGATAGCAAGCATAAAGGTTGAGGGAAACAAACAAATATACATATGATAGAAACAATCATGCATCTTTCTCATAAGCACAAGAAATTTTAACTTCAGAATACTAAGCATAGAGATAATAGAGTAGTATCTAAGTGTATTTCTCTCTTTATTAAACATCAAGATGTTGTTGCTATTGACCAATGCTAAGTTTGCCAAAACCACATAGATTTACTTGATGCTCCCAAAGTGATATCAATACTCATGTCAAGAGTAATCATATAATGGAGATTGCAAACTAAAATAAGGTGTGCAAAAAGTAAATGATAAGACTTCTCATTAATATTCCATAACGATAACTCACACCAACGGATACATAGATAACTAACTAAGAGAGATACTTCCACATTGCATACTATTCCATATGATAACTTCCCTACTCATGATATGACACTACTTGATAGTAAAAGATAAAGGTGGTGATGATGTGATACCGCGGCACTCCCCCAAGCTTGGAACAAACCAAGGGGATGCCAATACCGATGATGAATTACTCCTTCGGTGATGATGGTGATGGATTCTTCTCGACAAGCTTCCTGACAAGCTCCTGTAAACCTTCAATCTCATAGGTGAGGTTGCGAATCATCTCCGAGTTGTGCTCAACGCGGCTCATAATCATGTCCGGTGGTGAATCCCAACTCTTAGAATTGTTTCCCCATCCTTCAGCTTCAGATTTCATCTCTCCTGCATTGTCAGAACGATTTATATCCCAATTACTTGGCAACACTACCTTGGGGGTCCTTTCAGTTTGACGATCGTAGATTAGATTGCGGTAAGGGTTGTAATTGCTCGGAGAAGATGTCCTTGGAGCCAAGTAATGACGTGGAACCGCTCCTCCGGTAGCGATTCGTGCACTCCTCTTGATGTTGGATGGATTTGATATCACGCCAATACTTGCAACGGTGGCTTGCTGGTGTTCCTGCGGAGCTTCCTCCACTTCTTCCTCATCCTCTCTTGCGTCTTCTTTCTTCAGCTCCGGGTCTTGAATATTTTCCTTCAAAGGTTCCTTGTCCTTGTTGTTGGAGACCATGGTGCTTCTAAATCAAAACAAATCTGGCAGAAAACAGCTCGAAACAAAACACGACGAGAAAACGATATTACGGACCTCCAGGGGTCCGGGGGATTATATAGCAAATATTTTTACGACAAAAGGAAACTACCAGATCGAACCAGAGTCGGAAAGGGGCGACGAGGCGGCCAGACCATAGTCGGCGCGGCCCAGGTCAGGCCGCGCCGGCCTATGGTGGCACCCCTCGTGCGTCCTTTCCACTCCGTTTCGAACTCGTAATTTTTCATATTTTCTAAAAACAGCAGAAATAATGTTCGGAAAGGTAAACGCGGACTTTTTATTACCTGTACTGTTACCTATTCAAAGTCCAGTTCTGGCGGACTGTCAATTTGTCCTTTGATGAAAGCCTCCGGTGTTTCCACTTGAATAATATCAACATCAATATTATAAGAATCACCCGAGATATAATGCTTTAGTCTTTGTCCATTCACCACTTGTGTGGCATTGCCTTGGAGAGAGCTAATTTTAATTGCTCCTGAACGATACACCTCCTCAACAACATATGGTCCTTCCCACTTCGAGAGTAATTTCCCTGCAAAGAATCTGAGACGAGACCGATACAATAGAACTTGATCTCCAACATTAAATTCTCTTTTGATGATCCTTCTATCATGCCATTTCTTAACTTTTTCTTTAAAGAGTTTAGCATTTTCATAAGCTTCACTTCTCCATTCATCTAGAGAACTTAATTGCAACAACCTCTTATTACCGGCTAATTTAGGATCTTTATTTAATTCTCTAACAGCCCAATAAGCTTTGTGCTCTAGTTCTAGAGGTAAATGACAAGCTTTTCCATAAACCATTTTATAAGGTGACATTCCCATAGGATTTTTATAAGCAGTTCTATAAGCCCATAGTGCTTCTTTCAATTTGCTAGCCCAATTCTTTCTAGATTTATTAACAGTCTTACCTAAGATAGCTTTAATCTCTCTATTTGATAATTCTACTTGACCACTAGTTTGAGGGTGATAAGCGGAAGCAATTCTATGATTAATACCATACTTAGCAAGAGTTTTTCTAAAACCTCCATGAATAAAATGAGAACCTCCATCAGTCATAATATATCTAGGTACTCCAAATCTAGGAAATATAACATCTACAAGCATTTTTATAGAGGTCTCACCATCAGCACTTTTTGTAGGTATAGCTTCTACCCATTTAGTAACATAATCAACAGCGACAAGTATATGAGTGTTACCGTCTGAAGAAGGGAAAGGTCCCATGAAGTCGAATCCCCAACAATCGAATGGTTCAATAACAAGAGTATAATTCATAGGCATTTCATTGCGTCTAGAGATATTACCAACTCTTTGACATTCATCACAAGATAAAATAAATTTCCTTGCATCTTTGAAGAGTGTTGGCCAATAAAAACCTGATTGTAGAACCTTTTGCGCGGTTCTATCTCCAGCGTGATGTCCTCCATAAACACTACCATGACATTTATTCAATATCTCCTGTTGTTCATATTCAGGAACACATCTTCGCATAATACCATCCACTCCTTCTTTATATAAGTGTGGGTCATCCCAAAAATAATGCCTCAAGTCATAAAAGAATTTCCTCCTTTGCTGAGCTGAAAAGGTTGGAGGCAAATACTTCGAAACAATAAAGTTAGCATAATCTGCATACCAAGGGCTCTCTCGCGAGCTCACCTTTATTACAGCCAATTGTTCATTTGGAAAACTATCATTAACAGGAACAGGATCATAAGCAATATTTTCCAATCTAGACAAATTATCAGCAACAGGATTATCAGCACCTTTCCTATCTATAATATGTAAATCAAATTCTTGCAACAGAAGTACCCATCTAATAAGCCTTGGCTTAGCATCTTTCTTTGTCATAAGGTATCTAATTGCAGCATGATCAGTATGAATTGTAACTTTCGAATCAACAATATAAGGTCTAAACTTATCACAAGCAAAGACTACAGCTAACAATTCCTTTTCAGTTGTAGCATAATTTCTTTGAGCAGCATCAAGAGTCTTACTAGCATAATGAATAACATTTAATTTTTTATCTACCCGCTGTCCAAGAACAGCGCCTACAGCAAAATCACTAGCATCACACATAATTTCAAAAGGCAAATTCCAATCAGGAGGTTCAACTACAGGAGCAGTTGTTAAGGCTTTCTTTAGAGTTTCAAAAGCTTCCTTACAATCATCATCAAAAACAAAAGGTACATCTTTTTGAAGAAGATTAGTAAGAGGCTTTGAAATTTTAGAGAAATCTTTAATAAATCTCCTATAAAACCCAGCATGACCAAGAACACTACGAATACCTTTAACATCCCTCGGATAGGGCATCTTCTCAATTGCTTCAACTTTAGCTCTATCAACTTCAATACCTCTCTCGGAAATTTTATGTCCCAATACAATTCCTTCATTAACCATAAAGTGGCATTTCTCCCAATTAAAAACAAGGTTAGTTTCTTCACATCTCTGCAAAACTTTATCGAGGTTTCGCAGGCAATTATCAAAAGAATTCCCATAGACAGAAAAATCATCCATGAACACCTCTACAATACTTTCACAAAAACCATGAAAAATAGCAGACATGCATCTTTGAAAAGTAGCAGGAGCATTACATAAACCAAAAGGCATACGCCTATAAGCATAAGTTCCATAAGGACAAGTAAAAGTGGTTTTCTCTTGATCTTTAGCTTTAACAGCAATTTGTGAAAACCCAGAATAACCATCAAGAAAGCAAAAATGAGTATTTTTAGATAACCTTTCTAGCATTTGATCAATAAAGGGTAAAGGGTAATGATCTTTCTTAGTAACTTTATTAACTTTTCGAAAATCAATGCACATTCTATAACCTACAACTATTCTTTGAGGAATAAGCTCATCATTATCATTAGGCACAACAGTCATTCCTCCTTCTTAGGAACACAATGCACAGGACTAACCCATCTACTATCAGCAATAGGATATATAATACCAGCTTCAAGGAGTTTTAATACCTCGTTCCTTACCACTTCCTTCATCTTCGGAATTAGACGACGTTGATGTTCAACAACAGGCTTTGCATCTTCTTCCATATTAATAGCATGTTGGCAAATAGAAGGAGAAATCCCTTTCAAATCATCAAGAGTATAGCCAATAGCTCCTCGGTGTTTCTTCAATATTTCCAATAACCTTTCTTCCTCAATCTCTGAAAGCTTAGAACTAATAATAACAGGATATATTTTCTTATCATCAATATGAGCATATTTAAGATTATCAGGTAAAGGCTTTAAATCAAAAACAGGATCTTCCTTTGGTGGCGGTGTTGTACCCAAATCTTCCACCGGTAAATCATGCTTGAGAATAGGTTGGCGAAGAAAAATTTCCTCAAGCTCATCTCTTTCTTTCCTAAAAGCTTCACTTTCACTATTCTCCAAATGTTGCTGCAAAGGATTATTAGGAACAAGAACAATAGATGCACACTGCTCCATTTTAAAATCATTACTAGGCAAGTCAACTTTATAAGGAGTTTTGGTAAATTTAGAAAAGTTAAATTCATAAGGTTCACCAGCAAATCTAGTCAAAATTTTCTCTTTCTTACAATCTATAATAGCTCCACAAGTATTTAGAAAAGGTCTACCAAAAATGATAGGACAATGATCACTAGCAGCAGAACCAAGTACCAAAAAGTCAGCAGGATATTTAATCTTACCACATAGAACTTCCACATCTCGAACAATACCAATTGGAGAAATAGTTTCTCTATTAGCCAGATGAATAACCACATCAATATCTTCAAGTTCACAAGAACCAATTTCGTGCATAATCTCCGTGTAAAGCTCATAAGGAATAGCACTAACACTTGCACCAATATCACATAAACCATAATAGCAATGATCACCAATTCTAACAGATAGCATAGGAACACTAACTTGTTTGGGTTTATTAGGATGTGAAACAATATTAGAAGCATCTTCACAGAAAATAATATGACCATCCTCCACATTTTCAGTCACAAGATCTTTAACTATTGCAACAGCAGGTTCAATTTTAATTTGTTCTTCAGGTTCTTTAGGTTTCTTTTCACTTTTATTAACCGCACTAGATATGACAGAGTACTCCTTCATTTTAGCAGGGAAAGGAGTTTTTTCAATATAAGCTTCAGGAATAACATTATCAACAGTTTCAACCACTACACATTTGTTTACAGATGAATCAATTTTATCTTTATATGGTTCATGATACTTATCAAAATTCTTCTTAGGCAGTTCATAATGAGAGGCAAAAGCTTTATAAAGATTTGCAACAACTTGGGAATCAAGACCATATGTAGCACTCATATTACGAAATTTATCAGTATCCATAAAAGCTTCAATGCATTTATAATCATAAATTATACCTGATTCTCTATCTTTGTCGTTCTCCCATCCTTCAGTATTTTCTTGGATCCGATCAAGAAGGTCCCTTTTAAACTCTTCATTCTTGCGTGTAAATGATCCAGAACAAGAAGTATCCAGCAAGGTCTTGTCTTGAAAAGAAAGTCTTGCATAGAAATTATCAATAATAACATTACCAGGAAGCTCATGAATGGGGCATTTGAGCATTAAAGACTTCAATCTCCCCCAAGCTTGGGCAATACTCTCTCCATCATGAGGCCAGAAATTATATATGCGGTTCCGATCTTTGTGAATTTCACTTGGAGGATAAAATTTGGAATAGAATAAAGGCACAATGTCCTCCCAATCAATAGAATCACCATTCTTCAGCAATTTATACCAGCGCCGCTTTACCAGACAGCGATATAGTGAATAGTTTCTTCCTAACTTCATTCATAGAAATACCTGCACATTTGAATAACCCGCATAATTCATGCAAAAACAATAAATGATCACCAGGATGGACAGTTCCATCCCCTTCATAGCGGTTATCCATAACACGTTCAATAATTTTCATAGGTATTTTATATGGTACTACTTCCTCACCTGGCGCTTCATCCACTACCGTTGCAGTAGTAGTAGATTTCCCAAATAGAAATTGAAGAGAAGATCTCTCCATAATGATTTATAGCAGCAGGCAGAAATAAAATCAGCACAAACAGTAAAGGTTTTCCTTACCAATTCCACTTACCAATAGCGCTTCACTCCCCGGCAACGGCGCCAGAAAATAGTCTTGATGACCCACAAGTATAGGGGGTGTATCGTAGTACTTTCGATAAATAAGAGTGTCGAACCCAACGAGGAGCAGAAGGTGTTGACAAGCAGTTTCGATGAAGGATTCACTGTAAATGCTCACAGACAAGTATTCAGGGGGTTTTGATATTGCAGATAAATAAAGTACAAGTAAATAAAATGCGAGAGAAATAATTGCAGCGAGTGGCCCAATCCTTTTTAGCACAAAGGACAAGCCGGTTTGTTTACTTATAATGACCAAACGTTCTCGAGGACACACGGGGATTTTAGTCTAGTACTTTCGCTTCATGTGGTTTAATAATCTTCATTGTTTTGATAAGTGTTGTGTGGGTGAACCTATGCTAATGCACCGCCCTTCCTAGGACTAATACATACTTGTGATTATACCCCTTGCAAGCATCCGCAACTACAAGAAAGTAATTAAGATAAATCTAACCACAGCCTTAAACTCTGAGATCCTGCGATCCCTCCTGCATCGATATACTAACGGGGGCTTAGGTTTCTGTCACTCCGGCAACCCCGCAATTAGCAACCGAATACAAGATGCACTCCCCTAGGCCCATAAATGGTGAAGTGTCGTGTAGTCGACGTTCACACGACACCACTAGAAGAATGACACCACAACTTAAATATCATAACATTGAATATTACTCAACCATAATTCACTACTAGCATTTAGACTTCACCCATGTCCTCAAGAACTAAACGAACTACTCACGAGACATCATATGGAATACAATCAGAGGTGATATGATGATGAATAACAATCTGAACATAAACCTTGGTTCAATGGTTTCACTCAATAGCATCTACAACAAGTATAGAATAACACCGGGAGAGTTTCCCCTATCAAACAATCAAGATTTAACCCGAATTGCTACAGCGATGACGAGGTGCAGCGGTGGTGATGGCGGTGTAGATGGTGGAGATGATGATGATGATGATGGAGATGATGTCCCGCTCGATGACGATGGCGATGGCGTCGATTTCCCCCTCCGGGAGGGAATTTCCCCGGCGGATTCCTGCCCGCCTCTTTTCTCTCTGGTGTTCTCCGCCCCGCAGAGGCGGCTGTAACCCTCGTGAGGTCCTCTCTGGGCTTAGGTTTTCGGGACGAAGGAGTACGCGAAGAAAAGGAGGCGAAAGGGGCTGTGGGGCCCCCAGCACAGGGTGGCGCGGCCAGGCCTTGGGCCGCGCCGCCCTGTGGTCTGGGCCCACAGTGGCTCCTCTCTGCTCCCCTTTTGGCTCCCTCCGTCATCTGGAAAAATAGGAATTTACGTGAAATTCCCTTCCACAGTTGATCTTCCGAAATATTGCGTTCTGACGGTGCTTTTTCCAGCAGAATCCTGGCTCCGGTGCTTGATCCTCCAATGATGATGAAACATGCAAAATAGATGAAATAACATAAGTATTGTGTCCCAATATGAAATATATCAATGAATAACAGCAAATTATGATACAAAATAGTGATGCAAATTGGACGTATCAGTTGTTCAAACACCTTAACCAGAAAATATCTAGGCCTTAGAGAGACCAATCATGCAAACCAAATTTTAACAAGCTCTATGTAGTTCTTCATTAATAGGTGCAAAGTACATGATGCAAGAGCTTAAACATAATCTATATGAGCACAACAATTGCCAAGTATCAAATTATTCAAGACAATATACCAATTACCACATGAGGCATTTTCCGTTTCCAACCATATAACAATGAACGAAGCAGTTTTAACCTTTGCCATGAACATTAAAGCATAATTAAGAACACAAGTGTTCCATATGAAAAAGCGGAGCGTTATATCTCCAATACAAGGATTGTGGGATCCAACTTTATTCAAACAAAACAAAAATAAAAACAAACAGATGCTCCAAGTAAAGTGCATATGATGTGACGAATAAAAATATAGTTTCACTAGAGGTGACCTGATAAGTTGTCGATGAAGAAGGGGATGCCTTGGGCATCCCCAAGCTTAGATGCTTGAGTCTTATTGAAATATGCAGGGATGAACCACGGGGGCATCCCCAAGCTTAGACTTTTCACTCTTCTTGATCATATTGTATCATCCTCCTCTCTTGACCCTTGAAAACTTCCTCCACACCAAACTCAAAACAAACTCATTAGAGGGTTAGTGCATAATCAAAAATTCACATATTCAGAGGTGACATAATCATTCTTAACACTTCTGGACATTGCACAAAGCTACTGAAAGTTAATGGAACAAAGAAATAAATCAAACATAGCAAAACAGGCAATGCGAAATAAAAGGCAGAATCTGTCAAAACAGAACAGTCTCTAAAGACGAATTTTCCAGAGGCACTTAACTTGCTCAGATGAAAAAGCTCAAATTTAATGAAAGTTGCGTACATATCTGAGGATCACGCACGTAAATTGGCAGAATTTTATGAGTTATATACAGACGGGGCTGCTCAATTTCGTGACAGTAAGAAATCTGTTTCTGCGCAGTAATCCAAATCTAGTATCAACATTGCTATCAAAGACTTTACTTGGCACAACAATGCAATAAAATAAAGATAAGGAGAGGTTGCTACAGTAGTAACAACTTCCAAGACTCAAATATAAAACAAAAGTGATGTAGTAAAATGATGGGTTGTCTCCCATGAGCGCTTTTCTTTAACGCCTTTCAGCTAGGCGCAGAAAGTGTGAATCAAGTATTATCGAGAGATGAAGCATCAACATCATAATTTGTTCTAATAATAGAATCAAAAGGAAACTTCTTTCTCTTTCTAGGGAAGTGTTCCATACCTTTCTTAAGAGGAAATTGATACTTAATATTACCTTCCTTCATATCAATAATAGCACCAACAGTTCGAAGAAAAGGTCTTCCCAATATAATGGGACAAGATGCATTGCATTCAATATCCAAGACAACAAAATCAACGGGGACAAGGTTATTGTTAACCGTAATGCGAACATTATCAATCCTCCCCAAAGGTTTTTTTATAGAATGATCAGCAAGATTAACATCCAAATAACAATTTTTCAATGGTGGCAAATCAAGCATATCATAGAGTTTCTAAGGCATAACAGAAATACTTCCACCAAGATCACATAAAGCATTACAATAAAAATCATTTACTTTCATCTTAATGATGGGCACCCAACCATCTTCCAACTTCCTAGGAATAGAAGCTTCAAGTTTTAATTTCTCTTCTCTAGCTTTAATGAGAGCATTTGTAATATGTTTTGTAAAGGCTAAATTTATAGCACTAGCATTAGGACTTATAGCAAGTTTTTGTAAGAACTTTATAACTTCAGAGATATGACAATCATCAAAATATAAATCATTATGATCTACAGCAATGGGATCATTGTCCCCAATATTTTGAAAAATTTCAGCAGTTTTATCACAAGCAGTTTCAGCAGTTTTAGCAGTTTCAGGCAGTTTTGTACGCTTTGTACTAGGAGTAGAAACATTGCCAACACCAATTATTTTACCATTGATAGTAGGAGGTTTAGCAACATGTGAGGAATCAACATTACTAGTGGTGGTAATAGTCCAAACTTTAGCTACATTATTCTCTTTAGCAAGTTTTTCGTTTTCTTCTCTTTCCCACCTAGCATGCAATTCAGCCATCAATCTAATATTTTCATTAATTCGAACTTGGATGGCATTTGCTGTAGCAAATAACTTAGTATCTTTATCTTCATTAGGCATAACTTTCAATTTTAAAAGATCAACATCAGAGGCAAGTCTATCAACCTTAGAAGCAAGAATATCAATTTTATCAAGCTTTTCCTCAACAGATTTGTTAAAAGCAGTTTGTGTACTAATAAATTCTTTAAGCATGGCTTCAAGACCAGAGGGTACACTCCTATTATTGTTGTAAGAATTCCCATAAGAATTACCATAACCATTACCATTATTAGAAGGATATGGCCTATAGTTGTTACCAGAATTATTCCTATAAGCATTGTTGTTGAAATTATTACTTTTAATGAAATTCACATCAACATTTTCTTCTTGAGCAACCAATGAAGCTAAAGGAACATTATTAGGATCAACATTAGATCTACCATTCACAAGCATAGACATAATCACATCAATCTTATCACTCAAGGAGGAGGTTTCTTCAACAGAATTTACCTT
Source organism: Lolium multiflorum (assembly GCA_030979885.1). Lineage (NCBI taxonomy): Eukaryota > Viridiplantae > Streptophyta > Magnoliopsida > Poales > Poaceae > Lolium > Lolium multiflorum. Next base: position 204,019,212 of record CM061747.1, read on the forward strand.
CTTACCTTGTGGAGCCCTTTCCGTGTGCCATTCAGAGTAATTTATCATCATATCATCAAGAAGCTTTGTAGCCGCCCCCAAAGTAATGGACATAAAGGTACCTCCAGCAGCTGAATCCAATAAGTTCCGCGAAGAAAAATTCAGTCCTGCATAGAAGGTTTGGATGATCATCCAAGTAGTTAGTCCATGGGTAGGGCAATTCTTCACCAAAGATTTCATTCTTTCCCATGCTTGAGCAACATGTTCATTATCCAATTGCTTAAAATTCATTATGCTACTTCTCAAAGATATAATTTTAGCAGGAGGATAATATCTACCAATGAAAGCATCTTTACATTTAGTCCATGAATCAATACTATTCTTAGGCAAAGATAGCAACCAATCTTTAGCTCTTCCTCTTAAGGAGAAAGGAAACAATTTTAATTTTATAATGTCACCATCTACATCCTTATACTTTTGCATTTCACAAAGTTCAACAAAATTATTAAGATGGGCAGCAGCATCATCAGAACTAACACCAGAAAATTGCTCTCTCATAACAAGATTTAGTAAAGCAGGTTTAATTTCAAAAAATTCTGCTGTAGTAGCAGGTGGAGCAATAGGTGTGCATAGGAAATAATTATTATTGGTGCTAGTGAAGTCACACAACTTAGTGTTTTCAGGAGTATTCATTTTAACAGTAGTAAATAAAGCAAACTAAATAAAGTAAATGCGAGTAACTAATTTTTTTTGTGTTTTTGATGTAGGAAGCAAACAAAGCAGTAAATAAAATAAAGTAAAGCAAGACAAAACCAAAGTAAAGAGATTGGATGTGAGAGACTCCCCATGCAGCGTGTCTTGATCTCCCCGGCAACGGCGCCAGAAATTTAGCTTGATACTCGTAAAGCACACGCCCGTTGGGAACCCCAAGTGGAAGGTGTGATGCGTACAGCAGCAAGTTTCCCTCAGTAAGAAACCAAAGTTTATCGAACCAGTAGGAGTCAAGGAGCACGTGAAGGTTGTTGGTGAAGGAGTGTAGTGCGGCGCAACACCAGGGATTCCGGCGCCAACGTGGAACCTGCACAACACAATCAAAGTATTTTGATCCAACGTAACAGTGAGGTTGTCAATCTCACCGGCTTGCTGTAAACAAAGGATTAACCGTATAGCGTGGAAGATGATGTTTGTTTGCGAAGAACAGTAAAGAACAAGTATTGCAGTAAATTGTATTTCAGATGTAAAGAATGGACCGGGGTCCACAGTTCACTAGTGGTGTCTCTCCGATAAGATAACTAGCATGTTGGGTGAACAAATTACAGTTGGGCAATTGACAAATAGAGATTCACATACATATATCATGATGACTACTATGAGATTTAATCAGGGCATTACGACAAAGTACATAGACCGCTATCCAGCATGCATCTATGCCTAAATAGTCCACCTTCAGGTTATCATCCGAACCCCTTCAGTATTAAGTTGCAAACAACAGACAATTGCATTAAGTATGGTGCGTAATGTAATCAACACAAATATCCTTAGACAAAGCATCGATGTTTTATCCCTAGTGGCAACAGCACATCCACAACCTTAGAACTTTCTGTCACTGTCCCAGATTTAATGGAGGCATGAACCCACTATCGAGCATAAATACTCCCTCTTGGAGTTACAAGTATCAACTTGGCCAGAGCCTCTACTAGAAACGGAGAGCATGCAAGAACATAAACAACACATATATGATAGATTGATAATCAACTTGACATAGTATTCAATATTCATCGGATCCCAACAAACACAACATGTAGCATTACAAATAGATGATCTTGATCATGATAGGCAGCTCACAAGATCTAATATGATGGCACAATGAGGAGAAGACAACCATCTAGCTACTGCTGTGGACCCATAGTCCAGGGGTGAATGATGGCGTGTAACTCACACGTTCGTTGGGAACCCCAAGAGGAAGGTATGATGCGCACAGTAGCAAGTTTTCCCTCAGAAAGAAACCAAGGTTTAATCGAACCAGTAGGAGCCAAGAAGCACGTTGAAGGTTGATGGTCGCGAAATGTGATGCGGCGCAACACCAGGGATTCCTGCGCCAACGTGGAATCTGCACAACAAAACCAAAGTACTTTGCCCCAACGAAACAGTGAGGTTGTCAATCTCACCGGCTTGCTGTAACAAAGGATTAAACGTATCGAGTGGAAGATGTTTGCAAAGAAAATAGTAAACACAATTGCAGTAGATTGTATGCTATGTAAAGAATTGGACCGGGGTCCACAGTTCACTAGAGGTGTCTCTCCCATAAGATAAAAGCATGTTGGGTGAACAAATTACAGTCGGGCAATTGACAAATAGAGAAAGGCATAACAATGCATATACATGATATGATAAATATAGTGAGATTTAATTGGGCATTACGACAAAGTACATAGACCGCCATCCAACTGCATCTATGCCTAAAAAGTCCACCTTCAGGTTATCGTCCGAACCCCATTCAGTATTAAGTTGCTAAGCAACAGACAATTGCATTAAGTATGGTGCGTAATGTAATCGACAACTACATCCTTAGACATAGAATCAATGTTTTATCCCTAGTGGCAACATCACATCCACAACCTTAGAACTTTCTGTCACTGTCCCAGATTCAATGGAGGCATGAACCCACTATCGAGCATAAATACTCCCTCTTGGAGTTAAGAGTACAAACTTGGCCAGAGCCTCTACTAATAACGGAGAGAATGCAAGATCATAAACAACACATAAACAATAGATTGATCATCACCATAATCATAGTACTCTCTATCCATCGGATCCCGACAAACACAACATATAGTATTACAGATAGATGATCTTGATCATGTTAGGCAGCTCACAAGATCTAACAATGAAGCACAACAAGGAGAAGACGACCATCTAGCTACTGCTATGGACCCATGGTCCAGGGGTGAACTACTCACTCATCACTCCGGAGGCGATCATGGCGATGAAGAGTCCTCCGGAGATGAATCCCCTCTCCGGCAGGGTGCCGGAGGCGATCTCCGAATCCCCCGAGATGGGATTCGCGGCGGCGGCGTCTCTGGAAGGTTTTCCGTATCGTGGCTCTCGTCGGGGTTTCGCGACGGAGGCTTTAAGTAGGCGGAAGGTCAACGCGGGGGCCACACGAGGTGCCCAGGGGGTAGGGCCGCGCGGCCAGGCTTGGGCCGCGCCGCCCTGTCCCCTGGCTGCCTCGTGGCCCCACTTCGTTATCTCTTCGGTCTTCTGGAAGCTTCGTGCAAAAATAGGACCCTGGGCGAAAGTTTCGTCCAATTCCGAGAATATTTCCTTACTAGGATTTCTGAAACCAAAAACAGCAGAAAACAGCAACTGGCTCTTCGGCATCTTGTTAATAGGTTAGTTCCAGAAAATGCATAAATATGACATATAATGTGCATAAAACATGTAGGTATCATCAATAAAGTAGCATGGAACATAAGAAATTATCGATACGTTGGAGACGTATCAGCATCCCCAAGCTTAGTTCTGCTCGTCCCGAGCAGGTAAAACGATAACAAAGATAATTTCTGAAGTGACATGCCATCATAATCTTGATCATACTATTTGTAAACATATGTAATGAATGCAGCGATCAAAACAAAGGTAATGACATGAGTAAACAAGTGAATCATATGACAAAGACTTTTCATGAATAGTACTTCAAGACAAGCATCAATAAGTCTTGCATAAGAGTTAACTCATAAAGCAATAAATCAAAGTAAAGGTATTGAAGCAACACATAGGAAGATTAAGTTTCAGCGGTTGCTTTCAACTTATAACATGTATATCTCATGGATATTGTCAACATAAAGTAATATAACAAGTGCAATATGCAAGTATGTAGGAATCAATGCACAGTTCACACAAGTGTTTGCTTCTTAAGGTGGAGGGAGATAGGTAAACTGACTCAACAATAAAAGTAAAAGAAAGGTCCTTCAAAGAGGAAAGCATCGATTGCTGTATTTGTGCTAGAGCTTTTATTTTGAAAACATGAAACAATTTTGTCAACGGTAGTAATAAAGCATATGAGTTATGTAAATTATATCTTACAAGTTGCAAGCCTCATGCATAGTGTACTAATAGTGTCCGCACCTCGTCCTACTTAGCTTGGACTACCGGATCTTCGCATGCCATGTTTCAACCAAGTGTCACAAAGGGGTACCTCCATGCCGCCTGTACAAAGGTCTAAGGAGAAAGCTCGCATTTTGGATTTCTCGCTTTTGATTATTCTCAACTTAGACATCCATACCGGGACAACATGGACAACAGATAATGGACTCCTCTTAAATGCATAAGCATGTAGCAACAATTATTATTCTCATATGAGATTGAGGATATATGTCCAAAACTGAAACTTCAACCATGATTCATGGCTTTAGTTAGCGGCCCAATGTTCTTCTCTAACAATTTTGCATGCTCCAACCACTAAGGTGATAGATCCTTCAGACAAGACGGACATGCATAGCAACTCACATGATATTCAACAAAGAATAGTTGATGGCGTTCCCCAGAAGCATGGTTATCGCACAACAAGCAACTTAATAAAAGATAAAGTGCATAAGTACATATTCAATACTACGATAGTTTTTAAGGCTATTTTGTCCCATGAGCTATATATTGCAAAGGTGAATGATGGAATTTTGAAGGTAGCACTCAAGCAATTTACTTTGGAATGGCGGAGAAATACCATGTAGTAGGTAGGTATGGTGGACACAAATGGCATAGTAGTTGGCTCAAGGATTTTGGATGCATGAGAAGTATTCCCTCTCGATACAAGGTTTAGGCTAGCAAGGTTATTTGAAGCAAACTCAAGGATGAACAGGTGCAGCAAAACTCACATAAAAGACATATTGTAAACATTATAAGACTCTACACCGTCTTCCTTGTTGTTCAAAACTCAATACTAGATATTATCTAGACCTTAGAGAGACCAAATATGCAAATCAAATTTTACCAAGCTCTATGTATTTCTTCATTAATGGGTGCAAAGCATATGATGCAAGAGCTTAAACATGAGCACAACAATTGCAAAGTATCACATTATCCAAGACATTTTAGAATTACTACATGTAGCATTTTCCAATTCCAACCATATAACAATTTAACGAAGAAGAAACTTCGCCATGAACATTATGAGTAAAGCCTAAGGACACATGTGTCCATATGCAACAGCGGAGCGTGTCTCTCTCCAACAAAGTGAATGCTAGGATCCATTTTATTCAAACAAAAACAAAAACAAAAACAAACCGACGCTCCAAGTAAAGAACACAAGATGTGACTGAATAAAAATATAGTTTCAGGGGAGGAACCTGATGATGTTGTCGATGAAGAAGGGGATGCCTTGGGCATCCCCAAGCTTAGACGCTTGAGTCTTCTTAAAATATGCAGGGGTGAACCACGGGGCATCCCCAAGCTTAGAGCTTTCACTCCTCTTGATCATAGTATATCATACTCCTCTCTTGACCCTTGAAAACTTCCTTCACACCAAACTTCAAGCAAACTCATTAGAGGGTTAGTGCACAATTAATAATTCACACATTCAGAGGTGACACAAACATTCTTTACACTTCTGGACATTGCATAAAGCTACTGGACATTAGTGGATCAAAGAAATGAATCCAAAATAGCAAAAGAGGCAATGCGAAATAAAAGGCAGAATCTGTCAAAAGTCCGTAAGGACGAATTTAAAGCTGGCACCAGACTTGCTCAAATGGAAAAACTTAAAACTAATGAAAGTTGCGTACATATCTGAGGATCACGCTCGTAAATTGGCAGATTCTTTCGAATTTTCTACAGAGAACTGTGCCCAGATTCGTGACAGACAGCAATGCTGTTTCTGCGCAGCGATCCCAAATATAACATCAACTTTGACATAGAAACTTTACTTGGCACAAAAACATGATAAGGAGAGGTTGCTACAGTAGTAAACAACTTCCAAGAATCAACAAAACAAAAATTGCTGTAGTAAAATAAACACATGGGTTATCTCCCAAGAAGTGCTTTCTTTATAGCCATTAAGATGGGCTCAGTAATTTTAATGATACTTTCGCAAAAATTAAGAGTTGAAGCAAAAGAAAGCATCAAGAAGCAAATTCAAAACACATTTAAACCTAACCCACTTCCTATGAAAAGGAATCTTGTACACAAATAAATTCATGAAGAACAAAGTGACAAGCATAGAAAAGCAACACAAGTGCAATTTCAAGATTCTCAACATAAAGAGGGGAAACTTAATATTATTAAGATGCATATAACCATGTTTCCCTCTCTCATAATAATTTTCAGTAGCATCATGAACAAACTCAACAATATAACTATCACATAAAACATTCTTGTCATGAGCCACATGCATAAAATTATTACTCTCCACATAAGCATAATCAATTTTATTAGTTGTAGTGGGAGCAAATTCAACAAAATAGCTATCACTATTATTCTCATCACCATAATCATCATATATAGGAGGCATATTGTAATCATAATTAATTTTCTCCTCAATAGTAGGTGGACTGAAAATATCATATTCATCATTGCAAGCATCATATATAGGAGGTAAAGTATCATCAAAGTAAATTTTCTCCTCCATGCTTGGGGGACTAAAAATATCACAACCAGCTTCCCCAAGCTTAAATTCTTCCATAGCTTTAGCAATAATGGTGTTCAAAGAGTTCATGCTAATAACATTGCTACAACTATTTTGCAAACAAAGTTCCATGGGTTTTTTAATTTTCTCTTCAAACACATCATGTCCTAACTCAAGATAAATACTATAAAGATCTCTAATTTTTTGTTGTTTTCCATTAAGCCTAACTAGTGAAAATAAAAACAAGTACAGGACTAGACATGATAAATAAACTAAATGCAAGTAACTAATTTTTTTGTATTTTTGATATAAAGAAAACAAGACAGTAAATAAAGTAAAGCTAGCAACTAATTTTTTTGTGTGTTTTGTTTAGGTGCAGCAAACAAAGTAATAAATAAAATAAAGCAAGACAAAAACAAAGTAAAGAGATTGAGAAGTGGAGACTCCCCTTGCAGCGTGTCTTGATCTCCCCGGCAACGGCGCCAGAAAAAGAGCTTGATGGCGTGTAACTCACACGTTCGTTGGGAACCCCAAGAGGAAGGTATGATGCGCACAGTAGCAAGTTTTCCCTCAGAAAGAAACCAAGGTTTAATCGAACCAGGGAGCCAAGAAGCACGTTGAAGGTTGATGGTCGCGAAATGTGATGCGGCGCAACACCAGGGATTCCTGCGCCAACGTGGAATCTGCACAACAAAACCAAAGTACTTTGCCCCAACGAAACAGTGAGGTTGTCAATCTCACCGGCTTGCTGTAACAAAGGATTAAACGTATCGAGTGGAAGATGTTTGCAAAGAAAATAGTAAACACAATTGCAGTAGATTGTATGATATGTAAAGAATGGACCGGGGTCCACAGTTCACTAGAGGTGTCTCTCCCATAAGATAAAAGCATGTTGGGTGAACAAATTACAGTCGGGCAATTGACAAATAGAGAAAGGCATAACAATGCATATACATGATATGATAAATATAGTGAGATTTAATTGGGCATTACGACAAAGTACATAGACCGCCATCCAACTGCATCTATGCCTAAAAAGTCCACCTTCAGGTTATCGTCCGAACCCCATTCAGTATTAAGTTGCTAAGCAACAGACAATTGCATTAAGTATGGTGCGTAATGTAATCGACAACTACATCCTTAGACATAGAATCAATGTTTTATCCCTAGTGGCAACAACACATCCACAACCTTAGAACTTTCTGTCACTGTCCCAGATTCAATGGAGGCATGAACCCACTATCGAGCATAAATACTCCCTCTTGGAGTTAAGAGTACAAACTTGGCCAGAGCCTCTACTAATAACGGAGAGCATGTGATGGCGTGTAACTCACACGTTCGTTGGGAACCCCAAGAGGAAGGTATGATGCGCACAGTAGCAAGTTTTCCCTCAGAAAGAAACCAAGGTTTAATCGAACCAGTAGGAGCCAAGAAGCACGTTGAAGGTTGATGGTCGCGAAATGTGATGCGGCGCAACACCAGGGATTCCGGCGCCAACGTGGAACCTGCACAACACAACCCAAGTACTTTGTCCCAACGAAACAGTGAGGTTGTCAATCTCACCGGCTTGCTGTAACAAAGGATTAAGCGTATCGAGTGGAAGATGTTTGCAAAGAAAACAGTAAACACAATTGAAGTAGATTGTATGCTATGTAAAGAATAGGACCGGGGTCCACAGTTCACTAGAGGTGTCTCTCCCATAAGATAAAAGCATGTTGGGTAAACAAATTACAGTCGGGCAATTGACAAATAGAGAAAGGCATAACAATGCATATACATGATATGATAAATATAGTGAGATTTAATTGGGCATTACGACAAAGTACATAGACCGCCATCCAACTGCATCTATGCCTAAAAAGTCCACCTTCAGGTTATCGTCCGAACCCCATTCAGTATTAAGTTGCTAAGCAACAGACAATTGCATTAAGTATGGTGCGTAATGTAATCGACAACTACATCCTTAGACATAGAATCAATGTTTTATCCCTAGTGGCAACAACACATCCACAACCTTAGAACTTTCTGTCACTGTCCCAGATTCAATGGAGGCATGAACCCACTATCGAGCATAAATACTCCCTCTTGGAGTTAAGAGTACAAACTTGGCCAGAGCCTCTACTAATAACGGAGAGCATGTGATGGCGTGTAACTCACACGTTCGTTGGGAACCCCAAGAGGAAGGTATGATGCGCACAGGCAAGTTTTCCCTCAGAAAGAAACCAAGGTTTAATCGAACCAGAGGAGCCAAGAAGCACGTTGAAGGTTGATGGTCGCGAAATGTGATGCGGCGCAACACCAGGGATTCCGGCGCCAACGTGGAACCTGCACAACACAACCCAAGTACTTTGTCCCAACGAAACAGTGAGGTTGTCAATCTCACCGGCTTGCTGTAACAAAGGATTAAGCGTATCGAGTGGAAGATGTTTGCAAAGAAAACAGTAAACACAATTGAAGTAGATTGTATGCTATGTAAAGAATAGGACCGGGGTCCACAGTTCACTAGAGGTGTCTCTCCCATAAGATAAAAGCATGTTGGGTAAACAAATTACAGTCGGGCAATTGACAAATAGAGAAAGGCATAACAATGCATATACATGATATGATAAATATAGTGAGATTTAATTGGGCATTACGACAAAGTACATAGACCGCCATCCAACTGCATCTATGCCTAAAAAGTCCACCTTCAGGTTATCATCCGAACCCCATTCAGTATTAAGTTGCTAAGCAACAGACAATTGCATTAAGTATGGTGCGTAATGTAATCAACAACTACATCCTTAGATATAGAATCAATGTTTTATCCCTAGTGGCAACAGCACATCCACAACCTTAGAACTTTCTGTCACTGTCCCAGATTTAATGGAGGCATGAACCCACTATCAAGCATAAATACTCCCTCTTGGAGTTAAGAGTAAAAACTTGGCCAGAGCCTCTACTAATAACGGAGAGCATGCAAGATCATAAACAACACATAAACAATAGATTGATAATCACCATAATCATAGTACTCTCTATCCATCGGATCCCGACAAACACAACATATAGAATTACATATAGATGATCTTGATCATGTTAGGCAGCTCACAAGATCCAACAATGAAGCACAACGAGGAGAAGACGACCATCTAGCTACTGCTATGGACCCATGGTCCAGGGGTGAACTACTCACTCATCACTCCGGAGGCGACCATGGCGGTGTAGAGTCCTCCGGGAGATGAATCCCCTCTCCCAGGCCGGAGGCGATCTCCGAATCCCCCGAGATGGGATTCGCGGCGCGCTCTGGAAGGTTTTCCGTATCGTGGCTCTCGGTACTGGGGTTTCGCGACGGAGGCTTTAAGTAGGCGGAAGGTCAACGCGGGGGCCACACGAGGCCCAGGGGTAGGCCGGCGCGGTCAGGGCTTGGGCTGCGCCGCCCTAGCCCCTGCTGCCTCGTGGCCACTTCGTTATCTCTTCGGTCTTCTGAAGCTTCGTGCAAAATAGGACCCTGGGCGAAAGTTTCGTCCAATTCCGAGAATATTTCCTTACTAGGATTTCTGAAACCAAAAAGCAGAAAACAACTGGCTCTTCGGCATCTCGTTAATAGGTTAGTTCCAGAAAATGCATAAATATGACATATAATGTGCATAAAACATGTAGGTATCATCAATAAAGTAGCATGGAACATAAGAAATTATCGATACGTTGGAGACGTATCAGCATCCCCAAGCTTAGTTATGCTCGTCCCGAGCAGGTAAAACGATAACAAAGATAATTTCTGAAGTGACATGCCATCATAATCTTGATCATACTATTTGTAAACATATGTAATGAATGCAGCGATCAAAACAAAGGAAATGACATGAGTAAACAAGTGAATCATATAGCAAAGACTTTTCATGAATAGTACTTCAAGACAAGCATCAATAAGTCTTGCATAAGAGTTAACTCATAAAGCAATAAATCAAAGTAAAGGTGTTGAAGCAACACAAAGGAAGATTAAGTTTCAGCGGTTGCTTTCAACTTATAACATGTATATCTCATGGATATTGTCAACATAAAGTAGTATAACAAGTGCAATATGCAAGTATGTAGGAATCAATGCACAGTTCACACAAGTGTTTGCTTCTTAAGGTGGAAGGAGATAGGTAAACTGACTCAACAATAAAAGTAAAAGAATGGTCCTTCAAAGAGGAAAGCATCGATTGCTGTATTTGTGCTAGAGCTTTTATTTTGAAAACATGAAACAATTTTGTCAACGGTAGTAATAAAGCATATGAGTTATGTAAATTATATCTTACAAGTTGCAAGCCTCATGCATAGTATACTAATAGTGCCCGCACCTCGTCCTACTTAGCTTGGACTACCGGATCTTTGCATGCCATGTTTCAACCAAGTGTCACAAAGGGGTACCTCCATGCCGCCTGTACAAAGGTCTAAGGAGAATGCTCGCATTTTGGATTTCTCGCTTTTGATTATTCTCAACTTAGACATCCATACCGGGACAACATGGACAACAGATAATGGACTCCTCTTAAATGCATAAGCATGTAGCAATGATTATTATTCTCATATGAGATTGAGGGTATATGTCCAAAACTGAAACTTCAACCATGGTTCATGGCTTTAGTTAGCGGCCCAATGTTCTTCTCTAACAATTTTGCATGCTCCAACCACTAAAATGATAGATCCTTCAGACAAGACGGACATGCATAGCAACTCACATGATATTCAACAATAGTTGATGGCGTTCCCCAGAAGCATGGTTATCGCACAACAAGCAACTTAATAAAATATAAAGTGCATAAGTACATATTCAATACTACGATAGTTTTTAAGGCTATTTTGTCCCATGAGCTATATATTGCAAAGGTAAATGATGGAATTTTAAAGGTAGCACTCAAGCAATTTACTTTGGAATGGCGGAGAAATACCACGTAGTAGGTAGGTATGGTGGACACAAATGGCATAGTAGTTGGCTCAAGGATTTTGGATGCATGAGAAGTATTCCCTCTCGATACAAGGTTTAGGCTAGCAAGGTTATTTGAAGCAAACTCAAGGATGAACAGGTGCAGCAAAACTCACATAAAAGACATATTGTAAACATTATAAGACTCTACACCGTCTTTCTTGTTGTTCAAAACTCAATACTAGATATTATCTAGACCTTAGAGAAACCAAATATGCAAATCAAATTTTAGCAAGCTCTATGTATTTCTTCATTAATGGGTGCAAAGCATATGATGCAAGAGCTTAAACATGAGCACAACAATTGCCAAGTATCACATTATCCAAGACATTTTAGAATTACTACATGTAGCATTTTCCAATTCCAACCATATAACAATTTAACGAAGAAGAAACTTCGCCATGAACATTATGAGTAAAGCCTAAGGACACATGTGTCCATATGCAACAGCGGAGCGTGTCTCTCTCCCACAAAGTGAATGCTAGGATCCATTTTATTCAAACAAAAACAAAAACAAAAACAAACCGACGCTCCAAGTAAAGAACACAAGATGTGACTGAATAAAAATATAGTTTCAGGGGAGGAACCTGATGATGTTGTCGATGAAGAAGGGGATGCCTTGGGCATCCCCAAGCTTAGACGCTTGAGTCTTCTTAAAATATGCAGGGGTGAACCACGGGGCATCCCCAAGCTTAGAGCTTTCACTCCTCTTGATCATAGTATATCATTCTCCTCTCTTGACCCTTGAAAACTTCCTTCACACCAAACTTCAAGCAAACTCATTAGAGGGTTAGTGCACAATTAATAATTCACACATTCAGAGGTGACACAATCATTCTTTTCACTTCTGGACATTGCATAATGCTACTGGACATTAATGGATCAAAGAAATAAATCCAACATAGCAAAAGAGGCAATGCGAAATAAAAGGCAGAATCTGTCAAAAACAGAACCCGTAAAGACGAATTTAAAGCTGGCACCAGACTTGCTCAAATGGAAAAACTCAAAACTAATGAAAGTTGCGTATATATGAGGATCACGCTCGTAAATTGGAAGATTTTTTCGAATTTTCTACAGAGAACTGTGCCCAGATTCGTGACAGACAGCAATGCTGTTTCTGCGCAGCGATCCCAAATATAACATCAACTTTGACATAGAAACTTTACTTGGCACAAAAACATGATAAGGAGAGGTTGCTACAGTAGTAAACAAGTTCCAAGACTCAACAAAACAAAAAATTGTTGTAGTAAACATGGGTTGTCTCCCATAAGCGCTTTTCTTTAACGCCTTTCAGCTAGGCGTAGAAAGTGCAAATCAAGTAACATCGAGAGTAGAAGCATCAACATCATAACTTGTTCTAATAATAGAATCAAAAGGCAACTTCATTCTCTTTCTAGGGAAGTTTTCCATACCTTTCTTGAGAGGAAATTGATATTTAATATTACCTTCCCTCATATCAATAACAGCACCAACAGTTCGAAGAAAAGGTCTTCCCAACACAATAGGACAAGATGCATTGCATTCGATATCCAAGACAACAAAGTCAACGGGGACAAGGTTATTGTTAACCGTAATATGCACATTATCAATCCTCCCCAAAGGTTTCTTTTTAACATTATCGGCAAGATTATCATCCAAATAACAATTCTTCAATGGTGGCAAGTCAAGCATATCATAAATCTTTTTAGGCATAACAGAAATACTTGCACCAAGATCACATAAAGCATTACATTCAAAGTCATTGAATTTCATTTTAATGATGGGCTCCCAACCATCTTCTAACTTTCTAGGAATAGAAGTTTCAAGTTTTAGTTTCTCTTCTCTAGCTTTTATGAGAGCATTTGTAATATGTTTTGTAAAGGTTAAATTTATAGCACTAGCATTAGGACTTTTAGCAAGTTTTTGTAAGAACTTTATAACTTCAGAGATGTGGCAATCATCAAAATCTAAATCATTATGAGCTACAGCAATGGGATCATTGTTCCCAAGGTTGGAAAAAATTTCAGCAGTTTTATCACAAGCAGTTTCAGCAGTTTTAGCAATTTCAGGCAGTTTTGTTCGCTTTGCACTAGGAGTAGAAACATTGACAACACCAATTATTTTACCATTGATAGTAGGAGGTGCAGCAACATGTGAAGAATTAGCATTACTAGTGGTGGTAATAGTCCAAACTTTAGCTACATTATTCTCTTTAGCTAGTTTTTCATTTTCTTCTCTATCCCACCTAGCACGCAGTTCAGCCATTAATCTTATATTCTCATTAATTCTAACTTAGATGGCATTTGCTGTAGTAGTAATCTTATTATCAATATCATTATTAGGCATAACTTTCAATTTTAAAAGATTAACATCAGAGGCAAGTCTATCAACTCTAGAAGCAATAATATCAATTTTATCAAGCTTTTCCTCAACAGATTTGTTAAAAGCAGTTTGTGTACTAATAAATTCTTTAAGCATAGCTTCAAGACCAGAGGGTACACTCCTATTATTGTTGTAAGAATTCCCATAAGAATTACCATAACCATTACCATTAGCAGAAGGATATGGCCTATAGTTATTACCAGAGTTGTTCCTATAAGCATTGTTGTTGAAATTATTATTTTTAATGAAATTCACATCAACATTTTCTTCTTGAGCAACCAATGAAGCTAAAGGAACATTATTTGGATCAACATTAGATCTACCATTCACAAGCATAGACATAATCACATCAATCTTATCACTCAAGGAAGAGGTTTCTTCAACAGAATTTACCTTCTTACCTTGTGGAGCTCTTTCCGTGTGCCACTCAGAGTAATTTATCATCATATCATCAAGAAGTTTTGTAGCCGCCCCCAATGTGATGGACATAAAGGTACCTCCAGCAGCTGAATCCAATAAATTCCGCGAAGAAAAATTTAGTCCTGCATAGAAGGTTTGGATGATCATCCAAGTAGTCAGTCCATGGGTTGGGCAATTCTTTACCAAAGTTTTCATTCTCTCCCATGCTTGAGCAACATGTTCAGTATCTAATTGTTTAAAATTCATTATGCTACTTCTCAAAGATATAATTTTAGCGGGAGGATAATATCTACCAATAAAAGCATCCTTGCATTTAGTCCATGAATCAATACTATTCTTAGGCAAAGATAGCAACCAATCTTTAGCTCTTCCTCTTCATGAGAAAGGAAACACTTTCAATTTAATAATATCACCATCTACATCTTTATACTTTTGCATTTCACAAAGTTCAACAAAATTATTGAGATGGGCAGCAGCATCATCAGAACTAACACCAGAAAATTGATCTCTCATGACAAGATTTAGTAAAGCAGGTTTAATTTCAAAGAATTCTGCTGTAGTAGCAGGTGGAGCAATAGGTGTGCATAGGAAATCATTATTATTTGCATTTGTGAAGTCACACAACTTAGTATTTTCAGGGGTATTCATTTTAGCAACGGTAAATAAAACAAACTAGATAAAGTAAATGCAAGTAACTAATTTTTTTGTGTTTTTGATATAGAGAGCAAGACAGTAAATAAAGTAAAACTAGCAACTAATTTTTTTGTATTTTGTTTTAGTGCAGCAAACAAAGTAGTAAATAAAATAAAGCAAGACAAAAACAAAGTAAAGAGATTGAGAAGTGGAGACTCCCTTGCAGCGTGTCTTGATCTCCCCGGCAACGGCGCCAGAAAAAGAGCTTGATGGTGTGTAACTCACACGTTCGTTGGGAACCCCAAGAGGAAGGTATGATGCGCACAGTAGCAAGTTTTCCCTCAGAAAGAAACCAAGGTTTAATCGAACCAGTAGGAGCCAAGAAGCACGTTGAAGGTTGATGGTCGCGAAATGTGATGCGGCGCAACACAGGGATTCCGCGCCAACGTGGAACCTGCACAACACAACCCAAGTACTTTGTCCCAACGAAGTGAGGTTGTCAATCTCACCGGCTTGCTGTAACAAAGGATTAAGCGTATCGAGTGGAAGATGTTTGCAAAGAAAACAGTAAACACAATTGAAGTAGATTGTATGCTATGTAAAGAATAGGACCGGGGTCCACAGTTCACTAGAGGTGTCTCTCCCATAAGATAAAAGCATGTTGGGTAAACAAATTACAGTCGGGCAATTGACAAATAGAGAAAGGCATAACAATGCATATACATGATATGATAAATATAGTGAGATTTAATTGGGCATTATGACAAAGTACATAGACCGCCATCCAACTGCATCTATGCCTAAAAAGTTCACCTTCAGGTTATCATCCGAACCCCATTCAGTATTAAGTTGCTAAGCAACAGACAATTGCATTAAGTATGGTGCGTAATGTAATCAACAACTACATCATTAGATATAGAATCAATGTTTTATCCCTAGTGGCAACAGCACATCCACAACCTTAGAACTTTCTGTCACTGTCCCAGATTTAATGGAGGCATGAACCCACTATCGAGCATAAATACTCCCTCTTGGAGTTAAGAGTAAAAACTTGGCCAGAGCCTCTACTAATAACGGAGAGCATGCAAGATCATAAACAACACATAAACAATAGATTGATAATCACCATAATCATAGTACTCTCTATCCATCGGATCCCGACAAACACAACATATAGAATTACATATAGATGATCTTGATCATGTTAGGCAGCTCACAAGATCCAACAATGAAGCACAACGAGGAGAAGACGACCATCTAGCTACTGCTATGGACCCATGGTCCAGGGGTGAACTCACTCATCACTCCGGAGGCGACCATGGCGGTGTAGAGTCCTCCGGGAGATGAATCCCCTCTCCGGCAGGGTGCCGGAGGCGATCTCCTGAATCCCCGAGATGGGATTGCGGCGGCGGCTCTCGGAAGGTTTTCCGTATCGTGGCTCTCGGTACTAGGGGTTTCGCGACGGAGGCTTTAAGTAGGCGGAAGGTCAACGCGGGGGCCACACGAGGGCCCAGGGGTAGGCGGCGCGGCCGGGGCTTGGGTCGCGCCGCCCTAGCCCCTGGCTGCCTCGTGGCCCCACTTCGTTATCTCTTCGGTCTTCTGGAAGCTTCGTGCAAAATAGGACCCTGGGCGAAAGTTTCGTCCAATTCCGAGAATATTTCCTTACTAGGATTTCTGAAACCAAAAACAGCAGAAAACAAACTGGCTCTTCGGCATCTCGTTAATAGGTTAGTTCCAGAAAATGCATAAATATGACATATAATGTGCATAAAACATGTAGGTATCATCAATAAAGTAGCATGGAACATAAGAAATTATCGATACGTTGGAGACGTATCAGCATGCAAGATCATAAACAACACATAAACAATAGATTGATAATCACCATAATCATAGTACTCTCTATCCATCGGATCCCGACAAACACAACATATAGTATTACAGATAGATGATCTTGATCATGTTAGGCAGCTCACAAGATCCAACAATGAAGCACAACAAGGAGAAGACGACCATCTAGCTACTGCTATGGACCCATGGTCCAGGGGTGAACTACTCACTCATCACTCGAGGCGATCATGGCGATGAAGAGTCCTCCGGGAGATGAATCCCCTCTCCGGCAGGGTGCCGGAGGCGATCTCCTGAATCCCCGAGATGGGATTCGCGGCGGCGGCGTCTGGAAGGTTTTCCGTATCGTGGCTCTCGGTGGGGGCGACGAGGCTTTAAGTAGGCGGAAGGTCAACGCGGGGGCCACACGAGGTGCCCAGGGTAGGGCCGCGCGGCCGGGCTTGGGCCGCGCCGCCCGTCCCTGGCTGCCTCGTGGCCCCACTTCGTTATCTCTTCGGTCTTCGGAAGCTTCGTGCAAAAATAGGACCCTGGGCGAAAGTTTCGTCCAATTCCGAGAATATTTCCTTACTAGGATTTCTGAAACCAAAAACAGCAGAAAACAGCAACGGCTCTTCGGCATCTTGTTAATAGGTTAGTTCCAGAAAATGCATAAATATGACATATAATGTGCATAAAACATGTAGGTGTCATCAATAAAGTAGCATGGAACATAAGAAATTATCGATACGTTGGAGACGTATCAGTGAACTACTCACACATCGATCCCGATCATGGCGATGAAGAGCCCTCCGGAGATGATTCCCCTCCGGCAGGGTGCCGAGGCGATCTCTGAATCCCCGAGATGGGATTGGCGGCGGCGGCATCACGTAAGGTTTTCCGTATCATGGCTCTCGTGCGAGGGTTTCGCGACGAAGGCTTTAAGTAGGCGGAAGGGCGAGTCGGGGCCGACAGGGCCCCACACGCTAGGGCGGCGCGGGCCCCCTGGCCGCACGGCCCTAGTGTGGCGGCGCCTCGTCGCCCCACTTCGTGATCCTTTCGGTCTTCTGGAAGCTTCGTGGAAAAATAAGACCCTGGGCGTTGATTTCGTCCAATTCCAAGAATATTTCCTTTGTAGGATTTCTGAAACCAAAACAGAGAAAACAGAATCGCTCTTCGGCATCTTGTCAATAGGATAGTGCCGGAAAATGCATAATAATGACATATAATGTGTATAAAACATGTGAGTATCATCATAAAAGCAGCATGGAACATAAGAAATTATAGATACGTTTGAGATGTATCAAACCCGAGCTTCTTGAGCAGGTTCACGTCTTGATTGGAGATCCTAGATCTCTCCCACTCAGGGATCTGCAGGTCTTCCGTCGCCATGGAGGAGATGTGCTTGGTAAGCCTTGACCGCGGCGGCATTCAGTGGGATTGACTGTGGAAGGGAAGTAAACACGGGAGCAGGAGCGTTTTTGGCAATGGGGATTTTTGGAAAGAGAGAGAAGCGGAGGTGCGGCGCAGCGAAGGGGAGAACGGAGGAAGAAGAAGGTCTTTTATAGTCAACCTGCGAATCGACGCACCGTTGGATGATATGAGAATGGATTGGATTCTTTACACGTGGTTCAAGGGGTAAGAATGTATTTTCACTGAGAAGGAACTGGACAGGCGCTACAGCGCGCGTGCCAGAAAAAGCGGAGGACATGTGTCCCCCACTTTCGCAACGTGTTAACGTCTGCAGACTTTGGGTCCACGGGTCAGCGACAAGACAGAACTTGCGTTTTCCCGTTACCGTGGTCGTGGTTGTCGTCAGCACTGATGTCACTTTAACAGAGGGAAATTTCAACTGCGGTGTTATAAAGATTGATGATAATGAACAAGTGATGACAATTTCGAGAGCTTTTGATCAAATACAAGTTTTTGATCAAATGCTCGGGGGCTACTTTAGAAAGAAGGAAAACCTCGAGTATGACAAAAAAGAATAGGCGAGAGCCTATGATCAAATGCAAGCATTTGTCCATATACTCGGGGGCTACTCCCATCGGGAGCGCTGGTCGCGCACCCGAGAAAAATAGCAGAAAGATGACAATATAGCAATAAAAGGCGTTAATATGGTGAGCCTACAACCAAGTTCAAGCAGCTCCCATCGGGAACGCTGTGCGCGTGCCCGATGAATTTAGAAACAGCATGATGAGTATATTTCGAGTTATACAAATAACTCTTCATATACTCCCACCGGGAGGACAAGATAAAAATATACAAGTCATCCGTTGACTCGAATAAATGAGTTATTCCATCAGCCGAAAAAGACACTCGACAATATATTCTCAGAGCGCCTCAGTCGCGAATAATCTCTGAATGCCGCAAAACTTTGCGAAGGTAAGTCCCCGGATCCGTCCTGTGCGGCGTGGCACCGTCTCTGACGGCGGTTTGCTACTTTTTTTCGTATCAACAGATACGAAGAAAAATCCTAACGAACGCATTACGTACCCGATAAAACATGACTGAAACTCTACATCTGGTAAGACCTTAAGCGGCACATGTCGAGTTACGCCAGTATCCCGAGATCATGTCCAGGAACGTGATCTTGAAGTAGGTTTTTGCGGTTTGCCACAAGAGCATTTAACTAGTACCTGATCCGTCAGCTGAACTAGCCCCAATTACCGTTATCCCTGTACAATATATGACTGTTTTATTAAAAGATATGTGCTAACTCGAAGAAGTTATATGATAATTGTAAAGTTGGAGATTTTCCTTGATTCTCCGATTCAAACAAAATCTCGGGGGCTACTGACATAGGCATCCCCAATGGGCCTGCCGAAGGTGGCTGATGCGCGTAGATGTACACGTCCGTTGGGAACCCCAAGAGGAAGGTATGATGCGCACAGCGGCAAGTTTTCCCTCAGAAAGAAACCAAGGTTTATCGAACTAGGAGGAGCCAAGAAGCACGTTGAAGGTTGATGGCGGCAAAATGTAATGCGGCGCAACACCAGGGATTCCGGCGCCAACGTGGAACCTGCACAACACAACCAAAGCACTTTGCCCCAACGAAACAGTGAGGTTGTCAATCTCACCGGCTTGCTGTAAAAAAGGATTAACCGTATTGTGTGGAAGATGATTGTTTGCAGAAAACAGTAAAGAACAATTACAGTAGATTGTATGCGATGTAAAGAATAGGACCGGGGTCCACAGTTCACTAGAGGTGTCTCTCCCATAAGATAAATAGCATGTTGGGTGAACAAATTACAGTCGGGCAATTGACAAATAGAGAGGGCATGACAATGCACATACATGATATGATAAATATAGTGAGATTTAATCAGGGCATTACGACAAAGTACATAGACCGCTATCCAGCATGCATCTATGCCTAAAAGTCCACCTTCAGGTTATCATCCGAACCCCTTCCGGTATTAAGTTGCAAACAACAGACAATTGCATTAAGTATGGTGCGTAATGTAATCAACAACTACATCCTTGGACATAGCATCAATGTTTTATCCCTAGTGGCAACAGCACATCCACAACCTTAGAACTTTGTCACTGTCCCAGATTTAATGGAGGCATGAACCCACTATCGAGCATAAATACTCCCTCTTGGAGTTAAGAGCAAAAACTTGGCCAGAGCCTCTACTAATAACGGAGAGAATGCAAGATCATAAACAACACATAGGTAATAGATTGATAATCACCATAACATAGTATTCTCTATCCATCGGATCCCGACAAACACAACATATAGTATTACAGATAGATGATCTTGATCATGTTAGGCAGCTCACAAGATCCAACAATGAAGCACATAAGGAGAAGACGACCATCTAGCTACTGCTATGGACCCATAGTCCAGGGGTGAACTACTCACTCATCACTCCGGAGGCGATCATGGCGATGAAGAGTCCTCCGGGAGATGATTCCCCTCTCCCAGGGTGCCGGAGGCGATCTCCTGAATCCCCGAGATGGGATTGGCGGCGTCTCGGGAAGGTTTTCCGTATCGTGGCTCTCGGTATTGGGGTTTCGCGACGAAGATTTTAAGTAGGCGGAAGGGCAACGCGGGGGGCCACACGAGGGCCCCACACGCTAGGGCCGCGCGGCCAAGACCTGGGCCGCGCCGCCCTATTGTGTCGGCGCCTCATGGCCCCACTTCCTTTCCCCTCGATCTTCGGAAGCTTCGTGCAAAATAGGACCCTGGGCGTTGATTTCGTCCAATTCGAGAATATTTCCTTACTAGGATTTCTGAAACCAAAACAGCAGAAAACAACAACTGGCTCTTCGGCATCTTGTTAATAGGTTAGTGCCGGAAAATGCATAATAACGACATATAATGTGTATAAAACATGTAGGTATTGTCATAAAACAAGCATGGAACATAAGAAATTATAGATACGTTTGAGACGTATCAAGCATCCCCAAGCTTAGTTCCTACTCGCCCTCGAGTAGGTAAATGATAACAATGATAATTTCTTAAGTGACATGCTACCAACACAATCTTGATCCAATAATGATGTAAAGCATGTGAACTGAGATCAAATCACTCAAAGCAAATGTCTATATTGATATAAGAGATGATAATGCAAGAGTTAAACAAGCTAGAAGTTTTCATGAACTATTGCTTGAAAGACATGAAACCGTACAAAGTTCATTAAAGATGTGTTAAGTATTCAGCATAGAAGTTATATCCTTCATTCCAAGCATCAAGTAAATTTTCACAACATAAGAAGGATTCAGTCAAGTAAACATAAACATGAACGTCATGAATCAACTGTTTCGAAGTCTACTCAACCGGTGAGCGCAAGCATTTGGTATTAGCACCAGGATGTTATGGCATAAAGAACGTTAATGGGGGTTTGGAAGGCCAATGAGAAAAAGTCTCACAAAGCTATAAGTGATTACTAGACAAGAGGAAGTCTTATAATCGAAGCTATGCAAGGAGTAGTGATTGCCATGCAACGGATGCACATAGAGCTATATGTGTATGAAAGCTCTCCAATGGAACTAGTGGGGGTGCATCCAACTTGGTTGCTCACGAAGACCTAGAGCACTTTTGAGGAGGCTCATCATTGGAATATACAACCCAAGTTCTATAGTGTAAATTCCCCACATAGTTATACTAGTAAAACATGAAAACTCTCTCATATGGAGTGTAGGTGCTAAACATGAGCACAAATGATGACTATGAATATGCAGGTGCTAAAACATGAGCACAAGTGTGGATAAAAGATAGTAATGCTGCCCCCTTTTTCTTTATTCTCTTTTTTTCTTTTTCTTTTTTTTTTCTTTTTCTTTTTTTTTCTTTCTTTTCTTTCTTTTCTTTTTCTTTTTTTTCTTTTTGATGGCCTCCATGGCTCTTTTCACTTTTAGGGGCAACATCCTAATATGACAACACACTTTTTGGTACAAATAACTCATAACGAATAAAACATGATGTATGAAACTGTATGCCTCTGCCAGTGTAGCAGGATGTGCAATGATCTAGCGTAACATGGGTAAACCACACGTCAGCTGTATAGAATCATGCAAATCAATATACAAATAATAAATGACAACATGGCATGTAATGTAAAATGGAAGTTGCATGGCAATATATCTCGGAACAGCTATGGAAATGTTGTGGTAGGTAGGTATGGTGGCTGTTTTGAGGAGATGTATGGGCTTATGTGTAGGAGAACAAGAGAAAGTCCTCCCACGGGTTTGGATGTACCGGCGAAGTATGCACAATTCTCAATGTGAGCAAAAGGCAATGCACAGTACCGAAGAGGCTAGCAAATATGGATGGTGGAAGTGCCAAAAACCGTAGCTTAACATTAGTCAAAAAGAACTCACGAGCTTATTGCAAACGACTAGCAGGTTCAACATTAAGAGCATGATTAAAATTTCACCGACCTTCAGCACAACTTAGTTATTACGATGAACCTTTAGACATGGAAAGCTATCAAGTCCAACTACACCTTCAACTATTTAAATAGAGTTTGTAGTACGGCACAAGCTTAAAGACAACAATCCACTACTAATTTTAACTTATTTATCCAACAAGCTCTACCATCTAAATATCTCAAAACGTTTGCAAAGAATCAAGTTATCAAAGCTCAATGATCTACAAGATTATGCAAGTGTTTCATTATACCACTACCACATGCAACATTTCCTTAACCAACCGAATAACAATTTAACGAAGAAGATTCAACCGTCGCCTTGAATATTATGAGTAAAGCCTAAGGACATATTTGTCCATATGCAACAGCGGAGCGTGTCTCTCTCCCACACAATGAATGCTAGGATCCATTTTATTCAAACAAAAACAAAAACAAAAACAAACAGACGCTCCAAGCAAAGTACATAAGATGTGACTGAATAAAAATATAGTTTCAGGGGAGGAACCTGATGATTGTGAAAACCGGAACTTAACTTTCCGACCCTCCTGTGTTACTCGTCAATCCCAAGATCAATGTTGACGACACAGCGAAATGTATATCATTACAGATGTACAAAAAATTAATTATTACAAAGTTTGAATAGCCACATAGTGTGACATTCATTACAATCAGAAAGCACAGCGGATAAATAAAACGCGAAGTGACTCCATCTCAGCCACAGGCAGTTGATGTAGTCCACGAAGCCTCACTCTTCAATGTCGTCGTAGTTGTCGTAGTCTTCCTTGTCTTTGCAGTACTCTGAATATCAACAAAATTATTGCCATGAGTACATAGAGTACTCAACACACCCCCTCGATGCAAGACTTAATATATCTACATGAGGCTTCAAAGGAAGGCTGTAGGTTCTTTTGCATAAAAGCCAATTTTATTTGCAATACATTTGATAAAAACATTTTAGACGAAAACATGTTTTATAATGAGTGCAATATTTCTCATCAATGGGATTGTCCTTGACAACTCACGTATCTCATAGGATTTGGATTCCAGGGAAAGAAGGAAAGGAGAGAGAGAGGGGTAAAGAGGGAAATAGCAAAACAGGTTCCCGTATGTCAAGAAGGATTCATGTGTCGTCCATGACCGTGGACACGGCTATTCGAATAGTTTTAACTCTGCAGAGGTTGTACACTTTGCCCACACGACACAACCCCGTCTTGTTGCCCACCAGTGGCCGCTGGTTTAGTACACACCCATCGGTGTACCGGCAGAGGGATTGTGACAAGGTCTTTTAGCTAGATCCCCCAAAGATGTGACATGCCCACCGGGTCTGGCGCACGGTACTGAGAGTACGTCCCCAAACCGGTCCCCCCATCTGTGCCGAAGGTTCTCCCGTAGGCAGCCACCTCATCTGCGGTACGGCGACATCAACACCTAAGGCTGACTAACTTACTTAACCAGGCCAGTGCCCATATAGCATGTGGTTGTACGGTTGTCACAATCTTCAAATCCAAGACTTATTAGGACCCTTATGCGGCACGAACGACGGATTGCTCCCTCCAACTTGTGAAGGGCAGCCAATCGCTCCTTCAACATTTGATTCAGCTGTCGCCCGTGCCATGTTTAGATGGTAAGTTTCACCCAGAGTAGAAGAGAGAGTAGAGGAAGACGGCTAAGCAGCCTAGCTCAACGAGCTCAACAACTTTCAAAAGGGTATGTTTGACCCGAAGGTCGATCAATTCCTCCAAAGAGGCAATAGGAAGTATCCTAATGATTATTTAGCATGCTAAGCATCTCTACTCTATCAAGATTATTATATAATCTCTACTCAGGGTATCAAGTAAGAGGCGACAAGCGAATCAAGGTTGGTGTGTCAATCGACACGCTAGCTACTGGAATAAAATAGCATATATATTTGTAAAACATAAAATAGAATGCAATTTGTAAAACTGGGATAAAATATGATGAGAGGGCATGCCTTCGTTGTCAAACTCCTGCCCTTCGCCTCCTTGATCGTGATCGTACCACTCTCCGTTTCCCCCTAATCGTCGTATCGAAGAAATAACAATACAAATGAATACAAGCAATACGACGAATAAGATGCAAATGAAAAGTGAATAAGATCCAAATGAAAAGATCCAAATAAGAGGTATGTGTCGGTCGTTCGGCTTACATAGGTTACACGAAAAAGACCGGAATAACTCGTATAGGGATTTGGGTTATCTAAGTCATGACGTGGGGATCGCTCTATATTGGATGACAAACTATTTTAGAAAACATATTGAGTGAATCTCGTGTATAGATGACACAGTTTTAATATGCAATGCACATACAAGTACACACTAGCTATACACACAAGCATGCAAGTGAATAATCTAAGATTACAAAAATTATACGTGCGGCAAGAGCAACATCTAATATTCAACAGGCATGTACGACGCAAAGCAATATTAACAGGCAACGTGGCACTAATGCAACAATAAGCAGGGTCATGCTAGCAAAAGAATTACTTTGCTGGACTAATATGCAACTTGATAAGCAGCATGCAATAAAGATAAATCCTATGAACAGTCTAATCTACCAGCATGTTGAGCAATCATATTTACAGAAGACCCAACAATGCTTAACTGATAGACAAACTAGCTAGTTAGCATCAGAGAGCTGTACGTAAGAAAATGCTTAAATCTAGCAATTACACCTATAGCTAAACATGTGTAGTCAATTGGCAAAAGTACTACACGACTAGCATATTCAACCTAGCAGACCTGACTACTACATACATGATCATGGTGATGTCAAGGTTCAAATCAGTTTTCAAAATCATTTGCTAAATATCAAGGAAATTTGCCCAACTAACAGCACTGCTGGTTTCCTCAAGTAATATGGAAAGATTTCTAGTTTGGGCTCAAAACCAGGAAACGTGTTCTACATAGACCAATCTGACCATGACGCCATATGGCATTCGGTTCACCGGCAGCGTGACTAACTACCGAACTAAGGCTGAGGATCATGTCTAGGAGGTAGCTCTATGGATGGGGATCGCGTTCCGAGCAAAAGAAACGGCTGGTTCTCACCTAGTTCGTCGCAGTTCGTGGTTGAAGTCGGTGAACCGAGTTGCCGTCGTTGCCGTGGGTGCCGTCGATGAGCAGTGATTCGTCCTTCTTGTCCCGTGGATGAGCTCCCCTTCTCCTGGTGACGTTCCTGGCGCAGCAGTTCGTTCTCTCGTGGCCCGAGTCGTCGGGAACGCGAACGGCGTCCGGTGGCGTTCTTGCGAGTGTGGCTTGCTGTGTGAGTCTATGGCTCCAGCGATGGTATGGTATGAAAGAGGAGAGCGGGGGCGTCAGTCTGAGGCTGTATTAGAGGAGAACGGGTGTTCTAAGGAACGTGTTTAAAGAGAGATTGATGGGAGGTAATAGCAGCAGTTTGCTAGCGTTTATGGCTGGCGTTTCGGGAAGACGAAGCAGCGCGGCTCTTCAGACCGAGTCGATGGTTGTGCGGGACGGTTAGTCATACAGGTAGATGGGACTGAGCTGATCGTGTTCGTGCACAGGAGGCAGAGGAAAGGAACCGAATATCGTACGCGCGGCGGCCTGTACGTGCTTTATACGGACTCCTCGCATGAGATGTCGAGCGAGAGTTGGCTTTGCTGGGCTGCCTAGGCTGGTTCGGCTGGGTTTTGGTGGGCTGATGCGGCTGCACAACAAGCTAATGCCGGTTGCTGCCCTGGTTACGATTTGGTGGCAAAGAAAGAATAGAGTACAGCATACAGAGAGAAGAAATAGAAAGAGAGCACGTAGTGCTTTGCTGCCATGCATGTACGTGCATGTGCTTGGACCAAATAGATTTTGTACGGAGAACCAAATAAGAAGCAAATAGGCAAATTGACCTCAAATTCAAATAGCAAAAGGAAATAATATCTCTTCAAAAAGAAAATTAACTCCGAAGAATTAATTTTAAGAACTCTAAATAATATTATTTTATTTGACTGCGTTGCAACATCCTTTGTTTTAAAAAAAAATTATGCTCCCAAAAAAACCGAATGTTACAATTCTACCCCCCTTAAAAGGAATCTCGACCCCGAGATTCAGCCTAAGAGAAAAGATTTGGAAACTCCTCCCGAAGGTCGTCTTCACCGGGATAAAGTGAGCTGACTTGGTTAATCGATCCACGATGACCCAGATAGAATCATATTCGGAAGATGTCCTTGGAAGGCCAGTAATGAAGTCCATCCCTATTTCTTCCCATTTCCACTCAGGGACCTTGAGTGGTTGAAGCAATCCAGCAGGCTTCTGATGCTCAGCCTTGACCCTTCGGCATACATCACATCGTGAAACATACTCGGCAATCTCACATTTCATGCTTGACCACCAGAAACTATCTCTAAGATCATGATACATCTTCGTACTTCCAGGGTGTATGGAGTATGCTGATTCATGTGCTTCCTTCATGATTGAATCCTTGAGATCCTTTTGGTCTGGCACCAATAAACGATCTCGGAACCAAATATTTCCCTTTTCATCCTCCTTATACTCAAATGCTTCTCCCAACTTGATCTTTTCTCGAATCTCTTCGATTCCCTTATCATTTTTTTGAGCTTCTCTAACTTGATCCTCTAGAGTGAACTTGACTTCTAGTACATCCTCATTCTCAGCGAGGCTCACATTCAAGTTTAACTTCCTGAATTCTTCATGAAGTTCTGGTTGAGCTTCTTGAATCATCAAGTTATTACAATAAACCTTTCTGCTCAACGCATCAGCTACGACATTCGCTTTACCAGGGTGGTAATTGACGCCAATATTGTAGTCCTTAATTAATTCTAGCCATCTCCTTTGTCTGAGATTCAAATCTGGTTGAGTGAAAATGTACTTCAAACTTTTGTGATCCGTATATATTTCACAACGGTTACCAATAACATAGTGCCTCCATATCTTCAAAGCATGTACCACGGCAGCCAATTCCAAATCATGGGTAGGATAGTTCACTTCATGGGAACGTAATTATCTTGATGCATAGGCTACAACCTTGCCTTGTTGCATGAGCACACAACCCAATCCTTGTTTAGAAGCATCACAATAAACTTCAAAGTCCTTTCGAATATCCGATAGTATTAACACTGGAGCAGATGTCAATCTTCTCTTGAGTTCTTGGAAACTCGTTTCGCAAGCTGGTGTCCACTCATACTTGTTATCCTTCTTGATCAATTGTGTCATCGGCCTTGCAATCCTTGAGAAATCTTCTATGAAGCGGCGGTAGTATCCTGCATGTCCGAGGAAACTGCGTATCTCTGACACATTCTACGGTTGTTTCCAGCTAAGTACTGACTCCACATTAGCTGGATCCACTGCTACTCCTTCAGCTGAGATAACATGACCAAGAAAGTCCACTTGCTTCAACCAAAACTCACACTTACTAAACTTCACATAGAGTTGATGTTCTCTGAGCCTTTCTAAAACAATTCGAAGGTGTTTCTCATGCTCTTCTTCATTATGGGAGTATATCAATACATCATCAATAAACACAACGATGAATTTATCCAAGCAATCCATGAACACTTTGTTCATGAGATTCATGAAGTAAGCTGGTGCATTCGTGAGTCCAAATGACATCACCAGAAACTCATACAGACCATACCGAGTAACAAAGGCTGTCTTGGTATGTCTTCTGGTCGGATCTTCAACTGATGGTATCCTGACCTGAGATCTATCTTTGAGAAGACAGAAGCTCCTTTCAACTGATCAAACAAATCATCGATCCTTGGCAAAGGATATTTGTTCTTGATGGTTACTTCATTTAGGGCACGATAATCCACACACATTCGCATGGTACCATCCTTCTTCTTCACAAACAACGCGGGTGCTCCCCAAGGTGAGGTGCTCGGTCTAATATATCCCTTCTCTATAAGCTCCTGAATTTGCTTCTTCATCTCAGCTAGCTCATTTGCTGGCATTCTATACGGTCTCTTTGCTATAGGAGCGGTGCCTGGGACTAACTCGATGGCAAACTCTATCTCACGGTCTGGTGGTAGACCTGGTAACTCATCCGGAAAGATATCTTGGTATTCCTTAACAGCTCTAACATCTGACACAACCATCTCCTTCAAGCTGTTCAAAGATGGCAGCTACAGTATGGGGTGCTAATGCAGCTTGTAGTACACAGCGTTGCCTCCATCTTAAGTGTTAGCATTAGTACCATGGACTTCACCCTCAACAACTTTATCTTCAAAAGTTGGTCCACATCCATGTCCACTTTTGTGTCCTCCTCCTTTGTGATCGCAACCTCGATTGGCATTCATCATGGTGTCGCTTGGGGTCGGGATAGACGAGAGGGAAATAAACTAACCCATAACCAACATATAAGAAAGTGTGCATGCAAAATCCAAATAAAAACTTCAAGCAAATTATTTTGGAAAATAAGGTTTTAGTATGACTACATAAAACAACAAGCAAATGTAGTCGATACTCATAAATATTTCTAACATACGTAGTACCTATCTAAAGGGTTCTACAAAAACTCATCCTATATGTTTGTCTTCTCTTGGCATCTCCAGCCTTGAAGAATGAAGTGCTTGATATAAGAGTCTTGAATCCATGTGTTCTTGAGATGACTTCTCCTAGATAGGAATGGTATACTAAAGAAGTAGCTAGGGAAGAAGAATCAAAACACAATAGTGAAGAAGGTGAGACAAGGAATAGCAATAGTCAAGAATAAGACTACGAGGTTTTTGATAAATAATTTTTTTTGTTTTTTAACAAAATAAAAATTTGTCCTAAAGGTTTTCCATTCTAACTAAGGCCACGTGACTAGGTCAACATCGGCTCTGATACCACTTCTGTGAAAACCGGAACTTAACTTTCCGACCCTCCTGTGTTACTCGTCAATCCCAAGATCAATGTTGACGACACAGCGAAATGTATATCATTACAGATGTACAAAAATTAATTATTACAAAGTTTGAATAGCCACATAGTGTGACATTCATTACAATCAGAAAGCACAGCGGATAAATAAAACGCGAAGTGACTCCATCTCAGCCACAGGCAGTTGATGTAGTCCACGAAGCCTCACTCTTCAATGTCGTCGTAGTTGTCGTAGTCTTCCTTGTCTTTGCAGTACTCTGAATATCAACAAAATTATTTCCATGAGTACATAGAGTACTCAACACACCCCCTCGATGCAAGACTTAATATATCTACATGAGGCTTCAAAGGAAGGCTGTAGGTTCTTTTGCATAAAAGCCAATTTTATTTGCAATACATTTGATAAAAACATTTTAGACGAAAACATGTTTTATAATGAGTGCAATATTTCTCATCAATGGGATTATCCTTGACAACTCACGTATCTCATAGGATTTGGATTCCAGGGAAAGAAGGAAAGGAGAGAGAGAGGGGTAAAGAGGGAAATAGCAAAACAAGTTCCCGTATGTCAAGAAGGATTCATGTGTCGTCCATGACAGTGGACACGGCTATTCGAATAGTTTTAACTCTGCAGAGGTTGTACACTTTGCCCACACGACACAACCCCGTCTTGTTGCCCACCAGTGGCCGCTGGTTTAGTACACACCCATCGGTGTACCGGCAGAGGGATTGTGACAAGGTCTTTTAGCTAGATCCCCGCCCACCGGGTCTGGCGCACGGTACTGAGAGTACGTCCCCAAACCGGTCCCCCCATCTGTGCCGAAGGTTCTCCCGTAGGCAGCCACCTCATCTGCGGTACGGCGACATCAACACCTAAGGCTGACTAACTTACTTAACCAGGCCAGTGCCCATATAGCATGTGGTTGTACGGTTGTCACAATCTTCAAATCCAAGACTTATTAGGACCCTTATGCGGCACGAACGACGGATTGCTCCCTCCAACTTGTGAAGGGCAGCCAATCGCTCCTTCAACATTTGATTCAGCTGTCGCCCGTGCCATGTTTAGATGGTAAGTTTCACCCAGAGTAGAAGAGAGAGTAGAGGAAGCAACGAGGGCTAAGCAGCCTAGC
Organism: Lolium multiflorum; assembly: GCA_030979885.1. NCBI lineage: Eukaryota > Viridiplantae > Streptophyta > Magnoliopsida > Poales > Poaceae > Lolium > Lolium multiflorum. The sequence goes on from CM061747.1 coordinate 204,049,859, forward strand.
TCAACGAGCTCAACAACTTTCAAAAGGGTATGTTTGACCCGAAGGTCGATCAATTCCTCCAAAGAGGCAATAGGAAGTATCCTAATGATTATTTAGCATGCTAAGCATCTCTACTCTATCAAGATTATTATATAATCTCTACTCAGGGTATCAAGTAAGAGGCGACAAGCGAATCAAGGTTGGTGTGTCAATCGACACGCTAGCTACTGGAATAAAATAGCATATATATTTGTAAAACATAAAATAGAATGCAATTTGTAAAACTGGGATAAAATATGATGAGAGGGCATGCCTTCGTTGTCAAACTCCTGCCCTTCGCCTCCTTGATCGTGATCGTACCACTCTCCGTTTCCCCCTAATCGTCGTATCGAAGAAATAACAATACAAATGAATACAAGCAATACGACGAATAAGATGCAAATGAAAAGTGAATAAGATCCAAATGAAAAGATCCAAATAAGAGGTATGTGTCGGTCGTTCGGCTTACATAGGTTACACGAAAAAGACCGGAATAACTCGTATAGGGATTTGGGTTATCTAAGTCATGACGTGGGGATCGCTCTATATTGGATGACAAACTATTTTAGAAAACATATTGAGTGAATCTCGTGTATAGATGACACAGTTTTAATATGCAATGCACATACAAGTACACACTAGCTATACACACAAGCATGCAAGTGAATAATCTAAGATTACAAAAATTATACGTGCGGCAAGAGCAACATCTAATATTCAACAGGCATGTACGACGCAAAGCAATATTAACAGGCAACGTGGCACTAATGCAACAATAAGCAGGGTCATGCTAGCAAAAGAATTACTTTGCTGGACTAATATGCAACTTGATAAGCAACATGCAATAAAGATAAATCCTATGAACAGTCTAATCTACCAGCATGTTGAGCAATCATATTTACAGAAGACCCAACAATGCTTAACTGATAGACAAACTAGCTAGTTAGCATCAGAGAGCTGTACGTAAGAAAATGCTTAAATCTAGCAATTACACCTATAGCTAAACATGTGTAGTCAATTGGCAAAAGTACTACACGACTAGCATATTCAACCTAGCAGATGACATGCGGTTCATAGTGGTGCAATGAATTTAAAGTAGACACAGATGAATACATGGGCAACTAGATGCACTAGACTAGCACACGCAATTATACAGACCTGACTACTACATACATGATCATGGTGATGTCAAGGTTCAAATCAGTTTTCAAAATCATTTGCTAAATATCAAGGAAATTTGCCCAACTAACAGCACTGCTGGTTTCCTCAAGTAATATGGAAAGATTTCTAGTTTGGGCTCAAAACCAGGAAACGTGTTCTACATAGACCAATCTGACCATGACGCCATATGGCATTCGGTTCACCGGCAGCGTGACTAACTACCGAACTAAGGCTGAGGATCATGTCTAGGAGGTAGCTCTATGGATGGGGATCGCGTTCCGAGCAAAAGAAACGGCTGGTTCTCACCTAGTTCGTCGCAGTTCGTGGTTGAAGTCGGTGAACCGAGTTGCCGTCGTTGCCGTGGGTGCCGTCGATGAGCAGTGATTCGTCCTTCTTGTCCCGTGGATGAGCTCCCCTTCTCCTGGTGACGTTCCTGGCGCAGCAGTTCGTTCTCTCGTGGCCCGAGTCGTCGGGAACGCGAACGGCGTCCGGTGGCGTTCTTGCGAGTGTGGCTTGCTGTGTGAGTCTATGGCTCCAGCGATGGTATGGTATGAAAGAGGAGAGCGGGGGCGTCAGTCTGAGGCTGTATTAGAGGAGAACGGGTGTTCTAAGGAACGTGTTTAAAGAGAGATTGATGGGAGGTAATAGCAGCAGTTTGCTAGCGTTTATGGCTGGCGTTTCGGGAAGACGAAGCAGCGCGGCTCTTCAGACCGAGTCGATGGTTGTGCGGGACGGTTAGTCATACAGGTAGATGGGACTGAGCTGATCGTGTTCGTGCACAGGAGGCAGAGGAAAGGAACCGAATATCGTACGCGCGGCGGCCTGTACGTGCTTTATACGGACTCCTCGCATGAGATGTCGAGCGAGAGTTGGCTTTGCTGGGCTGCCTAGGCTGGTTCGGCTGGGTTTTGGTGGGCTGATGCGGCTGCACAACAAGCTAATGCCGGTTGCTGCCCTGGTTACGATTTGGTGGCAAAGAAAGAATAGAGTACAGCATACAGAGAGAAGAAATAGAAAGAGAGCACGTAGTGCTTTGCTGCCATGCATGTACGTGCATGTGCTTGGACCAAATAGATTTTGTACGGAGAACCAAATAAGAAGCAAATAGGCAAATTGACCTCAAATTCAAATAGCAAAAGGAAATAATATCTCTTCAAAAAGAAAATTAACTCCGAAGAATTAATTTTAAGAACTCTAAATAATATTATTTTATTTGACTGCGTTGCAACATCCTTTGTTTTAAAAAAAAAATTATGCTCCCAAAAAAACCGAATGTTACAATGATGTTGTCGATGAAGAAGGGGATGCCTTGGGTATCCCCAAGCTTAGACGCTTGAGTCTTCTTAAAATATGCAGGGGTGAACCACCGGGGCATCCCCAAGCTTAGAGCTTTCCTCTTGATCATAGTATATCATACTCCTCTCTTGACCCTTGAAAACTTCTTTCACACCAAACTTCAAGCAAACTCATTAGAGGGTTAGTGCACAATTAAAAATTCACATGTTCAGAGGTGACACAATCATTCTTAACACTTCTGGACATTGCACAAAGCTACTGGACATTAATGGATCAAAGAAATTCATCCAACATAGCAAAAGCGGCAATGCGAAATAAAAGGCAGAATCTGTCAAAAACAGAACAGTTCGTAAAGACTATGAGTAAAGCCTAAGGACATATTTGTCCATATGCAACAGCGGAGCGTGTCTCTCTCCCACACAATGAATGCTAGGATCCATTTTATTCAAACAAAAACAAAAACAAAAACAAACAGACGCTCCAAGCAAAGTACATAAAATGTGACTGAATAAAAATATAGTTTCAGGGGAGGAACCTGATGATGTTGTCGATGAAGAAGGGGATGCCTTGGGCATCCCTTTAGACGCTTGAGTCTTCTTAAAATATGCAGGGTGAACCACCGGGCATCCCCAAGCTTAGAGCTTTCACTCCTCTTGATCATAGTATATCATACTCCTCTCTTGACCCTTGAAAACTTCTTTCACACCAAACTTCAAGCAAACTCATTAGAGGGTTAGTGCACAATTAAAAATTCACATGTTCAGAGGTGACACAATCATTCTTAACACTTCTGGACATTGCACAAAGCTACTGGACATTAATGGATCAAAGAAATTCATCCAACATAGCAAAAGCGGCAATGCGAAATAAAAGGCAGAATCTGTCAAAACAGAACAGTTCGTAAAGACGAACCTGAAAGGGGCACTAGACTTGCTCAAACGGAAAAAATCAAAACTAATGAAAGTTGCGTACATATCTGACGATCACGCACGTAAATTTGCAGATTTTTTTGATTTTTTTACAGAGACTTCTGAATTCGTGACAGACAGCAATGCTGTTTCTGCGCAGCAATCCAAATTTAGCATCAACTTTACCATAGAGACTTTACTTGGCAAAAAAACATGATAAAGAGAGGTTGCTACAGTAGTAAACAACTTCGAAGACTCAAATATAAAACAAAGTACTGTAGTAAAAACATGGGTTGTCTCCCATAAGCGCTTTTCTTTAACGCCTTTCAGCTAGGCGCAGAAAGTGTGAATCAAGTATTATCAAGAGATGAAGCATCAATATCATAATTTGTTCTAATAATAGAATCATAAGGTAACTTCATTCTTTTTCTAGGGAAGTGTTCCATACCTTTCTTGAGAGGAAATTGATACCTTCATATCAATGGTAGCAACAACGGTTCGAAGAAAAGGTCTTCCCAATATAATGGGACAAGATGCATTGCATTCAATATCCAAGACAACAAAATTAACGGGGACAAGGTTATTGTTAACCATAATATGAACATTATCAACTCTCCCCAAAGGTTTCTTTTTAGCATTATCAGCGAGATTAACATCCAAATAACAATTCTTCAATGGTGGCAAGTCAAGCATATCATAGACTTTCTTAGGCATAACAGAAATACTTGCACCAAGATCACATAAAGCATTACAATCAAAATCATTGACCCTCATCTTAATAATGGGCTCCCAACCATCTTCTAACTTCCTAGGAATATAAGTTTCAAGTTTTAGTTTCTCTTCTCTAGCTTTTATGAGAGCATTTGTAATATGTTTTGTAAAGGCCAAATTTGTAGCACTAGCATTAGGACTCTTAGCAAGTTTTTGTAAGAACTTTATAACTTCAGAGATGTGACAATGATCAAAATCTAAATCATTATGAGCTACAGCAATGGGATCATTGTCCCCAAGGTTGGAAAAAATTTCAGCAGTTTTATCACAAGCAGCAGTTTCAGGCTGTTTTGTACGCTTTGCACTAGGAGTAGAAACATCCAACACCAATTATTTTACCATTGATAGTAGGAGGTGCAGCAACATGTGAAGAATCAACATTACTAGTGGTGGTAATAGTCCAAACTTAGCTACATTATTCTCTTTAGCTAGTTTTTCATTTTCTTCTCTATCCCACCTAGCACGCAATTCAGCCATTAATCTTATATTCTCATTAATTCTAACTTGGATGGAATTTGCTGTAGTAGTAATCTTATTATCAATATCCTTATTAGGCATAACTTTCAATTTTAAAAGATCAACATCGAGGCAAGTCTATCAACTCTAGAAGTAAGAATATCAATTTTATCAAGCTTTTCCTCAACAGATTTGTTAAAAGCAGTTTGTGTACTAATAAATTCTTTAAGCATAGCTTCAAGACCAGGGGTACACTCCTATTATTGTTGTAAGAATTCCCATAAGAATTACCATAACCATTACCATTAGCAGAAGGATATGGCCTATAGTTATTACCAGAATTGTTCCTATAAGCATTGTTGTTGAAATTATTATTTTTAATGAAATTCACATCAACATTTTCTTCTTGAGCAACCAATGAAGCTAAAGGAACATTATTTGGATCAACATTAGATCTACCATTCACAAGCATAGACATAATCACATCAATCTTATCACTCAAGGAGGGGGTTTCTTCAACAGAATTTACCTTCTTACCTTGTGGAGCTCTTTCCGTGTGCCATTTAGAGTAATTTATCATCATATCATCAAGAAGCTTTGTAGCCGCCCCCAAAGTGATGGACATAAAGGTACCTCCAGTAGCTGAATCCAATAAATTCCGCGAAGAAAAATTTAGTCCTGCATAGAAGGTTTGGATGATCATCCAAGTATTCAGTCCATGGGTTGGGCAATTCTTTACCAAAGATTTCATTCTCTCCCATGCTTGAGCAACATGTTCATTATCTAATTGCTTAAAATTCATTATGCTACTTCTCAAAGATATAATTTTAGCGGGAGGATAATATCTACCAATAAAAGCATCCTTACATTTAGTCCATGAATCAATACTATTCTTAGGCAAAGATAGCAACCAATCTTTAGCTCTTCCTCTTAATGAGAAAGGAAACAATTTCAATTTTATAATATCACCATCTACATCCTTATAATTTTGCAATTCACATAGTTCAACAAAATTATTAAGATGGGCAGCAACATCATCAGAACTAACACCAGAAAATTGCTCTGTCATAACAAGATTCAGCAGGTTTTAATTTCAAAGAATTCTGCTGTAAGCAGGAGCAATAGGTGTGCATAGGAAATCATTATTATTTGTGGTTGTGAAGTCACACAACTTAGTATTTTCAGGGTATTCATTTTAGCAGAAATAAAGCAAACTAGATAAAGTAAATGCAAGTAACTAATTTTTTGTGTTTTTGATATAGAGAGCAAGACAGTAAATAAAGTAAAGCTAGCAACTAATTTTTTTGTGTTTTGTTTAAGTGCAGCAAACAAAGTAGTAAATAAAATAAAGCAAGACAAAAACAAAGTAAAGAGATTGGATTGTGGAGACTCCCTTGCAGCGTGTCTTGATCTCCCGGCAACGGCGCCAGAAAAAGTGCTTGATGCGCGTAGATGTACACGTCCGTTGGGAACCCCAAGAGGAAGGTATGATGCACAGCGGCAAGTTTTCCCTCAGAAAGAAACCAAGGTTTATCGAACCAGGAGGAGCCAAGAAGCACGTTGAAGGTTGATGGCGGCGAAATGTAATGCGACGCAACACCAGGGATTCCGCGCCAACGTGGAACCTGCACAACACAACCAAAGTACTTTGCCCCAACGAAACAGTGAGGTTGTCAATCTCACCGGCTTGCTGTAACAAAGCATTAACCGTATTGTGTGGAAGATGATTGTTTGCAGAAAACAGTAAAGAACAATTACAGTAGATTGTATGCGATGTAAAGAATAGGACCGGGTCCACAGATTAGAGGTGTCTCTCCCATAAGATAAATAGCATGTTGGGTGAACAAATTACAGTCGGGCAATTGACAAATAGAGAGGGCATGACAATGCACATACATGATATGATAAATATAGTGAGATTTAATCAGGGCATTACGACAAAGTACATAGACCGCTATCCAGCATGCATCTATGCCTAAAAACTCCACCTTCAGGTTATCATCATCCGGTTGTTGCAAACAACAGACAATTGCATTAAGTATGGTGCGTAATGTAATCAACAACTACATCCTTGGACATAGCATCAATGTTTTATCCCTAGTGGCAACAACACATCCACAACCTTAGAACTTTCTGTCACTGTCCCAGATTTAATGGAGGCATGAACCCACTATCGAGCATAAATACTCCCTCTTGGAGTTAAGAGCAAAAACTTGGCCAGAGCCTCTACTAATAACGGAGAGCATGCAAGATCATAAACAACACATAGGTAATAGATTGATAATCACCATAACATAGTATTCTCTATCCATCGGATCCCGACAAACACAACATATAGTATTACAGATAGATGATCTTGATCATGTTAGGCAGCTCACAAGATCCAACAATGAAGCACATAAGGAGAAGACGACCATCTAGCTACTGCTATGGACCCATAGTCCAGGGGTGAACTACTCACTCATCACTCCGGAGGCGATCATGGCGATGAAGAGTCCTCCGGGAGATGATTCCCCTCTCCGGCAGGGTGAGGCCTCCTGAATCCCCGAGATGAGATTGGCGGCGGCGGCTTCCGGGAAGGTTTTCCGTATCGTGGCTCTCGAGGGGGTTTCGCGACGAAGACTTTAAGTAGGCGGAAGGGCAACGCGGGGGCCACACGAGGGCCCCACACGCTAGGGCCGCGCGGCCAAGACCGGGCCGCGCCGCCCTATTGTGTCGCCTCGTGGCCCCACTTCCTTCCCCCTCGGTCTTAAAGCTTCGTGCAAAAATAGGACCGGGCGTTGATTTCGTCCAATCGAGAATATTTCCTTACTAGGATTTCTGAAACCAAAAACAGCAGAAAACAGCAACTGGCTCTTCGGCATCTTGTTAATAGGTTAGTGCCGGAAAATGCATAATAACGACATATAATGTGTATAAAACATGTAGGTATTGTCATAAAACAAGCATGGAACATAAGAAATTATAGATACGTTTGAGACGTATCATGGCACCCGGGGTTTACTGAAGGCCCACGAACTCGAAGGAAAAGAAGTTCGGAAGCCCAAATAGTTGTTAAGGAAAGATAGAGTTGTATTAGGAATAAGGAGATTTGTAACTTCACGGGTTGAACTCAGAGAGTCTCCCGGAAATCTGTAAACTTGTGTAATACGGAACCCTCGGCTCCGCCTCCTATATAAGGGGGAGTCGAGGGACAAAGAGAGGATCGAATCATTGTTTGCGCAACCCAAGTTTTCATAGCAGTCGAGTACTTTTCCGGCTGAAACCTTCGTGATCTACTTGCCCTCTACTTCCAACTAAACCCTAGCCTACAACCCGTAGGCATTGACAAGTTAATCCCTTGTCTCGAGGAGACGGGTATACCTTTTTCTTGTCCCGCACAACACCGATAGCCACCATAACAACGATGTCGGTTGACCATATTCTAATTTCTAACTTTAGGGACCCTTCTACAGCGTCTAGCACAGGTTCAAGGTCCCCATCTCCTCCAGCCACCGAAGCAGCTAGCAAAGGAGGTGACAACCTGTCGATTTCTGATTGTGGACGGCGAGAACGAGGCAGGGACAGAGCTCCCTAGCTTGTGGGCGCTGGGGTGAGCTGACCCCAATGAAATCTATGAAATCCTTCATTAGTTAGTACTAATGGCTATTTAATTATAGAGATTGATCCCAGTTAAATATACATAATATACAGCTGATCCTAGTGGAAAAATATTCTAGCTTCGTCCCTGGAACGAGGTAGATGGTGGCAGCTGCTACGGTTTCCACCCTAGCCGCTGCCTACATTTCTTTCACGGGAGGCGATCACGTTCGAGGTGTATGAACTGTTGATGGAGTAGTATTTTTGGAAGTATTGGATGTTAAAAGAGGTAATACAGAGTATGGCTGCACATATTTATTTCCGCAAAATCTATTTCTTGCTGGGGCACTCCCTTGTCTTACACAGTGCTCCCTCATCTCCTCCGTCGCTTTCTGATCGTGTGGTCCGGAGAAGTACCGCTGCTTCCCGACAAAATAGGTGTCGGTTCCTGTTCGAACTCCTCATCCTTTGCTCTCGCGTTCATCCCCAACCTCTCTCCCTCCCGTTCTCCTCCTCGCCTCCCTCCACTGTCGATTCGGGGGTCTCGCGGCGATTTTCCTCCAGCGGGGAACCACGGCCGGATCCCCTAGGTTATCTCGAGCGGTCGTCGTCAATTTTCGTCGGCGTGGCTCCGCTCGTCGGCGCCGCGTTGCGGATCGACGATTTTGCGGCGGGGGTTCTCGTTGCTGGAGGTTTTATCAGCGCTGCGCTCCCCCGAATCGAAGATTCTGAGGCCGCCCAACGTCGTCGGCGAGCAGCCAACCGCGAATCGACGATTCCGAGGCTGGGTGTGTTGTCGGCAGAGCATTCGAGGAAGGAGAGCACCGTCTTCGTAGCTGTGGTAAGCACTTCTACATCGACTGTTCTTACTTTTGGGGTTGCGCCGCTTCTCGTCGTACCTCGAATCGAACGAGAAGCAACCCATCGCGCTCCTCCCCATCGCCCGCCTGCAGGGCCCTCCGATTCGCTCCGTGAGCTACTAGCCGAGTCGAATCCTGCGGTGTTTTTTGCTGCGTGTATGCGGCTGCCTCTCGGCGTCGCGGCGAGGCGTTGATTGCGTAGGCCGCGTGCGGGGGTTGCTTCGATTTGATTTTCGCATGGTCTGGTGCTTTTGATTTCCTGTTCATATGACTGTTCTCGGCTAGTTAGACACGCGGATTTACTTCTCTTTGCACCATTGCTCCTGTTCTCGTCTACCTAGGTCATGGATGTGTTCGTGGTTCGTATATGTGTGATTTCTAGTAGTCATGTCTTCGTAATTTGTGAAGCTACTACACCTCCCCGACCATAGTGTTCATGTGTTTGCTGCATGTTCATCCTCATATGGATGTGGTGATGGTTACATGTATCAAATTGGTGATTTATACATCCTATTGCATCTTTATACATTTGCAATACACAAACTAAGCATTTGTTTTCTCATTTTTTGCTGCATGTTTACTTTTAATTTTGGATGTAAAAAATTGTCAGTATATACATCCTTTTGGTATCAAAAATTGTCAGTATATACATCCTTTTGATATCAAAAATTGTCAGTATATACATCCTTTTGGGTATCATAAAATGTCAGTATATACATCCTTTTGGGTGTTAAAAATGTCAGTATGTACATCCTTTTTTGGGTGTTAAATAATGTCAGTATATACATCATGTTAGCATATTCATCATCCCACTTATATGGGATGTAATTTTTTTTGGCATACTTTATAAAGGGATGTAAAAAATTATCATTACTTACATCCTATGGCTATTTTTAACACTTCATGTGACTCTTTAATTTTTTATCATAGACAAGTGTGGATGATCTCGTAGAGGATGTATAATTTGCATAATTAATACATCATTGGATGTATTAATTTCCAATGATACATGTAATACATCATTGTTATCTATGGCAGAAAGATTAACCTGGTGTAACTCAGCAGTGTTGATTTGTGTTTGTTTTCAGGTCCTGTCCTTCTGTACAAGCTTACTTCTCTAACAGCATTTTCAAGTTCACGATGGTACGGCAGATGGTTTTCATTTTGCTTTTTTTCATGACTATTGTTCCTATTGTTTTCAGCTAAAAGGAGTTTCTTATGTTGTGCTTGTTGTGCTGCAGGAATCCTCACGCAAAAAACTGTCCAACGCAGGCCAGTCTAAATTCACTAAGATGAAAGCAAAGTTGCATCTCCAGCATAAAGTCAGTGCTGATGGAACCCATGAAACTGCATCTGAGTTACCAGAAATCAAGGAAGTTCCAGCTGTAGATGAACATGTGGGTAGTGCAGCTGCTGATATTGGCGATGCCCAGGCAGTATCAAAAAAGAAGAAGAACCAGGTTTGTTCAGTTTCTTTTAATTTGGATTACTTTTTTTTACTTCGAACTTTGCTTTTTTGATTCGTATGGCTGATAGAAGTTTCCTCTCATGTTTTTGGCAGAGCAATCTCTTTAATCGATCATCTCCCATGAATATTGTACGGCTCTGTAAGGACTTGACTAAAGATCAACTGGCTTTGTTGGTGAAATCAGATTTTGGACATATTGCCAAGATGAAGTGTTCGAAACTCAATCCTGCGCTTTGCCACTTCTTGATGGATCATTTTGATCCACATGGGTGTGCTCTGGATTTCGGTGAAAGGGGTAGAATTCCTATTACTCCAGATTCTGTTGCGAAGGTTTTTGGTGTTCCCATGGGCAATACTGATGTCCCTTATACACTGGATGTCGACGCCACAAGCCTGATACTGGAGATGCTTGGGATTAAGGATGGTGTCCAGCCTAATGTCACTTTCATTGAGAAGCAGTTAGGACCATCATTTCCTGCGGACACTGCATATCTTCGGAAGTTTGTGATATATGTGATCAGTTCTGTTGTTGCGCCAACAACTGGAATAAAGGTCAGCCCAAAGTGCTATCCTCCCGTGATCAACACATAGGCTATTAAAACATTGAATTGGGCCAAGTTCGTTGTTGACATACTGGTTCAGACTGCAAATGCAAAGATCAGAAAGAATTGGTTCAAGTCTTGCATGCCATATATCATGGTTAGTTTTCTAAAAATAGCCAAAGTTTTTGTTTGTTCCTTGTTTACATACAGAGAGAAGTTTTTGTTCAAGTTGTAATGTGCATAATGTTTTCCTGCAGATTTTGTATCTTGATTCATTGGAAATAACTTCAGTAGATGTGCCGGAGGATGGTACTAGATGTTGTGTCTGGACAAATCAGATGGTCAGGCTTGTTTCTGATTTGGACACAGACAACAATGGAAACTTTGGTGCATTACAGGTTTGTCCTCATTTATTTTCCATTTTTTTATGTTCTATTTTTGGTAGTTTGTATTCTCAGCAGGCTTGTATGTTTATTCCCCCTTTCTGCTGATTTTATTTTTTGCTGCATATACAGCTGAAGCCTTGTTTCAGGGTAAAAAATTCCCTGTTCACAACAGAACCTACCCAGGTGGACAAGTTTATAAGACGTTTTTTGCCATCCAATAACTCCAATTTGGTATGTACTAACTTTTAACCCTGCAGTTTTATACATTGACACATACATGAGTATATTCTGATCATACATCCCTCAATTTTTTGTTTTCGTTTTAGGATGTGGAGAAGTACAGGCCGGCTGTTATTAATATGTGCACAATTTTCGAAGAAGGCCTTGCAGGATTCATCAAATCTTTGGGTGCCACAGATGAGAAAGGCAACACAAGCAACAGTGGCCAACCGATTGTTGTCCAACCAATATCGGTCCAAACTGAGGCTAACACCAAGAGGAGAAGAATTACACGTTGGAAAAAAGATGATTGCCAAGGAAGTAAACAGGAAAAAAAAGTTTTGGAAGTGTCTGCAGAAGTCCCTGATCCTGCTAAAACATCAGTTGTCAATGATCCTGATCCTGCAGCTACTGAAGTTGTCCCTGATACTGCAGAAGGTGTCCCTGAAGTTGTCCCTGATCCTGCATCTACTGAAGATGTCCCTGATCCTGCAGAAGTTGTACCTGAAGAACAAATGGATGTAAATTCAGAAGTGCCAGATGTTGTGTCCAATTGCAATTCAAAGAAGAGGAAAGCTGATGACAGTTGCATGCCTGATGACAAAGCTGACAGGAGTAAGCTGCAACATACCCAAGCAGAGTGTGCTGGTGATGTGCAAACTCACACACCTGATGATGCACTGAAGAAGCTGCAGATTTATGGTTCGGTGTCTAGTTCTAAAGCAGAAGGCCATTCATCAGATATGGGGGAATCATTTCCACCTTCATCGTTGACAACAGTACCTACCAACATCATAGGAAATCAAGATGATGAGAAACACAAGCTTGATGGAGCTGCAGTTACTGATGTTGGTACACCTCCAGAAGAAGAATGCACTCCAACAGGGGGTAGGAGCCACTGACAAGGTCAATGTCTCCTATGATTGCGCATGTCAGTTCAGAATTTAGTCCCAAGAATAGGAGACAAAGAAATGCTGTTGCAAAGATAGTGGCTGATAGTCCAAGGAGATTAACAAGATTTGCTACAGCTCAAGCAAAGGCAAATGCTGTACATGCGGGGATGCCCGGGGAACCTCAAGTTGATCTGCACAATAGCATGAATAGGAATTTGGACCACCAGTTTGGCACCTCAGAAACAAACTCAGAGAGGAAACAACGAGAGCTAATTGAGGATTGCCCCTCTTTTGATCTGGGATTCGAGACCCAAGGAAATGAAGGCGCATCTGTTGTTGAAACAGAGGGAGCACTCAAAGAATCTCAAGAACTGGTTATTATTTCAAGCAATGAGGACAGTGGTGACTCTCTAGACAAGATTTACGCAAATGTTGAAATGCCAGTCAGGACACCAAATGCAGTAGCCAAGTCCGCTGCCGAGCATGTGCTTGTTAAATCTGTGGGACCAAATAGCTCCACACCCATCCCTCAAGCACATAAGAAGAGGATTGTTAAGCCTGCCCAAAACCAGAAGTCACCATATGTTGAGTGTAGCAAGAAGGAGGTTGCAACAAAGTATACAAATGAGGTCTACAACAGAGTCTGTGCCTATGGTGGTGAGACCAAAGATGACCTTAACAAAAACCACATCATTGACAATGGTAGTTTCTACATCCATCTGAGAGATCTTGCCGATTCTGTTAGGCCAGGAGCTTTGTTGAGCAACTCCACATGTGAAATGGCACTTCGAGTACTTGCTCCCGACATGGCTGCCAACAAGAAGCATGTGATGCCATTATAGGTAGCGGTGAGTCTCCAAACAACATTTTACATTTCTTTTTTACATTTATTTTTTCTCCAGATTATAGAACCATTTTGGATTCTTACTTTCTGTCTGTTCTGCTCATTACTTCTTGTGCATGTAACATTGAATTACTGAAGACTAAGCTCAGGGGTGTCATGTGTATTCATGACATAAGTGTTAAGAAAATATTCAAATGTACAGATGAAAATCGTTTGGATCATAAAGAGCAGGTTAGAATGTAACATTCTTCTCCATTTTAATTCTATTTCGTAACAAATTTTCCCTTCTCCCCGCACTTACTATATGTACTTTTCTACTTGATGTATGCAGGTCATGTTTCCAGTTTTGCAAGACCTCACCCCTGATATTAAACTGTTCAATAGTCATTACTACCTGATCGTGTTGAATCTGAAGGCTGAAAGGTTTGAGGTGTTCGATTCAATTAGGGCTAAAGGTAACCGTGGATTACAGAAAGATTATAGGGCTATTATTGGTTCAATAAAGTACATGTGGGCTGAAAACTACATCGAGTCCAAGATTAAAATTGACAAATGGCCTACAGTGCACATCGATACTCCAATGCAGAAGACAACGTAAGTTCAACTCACTGGCCATCATTTTCTTACATCCTGAATTCACAACTACTTACATCCTGAATTCACTTTTGTATGATGTGCCTAGGTATGATTGCGGGTACTTCATGCTCAAGTTCATTGAGCTGTGGAATGGTAGGAAAATGCTGGCAGCAATCAACCCATTGGAGATGCCTACCATCAGGAAGCAGTACACCCTAAAGTGGCTTGAATGGAGCGAAAACATTGTACCATGGGCAGAACTTCTGTTCTAAATTCACCTACATGTAAGAAACTTCACAATTCATTTTCTGTTTCAACCAGTATGGTAGATGTATTTTTTAAATTGAAAGATGTACATCCTTTGAATCTCATTGTGTATGACCTTTTTGTTCTCAAGAACATACATGCACAAACCTCTTTTCTCAGCTAGGGGGTGTAAAACATGTATAAGTCTGCATCTCATAGTTTCACCTATATAATAGGTTTATTTAAATAAAACCACTTAAATTGTAGGTCACACAATCTATTTTCCAAGCAGAATGCAAACCATACATTTTGCCACCAAGTCTCACATAAACAAAATTAAATGTACTAAATTACAGGACGCATTATTTGTATTACATAGGAAATTTGCACCAACTATATCATATCCCGGAAGAAGTTGATCTCCTTTGGTTCGGGAACATTACTGATCTTTGATGGGCATTCAGCAGTATTGTGTTGTGCAGAACCACAAGCTTTGCATTTGACAGGTTTTGAAGCCTTCAGATGCAGCCCTGACTTCTTCCGTTTTTCTTCAGGACGCCCTTTAGTGGTAGTCATAATAGGATCCCTTACATGTTGGTACTGGGTGTTGCTCCCTTGGCCCTCATCACCTACATTTTCAGCACCAGACGGCTCCCCTTGCTTTTTAGTTTGTTTTCTCTTTTCATTTCTCTTGGAGGATGCACTAATTTTCATTGCAGACAATTCTTTACCCAACTCACGCATGTATTTATCAGCTAAAGCTGTAGCTTTTTCTGATTCAGCCGCTATTTTTGCATACTCTGTCCAGTTGTTACAAAGTGTTCCGTACCGCAGAAGTTTGCGTTCTTTATTCGTCAACTTTTTGTCAACTTGAACTTGAGGCAACTCCACCTTCTCTGGCACAATATCATCTGGGGGCATTGTCCATCTAGGTAGGATGTAGTGGTCTGGAATTTCTTGAACAGCACCTAATTGAGCCATTACCCTCAACACATGACAGCACAATATACCACCCCTTTTGATTTTTTCACACTCACATTTGTAAATACCTTCACTCAAGTTTGCTTCCACTCTGTAGCTTCTTTTCCCATATCCATAAACATAGCCTGTAACTGGCACAACATTGAACTGTTGACCATCTAAAAGGTTTACATTATAAGATGTTACTTTGCGAATCTCAGCCCGGAAACGCAAGTATATAGGCATCGTGTACACATTAAAGGCGTGTTCTTCTAGAGGCCATTCTCCCCACATCCTTAGGATCTTGTCCTCATCTTTGAATTCATTTGAATCTACTGCCACATCAATGCTCTCCTGAAGCTTCATGTACTGCTCAAAAAAGTGGAACAGACTGGTGTGCGGGCTTGCATACCTTTTTAGCACCGCATTAAAGCCCTCGCTGCGCGCTGTAGTTTGTAGGAATGGGAAAAATCTGTCTTTGAAGTATGCAGGCACAAAAGATGCTCTGATGTCATAAAGATCTTGCAAATGTTTGTTGTCACTGACATTGTACTTCAATACCATCTCTGCCCACCTTTCTTCAAACTCATCAGGTGTCATGCTGTGATCAATGGTATCATTCAATTCTAATCGTAGAGGTTCATTTTTTGACATTTCATTACCTAACACTGGCTGGGCATTTTGCATGATGTGCCATCTACAATTTCGATGACATGAATCCGGAAATACACACAGAATGGCACTTCTCATCGCACCATCCTGATCAGTTATGATGTTAACTGGTTGGACACCATCCATAGCTTCAAGAAAAGACTCAAACAGCCAAACATAATCTGCTTCTTGCTCATTACGTATGAATCCACAACCAAGCTGAATAGATTGGCAATATCTATTGATTCCTATGAAAGGAGCGAAAGGCATTTTATAACAGTTGGTCATATAAGTTGCATCAAACGATAGGCAATCATTGTAGGTCTTGTATGCTGCCCTCGCTGGTCCATCAGTCCAGAAAATCCTTCTAACCCGATCATCGTGATCAACATCTATCTTAACAAAGAAATCTGGATCTTCCTTCTTTATCTTAGCAAAGTGGGAAAGCAACTTTGACATATCGTTTTGTGTTTGGGCTGCTGTATCAATTGTTGCCATGTAGTTACTTACATCCTTTCTTTCGTAAGGAACATTTGATAGCTTGCCGTATAGTTCTGCCATTATAGACATCACCCTTCCAGCAGAAAGGTTAACCTGGTGTAGTAGCTTGACAAACTCCCTTTCTTCTTTTGGAATCCCTTTATGTGAGCGCAAGAATCTTTTCAACGAGAACTTCTTTAGACATGGATGATTGTGCTCCTCAATGAACATTGTTACATGCCATTTCTGACCCCTCCTCTTAACTCGAAGACGTGCTTTGCAGTCAGTCTTCTTTGTTATGGTACGGTTCCGCTGGCGCACTGGTGGTACTTCCTGATGATTAATGTCTTTATTTCTGCCACTTTTGTTACATACAAACAGACATTTGTCCTTCAGCAGGTCAACAGTAGAGTTTCTTGATGTGCTAGATTTGATCGAAAAACCTACATGCTTTGCATATCTGTTGTAACACATCTTTGCTTGTTCCCAACTATCGAACATCATATCTGGATACGGCTTTTCAACTGGAGTTAGGCTAGGGGTCGACTGAACTTCATCTTCTCCACCTGAATCATCTGTTGAAATAGTGTCCCCTGTGTCAACCATCCCTGAGTCTGCAGATGCACCTGCAGTGTTCCCAGAAACATGGGCATTGCCTCTGTCTTGCCCACCCCTATTTGCAGGCTCCTCAGATTGTTCTTCTTCTTGTACTGGGTTATTTAGGTCAATACCAGCATTAGGAAACCAGAAAGCCATCTAATTGCCCTGCAAACATTATAAGAGATCCTATTATGCAAATTTTAAGCATAATCTTTACTGTAGTTTTCAGTTCAGTTTTCATACATATTACATGCCATGTCAGTTCAAGTTTTCATACATATTAATACAAGCAACAAATAAAAAATCAACTAACAACTTTTTCTATTACTTTTCTGTAGTTATCAAGTTTCAGCATGACAGCAATTCCTGCTGCCCTGGGAGAAGCAATGGAAGAAGTCCCCTGGCAAAGTTCTTATACATCCTGTTCTACTACTAGATGTTCCAATGCAAGGAAAAGGTTCTATTTTGCAACAGACTACTGTCCATGGAAGGTTTGATTTGGACATGGTCATACTTTCTGGAGATTGCTGTCCTGGAAGGTTAATGTCGACAAGTTACATGCAGCTGCCTACATACATGTAGTATATCTTAAGGGGAAGTGTCTAGGCAACCTGGATTACATGCACTTTGTCTGTTTTCCTTGGATTTTATACATGCTATGAACAGATCTGTAGGAGGAAGAACCAAAAAACTTGCCTATAACTTTTCTGACCTTATCAGGATGTTCTTGCACCGCCCCTGGTGGTGGATCTTCGTTGCCTTGTAGCTTGCTGTTTGTTTTTTGTTTCGCTTTTCTTGCATGTACTTTTCCCTTCAAGGTTTCTTCCCGTCCATGGTGTTTTATGGTTTGTAATGGCGGCTGAGGAAGAATGGGTAGGGGATGGAGAAAAGGATCGAGGGAGCAGGTAGGGTTTCTCTCCCTTTTCGTGGCAACGACGGGTCTGGACAAACAGCTGTCAAATCTGGTGGACCCAGTACCAGGGAAGACATCTTTCCTTTTCTGTTACATGTCGCTGTCAAGGGTGGGGACCGAAATCTATTTTGGGAAAGATTCTGGTCCCGACAGGGGGGGCACCCTATAAGACTAACGGGTCACCGGGCACTCTGTAGCCACACCCATTTATTTCACCTCAGAGCATCTCCAGTCGCGTCCTCCAAAGCGTCCCCCAAACCGCGCCGGATTGAGCGTTTGGGGGACTTGTTTTGTTCGTGCCGCGTTTGGGGGACGTCGCTCCCCAGACGCGTCCCCTAAACGCCGCCCCCAAACATTTTTTAAAGCTTTTTTAATACACAACCATTTATCAAATATAGCATAGGAATAAATATGTTTGCGGAGATTGTTTTCAAATTAAAATGCAACAAACAATAAAACAACTAAACAAATCTATCTATCTATTATATACTAAAAGCAAAATGCAGATGTTTAAAATAGAGACACCACGTTAATCCACATCATTCTAATTATCGTGGTTGTTAGATCTATAATTTAGGGTGAAGATTTAAAGATAACAAAGGTTACATAAAATCGTGGTTGGTACGAACATGTCAAGTATGTCACGTATCAGAAGCCCTTTCCTTTTAAAAGAACTGTCACGTATAAGATGTAAAAAGGCACACGATCTGGGCACACAAAAATAGGGAACGGAAAAAAAGATACCGGAGATCTAGCTGGCCACGACCCAACAAACAATATCCAAATTCTATACATGAAAAACTGAAACAGATCGGTTCCAATTTAAAAGGGAAAAAACGATACAGAGCTGGCTATAGCGTGTGTCGCTAGGACACCACGACTCCACGAGGACATGCAGAAACAAAGACTCCATCACGGGCTGATCACCATAAATCCGGATACGTGCGTGCAAATAATGAAATTATTTCTACTGTATCACTAAAAGCAAAATGCAGATGTTTAAAATAGAGACACCACGTTAATCCACATCATTCTAATTATCGTGGTTGTTAGATCTATAATTTAGGGTGGAGATTTAAAGATAACAAAGGTTACATAAAATCGTGGTTGGTACGAACATGTCAAGTATGTCACGTATCAGAAGCCCTTTCCTTTTAAAAGAACTGTCACGTATAAGATGTAAAAAGGCACACGATCTGGGCACACAAAAATAGGGAACGGAAAAAAAGATACCGGAGATCTAGCTGGCCACGACCCAACAAACAATATCCAAATTCTATACATGAAAAACTGAAACAGATCGGTTCCAATTTAAAAGGGAAAAAACGATACAGAGCTGGCTATAGCGTGTGTCGCTAGGACACCACGACTCCACGAGGACATGCAGAAACAAAGACTCCATCACGGGCTGATCACCATAAATCCGGATACGTGCGTGCAAATAATGAAATTATATCTACTGTATCATGAAACAAGCTTTTTCCTCTATTCTAAAATAAGTACCCTATTTTTTTTGTAAATATGGATGTATCTACAACTAAATGAATCTAGAAACATTTGTATCTAAATAACACTTAAGACAATTATTTTTAGGGGCGTGATGAGCGTCCCCGGGGGATCAGATAGTCCGATCCCCCGGGTCGGCAGCCGCACGATGCCAGCGATCGAACCGTCCCAACCACATCCGGCCTGGGTCAACCGTTCCCACACAGAAAAAAAATCAAAACAAGGCCCACTAGGTAATCGCGTCGTCCTCGGGAAACTCCAGCTGTCCGCTGTCCGCCGCCCGCGCTGGCATCACTGTCGCCGATGGTCCATCCGTAGTGGCCCCGGAGAATCCTCACCGGAGAGGCCCGAAAATGGCGCCGCTGGCGAACCTCGAACTATCGTCGCTGTATAACCCCTGTCGTGGTGTCGCCGGTGCAGCACACCTCCGGACCGCTCTGCCTCCCCCATCCATGTACGGCGGCCTCGCTCCTCCATTGGCCACGGCCATCGTCGGAGAGGTTGACGTGGCGTCACTGATGCAGCCCCGATATGCCTTGGTAGCAACACCGGCGGCTGCTGGCAGCAACGCGGCCATGCCATGGTAGCAACAGCGACCGCCCTTGTAGCAACGCCGGTCTTTGATTGTAGCAACGCTGGTCTTCAATTGTAGCAAGGACGCCCGCCCTTTGTAGCAACGCCGGCCGCCGACGGTCGCCCCTGGCAGCAAGGACGACCGCCCTTTGTAGCACCACCGGCTGCCGCCGACAGGAAGGACACGCGCCCTTTGTAGCAACGCCGGCCGCCGACGGATGCTGCCAGCAGTTCGCCCCTGGCAGCAAGGACGCCCGCCCTTTGTAGCAAGGCCAGCGCCAGAAGCAAACCCCTGCCACTAAGGTAGAACCGTGTCCTCGCGCAGGTTGCAGCCCCGCCGTTCCATCGCAGCAAAAAGTAGCTTCTGCTACCCCTCTCTGCAGCTTCGCCGGCCGCCGGCCCTGACCTTTGCAGCAGTTGCAGTCGCCTCCTTGTACGAGCGTCGTCGTCCTCGTAGTACCGGCAAGGTGAGCCGTGGCCGCAATCTGCAGGAGAACGAATCGAAGTGAGGAGCAGCGGGAGTCGCGTCGCGGTACCGGGAGGAGCAGACCTGAGGAGGAGATGGGGCAAGGAAGAGATTGGGTGGGCAGCGGTGGCTAGAGGCGGCTGGGAAGAAGTGGGCAGGGAGCAGCGGGCGAGC
Organism: Lolium multiflorum; assembly: GCA_030979885.1. Taxonomy (NCBI): domain Eukaryota; kingdom Viridiplantae; phylum Streptophyta; class Magnoliopsida; order Poales; family Poaceae; genus Lolium; species Lolium multiflorum. The sequence continues at coordinate 204,070,405 of CM061747.1, forward strand.
GGCGGGGCGGACGGGAAAGGAAAAGCAAAAGAAAAGAGAAATCTAGAGGTGGAAGACGATGATGAGAGGATAAGGCAAGGGCGGTCGCTCACGCCACGCACGTGGACGCGTGTCACATGGAGGAGCCGGGGGACGAAAGTGCACGATCCCCCGGAGGAAAGCAAGCGTTTTCCTTATTTTTAGCATGGAGAGAGTAATGCTCTTTCTTGAAAAATAGTTATTCGAGTCTAGATAAAACTAAGACACTTATTTTGATTTTTTAAAAACCAATCTCACTAAAGCCCGGGAACCAAAATAAAATCACCCAATATATCATATTAACAAGTCTGTATATTAATATTGTCATATTATTAAGACCTTTGAATATTTTTGCACGATAGTACATATAGGCTAAAAATGTATTTGATATATAAACTTAGGTGGATGAGTGTTACAATCCAACAATATATATATCCATAGCTATATAACATTTACAATTTCTTTTTAGTCATATTCTCTGTTTAATTCGGAATAAAAAAATGAGAGAAAAACCTTATTTCATTTTCATAAAGACTCCATATCAAGAAATGCAACCGAGCATTCTATAAAATTTATTGATTAATTTGCACATATAACTATGTTTTCTTACACAGAATAGTGAGCACAACATTTTGGGAACATGAATGCACAAAGTGAAAACAAAACATCAATTCGAGTAACATTGAGGTGTTATGTGAAATAAAACATGCGGAGTATCCATGTAAGAGTGTGTGGTGATCATGAATGGGTTTGTTCAATATTTATTGATAATAGATATATCCAATTGTACATGAGAGAAAAAACTCAGCTCACATGTACCAACTTATTTTGCAGCAACGATACCAACAAAAAGATTGGATTGCATATAGCTAACGTGAAATGATAAATATGCATAGCTGTAGACCACCTACACCATAGAGCATAAGGAGATTGCAGCTTAGTTTCTTGGTGTCGCATCTCCAGCTTTTTTGTGTTAAAGAAAATATGAGTGAGAAAATATAAACCACTACCATCTAATTTTCCTAAGAGATATTTCATTTCATTTTGTTATTTCTTTGCAATGTATTAATATATTAATTTAAAAATAGAGATAAAGTAAATCGGTACCAATATACCTATTTTCTAAAATAATTTCCCATTTAAGAAGATGAATAGAAAGAAAAAATATTTAAATAATTTAAAACAAAATTTTAACATATTTTACTATAGACGATGCCCTCGCATTTGCGAGGGCCACCTTGCTAGTATAATAAATAGGGCTAGATCAAGGTGCCGCGGCATTTCCTTTGATCCTCCACAAATTCTCAACGAGATCAGCTTGAAGTTGATCATGAACATTGCTGTCATGAATCTTTGCGTGCATGGCGAGGAAATCAGCAAAATCTGCAGGCAACTCATGATCAACCTCCGCAAGAGGGCCCTCACACTCATAGGGACCAACATGTGTCCTGGCATGATTCTTGTGGTCATCCTCGATGATCATGTTGTGCATGATCACACAAGCCTGCATCACCTCCCACATTTGGTCGTGAGACCAGCTTAGAGCAGGGTACCGGACAATGGCAAATTGTGCTTGAAGCACACCAAATGCCCGCTTGACATCCTTCCTGCAAGCCTCTGTAGCGTAGCAAAGTGGGAGTTCTTCAGACCTGATGGATTCGAGATTGTTTTGACAAAAGTGACCCATTTTGGATATATACCATCGGCTATATAATAGCCTTTGGTATATTGGTGGCCATTGACCTCATAGTTGCATGGTGGAGCATGCCCTTCCACTAGTCTGCTGAACACCGGAGACTGCTGCAACACGTTGATGTCATTGTGTGATCCCGCCATGCCAAAGAAAGAATGCAAAATCCACAGGTCATAATCTGCCACGGCTTCAAGCACCACACTACAATATCCATGACGCCCTTTGTATATACCTTGACAAGCAAACGGGCAGTTCTTCCATGATCAGTGCATGCAATCGATGCTTCCAAGCATTCCAGGAAATCCTCTGGCAGCATTTTGTGCCATGATCCTTGCAGTCTCTTCCTCAGTTGGTCCTCTCAAGTAGTATTTGCCAAACTTTCCCACCACAGCTCGGCAAAACTTGTACATGCACTCAATGGCAGTAGACTCACTCATGCGAAGGTAGTCGTCCTGTGTATCGGCAGGTGCTCCGTATGCAAGCATCCTCATGGCGGCGGTGCACTTCTGAATCGACGAGAACCCGACAACGCCTACAGCGTCGAGCTTGAGCTTGAAGTAGGGGTCGAACTCTCGAACGCCATGGAGGATATTCATGAACAGACCCTTGCTCATCCTGTACCAGCGCCGAAAATTGTCTTCATGTGTTGCACCATCTGCAAAGTAGTCGTTGCAGCATGGTATGCCCCTCCATCCTCTGCCGGGGCTTGGACTTCTTTCTTCCCGGCCTTGATCCTCCGCGGCGCGGCCTCTTCCTCTTCTGCGCCTCGGCGTCAAGCATGTCCTGGAGGGACGCGATGATCAACAAATGCTCCCGGAGGTCGTCGTCGAAGGCTTGCTCATCCTCCAGCAGCAGGGCAAGCATCTCATCGTCGCTATCCATGTCTAAAGCAAAATCAATGGTTAAAATTACGCCGAGGCAGACGAGAACGAACAGCGCCAATCGCGCCTACAGGCAAGTCGTCGAGCACCTTGTGTGCGCGGAGGTGGGGCGGATTTGACGCCACGTTCTGGGATGCGATGGCGAAGCGGCGGGGCGGAACGACCGGCGGGAGCGCCAGCCGCGACGACGGTGCCGACTCTCAGAAGAGATCAGACGCCGAAACGGCCGGCAAATCCAGCGGCGGCGGAGGAGTGGGAGGCGCGGGAAGAATGAGCGACGAGGAAAAAAAAGGCGCAAATCAACGGTTTATGCAAATACTCGCCAACATGTGGGAGCCCACCTCGCTTTTCGTTGTGTTCGGCGTGCCCGGAGCGTCCCCTATGGGGCGGGGACGGGCTCGGGGCACCGGACACCGTATCGAGGCCGGACAAAAATCGGCTTTGGGGACGCGGCTAGAAGCGTTTTTTTGTCCGGCGCGCCCTAAATCGGTTTGGGAGATGCTCTCACGAGGGCGTACATCAGCTTGCTGGCTCTGTGGGAGTAAAATGGTCATGGGCAATTCCAGTGTACCAACACTTGTACATGTTTTGGTATTGTATATAGCTCAGGGGCTCAAGACCAATGGGAGGCGAGCTGGCAGCAGCGGTCGCAGAGCAGCAGCAAGGTACAGGAACCCATGATGGTGAGCCAAGAAGGGAAGGGAACAGAAGAGTTGGACGATGCGGCGTAGGACGTGCATGGCCATGCAGAGGAAGATGCTCTGATAGCCATGCAGGTGGGTCCTTGTCGGAGAGCATGGCCCATGCTGTCGAGTGCAGTAGCAACGACCAGTCAAAGCTTCCGCAGATGGAGGATCTGCTCTTTGGGAGCATGTGTGCTGTCCAGGTACGGTTGGGCTACTCACGGTCCAAAACGGAGCAGGAGGTCCAAGCTGTGATGATGGGCCGGAAGGCCGACGATACCGACATTGCTGGCAAGAAGAATCCATTTGAGGCCTTCCTTGTCAGGCAATGCGTCGCTGGACAAGGCAGTTATTCCCCATCCTCTGCTCTCCCGTGCGAAGGTGGCTCGGCCTCCATTCTTCTTTCGACCACTCCGCACCTCCCAAGTTACGGCACGCGTGTCCTCCTCGCTCAAATCGATTTAGTTTGCTTGCTGATCTCCTGCGCCTTGTTTCAAGGCGTGGATTCTCAGCGTTTGTGGTCTGACTGATGCATGCTGACAGCTGACACGGAAGTGGATTGCTAATTGACTGCATGTTCGGATTTTTATGGGAATAGATTGACAGGAGCAATGTTAGTCTGTGCATGGAATTGCTCTGGGGCGAACTCACCTGCAGCAGTTCGGTCGCTCCTTGATCTCAAGGGGAAAGTAAAGCCCGACATCTTGTTCTTGTCGGAGGCTCGTCTGAATAAAGAGAGTGCAGAAGTTCTTCGTTGCAAGCTTGGGTTTGATTTAATGTCACTACTTGAGAGTGATGGCCGCTGGAGGGACCTTGTTCTATTTTTTTGAATTTTCACCAAGGGCGAGAAGGCTCCCACGTCCCACCTGAATGGCCTGTATTCATTTCATCCAAGGATTGGGTGAATTTCCCGAGTGTTTTTTTGTACAGCAGCATGTATAGGGGGTTTTCGAGGGAGACGACACCCAACGCGACGGGGGTGAGCTCAGGAGAGAACAGAAAAGGGGGTTAGAGGCGCCCGGGAAGGAAGTAGGCATGCCATACATCGACATTGCGGCGGCGGTCAATCGGCAGGCGAGCACGCCAAAGCACGAGCACCGTTTGCGAATCAGCACAAGCGAGAGGGTGAGTCCGTTGAACACCACATCGTTCCGGTGTTTCCAGAGATGTCAGAGGCAGAGGAGAGGGACCTCATTCTTTTCTGAAACAATGATAATAAAGCGTTGTTCGAGCAAATATCACCCATATACATTGATGTTGTTTTCGTGCCTTAGGGCATCTCCAACGCGGAGACCCAAACGCAAAAACGGATTCCAGTTTTGTCCGTTTGGGTAAAACTTGCTTCCAACGCGCGGACCCATCCCAAAAACGGACCGCTGCCGCGTCCGGGACGACCCAAAACCATCCCAAATTTACGTGGCTTTTGGGTCGAGCCGGACTAGCGCGGACGTGCTTTTCCATCCGCACATGTCCGTTCGTGGCCCAGTTGGCAGTGACAGAAAATACAACCGCAAGGCTCCATATCTTCTCTCTCCTCTGCCCCCTCTATTTACTTTTTGCCATGGATTGGAGCTCGCCGGAGTGGAGCTCGCCTAGCCAAGTTCCGTCGTCGCCCTCGCCTGGAAGCTCACGATGCTGGATAGTCCTCTTTTTTTCATCCCTGCTGGAACTCGCTGGAGACAAAACGAGCTCCGCGCTGCCGGCCTCGACGCCGACGAGCAAGACGACGACCACCGCTCCATGGACACTGCCCGCGCCTCGCCTCGCCACCGCCGCGACGGGCACGAGCCCGGCCTCGCCACGCTGCCGCGCCGCCGGCCGCGCGGGCACAGGGCCGGCCGCGCCTCGCCCGCCGCCGCGGGCGCCGGCCGCACGGGGCCGCGCCTCGCCTCGCCACGCCACCGGCGCGGGCACGGGGCCGGCCGCGCCTCGCCGCCGCCGCCGCGCGGGCGGGAGGCGGAGCTCGCCGCGAGCACGGGCGGGGGGCACGGGCACGAGCGGGGGCGGCCCCACGCCGCTGCAGCTCCGCGCACGCCGCGCGCTGCATCTTCGCCCGCCGTGCGGCACCTCCCGCGCCGTCGGAGCCGGCCGCCCCGCGCCGCAGCTCCCGCGCCAAGAAGCCGGCCGCCCTTGGTCGTCCCGCGCGGCGATGTGCTCCCGCGCAAGGGGCTCGTCCCGGCGCTCGCCGTGCTGCACCGTGCTCGGCGTGCTGCGCGCTGGCGCTGTGCTGCGCGAGGCGCTCGTCCTGCTGATGCGGACGGCAACGACCTGCTGGCCTGGACGATGAGCGCACGGGCACGGGCGGGGCTCGCGGCGTCGGCCACGGGCGGGGGCAGGCGTGCACGAGCCTAGGGACGGGCGGAGCTGGCCGCCGGCGTGGGCTGCAGACACACGGCGAGCTGGCGCCGCTGCTGCTTGAGAGGAGGCCGAAGAGGCGCGCGAGGATGGCGACGGCGTGGTCGCCCTGGCGGAGGCGCACGACGGAGAGCGTGCCGGCGCCAAGGTCGAGGCTGCGGTCGGGGTCGACGAGGTGGAGCTGCGCACCGGGGACGGAGACGAGGGTCTCCTCGACGGTGGGCGGGTCGTCCTCGGCCGCGTCGGCGTGCTGCTCTGGTGCTCTGCTAGTACTACTAGGGGAAGAAGAAGGAGTAATTATTTGGGTCACAACGCGTTGGGGAACAGAATGGGTCGCGGACGTTTTGGCCTATCCGCATGTCCGGAGGCCGACCCAAACAGCCAAAATCGGACGCGAAAACGCGTCCGTTTGGGTCGCGCGGTTGGAGATGCCCTTAGAGCATCCCCACTCGTTGGCGCTCCCCACGCCCAAATCCGGACGAAACAACCGCCGGATTGGACGAAATTAAGTCGTGGGGAGTACCGTATTTCCAGTCGTCCTCCCGGAGTTCGGCGGATAGAGTTTAAGTTCAAACAAATCGCCGTCCCGCGCTACAAGTACGGCCAGTTGATCGGCAAAAGGAGCAAAAGGATCAGCCACAGATCGGCGATCGGAGGGAAATTACACGGAGACAGGCTCGTCGGCAGTCCCGGCCGGCACGGCGGTGTCCGACGGACCAGTTTCCTCACACGCCGTGGCCGAAGCGGCTGCGGCGGCGAGGAAGCAGCGGCAGTGGACGTCGAAGCAGCCGCACGACGAGGTAGATGGTGAGGTAGACGAGGTAGGAGCCGGTGGAGACGACGAAGGACTGGCCGGAGGGGCTCGGAGGATGTCGCTGCGGTGGCCCTGGTACCAATTCCTCGTCTCCTCGTCCATCAGTTCCATGTCGCCGCCGCCCATCAGGAACGCCAAGTCTGTGTTCCTCTTCTTCGCCGCCGCCGTCGTCTTCAGCAGGCGATCCGGACGCCCTGGTTGGCGAGCATCTCCCGCCACCTGCCGTCGAACTTGTCGTTCCTCCCGCCGGCGTGCGACCTCAAGTCGGCCAAGCACTTGTCGATCGACGCCTGCATCCTGTCGGCGGGACTGTCCGTCCGTTTGAGCTCTTTGGGCTTCTTCTGGCCGAGTTCAGGGCGCCCTTCCGCCGCGCAAGCCGCCGGAGCGTCGGGGTTGTACTGCTCGGTCTTGCTCTTCGAGAGGGTCGTGCGAGTTTCCTTCCACTTCTCGCAGTACTCGAGGCGGGCGTAGACGTTGAGGAACTTGAACTGCAGGCCGGTGTCGTCCGTGTACATGTCCAAAGCTCGGCGCAGCTGGGGAAAAAAGAGCACGGCGAAACGGGTCAGCTAACGACGATGTACCTCGGTGATGCAGGGTCGACGGAGCATACCTTTTGCTCCAAGTCATGGCCGCTGATCGGCCGTTTCTCGACCTCCTCCTGTATGCCGTGCCATTTGCTGCACGCCGTCTGCATGATCCCCCAATGGGTGGCCATTGCCTTCTCTCCCCGGTACACGTTCATGTTCGTCTTGTTGAAGTAGGGATCGACGAGTTTGCGTTCCTCGTACGCCTGCTTCACTCGAAGCCAATACGTGTCGAACGACTGATTGGCACCGATTATGCCGTTCGTGGACACGGTCATCCAAGCTTCGGCGAGGCACTCCTCTTCCTTCGGCATCCATTTGATACGCGGTTCGGCAGGCGGCGAGTCCTTCTTCCTCTTCTTCTTCCCCTTCGACAGGTTGACGTCGGCTTGAGTTGTCTCTCCTTGTTCTTCGTCTTCTTGTTCTTCGACGGCTTGGCTTCCGTCGGCAACATCCTCCACATGATCCTTGCGCGCTGCCACAGCTGCCGTCGCCCTCGCCTCCTCTTGCGTGAAGAACCCCGGGCTCGCGGCGGCGGCGTCCATGAAGAACCTCGGGCTCGCAGCGGCGGCACGGAGCCGGAGGTGATCATCTCGTGGATCGCCTCATCGTTCGGTGCCGCCGTCGCACCGAACGGGGCACCGAACGGGAGCGGCCCTCGTCGCATGACCGGCGAGGTGCCCTCGAACTGGCCGCCGCTGCCGCCGATCTCAAGCTCGGGCGGCGACGGCGTGAACCTGGACGGTTGGACGTAGGCGCCCTCTTGGAACATGGCAGTCGTCGACGGCGAGTACATCGTAGGGGAGAAGGACGACGGGGAACTGCTTGTACCTTGCGCCGGCCATTGGCCGGGGAACATGGAGCCGCCGCCGCCGAAGGCCATGCTCATCTTCCTCGCTTGCTCCTCCTGGGCCGCCGCCGCTCTTAGCGGCGGCTTTTTCACCCTCTCCGCCCTGCAGCTTGTTTCCACCTCGCGCCGTTCGTCCGCCGCCCACTGTGCGTTCGTCATGCCCGGCGGCCGCTCCTTCTTCGCCCGCGGCTTCCTCGTCGTCCCCTTCGGCGGCATTGTGGTGGACGAGAAGATGAGGAGGAGAGCGGTGGTGGAGGAGAAGGCGCCGCCGGGAACTGGAACTGGAAGACGAGGGGAATGGAGAAATTCGGCGGGAGAGAATGGGGATATGCAAGCAAATTGGAGGGAATGGAGGGAAAATCGACAGGATTTGGTTTTCCTGTCGCCGACTACGCGGGTCCACACGGCGTTTCGCGCCAAAACGTTTTATCCGGAGTCCCCGAGCGCGCCCGGGGGACCGGGGACGGCGTGGGCTCGCCGGATGGATGAAGGGCCAAATCCGGACGAAAACGAGGAACCGGGGCGCGACTGGGCCGATTTTCGCCGTCCGGATGTAAAAAATACTCGCCGGGGGCCTGTTCGGGGGACGAGTGGAGATGCTCTTACTACAATGATGTGGGATCACAAGTTTTATGGTGAGCCGGCATGGGAAAATAGACATCTTTCTTGGACTAGTCTTCGTTATCTCGGTAACAGGCGCGTGATCCCATGGATCGTTGTTGGTAATTACGAGAAGGAGGGTGGTAAGTGGTAACCCACAGCCCATTCAAATGATGCAGGAAGTTCGTGATTGTCTGACCGAGTGCACCCTCATGGGGTACATGGGGGAAAATTTTATGTGGAGGCGTGGTGTGATCCACGAGCAACTTGATCGGGCAGTGTGTAATCCAAAATGGAAGAGTCTATTTCCATTATCAACGATATCCAATGAACCTTACTTCCATTCCGATCATCGTATGGTGTCCGTTAACACTCAATTATATGATGAGCATCAGATCTGGAAGCGATCAAGTGGAAGGAAATTTGGGGCGAGATTGTTAGCGGAAGAAACCGTTCATGACATAGTGAAGACGGCATGGGAGAAGGAAAAACTTCGTGGCCTAGGTCCAACATTTGCTGATTGCACAAAAGTTGTGCATGCTAGTCTCCATGAATGGGATAGGATCGTGCTTAAAGGTCCTAAGAAAACAATAGAGAAGTTGAAAAGGGATTTAAAGAAGATGCGTTGAGGAGAAATGCCTGGTAAATCCTTGGGCAGACAAACGGAAATACAAGTTTTAATTGAGAATTTGCTACTAGAACAAGACAAAATTTACTCGATGCAGCGCGGCCGAGTGAATTGGTTGATGCATGCAGACCGTAAACGTCTTTCTTCCATAATCCAACCATAGCCAGCAAGAAGCGTAATTTGATAAGAAGATTACTTGATAACACAGGTGTGTGGAAGGTCACGCTAGGCATAAAACCCAAGACCCGAGCCTGAACCCGTTTGATCTGGACCCGAACCCCAGAAGTTTTTTTTTAGATTACCCGAGAAACCTGATGCTGTTATTGGGTGGAAGCTTTTAATACCTGATTTTATTTCGGGGAACTCGGGTGTCTACCACGGGTACCCGTTAGAGCAAGTACAATAAGATACAGTCAGCTAGCTATAAGAGATAAAATATTATAAATTTGCTTAGTTTGAGGAGAGAGATTACGAGAGAGAAGAGAAGTGGGTTCTTATCTAATAGCCAGCTCTAACACGTGCTGGTAGGCACTATGTGAGATTAAAAGGTGAGTCATGTATTGTAAAAATACTACACTTTGACTAGTCACAATGCATAGTATCATATAGAAGTATCATGCGTATGATACTATTACATGTTACTATCTCCACAATGCATGGTATCATATACTAGTATCATAGTCTTCATATATTAATTGTTTTGTAGAATCTCAATGCAAATATATGTACAAGATTTACTTGAAATTAATTTTTCTACTAGTATGTGCTATGATACGGTATCTAACTATGATACTAGTACCCTCTCTTTCATTCTTAATTGCACTGCCACATCAGCATTTTGCATGCATGGAATGCATGATACTACCTATGATACTTCCATTGTGAGTAGTATTATAGTAGCTTACTATTGTACATGCTAGCTATAAGTTGACTATACATGATGTGACAAATTGTTATAGCCAGCTGTCGGCTACGCTATTGTTCTTACTCTTAGACGTGTAGGCTTCTCTAGGTTTCCAATCGATCCAATCCCGCTCGTACTTCCCTTGTCCCGCCGCTACTGAAGTTTGCCGACGCGGCGCCTTCGCTGGATACCCTGCTCTACGGGCCGTCGGCACCGTCGCGTTAACGCGCTGCCGTCGCTCGACACCACGCACCACGGGTCGCCAGCGCCGTCCCGTCCATGTTCTGCCGCCGCTGGATTCCGCTGGCCGCCGACGCCGCTCGTCGCTCGAGTTCGGCTGGCCAGCGCTTGAGTGAACTCTCCGCAGGCTCGTGCGTGTCTGATGGACCTGGCAACGACGAGAGGTACGTTAAATTTCAACGGCCTCCTGCTAGTGATGTGGCCTGTGCGTGTCATCCTCTATTATCCATTTGATAGCATTGTTGTTTGTTATGCGCATTACCTTGCTAAGTCTGAAATGTTTCTACATATTTATTTATCTGTTCATTACATTATCTGTTACTGAATATATATTATTTTATGTTTTAAAAATCAGCCAGTGAACCCGCGAACCATTTGTCCGATCAGTAACTAAACCAACGGCTTCGGTTCCATCACTGGTCCATTTTTAAAAACTATGACTTGAACATGCCCCGCGTCGTCTTGTGTCGCTCGTTAACATGTGCCTCACTGTAAATCGCAGTTAAGGACCATGGTTTTCTTGCCCCCTGTTCGGTAACAACTGAATCATGATGATAATAGGAATAGGGTAACACTTCTATATTTTTTATTTCATTATTCCAAAACACAACTTGCTCCCGCTAGAACCCGAGCTACTTACAGCAAAAAAAACTAGATTCAACCAAAAGAGTTATCTAAAAACCGCCTGAGGTGCTCCCTCCCGAGCGTCTCTGGCGGTGCCCTCCACCCCCAAACCCTAGGCGACGCCTCCACCCCCCAACCCCTGGCCGCCCCCGCTGCCTCCCCGGTGGCGGTAGCGGCCCCCTCCGCGTCGAAGACGACGGCGGGGATGACGGTGTGCTGCTGCTGGTTTTCCTCGGGAGTTGGGGAAACGCCAGCCGAAGCGCAGGGCGGCGCGGCTGTTCGGCCCGGGGCCTGAGGCCCTCCAGCGGGGCGGCAGTGAGGAGATGGCAGTGCGCCCTCAGCACGTCTTCGGCGTGCATGGCGGCGAGCTAGGTCGTCGGGCCATGATCTGGGCTGACGCCAATCTGGCCAGATGGCCAGCCACGGTCGGGGCAGAGGGAGCTGGTGGTTCCTCAGATCGCCGGTACCTGCAGCCTTGCTCTAGGTATGCCTCCTTCCTCTCTTGTCACTCCGGCATGGAGGGATTGGCGGCGTGGGGGGATGCTAGTCTCGCGGATAATGGCAGTGGTCCTAGGATTCCTCCTATCGCCAAGTTGATGATTGTCAACACCCGGATTTTTAAGTCCAGATGCCTATTATGCCATACATCGCAATCCCAGGAATATTGTTTTTGCAAGACATAATAGATTGATATCATAACACATCATTCCTTACAAACCATAATCGTCTTACAATAAAGGATCACATGATCCAGTCTTACAACATAGTGGATCTAGAGATCCAATTACAAAACACATAGCGGAAGCGAAGTAGCGGTTGCGGTCCATCTGTTCCACAGGCAAAGCTTGACGTCAGGAGTACTCCTAGTTATCATAGACGTCCTGCTGTCCATCTTCCGGGTTCTGGTACTCCTCTTCATAGTCTGGCCATTTGAATAGCCAGGGACAAAGCCATGAGTACTTTTAAAGTACTCGCAAAATAGTACTAGTGTAAGCACCAACAACTGTAGTAAGGGGGTTCTAAGCTCTAGGTTCATTTGCATAAAGCCAGTTTTATTTCATAAGCATTTAGTAATAAAAGACTCTTCATTTGCCTAACTTACTCAAGTGGGAATATTAGTGTCATTCCCACAACTCAGTTGTGATCAAGTCAAAGTCACCATTCATCTTTCAAGTTCAAGTCACAATTCATATGTCACATTTTTGAAAATGGTCTGATGACGGAACAGTATGGCCTTTCCAACCGTCCATAACCGCGGAAACGGCTATTCGAATGGGTTTACACTCTGCAGAGGTTGTACACTTGTGCCACAACTTTTGATTACATCCGTCAGGATAGCCCTGAATAATCATACTCAGTATGCGGATCATCAACCATAACGTTTCACTTACATATCCTAGTATAGGCACCTCTCCCCATGAGCTTGGCCTCCTAGTGAAGACAAACCGTCAGCCTGGGAACTGCACAGGGCTTGGGCTGGACATTCACCTCATTTCACGTCATTTCACATCATTTCACTTTCAACGGAGGCAGCCTCGGCATAACTCCTATGACGCTTGTTTAGAGGAAACCCATACAAAAATACATAAACTTCCAGTTAAGCTCTACCCATAATCAGGTATTGTGGGGGTACTCAAAAATTGGAATGTTATCGCATCCGAACCCAACCATCAGTTTTTATCAAATTCATCATGTCATTCAAGTCACATTCACCTTAAAATCTTTCAATAGAATGACTCATCATTCCAAGGTTTTCAAAGTCATTTCATTTCACATGTTCCCATCTAGAATAGTCAATTTTATTTGTTAGCACTAGCAACTAGTCATGAGGGGTGCTAACTAGCTTGTATTACTCTAGGCTAAATTTGATGCTCTTGTTCTACTCTATATCTAGACCAAGTGAATCATGAATCAAAATGTAAACTTTGATAAACTAAAATCAAAAACTTGTAAGGTAAAAACTCGGGATGGGATCATTAAGCATAAAGTAGTAGGTAATGGTGCCTTGCTCTTGTAGAGCTTTGCACTAGGGTAACTTGCAAGAATATTAGCTTGCCTTGAGTGGTGTATTGATCAAAGTGGTCTTCTTCTTCCTAGAAGTAGACCTCCTCCTCCTGGTACTCTTCGGTACTAGCGTCTATAACGAATACAAGGTAAACAATCACCAAAAAAAACTTACGAGCTAGACTAAGCACACAAATGGTTCACACAAGCTATTCTGGCATCACCACATTATTAACATGTTGGTTGACTTTGTTTTCTTTTTAAGAAAAATAATTTCCTCTCATTAAAAATGTTGATTAAGGTTTCTATTTATTTCTTTGGAGAAATAATTTCCTCTCATTGAATCTTGTTAAGATTTAATTTCCTCAAATAATAAGGTATGAACACATGTTGACCAAGGTCAACACTTCATCTTTATTACTTGGGGAAAATGATTTAAATGAGGTATTATACCTCATGCAATTTAACCCTAATACAGTAATAATTTAATATCATCAAATAATTCAATAGGAGATTATATAGACCAAGGTCAATACTTCATGTTGAATTACTTGAGACAAAGATTTAAATGAGGGAATACCTCTCATATGATTTAATAAATAGTTTTGGATAATTTAAATGAACTAGAAATGGCCACATAGCCATTATTTATTCTAGCCCATGATCATATGAAGCAACCATGTCATATTTTTACATATTCAGATAGGCAATATGAAATGTGATTTTTGAGAGTTGGAATCAACTCAAAATCATTTATGGTTGATTTCTAATAAATGTTTGAAGTTTGAAAAGGCCCTGCCTTTTATTTTTACTACATTAATTCTACAATGAATCTAGTGTTGAGACCAGCGTAGTTATTTAGATAATTTCCTAAGCTTTCCAAATATATAAAATTTATTGAATTTGGCTCAGTAGATTTGATTCTATTTAAATTTGAACATAGCATCTGTGAGGAATTTGATTTAATTCGAAAAATTCAAATTCAAATGAATGGGCTCGCGCGGGAAACGAAGTTGGGCCAAACAGAGAGAAAGTAACGGGCCGGCCCAGCTGCATGTCTCACGTGAGTGGGCTGCCTGACAGTGGGCTCCGCTGTCAGCGGCTTATAACACGCGAAGTGGTAAGTTTCTTTCTGGGACGCACGATTAGAATCGGATCGAACGGTGCACAGTGTTGGAGATATGCCCAAGAGGCAATAATAAAATGGTTATTATAATATATCTTTGTGTTTATGATAAATGTTTGCATACCATGCTATAATTGTATTAACCGAAACATTGATACATGTGTGTTATGTAAATAACAAGGAGTCCCTAGTAAGCCTCTTGTATAACTAGTTTGTTGATTAATAGATGATCATGGATTCGTGATCATGAACATTGGATGTTATTAATAACAAGATTATGTCATTAGGTGAATGATATAATATACACACACCCAAATAAGCGTAGCATAAGATCACATTATTAAGTTCAGTTTGCTATAAGCTTTCGATACATGGTTACCTAGTCCTTCGAAAATGAGATCATGTAAATCACTTATACAGGAAGGGTACTTTGGTTACATCAAACGCCACTGCGTAAATGGGTGGTAATAAAGATGGGATTAAGTATTCGGAAAGTGTGAGTTGAGGCATATGGATCAACAGTGGGATTTGTCCATCCCGATGACGGATAGATATACTCTGGGCCCTCTCGGTGGAATGTCATCTGATTAGCTTGCAAGCATGTGACTGGTTCACAAGAGATGATATGCCAAGGTACGAGTAAAGAGTACTTGTCGAAGACGAGGTTCAACAAGGTATGGAGATACCGATGATCAAACCTCGGACAAGTAAAATATCGCGAGACAAAGGGAATCGATATCGTATGTAAATGGTTCAATCGATCACTAAGTTATCGTTGAATATGTGGGAGCCATTATGGATCTCCAGATCCCGCTATTGGTTATTGGTCGGAGAGGATTCTCGACCATGTCTGCATAGTTCACGAACCGTAGGGTGACACACTTAAGGTTTGATGTCGTTTTAAGTAGATATGGAATATGGAATAGAGCTCGAATGTTGTTCGGAGTCTCGGATGGGATCCGAGACATCACGAGGAGGTTCGGAATGGTCCGAAGAATAAGATTCATATATGGGAAGTCATTTTCCGGGGTTCGGAAAAAGTCCGGTGTTTTGACCGGAGCTTCTAGAAGGTTTTGGAAGGACCGGAATAGTCCAGAATATTGTGGAAGGTTCCGGAAGTGTCCAGGACGACCCGGGCTGTCTAAGGAAGTCCAGAGGGTTCCATAATAGGTGTATCCATGTTTTCCTTAAGGGTTAAGAAGTTTCCCCTAAGGCAGATTCGGATTTGGCAAAAGAGTCCTAGTTCTAGTAGGTTTCGGCTGATAGAAACCTACCAGAACTCTTCCAAACTTTGGGGGATGGTCTTGGACGACCCAAGGACCTTTTCACCTATAAAAGGAGGGCAAGGGGAGCCCCAAGAGGTGCACAAGTCGCAGCCCTAGCTCCCTCTCCCAAACCCTAGCCGCCCCTCTCCTCATACTACTCCCATAGCGCTTATGTGAAGCCCTGCCGGAGATCTCCACCGCCACCGACACCACGCCGTCGTGCTGTCGGGATTCCGAGGAGGATCTACTACTTCTGCTGCCCGCTGGAACGGGGAGAAGGACGTCGTCATCAACACCGAACGTGTGATCGTGTACGGAGGTGCTGCCCGACTGTGGCACCGTCAAGATCTTCTACGCGCTTGCAAGCGGCAAGTGATCGACTACATCCACAACGAGATCTAATCTCGTAGGCTTTGGAAATCTTCGAGGGTTAGTCTCATGATCTTCTCGTTGCTACCATCTTCTAGATTGGATCTTGGCTTGTTATTCGTTCTTGCGGTAGGAAATTTTTGTTTTCTATGCTACGAATCCCATCAGTGGTATCAGAGCCGTGTCTATGCATAGATTGGTTGCACGAGTAGAACACAATTGTTTTGTGGGCATTGATGCTTTGTTGTCTTCAGTTCTTGTACTTTGCATCTTGCGGGATGGTGGGATGAAGCGGCCCGGGCTAACTTTACATGATCGCGTTCATGAGACTTGCTCCACGTTCGACATGCAACTTGTATTGCATAAGTGGCTTTGCGCGTGTCTGTCTCTCTCACCATAGTGAAGATTCAATTTACTCTTTCTATTGACAACACTAGTATCACCGTTGTGGTTCATGTTCGTAGGTAGATTGGATCTTACTCGAAACCCTAAACCACGTAAAATATGCAAACCAAATTAGAGGCGTCTAACTTGTTTTTGCAGGGTTTGGTGATGTGATATGGCCATGATGTGATGATGAATATGTATGAGATGATCATTATTGTATTGTGGCAACCGGCAGGAGCCTTATGGTTGTCATTATATTTCATGTAGTAGTGTTATTTCAAAGTAATTGTAATAGTTGCTACATGTGGTGAACAACCATGAAGACGGCGCCATGGACCTTGACGCTACGCCGACGATGATGGAGATCATGCCCGTTGATGATGGAGATCATGTCCGTGCTTTGGAGATGAAGATAAAAGGCGCAAAGACTAAAAGGCCATATCATATCACATATGAATTGCATGTGATGTTAATCCTTTATGCATCTTATCTTGCTTAGATCACGACGGTAGCATTATAAGATGATCCCTCACATTAATATCAAGATAACAAAATGTTCTCCCCTCGTATGCACCGTTGCTACAGTTCATCGTTTCGAAGCATCTCGTGATGATCGGATGTGATAGACTCTACGTTCACATACAATGGGTGTAAGCCATGTTGCACACGCGGAAATACTTGGGTTTGTTTGAAGAGCCTAGCATGTACAGACATGGCCTCGGAACAACGGAAACCGAAAGGTTGAACACGAGTCATATGGATGATATGATCAACATGTTGATGTTCACCATTGAAGCTACATCATCTCACGTGATGATCGGTTTTGGTGTAGTGGATGTGGATCGTGTACCACTTAACAACAATGAGGGATGTTATATTAAGTGGGAGTTCATTAGTAATTAGATTAAAACATGAACTAATTATCATGAACATAGTCTGAATAGTATTTTGAATTAAATTTGTAGAATTGGCATCCGTTTTTCTACCATGCGCTAGTCTTGTAATTGAGATAGAAATACTGTTAAGTCTGACAAGTAACTTTACGGACTGGTACCGTATTGTTAAAGAATCAAGAAATGATTAAGTCCTATTGCAAACTTTTAGTAAATCTCACATTGCTGATTCAAAGAACAATGGTTTCAATTAGTACCTAGAATCATCTTGTCTCCGTGAAACTTGAAGTTCAAATCTGTTTGAAAAGTAAGGAGCTGAAAATTTAGTTTTCAGAAATAAGCAAGGTATGAGATATATGTGATATCCAAGACCTTATTGCAAGGTGATAGAATATAATTTGGTGAGACTACATAAACTCATAAGTTTTATGGGAATGTACGAAGGTTGAAGACGCCAGGCGTCCCAATCCTCCAACTATTGGGGCACTAACGATATTCTCATATCCATGAAGTGATCGTCCTTAGTATGCACCGTTTCTAAGACTCGTCGTTTCGAAGCATCACGTGATGATCGGGTGTTATAGATTCTACGTGTGCATACAACGTGCAAGCCATATTTGCACATGCGAATACGAGGTTAAACTTTACGAGCCTAGCATGTACAGACAGGGTCTCGGAAAGTCGTCATTTTATATGATGGATAAAATTATGAGTGAAATTGTTCATCATATTACAAAGTAATAGTGAAATCTAGAACACTTGTCATGTGATGATCAACTTCAAAGTAAGAACCTCAAGGTTATTGGTAATTGACCAATGGACCTAGAAGTTATTGAAGGTGAAGTGTTTTCTGAGAATGAGGAAAGCTAAAAGAGAAACTACAAAAGATTTTTGGCAGAAAGAAAGAAAATACTAGAAAGTCTAGCTCAGGTGTATATAGATGATATACATGTTACGAATGTATTTCTTGTTTGGTCACACAATGAAATTCTTGGGTATCTGTACCATATTGATTGGTATGAAGTGTCATAAAAAACAACGCAATACAAGAATTCAATGGCCTAAGTGACTGACAAGGAATATGACAGGAATGCACGTCTGGAACAAAAATAAAGTGTTATTATGCTCGTCGTTGGCATTCTATCTAGCCCTTCAAATTTATAATAAAGAACTTAATAAATTGTTATTTTGCTCTGGTCAAATGAAAACAATGAGTTGTTCAAATTATGACATTACTCCATGTGCGATAGATAAGTTATTATAAATCTTAATGGTGAAACACACATACATAACACTGACGCTAAAATGACATAAGGCAAATGATTTGAATTCCACTTATTTGTGGAACCGCCATTTAGGTCATGTTAGAGAGGAACGCATGAAGGAACTCCATGCAAATGGATTTTTTGGAGTCATTTGATTTTTTGAATCGTTTGGCGCTTGCAAATCTTTTCTAAAGAGAATGACTGAAACACCGTTCATAGGCCAAGAGTTGAATGGGCAACTAACTTAGTGGAAACATACATGATGATATATGTGGTTCACTGGGCATAGTTGTGTGCGGGAGATTCTTCTACTTCATGAAAACTTCCAACAATGAATTGAGTATATATATGTGGATATATTCGATAAGTAAGAAGTTTGAAACATTTGAATGGATTCAAATAAATTTCAGGATGAAGTGGAAATCATCGTAATAGAAAAGTCAAATATATATGATTGGATCATAGTGGAAATATTTGAATTACGAGTTTTAGCTAACATCTAAGAGAGTTATGAAGTTGTTCTACAACTCACGTTTCTTGGAGTATCATAGTGATGATGAAGTATCCGAGAGACGTATCCAAACCTTGTTGGATTAATGATGAGATAAAATAAAATGAAGCCATTATATTTTTGTGAATTATGCTTTAGTGACTACCACTTTTACACTAAATAGAGCATCATCATAATCCGTTGGAATGACACCATACGAGTTATGGCATGGGTTTAAACCCTAATAGTCCTTTCTTAAATTTTGTATGCATAGCATAAGTAAATAAGTTTACAACCAAAATCGGATGAATGTCTTTGTTGGTTATCCCAGAGAATTGATTGGGAATTCTTTCCACTATGAAGTAAAAGACAAAAGTGTTTGTTAATGTTACTTGCTTATTTCCAAGAAATTATTTCTAGCGAAGTATTTGAGTGGGAGGACAATAGAACTTGATAAGGTTTGTGAACCTGAGCATAGGCCACGACGATCATGGCTCTCATGACTACAAAGTGTTTTAGCCATGGAGATCAAAGTACCTATTGAACCTTGTAGATATGGTTTAGTTTGTGATCAAATAAATGATTTGTGGACAAAGGATTGATTTTGAACAATGATAAACCAACTACATACAAAGAAGTTATGATGGGCCCTGACTCCATTAAAATGGATATGCGCCATGAAATCCAAGATAGGTGAATACCTTTTGAAAGTAAATGAATCTATAAAATTGATGGACTTGGATGGAATATCCTTCAAGAAGCTCGACTTGTCGAAAAGTTGTTTACGACAAAGTTCAAAGAGTTGACTACGATAAGATTAGACCTTCCGTAGCAATGCTTATAGTCTATGTGGATTATTCTAGTAATCGCTACATATTTCTTTTATGAGATATGATAGTAGGATGGCAGAAATACATTCCTTACCAGAAGTGTGTATGAAGGAAGTATACTAGATACAAACCAAGAGTTTTGCTGGTCCGTGGATTACTAGATAAGTATAGAAACTTCAATTGGATGAAGTGAGTATCGCGGAGTTGGAATCTTCACCGGATGAAATAGTCAAAGAGTTTTGATTTCATCAGAAACAATGAAGATGCTTGCATTTGCAAGAAATTAAGTGGGAGCGCTGAGACATATTTATAATACTTTATGTAGATGACATATAGTTGATTATAAATGATGTAATTATATACTTGATTATAAATGGTTTCATTGAGAATTAACTTCAATGAAAGGATATGGACTGAAACATATTTAGTGTCAAGATCTATGAAGATAGATTGAAACACATAATAAGTTTAAGTCAAAGTACATAGAATGGATATTGAAGTAGTTCAATATAGAAATATTAAGAAGGTGTTCTTTTCATGTGAAGGTTTAACAAGACTTGAGTGTATTTGACACTCGATGAGTAAAAACACATGAGTGATTTTAGATCACGAATAATATGTAAAAAATCAGATGTCCCGTGCTCTAAAAAGTTAGGAGCATATGCCAGAATGATTCATGTGATGATCATTGGACGACAGTAAGAATATCCTTGAGTAATTTAGAAGAACCAAGAATATATATAGTTTTGTCTGGGGTAATGACAAACAAATCGCTGTAAAGTGTTGCACCGATATTAGTTTGATCACATATAAAATGAATTTCAAATCTCAATTAGGCTAAGTGTTGTTTAAAAGGTAGCACAATGCTAGATTTAGAAGAGTTCTAAATATTGTGACAGATTCTACAAAAGAAGGCAGAGTATGTCATTGTTTTGACAATGATTGAGGATGTTAAGTCAAGAAGTTCTTTGAGAACTTGGTGTAGTTCCGATAGTGTCAGAACTTTGAAGCTATATTGTGTGTGACAATATTAGTGACATATTTCAGACCGCGGAATTAAGGTTCCACCATAAGACCAAACATATTTAATGCCGACTCATTTGGAAAATGAGTGATGCGTGAAGACGCAAATGAATTGCAAAATACATACGTTTCTGAGCATGTCAGATCCGTTGACTAAAACCTCTCCCGTGAGCAAAACATGATAAAGCACCAGAAGGCCAAGGTGTTATATCTTTACAAATGTAAACTAGATTATTGACTCTAGTGCAAGTGGGAGACTGTTGGAGATATGCCCAAGAGGCAATAATAAAATGGTTATTATAATATATCTTTGTGTTTATGATAAATGTTTGCATACCATGCTATAATTGTATTAACCGAAACATTGATACATGTGTGTTATGTAAACAACAAGGAGTCCCTAGTAAGCCTCTTGTATAACTAGCTTGTTGATTAATAGATGATCATGGTTTCGTGATCATGAACATTGGATGTTATTAATAACAAGGTTATGTCATTAGGTGAATGATATAATGGACACACACCCAAATAAGCGTAGCATAAGATCACGTCATTAAGTTCAGTTTGCTATAAGCTTTCGATACATAGTTACCTAGTCCTTCGACCATGAGATTGTTGGAGATATGCCCAAGAGGCAATAATAAAATGGTATTATAATATATCTTTGTGTTTATGATAATGTTTGCATACCATGCTATAAATGTATTAACCGAAACATTGATACATGTGTGTTATGTAAACAACAAGGAGTCCCTAGTAAGCCTCTTGTATAACTAGCTTGTTGATTAATAGATGATCATAGTTTCATGATCATGAACATTGGATGTTATTAATAAGATCACGTCATTAAGTTCATTTGCTATAAGCTTTGATACATAGTTACCAAGTCCTTTCGACCATGAGATCATAAATCACTTATGTCGGAAGGGTACTTTGATTACATCAAACGCCACGCGTAAGTGGGTGGTTATAAAGGTGGGATTAGGTATCCGGAAAGTATGAGCTTGAGGCATATGGATCAACAAAGTGGGATTTGTCCATCCCGATGACGGATAGATATACTCTGGGTGGAATGTCGTCTAATTAGCTTGCAAGCATATGAATGGTTCATAAGAGACCACATACCACGGTACGAGTAAAGAGTACTTGTCAGGAGACGAGGTAGAACAAGGTATCGAGATACCGATGATCAAACCTCGACAAAATAATATATCACGAGACAAAGGGAATTGGTATTGTATGTAAATGGTTCAATCGATCACTATCATCGTTGAATATGTGGGAGCCATTATGGATATCCAGGTCCCGCTATTGGTTATTGGTCGGAGAAGTCTCAACCATGTCCGCATAGTTCACGAACCGTAGGGTGACACACTTAAGGTTTGATGTCGTTTAAGTAGATATGGAATATGGAATGGAGTTCGAAGTTTTGTTCGGAGTCTCGGATGGGATCCAGGACATCACGAGGAGTTCGAATGGTCCGGAGAATAAGATTCATATATAGGAAGTCATGTTCCAAGTTTGGAAATGATCCGGTGCATTTATGGAAGGTTCTAAAGTTCTAGAAAAGTCCGGAAGAAACGCACTATGGAAGGTGGAGTCCCTGAGGGACTCCACAACCATGGCCGGCCAACCCTAGAGGGAGGAGTCCCAGGTGGACTCCACCGTGGGGCCGGCCACCCCCCCAAGGAAAGGTGGGAGTCCCACCTTGAGTAGGACTCTCCTTTGAGTAGGTTTCCCACCTAAGGTAGTTTTTCTTTTGGGGTTTATTCGAAGACTTGGGATCCAACTCTTTGGGGCTTCCACCTATAATGAGGGGCAAGGAGGGGGCCGGCCACCTTGAGCCCTAGTTGGCCGCACCCCTTGAGGCCGGCGCCCAACACCCCTCTCCCCAAACCCTAGCCTCCTCCTCCACCACCTCTCCCGCATACGCTTAGGCGAAGCCCTGCCGGAGATCTCCACCACCACCGCCACCACGCCGTCGTGCTGCCGGGATTCCAAGGAGGATCTACTACATCCGCTGCCCGCTGGAACGGGGAGGAGGACGTCGTCTTCATCAACACCGAACGTGTGACCGAGTACGGAGGTGCTGCCCGATTGTGGCACCGTCAAGATCAAGATCTTCTACGCGCTTGCAAGCGGCAAGTGATCGACTACATCCACCCCGAGATCTAATCTCGTTAAGCTTTGCGAATCTTCGAGGGTTAGTCTCATCATCTCCTCGTTGCTACCATCTACTAGATTAGATCTTGGCTTGGTTTTCGTTCTTGCGGTAGGAAATTTTTGTTTTCTATGCTACGAATCCCAAGAGTGGTATCAGAGCCGTGTCTATGCATAGATTGGTTGCACGAGTAGAACACATTGTTTTGTGGGCGTTGATGCTTTTGTTGTCTTTAGTTCGTGTACTTTGTCTTGCGGGATGGTGGGATGAAGCGGCCCGGGGCTAACTTTACATGACCGCGTTCATGAGACTTGCTCCACGTTCGACATGCAACTTGTATTGCATAAGTGGCTTTGCGGGTGTCTGTCTCTCCCACCATAGTGAAGATTCAATTTACTCTTTCTATTGACAACACTAGTATCACCGTTGTGGTTCATGTTCGTAGGTAGATTGGATCTTACTCGAAACCCTAAACCACGTAAAATATGCAAACCAAATTAGAGGCGTCTAACTTGTTTTTGCAGGGTTTGGTGATGTGATATGGCCATGATGCGATGATGAATATGTATGAGATGATCATTATTGTATTGTGGCAACCGGCAGAGCCTTATGGTTGTCTTTAAATTTCATGTTGAGTATTATTTCAAAGTAGTTGTAATAGTTGCTACATGCGGTGAACAACCATGAAGACAGCGCTGTGGACCTTGACGCTACGCCGACGATGATGGAGATCATGCCCGTTGATGATGGAGATCATGTCCGTGCTTTGGAGATGAAGATCAAAGGCGCAGAGACTAAAGGGTCATATCATATCACATATGAATTGCATGTGATGTTAATCCTTGCATCTTATTTTGCTTAGATCGCGACTAGCATTATAAGATGATCCCTCACATTAATATCAAGATAATAAAGTGTTCTCCCTCGTATGCACCGTTGCTACGTTTCGAAGCATCTCGTGATGATCGGATGTGATAGATTCTACGTTCACATACAACGGTGTAAGCCATGTTTGCACACGCGGAATCTTGGGTTTGCTTGACGAGCATGTACAGACATGGACTCGGGACAACGGAAACCGAAAGGTTGAACACGAGTCATATGGATGATATGATCAACATGTTGATGTTCACCATTGAAGCTACATCATCTCACGTGATGATCGGTTTTGGTGTAGTGGATGTGGATCGTGTGCCACTTAACAACTATGAGGGATGTTGTATTAAGTGGGAGTTCATTAGTAATTAGATTAAAACTTGAACTAATTATCATAAACATGGTCTGAGTAGTATTTTGAATTAATTTTGTAGTATTGGCATCCGTTTTCTACCATGCGCTAGTCTTGTAATTGAGATAGAAATACTGTTAAAATCTGACATGAAAACTTTACGGACTGGTACCGTATTGTTAAAGAATCAAGAAATGATTAAGTCCTATTGCAAACTTTTAGTAAACCTCACATTGTTGATTCAAAGAGCTATGGTTTCAATTAGTACCTACAATTATCTTGTCTCCGTGAAACTTGATGTTCAAATTCGTTTGAAAAGTAAGGAGCTGAAAAGTTTGTTTTCAGAAATAAGCGAGGTATGACATATATGCGATATCTAAGACCTTACTGCAAGATGATAGAATATAATCGAGTGAGACTACATAAACTCATAAGTTTTATGGAAATGTACGAAGGTTGAAGACGCCCGGCGTTCCAATCCTCCAACTATTGGGGCACTAACGATATTTGCATATCCATGAAGTGATCGTCCTTATGCACCGTTGACTGTCGTTTGAAGCATCTCGTGATGATCGGGTGTTATTCTACGGATACAACGGTGCAAGCCAGATTTGCACATGTGAATACTAAGGTTAAACTTTACGAGCCTAGCATGTACGACATGGTCTCGAAAGTCGTCATGATATGATGGATAAAATTATGAGTGAAATTGTTCATCATATTACAAAGTTACTAATAGTGAAATCTGGAACACTTGTCATATGATGATCAACTTCAAAGTAAGAACCTCAAGGTTATTGGTATTTGACCAACAAACCTAGAAGTCAATGATGTTGAAGTGTTTTTCTGAATAATGAGGAAAGCTAAAAGAGAAACTACAAAATATATTTTGGCAGAAAGAAAAGAAAAGACTAGAAAGTCTAGCTCAGGTGTATATAAATGATATACATGTTATGGTTGTATTCCTTGTTTGGTCACACAATGAAATTCTTGGGTATTTGTACCAGATTGGTTGGTATGAGATGTCATACAGTACAACGCAATATAAGAATACGATGGCCTAAGTGACTGACAAGGAATATGATAGGAATACACTTCTGAACAAAAATAAAGTGTTATTATGTTCATCGTTGGTATTCTATCTAGCCCTTAGAATTTATAATAAAGAACTTAATAATTGTTATTTTGATCTGGTCAAATGAAAACAATGAGTTGTTCAAATTATGACATTACTCCATGTACGATGGATAAGTTATTATAAATCCTAATGATGAAACACACATACATAACACTGACGCTAAAATGCCATAAGGCAAATGATTTGAATTCCACTTATTTGTGGAACCGCCATTTAGGTCATGTTAGAGAGGAACGCATGAAGGAACTCCATGCAAATGAATTTTTGGATTCATTTGATTTTTGAATCGTTTGGCGCTTGCAAATCTTTTCTAAAGAGAATGACCGAAATACCGTTCATAGGCCAAGAGTTGAACGGGCAACTAACTTAGTGGAAACATACATGATGATGTATGTGGTTCACTGGGCATAGTTGTGTGCGGGAGATTCTTCTACTTCATGAAAACTTCCAACAATGAATTGAGTATATATATGTGGATATATTCGATAAGAAAGAAGTTTGAAACATTTGAATGGATTCAAATAAATTTCAGCATGAAGTGGAAATCATCGTAATAGAAAAGTCAAATATCTATGATTGGATCATAGTGGAAATATTTGAATTACGAGTTTTAGCGAACATCTAAGAGAGTTATGAAATTGTTCTATAACTCACGTTTCTTGGAGTATCATAGTGATGATGGTGTATCCGAGAGATGTATCCAAACCTTGTTGGGTCAATGATAATATAAAATATTGATGCCATTATATTTTTGTGGATTATGCTTTAGTGACTACCGCTTTTACAATGAATAGAGCGTCATCATGATCCGTTGAAATGACACCATACGAGTTATGGCATAGGTATGAACCCTAATAGTCCTTTCTTAAACTTTGGTATGCATAGCATAAGTAAATAAGTTTACAACCAAAATCGGATGAATGTCTTTGTTGGTTATCCCAAAGGATTAATTGGGAATTCTTTCCACTCTAAAGTAAAAGACAAAAGTGTTTGTTAATGTTACTTGCTTATTTCCAAGAAATTGTTTTCTAGCGAAGTATTTGAGTGGGAGGACAATAGAACTTGATAAGGTTTATGAACCTGAGCATAATGATCAGAGCGCAGCATCGGAATTGGTTCCGGAAGCGGCCACGACGATCATGGCTCCCATGACTACAAAGTGTTTTAGCCATGGAGATCGAAGTACATATTGAACCGTGTAGGTATGGTTTACTTTGTGATCAAATAAATGATTTGTGGACAAAGGATTGTTTATGAACAATGATAAACCAACTACGAACAAAGAAGTTATGATGGGCCCTGACTCCGTTAAAATGGCTATACGCCATGAAATCCAAGATAGATGAATACTTTTGAAAGTAAAAGGATCTATAAAATTGATGGACTTGGATGTAATATCCTTGAAGAAGCTCGACTTGTCGAAAAATTGTTTACGACAAAGTTCAAAGAATTGACTACGATAAGATTTGATCTTCCGTAGCAATGCTTATAGTCCATGTGGATTATTCTAGTAATCGCTATATTTCTTTTATGAGATATGCTAGTAGGATGGCAAAATATATTACTTAACAGAAGTGTGTATTAAAGGTGTATACAAGATACAACCAAGAGTTTTGCTAGTCCGTAGAATACTAGATAGGAATACAAACTTCAATTGGATGAAGTGAGTATTGCGGAGTTGGAATCTTCACCGGATGAAATAGTCAAAGAGTTTTGATTTCATCAGAAACGATGAAGGTTCTTGCATTTGCAAGAAATTAAGTGGGAGCTGAGACATATTTGTAATACTTTATGTAGCTAACATATTGTTGATTATAAATAGTGTAATTATATAATTGATTAAAAAGGTTTCATTGAGAATTAACTTCAATGAAAGGATATGGAGTGAAACATATTTAGTGTCAAGATCTATGAAGATGGATTGAAACACATAATAAGTTTAAGTCAAAGTACATAGAATGGATATTGAAGTAGTTCAATATAGAAATATTAGGAAGGTGTTCTTGTCATGCAAAGGTTTAACAAGACTTGAGTGTATTTGACACTCGATGAGTAAAACACATGATTGATTTTGGATCACAAATAATATGTACAAAATCAGATGTCCCGTGCTCTAAAAGGTTAGGCGCATATACCGAATGATTCATGTGATGATCATTGGACAAACAGTAAGAATATCCCTGTGTGCTTCAGAAGAACCAAGGATATATATAGTTTTATATGGAGTAATGACAAACAAACTGTAAGGTGTTGCACCGATATTTGTCTTGTCACATATAAGAATTAATTTCAAATCTCAATTAGGCTAAGTGTTATTAAAAAGGTAGCACAATGCTAGATTTAGAAGAGTTCTAAATATTGTGACGGATTCTACAAATGAAGGCAGAGTATGTCATTGTTTTGACAATGACTAAGGATGTTAAGTCGAAAAGTTCTTTGAGATCTTGACGTAGTTCCGATAGTGTCAGAACTTTGAAGCTATATTGTGTGTGACAATATTAGTGACATATTTTAGATCGCGGAATTAAGGTTCCACCAGAGGACTAAGCGTATATGCCGACTCATTTGGAAAATGAGTGATGCGTTGAGACGCATATGAATTGCAAAATACATACGTTTCTGAGCGTGTCGAACCGTTGACTAAAACCTCTCCGTGAGCAAAACATGATAAAGCACCGAAGGCCAAGGTGTTATATCTTTACAAATGTAAACTAGATTATTGACTCTAGTGCAAGTGGGAGACTGTTGGAGATATGCCCAAGAGGCAATAATAAAATGGTTATTATAATATATCTTTGTGTTTATGATAATGTTTGCATACCATGCTATAAATGTATTAACCGAAACATTGATACATGTGTGTTATGTAAACAACAAGGAGTCCCTAGTAAGCCTCTTGTATAACTAGCTTGTTGATTAATAGATGATCATAGTTTCATGATCATGAACATTGGATGTTATTAATAACAAGGTTATGTCATTATGTGAATGATGTAATGGACACACCCAATTAAGCGTAGCATAAGATCACGTCATTAAGTTCATTTGCTATAAGCTTTCGATACATAGTTACCAAGTCCTTTCGACCATGAGATCATATAAATCACTTATGCCGGAAGGGTACTTTGATTACATCAAACGCCACTGCGTAAATGGGTGGTTATAAAAGTGGGATTAGGTATCCGGAAAGTATGAGCTTGAGGCATATGGATCAACAGTGGGATTTGTCCATCCCGATGACGGATAGATATACTCTGGGCCCTCTCGGTGGAATGTCGTCTAATTAGCTTGCAAGCATATGAATGGTTCATAAGAGACCACATACCACGGCACGAGTAAAGAGTACTTGTCGAGAGGAGGTTGGACCCCACCTGGTGGCCGGCCACCCCCCCCCCCCACCAAGGAAAGGTGGAGTCCCACCTTGAGTAGGACTCCTCCTTGAGTAGGTTTCCCACCTAAGGTAGTTTTTCTTTTGGGGTCTTATTCAAGACTTGGGATCCAACTCTTTGGGGCTTCCACCTATATAATGAGGGGCAAGGGGAGGGGGCCGGCCACCTTGAGCCCTAGTTGGCCGCACCCCCTGAGGCCGGCGCCCAACACCCTCTCCCCAAACCCTAGCCTCTCCTCCTCCACCACCTCTCCCGCATACGATTAGGCGAAGCCCTGTCGGAGATCTCCACCACCGCTGCCACCACGCCGTCGTGCTGCCGGGATTCCGAGGAGGATCTACTACTTCCGCTGCCCGCTGGAACGGGGAGGAGGACGTCGTCTTCATCAACACCGAACGTGTGACCGAGTACGGAGTGCTGCCCGATTGTGGCACCGTCAAGATCAAGATCTTCTACGCGCTTTTGCAAGCGGCAAGTGATCGACTACATCCACCCCGAGATCTAATCTCGTTAAGCTTTGCGAATCTTCGAGGGTTAGTCTCATCATCTCCTCGTTGCTACCATCTACTAGATTAGATCTTGGCTTGGTTTTCGTTCTTGCGGTAGGAAAATTTTTGTTTTCTATGCTACGAATCCCATCAGAGATCATGTAAATCACTTATACCGGAAGGGTAATTTGATTACATCAAACGCCACTTAAATGGGTGGTTATAAAGATGGGATTAAGTATTCGGAAAGTGTGAGTTGAGGCATATGGATCAAGAGTGGGATTTGTCCATCCCGATGACGGATAGATATACTCTGTCTCTCGGAATGTCATCTGATTAGCTTGCAAGCATGTGACTAGTTCACAAGATATGATATGCCACTACGAGTAAAGAGTACTTGTCTGAGACGAGGTTGAACAAGGTATGGAGATACCGATGATCAAACCTCGGACAAGTAAAATATCGCGAGACAAAGGGAATCGGTATCGTATGTAAATGGTTCAATCGATCACTAAGTTATCGTTGAATATGTGGGAGCCATTATGGATCTCCAGTTCCCGCTATTGGTTATTGGTGGGAGAGGAGTCTCGACCATGTGTGCATATTTCACGAACCGTAGGGTGACACACTTGGTTGATGTCGTTTCGAGATATGGAATATGGAATGGAGCTCGAATGTTGTTCGAGTCTCGGATGGGATCCGAGACATCACGAGGAGGTTCGGAATGGTCCGAAGAATAAGATTCATATATGGGAAGTCATTTTCCGGAAAAAGTCCGGTGTTTTGACCGGAGCTTCTAGAAGGTTTTGAAAGGACCGGAATAGTCCAGAATATTGTGGAAGGTTCCGGAAGTGTCCGGGACGACCCGGGCTGTCTAAGGAAGTCCGGAGGGTTCCATAATAGGTGTATCCATGTTTTCTTTAAGGGTTAAGAAGTTTCCCCTAACGCAGATTCGGATTTGGCAAAAGAGTCCTAGTTCTAGTAGGTTTTGGCTGACAGAAACCTACCAGAACTCTTCCAAACTTTGGGGCAGGTCTTGGACGACCCAAGGATCTTTTCCACCTATAAAAGGAGGGCAAGGAGCCCCAAGAGGTGCACAATTAGCCCTAGCTCCCTTTCCCAAACCCTAGCCGCCTCCTCATACTACTCCCATAGCGCTTATGCGAAGCTCGCCAGATCTCCACCGCCACCGACACCACGCCGTCGTGCGTCGGGATTCCGAGGAGGATCTATTACTTCGCTGCCCGCTGGAACAGGGAGAAGGACGTCGTCATCAACACCGAACGTGTGACCGAGTACGGAAGTGCTGCCCGACGTGGCACCATCAAGATCTTCTACGCGCTTTGCAAGCGGCAAGTGATCGACTACATCCACAACGAGATCTAATCTCGTAGCTTTGGAAATCTTCGAGGGTTAGTCTCATGATCTTCTCGTTACCATCTTCTAGATTGGATCTTGGCTTGTTATTCATTCTTGCGGTAGGAAATTTTTTGTTTTCTATGCTACGAATCCCATCAAGCCGTCGTCATCTCCGGCGAGAGGCGAGCTTACTGGCGGCGTGGGTAGGGGGTCGGAGAGCTCACCGGAGCTCCGGCGATGATCGGTGATGTGCGCAGCGACGTTGTCGAGGACGGCGGATCGCATGGTACAAGTGGCGTCTCCAGGGGCGGCTCCTAGCTCCGGCGGCTTCTGCGGCGGCTCCACGGGCTCCGGCGGTGAAATTGGCTAGCTATGGATCAAATTGAGAAGCGGTGGTGCTCGAGGAGGGTCAAGGAGAGGAGGGAATGCGAGTGGTGTGCAGAATTTGGGAGGGGAAGGCCTCCTTTTATAGCGGCTGGGCGAGGCCGAGGCGCAGAGGTGAGGTCGTCCATGGCGTCGTCGCTACAGGGGCGCAGGGAGTTGGGCGATGACGCACGCTGGTCGGCGACGTCAGTGCGGTCACGCGGGGCTTGACTGCAGGGAAAACAAGGCAGTGACGAGCGCGGGATGTTGATGGAGGCTTGCAGTACTGCGGCGGACGTCGGCGACGGTGGCGTCGTCTACAGCGTTCCCGCGGTTCAATGGGCGTGTCTGGCGCGTAGCTAGTGTCGTGGCGGAGCTGCTGGCGCGAGGAGAGAGCAAGGGGTGGCCAGTGTTAGCGGGGCAACGTCACGCTCTGGCGCGTCCAGGGCGTGTCCGTGCGCGTCCTGGCGTGTTCTGGGCGTCACTGGGCGTGCTCGTGCTGGCTCGTGGCGTGCTCCCCTTCGTTGACCACGGTGTCTAGCACGTTCAGGAGAGTGAGAGGAAGGTAGCT
Organism: Lolium multiflorum; assembly: GCA_030979885.1. Classification (NCBI taxonomy): domain Eukaryota; kingdom Viridiplantae; phylum Streptophyta; class Magnoliopsida; order Poales; family Poaceae; genus Lolium; species Lolium multiflorum. The sequence continues at coordinate 204,101,628 of CM061747.1, forward strand.
GACAAGGTTGTGCACGCTAGAATTGAGTGGAGAGGGGAATGGCATGGTGGGGTGGTGTCATGCCACGGCATGGTCAAATGGTGATGATATCATGTACCACATTGTGTGTCTGGTGCTTGGCATGAAGCAAGGGGTACAGGAGAGGACTCATGATGACATATGGTCGATGGTTTAGGCAACAAACCACTGGATATTAACATGTGTGGAGTTGGCAGCAATGTGCACACCAGGTGCTCGATCAAATGGCCGCAAGAAAAGAATTTTCTAATTTTGCAATGATTTTTGGTGGAGTTGATTCATATATTATTTGTCACACAATGGTGGTGGTGGTGTGCAAAATGAAGTTGGTTTGCAAAATTTCAAAATGGGCATAATCTTGAATCTGTTTGAATGTTGCTACTTTGCTTGATGATAATTTCAAATCTAGAAAGAGTTTGCAGGGGTGTTCTTTACCAAAGTTGTTCACCTTGATGAGGTCTTGGATGAGGTGCAAAGAGTTGAGATTAATTGTTTGGTTTAAAAGTCTCTTAATACATAGGCTCAAAGTAGGTGTCATGATATAAATGGCAGTTTTGACCATTATCCTATGTGAGCTCAATTTGAATTCTAATTTGATTGGATTTGAGTTTCTTTGATTTAAAAAGTGTTCTTAAGTTTTTAGTAACATTCTCCAACCAATGGCACAAGCCAAATTGGCCTAGGTTGTGATTTGGCAAAATGGCCATAAGCACATGTATGCGATGATTTGGATTTTTCTTATATCTTTTTCCTTCTCTCTTATTGATCATAAGATCATTGTTTTGGGTTGCTTGAGTGTGAGGTTGAGTTGTTAAAGATTTTCAAAAAATGTTGGTAAGGTAAATAGGGCATAGACCTATATTTGCAAGTATAGCTATATGCCCACATATGCCTCTCTTTTTATTTTGTTTTATTTTCTTGGTTTCTCCTTGGTTTTGAAAAGGGTAGGGTTTAGGGTTTTGGCACATTTTCAAGGATTGTAAACACACATCATGGCAATAACACAAGGATCAAGCATGAGCACTATGCATAGCACATTAAACAATAAAAGTTTTTGTTGGTACCTATTTTTGAAATAAGGAAATTTATTTTTCTTCTTTGTTTGAAAAATTGGGATGTTACTAACCCTTCCCCCTTAAACAAATTTCGTCCCGAGATTTTAAGAAAAGTTAGGTTCCTAAGAGAGATTGGGCAATTGGATTAACAGGAAAACATACTTGGCATGGCCTGAGGTGCTTCCTGTGCTTCTGTTGCATTCATGTGATAGAGACGGCCGTTGCGGTTGTTCGGGTTCCTTCTAGCTGCGAAACGCTGTTGTCAGGTGCAGCAGATTGGGGCAGTCTTGGCAAGCTTCTTGGGGCACTCATTGGAGTAGTGACCCACAAGTCCACATTCGTAGCAGTTCACGGTTGCCTTGTCTTTTGGGGTGACGGGGACAGCGTTGCTTCCAGTCCTTGGTATTGGGGTTGTTGTTGTTACCATTGGGGTGGTTGTAGTAGTAGTAGTAGTTATTGTTGTTGTTGTTGTTGTTGTTGTTGTTGTTGTTGTTGTTGTTGTTGTTGTTGTTGTTGTTGTTGTTGTTGTTGTTGTTGTGGTTGATGTTGTTGTTGTGGCTGTTGCCTCCGGGCTTCGGGTGGCCTCCATTGTTGTTGGTGAAGTTTGGGCGGTATGTCTGAGCAGGTGGCTTGTTGTGTCTTGGGGCAAATCCTCCAGATGAATTGATGCGGTACTTCTGTGCATTGTGGGGTCCATTCTGGTGCATCATTCTTCGCTTGCGGTTCTCGTTGGCTTGGTGGAGCTTCCCTTCCATCTGTATGGCTGAGTCCACAAGGGCTTCTAAGTCAGCAAACGGGATGTTCACTAACACAGCATCTCATCATGCAGTCCATTCAGAATCTTTCCTTCCTCTTCTCGTCGGTGTCGGTCTCGTCCGGGGCGTACCTAGACAGAGTGAGAAACCTGTCACGGAATTCCACCACGGACATCCTTCCTTGCTTGAGTTCTCGGAACTCGTCTCTCATTTTCTTAATCAAACCTTGGGGCACATTGTATTTGCTGAACTTGAGCTTGAAATCTGCCCAAGTCATCATTTGTCCCGCATTCATTGCACGGGCACTTGTCCACGAGGCTCTGGCAGGTTCTGACAGGTAGTGGGTGGCGAACAGTACTTTCTCTACGGCTTTACTCCCGCAACTTCCAGGTTGTTCTCCATTGTCTGGAGCCACTCATCACATCTAGGGGTTCGGGTCTTGCTGAACATGGGAGGGTTAGTATTCTGGAAATTCTTCAACTTGGATCCAGGGTGATCATGGTTTCCATGGCCTTGATTGTTCTGGGCTATCTGTTGCATGGAATATTGGCTTGTCGCTCAGCTCTCTCGGCTTCTCTATCTGCCATCATCATTTGGAGCATCTGCATCATTGCATCCTCCTTGGTGCTGCGGGTTGGAGGGGCCATCATATTGAGGTAGATCATGAGATGAGAGGGAAATTTATATGGTTTGTTTGGTTTAAGTTTGAAAAGTTCAAAACTTGAAAACTTGAGTAGTGTTGAGGGGGTAAAAACCAACAACACTTTTTCATTCATACCAAACATCACACATTACAAAGCTAACACACCGTTGGTTTTAAGAACCATTCATTCGCTCTACGATACAAGGGGACAGATACAAACTCACACCTACGAGAGTGTTCTAATGATACTACTCTTCATCCGGAATGGTGGGTTCTTCATCTTCATGGGTGGTGTGCTTAGCGACACGCGCGGGCGTTGTCCAACTCCTTGTGGGTCTTGTGCAGCAGGAAGTCCAGGCATGCCACATAGTGGTTCATCTCTGGGTGCGGTGGCATGGTTATTGGTCTTCCCATGGGGTCATGTATGGGGTAGTAAAAGAAGCGAGTGTTCTTGATCTTGTTCACATTTTGTCCACACAGACGGGCAATTGCCTCTTGTATGGCTTTGGCTATTCCATCCTTCCAAGTGTTCCCCGTTACAGAAAACCAGATGGTTTCCAAAATTGGGGCTCCTAGCTTTACTCTCAGATCTGCAGTAACTTCCCACTGAGGTTGTCTTCTCGACTGATTATTGAGTGGTATTCCGAAGAACTCGGGATACGGGTGTCCTAAATATTCCACTAGTTGCTCCAAATCCTTCTCAAACATTAGGTCTCCTCCGTGGCCAAGCTGATAGGACTCACATTGGTACTCCATCTGTGAGCAGTTAGGATGAGTAAGTTAGAGAAGTGAGCAAGTGTGTCAAAATTTTATGTAGAATTATAAACAAAGTAGAGCATGGATTTTCTTATTTTGAAAAAGATCTCTCAAGGATAAGAGTGAGAATAAGTTTTCATAAATATTCACTTCATTGGTTTTGAAACTAAGTTTTTCAGACGTCCATTCTAACTAGGGTCTCCTAAGGTCAAACAATGGCTCTGATACCAACTTGTCAACACCCGGATTTTTAAGTCCAGATGCCTATTATGTCATACATCCCAATCCCAGGAATATTATTTTTGCGAGACATATAGTGGAAGCGAAGTAGCGGTTGCGGTCCATCTGTTCCACAGGCAACGGTTGACGTCAGGAGTAGTCCTAGTTATCATAGACGTCCTGCTGTCCATCTTCCGGGTTCTGGTACTCCTCTTCATAGTCTGGCCATTTGAATAGCCAGGGACAAAGCCATGAGTACTTTTAAACTCGCAAAATAATACTAGTGTAAGCACCAACAACTATAGTAAGGGGGTTCTAAGCTCTAGGTTCATTTGCATAAAGCCAGTTTTATTTCATAAGCATTTAGTAATAAAAGACTCTTCATTTGCCTAACTTACTCAAGTGGGAACATTAGTGTCATTCACACAACTCAGTTGTGATCAAGTAAAAGTCACCATTCATCTTTCAAGTTCAAGTCACAATTCATATGTCACATTTTTTAAAATGGTCTGATGACGGAACATTATGGCCTTTCCAACCGTCCATAACCGCGGACACGGCTATTCGAATAGGTTTACACTCTGCAGAGGTTGTACACTTGTGCCACAACTTTTGATTACATCCGTCAGGGATAGCCCTAATTCAGTATGCGATCATCAACCATAACCTTTCACTTACATATCCTAGTATAGGCACCTCTCCCCATGAGCTTGGCCTCCCAATGAAGACAAACCGTCAGCCTGAACTGCACAGGGCTTGGGCTGGACATTCACCTCATTTCACGTCATTTCACATCATTTCACTTTCAACGGAGGCAGCCTCGGCATAACCCCTATGACGCTTGTTTAGAGGAAACCCATACTAAAATACATAAACTTCCAGTTAAGCCCTACCCATAATCAGTATTGTGGGGGTACTCAAAAATTGGAATGTTATCGCATCCGAACCCAACCATCAATTTTTATCAAATTCATCATGTCATTCAAGTCACATTCACCTTCAAAATCTTTCAATAAAATGACTCATCATTCCAAGGTTTTCAAAGTCATTTCATTTCACATGTTCCCATCTAGAATAGTCAATTTTATTTGTTAGCACTAGCAACTAGTCATGAGGGGTGCTAACTAGCTTGTATTACTCTAGGCTAAATTTGATGCTCTTGTTCTACTCTATATCTAGACCAAGTGAATCATGAATCAAAAAGTAAACTTTGATAAACCAAAATCAAAAACTTGTAAGGTAAAAACTTGGGATGGGATCATTAAGCATAAAGTAGTAGGTAATGGTGCCTTGCTCTTGTAGAGCTTTGCACTAGGGTAACTTGCAAGAATATTAGCTTGCCTTGAGTGGTGTATTGATCAAAGTGGTCTTCTTCTTCCTGGAAGTAGACCTCCTCCTCCTGGTACTCTTCGGTACTAGCGTCTATAACGAGTACGAGTTATACAATCACCAAACAAAACTTAAGAGCTAGACTAAGCACACAAAATTTTCACACAAGCTATTCTAGCACATCACCACATTATTAACATGTTGGTTGACTTTTTTTCCTTTTAAGAAAAATAATTTCCTCTCATTAAAAATGTTGATTAAGGTTTCTATTTATTTCTTTGGAGAAATAATTTCCTCTCATTGAATCTTGTTAAGATTTAATTTCCTCAAATAATAAGGTATGAACACATGTTGACCAAGGTCAACACTTCATCTTTATTACTTGGGGAAAATGATTTAAATGAGGTATTATACCTCATGCAATTTAGCCCTAATATAGTAATAATTTAATATCATCAAATAATTCAATAGGAGATTATATAGACCAAGGTCAATACTTTATGTTGAATTACTTGAGACAAAGATTTAAATGAGGGAATACCTCTCATATGATTTAATAAATAGTTTTGGATAATTTAAATGAACTAGAAATGGCCACATAGCCATTATTTATTCTAACCCATGATCATATGAAGCAACCATGTCATATTTTTACATATTCAGATAGGCAATATGAAATGTGATTTTTGAGAGTTGGAATCAACTCAAAATGATTTATGGTTGATTTTTAATAAATGTTTGAAGTTTGAAAAGTCCCCTACTTGTTATTTTTACTACATTAATTCTACAATGAATCTAGTGTTGAGACCAGTGTAGTTATTTAGATAATTTCCTAAGCTTTCCAAATATATAAAATTTATTAAATTTGGCTCGGTAGATTTAATTCTATTTAAATTTGAACATAGCATCTCTGAGGAATTTGATTTAATTCGAAAAATTTAAATTCAAATGAATGGGCTCGCACGGGAAACGAAATTGGGCCAAACAGAGAGAAAGGAACGAGCCGGCCCAGCTGCACGTCTCGCGTGAGTGGGATGCCTGACAGTGGGCTCCCCTGTCAGCGGCTTATAACACGCGAAGCGGTAAGTTTCTTTCAGGGACGCACGATTAGAATCGGATCGAACGGCGCACAGTCGTCGTCATCTCCGGCGAGAGGCGAGCTTACTGGCGGCGTGGGTAGGGGGTCGGAGAGCTCACCGGCGCTCCGGCGATGATCGGTGATGTGTGCAGCGACGTTGTCGAGGACGGCGGTTCGCCTGGTACAAGTGGCGTCTCCAGGGGCGGCTCCTAGCTCCGGCGGCTTCTGCGGCGGCTCCACGGGCTCCGGCGGTGAAATTGGCTAGCTATGGATCAAATTGAGAAGCGGTGGTGCTCGAGGAGGGTCAAGGAGAGGAGGTAATGTGAGTGGTGTGCAGAATTTGGGAGGGGAAGGCCTCGTTTTATGGCGGCTGGGCGAGGCTGAGGTGCAGAGGTGAGGTCATCCATGGCGACGTCGCTACAGGGGCGCAGGGAGTTGGGCGATGACGCACGCTGGTCGGCGACGTCAGTGCGGTCACGCATGGCTTGACTGCGGGGAAAGCAAGGTAGTGACGAGCGCGGGATGTTGACGGAGGCTTGCAGTACTGCGGCGGACGTCGGTGACGGTGGCGTCGTCTACAGCGTTCCCGCGGTCTAATGGGCGTGTCTGGCGCGTAGATGGTGTCGTGGCGGAGCTGCTGGCGCGAGGAGAGAGCAAGGGGTGGCCAGGGTCAGTGGGGCAACGTCACGCTCTGGCGCGTCCAGGGCATGTCCGTGCGCGTCCTGACGTTTTTCTGGGCGTCACTGGGCGTGATCGTGCTGGCTCGTGGCGTGCTCCCCTTCGTTGAACACGGTGTCTAGCACGTTCAGGAGAGTGAGAGGAAGGTAGCTGACAAGGTTGTGCACGGTAGAATTGAGTGGAGAGAGGAATGGCATGGTGGGGTGGTGTCATGCCACGGCATGGTCAAATGGTGATGATATCATGTACCACATTGTGTCTCTGGTGCTTGGCATGAAGCAAGGGGGACAGGAGAGGACTCATGATGACATATGGTCGATGGTTTAGGCAACAAACCACTGGATATTAACATGTGTGGAGTTGGCAGCAATGTGCACACCAGGTGCTCGATCAAATGGCCGCAAGAAAAGAATTTTCTAATTTTGCAATGATTTTTGGTGGAGTTGATTCATATATTATTTGGCACACAATGGTGGTGGTGTGCAAAATGAAGTTGGTTTGCAAAATTTCAAAATGGGCATAATCTTGAATCTGTTTGAATGTTGCTACTTTGCTTGATGATAATTTGAAATCTAGCAAGAGTTTGCAGGGGTGTTCTTTACCAAAGTTGTTCACCTTGATGAGGTCTTAGATGAGGTGCAAAGAGTTGAGATTGTTTGGTTTAAAGTCTTTTAATACAGAGGCTCAAAGTAGGTGTCATGATATAAATGGCAGTTTTGACCATTATCCTATGTGAGCTCAATTTGAATTCTAATTTGATTGGATTTGAGTTTCTTTGATTCAAAAAGTGTTCTTAAGTGTTTAGTAACATTATCCAACCAATGGCACAAGCCAAATTGGCCTAGGTTGTGATTTGGTAAAAATGGCCGTAAGCACATGTATGTGATGATTTGGATTTTTCTTATATCTTTTCCTTCTCTCTTATTGATCATAAGATCATTGTTTTGGGTTGCCTGAGTGTGAGGTTGAGTTGTTCAAGAGTTTCAAACATTGTTGGTAAGGTAAATAGGGCATAGAACTATATTTGCAAGTATAGCTATATGCCCACATATGCCTCTCTTTTTATTTTGTTTTATTTTCTTGGTTTCTCCTTGGTTTTGAAAAGGGTAGGGTTTAGGGTTTTGGCACATTGTCAAGGATTGTAAACACACATCATGGCAATAACACAAGGATCAAGCATGAGCACTATGCATAGCACATTAAACAATAAAAGTTTTTGTTGGTTCCTATTTTTGAAATAAGGAAATTTATTTTTCTTCTTTGTTTGAAAAATTGGGATGTTAGAATGATCTGTTGCTGCTTGTCCCCATCGATCTGGCGGAAGTGGCATGTTCCGGAAGGCTCCGCTGGCGCTCCACTAGGCATTCTATGCATGGAGTTTGCCGGGTCGGGTGGGATTCGATCGTGCGCACCTGTGTTTTACTCTGGCTGTTTGGTTTCAGAGAGAGCATCTCGAAGCTTTGTTGGATGTTAATATCATGGAGCATGTTCTTGTTCCGTGATGCTGGCGAAGAATGACATGGAAGCTGAGATCTGAAGTCTAGCAATGGCGGCTCGAGTCTTGATGGTTATGAGAAATTGTCTTGGTGATTTGTGATTTGGAGCAGCGCCATGCAAGCGGGGGCGACAGAAGGTCATGGTCCTACCAATCCGGGTGAAAACTCAAGGTCTGGCCTTAGTTGGTTGTGTCTGGCAATGGCCTTGTTGGAGGCATTGTTTTGAGAGCAAGGACTTTTTCAGGGTGAAAACCTAAGATCTATGATCGGGCGATGACGGTGTTTATGCATTGTTTTCTTCTTGGAGGCGTCGCTTTTGAAGAAGCTGGACTTCAGGTGCTGTCTTGGTGGTGTTAGTACTGTTGTTTCAATGAATGAATCAGTATAGAGGAATTTTTCTTTTTTTGCAATTCTTCTTTTTTTCGGCTGTGTATATCCGTACTGCCGTTAGGGTAATGCATTGTTGCAGAGGCTAGACGTATCTTCACGATAATACAATCTCTACTACTTAAAAAGACTAAAGTGGTTCCTTATTCTGCCAATACGTTCCCCCTCTCCCCAGTTTGGTCGTTCTTTGGTCGTCCACCTCCCCTCACTTTGTCCCCCACGCGCGCAAATGGGCCAAGCCCAACAGATTTGAGGAATCGGCTCGCAGTCCATGTACACCGCGCACCACACGCGGACCTCGCCCATCGCAACGCCGCCTCCCCCAGCGTCCGCCGCCGCCGCGCCGGGCGAGAGCGCCATGGATGGTGCTACCGTGCGAGCGCGGCATGTCATGGTACTCCATCGTCTTGGGCCATCTCCGCCGCTGATTAGAAGCCATCTGTTCGCTCCTCGTCTCCTCTCTTTCAGCATCACCGCCACCGCCAGTACCGGCCGTCTCCGCCGCCGATTGGCGCTGCCATGGAGCAGCCGGACTACGCTTATTCCCCATCTACTCCCTCTCTCGTTCTCGCTGTCGCCACCGCCCAGTACTGCCGCCTCGCTATTCTGCTGCTAACCCTAGCCGCCTCTACCCAAGATGAGGAGATGCCTTCGATCGCAGCCATCGTACATCGGAATCTACATGAGCGAAGGTTCAGCAGCGGAGGGCTACATGGGGCATCACCATCCTCCATAGCAGACGTGATGAGCAGCGGGACGGTCGGAAGGAGTTCCTTCGAGTCCCCGGCCACATCTCCGGTGAGCCATGTCTGGCGGCGGGTGCAACGTCTGTACAATCTGGATCTCACGCCGCTCGAAGCGGTCGCCTTTTTCAGGTACGCACGACTTACACAATCCCCACCTCTTATTTTTGCATACAGGCCTAAACTAGCAGGCATCTTCTCACGTAATACAACAGCAAGCAAAGTGCAGATGTTAGCCAACGGATCAACTGTTGGAGATCTTCGCCAACGTATTATTTTTATTTGGTGATTCCTATGGAGAGGAATTTGATGATGCACGTTGTTTCTTTGGAATATCTATGACACTAAATTTCAGATTATCTCCATATACGATGCTTGAACTTTTAATACCAAGTATCCAGATTTTATCAAAATCATCTGTAATTGGAGTGTATTAGTTTTCATTCATAAGTCTAGCTATTGCAAGATTTCATTTTGTTGCCCATTGCCCATGCGAAAAATAAGCTACATGTATCGCGTGTACATAGTTGTGCAGGTAGCTTACTTATATCTATCTCACAAGAATGCAATCCAAATGAATATTAGATGTTCATGATTAACTACTAGCATGACATGCTGAAATTTATTTTATGCTCCAATTCAGTCTTTGATGAGTATCTGCTCTGTTTTGCTGTTGGATTAATGAAGTTCAGAAACTGATATATATTTATAATTTTATGAGTATCTGGCTGCCGTCAGTCTCCTCGTCGCCGCCTGTACCTCCAGACTATGTACTGAAAATGAATTTAGTTGTTTGTGATGCTTAGTCTCACTAGAACATGCATTTTTGCATTTTGAACTTACGTTTTATGTCTCTGACTAGATTAATTCAGAAATGCATCATATGTTGGCTGATAGGTTCTTAAATTTCCATACTGACCTTCAAAGGAAATAGAATCATGGATGATTGGACTGGAAGTTACTTACTGGATCCGGTCCGTCTTATATCTGCTATTGGGCGAGTGCTTAATTGTGCAGATGTTTCTTGGTTTTGGAGTCCACTTTCATTGTCAAAATAAATCTATTTGGTCACATTATATAAATGCTTTGGTTCTGCTAGCTTCTGGTAATATGGTAAAAGCCTAACTTATGCGGAAAACAGAACCGCTAAATGAATTTAATAGTGTAGATTTATTTGGGATTTAGGGTTTTCATTAGTTAGTGTATTTACCCGGGAGATCAGCCAGGTTTACTGTTACGAATTGTTGCAGATTTTTCAAGTTACTGATGTTCTCTGATTTATCTTGTTAGCAAGGCTGGCATGCACTTTGGGGAGGCATATGTGAACATCGAAGAGCTTTGTGCACTTCATATGCGAGCGTCAGTTTGAGCTTTGTGCACGTACGGTGGCAGAATGCCCTTTGGCTTTGACGATGCATGATGAAGCGATGACTGTCAGGTGTAAGCTATCAGCACAGATTTGTTCATTGGAGACGATGCTACAGTTTCCACATAGGTGTGTAACACAGTCCACGTCCTTAGGAATCTCATAGAATGTTTGTAAAATAGCTTTTCTATGTACTCCTCTTATACACTATTGATTTTAAGATCTATGGTCAACTGAAAAAACGTGAAGAGTCCGGGCATTTACTTTGCATTGGATGTGATTATGATTTGCCTGGCTGTTTAAAAGACTAAGTGAATAAGAAGACAACCAGACCATGCTTGCAGCACTGTTAGTTGTGCTGTTGTGGATCATATGTCGTCACCATTCTCAAGTGTTATTGAAGGAGGTCCTTCCAAGGCAGAAGCTAGAGGTTAGCAATACATGGGTTACCATTTTCTTCATGGCGCCTTGTGTTGTTGGACAGTAAGCTGACATACAAGTACATGAGCTACATTTGCCTTGGATTACGAGTAGAGTGAATCATGCTGTCGAATAATTATTCTTCAGAAGCAAAGCTAGCGTCCTTGTCTTCCTAGAAATATGATTGTTCATTATCTTGAGTAAGACACAATTACTTATGTTCTTGCTTTATATCTCTTGTCATTGTTTATACTCTTGGGATAGCTTTTCTTAAAAATTACTTGAAGAGTAATTGTTTTGATTTGTTGTATTTCAGTCGTGAAGATTTAACTCTATTTTCTTAATTCGGTTTTTCAGTTGCGAAGATCAAGGATTGAATTCCAGTTTCTACAGACACAGTAGCCATCCATCCTCGCCCCATGTGCTCCGCCCAACAAGGTATGAGCTCCCTTTATGTTTAGAAATAGGGTTGATTTTCTTGGAATTTTTCAGTACTACATATAATATTGGCATTGCATGTTATATGTACATGTTTATTTGGTTAACCATTCACCGAGTGCATGCAATATTTTCCGTCCCACGCGGCGGCGAGGATGGAGGCATAGAAGGAGCGTGACGGTGCGGGCTCGCAGCCCTACCTTTCCGATTCGCCTCCTTATCTGTAGTGGCTGCCACTCAATCAATCTAACCTGCACAAATCGGAATATAGTGGCAGCATTGCATGAACGGGTGAATACATGTAAGATGTTCTATCTCGTTGTATACGTACTGTCGAGTATAATTTATGTTAGATTATCTTTGTAAGACATGTAAGTTTGGGTTATATGATTCGTGCTCTCTGAATGACAACATGGTTTTGTTTTTTATTAGGTATCTGATCCTCTATGAGTTCATTAACTACACGAAAAGCTATACATGAATGTTTACACCACCATGCAGCACTTATCGGGACAGGAAGCGTCTTTTGACAGGACATCTGAAATTAAAATGTGTGTGATATAAAAAGGCTTCTACATGACTATATGATTTGCTGCATGAGACCAGATGATTCTTCTGGTTAATGCATTTGTGAGAAATCCAAGAACAAAGGAGAAACTGGTATTCAGGGTTAGCCAGCCTCATGGATTACTTCCAACAACATCCGGAGGTACAACAATCGTCTACTAATTAAACATAAGTATTAATGCTCTACTCCAGTAAGGCTAATGGTCTAAGTTTGGTTGGTCGAGACTCGAGAGACTATGCAAGCGTGGAGATTGTGCGCCCCGCGCTATGCCATGCTCTTGCAGATTTTTGTACCAACTATTACGACAACATTGCCATTTATCTCAGGAATAATAAAAGCTATAATTACGTGTACATCTGCTTTTAGTGTGTATGCTCGTAAGCATTTACCAATATTTGTTTGCATCACATTAGTTAAGAATGTTTTTCATTGGGTGGGTCATAAACATCACTGTATTTGCTTAGGTTTCCATTCATAGTGTGATTACATCATATCATTTCTGGATGAATTCTATTTATCTCAGTTTAGTGTTCATACTTTGTATAAACATCGGTGCTAGATGACCTAACATTCAATTGTTGCACTTATGCTAAAATACATTGTTGTCTCCGTCCTTTTGGCCGTTGCCTACTCTTGGCTGTTAGATAATTTAAAAATATTTTGGTCAGTATGCTTGCTCAACTATTTATTTATTTCCAGGGTGCAGTATTACATATTTTGATTGATTACCAAGTGTTGGTGTACTATACTCTTCAGTTCTTCAGAACTTTAACTCGAGTGAGATTCTCTGAAGAAAAAAGTTAAGGAGACAATACTCAGTATCTACTTCAATCTCAATTATAAACACAAGATGTGTGTGTGTTGTCAAGTGCAAACCTCTGGAGATTGATTTCACTATCATGCAATACTTAAGGATCAAGGTTTGTGGTTGATACATTAAAATTCTGCTCTTTTACTTATGGTGACATCCCAATGTAAATGGATCATTAGGTTTGTTATGTGCACTACCATGACCTCCATCGATAATGGTACCATCTTCTATAGTTTTATGGTCGTCAGTTGAGTTCTGCACACATAATAACAATGAAGGTGCAGTGCTGCAGTTGAAGGTTGAGGTGAGTGGCACACAAAGGAGGAGCGAATAGAAATGGAGGCAAAGCTGGTATATATATTTCTTTTTAAATTTGGGATAACGCTAGAGTGACTGGAGTTGGGTAATGTTGAGCCACCGCGCCTACTATATATATGTATAGCAGGACATTGGAATATCTTTCGCGAAATTGATTGAGATATGTTCAAATTTATGAATTCATGTGTCATGTGTCATGAATATTGATTTTGTTTCTTCTCTGGGGTTTTGAATCTGATCCTAATATGGAATGCTGGCGTTGCAACTTTCTATCGATGGATGTTGTTTTACTTATATATGAGATGTTGGAGGGATCTTGCTGAGAAGACATTTGCACAACAACACATGAAAGATTATACCGATAAAGACTAAAAACCAATGTCGACACTTCGATGTTTTGCTCAAGGAAAGGGTATATGAATGAGACGTCCTGTAAATATTTTGGATGTGGTGCATGATGTTATACAAGAAAATGTTTTATATGCTTTTTTGTTTTTTTATCCCGTAGCAACGCACGGGCATTTTTACTAGTCAAAATCAAAATCTAAAGTACGAGATAGACACTCCACTCGCTTTTTATGCAACTGGGCTTCTACCACACAGAAAATCTTAGAAGAGTAACGCTTCTCTAGATCACAAAGCTCTCAAACTACCGCACTGCTGCCAAGGCCACGAAATTTCAGACTGAGTACCAGATCAATAGGTATTGCCACCTTCTTCGGTGTACCTTCTTAAAGCATCTCCAGCCGCGTCCCCTAAAGCGTTCCCCAAACGGTACCGGATTGAGCGTTTGAGGGACGTATTTCGTTCGTGCCGTGTTTGGGGGACATCGCTCCCCAGCCGCGTCCCCCAAACGCCGCTCCCAAACATTAAAATAATCTCTTTTTGTTTTTGTTTGCATTTTTTATTTCAATAGAGAGAAAAAACATTCCACAAACTAATACATAATTGGGCGGAAATTCGTCTTGGCTCCCGGGAGCATTTGCTCCCGGATTTTTGGGGAGCAAATTTTGTTTTTCAAAACTTTTCAAAAAATTCCGAAAAAATCATGCACGTACCTGAGCATGGCACGCACCACCTTGTGAAATTTCGCTGCGAAATGTCATCGTATGCGTCCTAGGCAAAAATGACAAATTTCCAGATCTGAGATTCATATTTTTGGATCTCATTTCATGTCAGAAATTTGTCATTTTTGTCCAGGGCGCATACAATGACATTTTGCAACGAAATTTTACACGGTGGTGCGTGCCATGGTCAGGTACATGCATGATTGTTTTTGGAATTTTTTGACAAGTTTTCGATTTGTTTTAATTTTTCGAAAAAACCGGGAGCAAATGCTCCCGGGAGCCAAATCGCCGCTCCCATAATTGGGAACATGGTTTAAAGACATAGTTTAGAACATAGTTTACACGAACTAATACATAGTTTGAACCATGGTTGACATAAATTTAAAACATTGCAAAATAACGAAACCTAACTAGTGTTGGCATCGAAGATTTCGTGCGTTCGCTGCCAAGAAAGAACACTCACAGCACTCCCAGTCATCCAAACTGGAAAATCCAGCTGTGACGGTGCCCTGTTGGTTCTTTCGAGGAAGAACAACCAGAAACCTCCGTGCCTATTTTCGCTGCGAAGAAACAACACTCAGTCATCATCCTCCTCGGTGTTGTCGCCGTGGTAGTGTCGGCGGCAGCGCGTCTCGTCGAACACCTTGACGCTCATGCCCCCCTCGCCAAGGTAGGAGAACATGAGCATGAAGCCGGCTTCGAGGTGGTGGTAGCGCGGGAACTTCTCCCAGCCGATGTGGAGGTACATCTTGCCGCGCGCGTCGTAGATCACATCCACAATCCACCGGCAGAAGCCGCAGGCAGCCTCCCGCAGATGCAGCGAGCCCGGCTCGTTGCAGGCGACGAAGTCGGCGAACGTGTCCGGCAGCCTTTGGATGCCGTGTGGGTTGCCCTTGAGGACGAAGACGAACTCGAACATCACTTGCCGCTGCTCCACCTGCAGGTCGGACGATGAAGATGACGGCATCGCAGGCGACGGCGAGCGTGCAGCTGCCGCGACCACGACCACGGCCGCGACCTCGGCCTCCGCCTCTACCAGCCATGGCGTCGACTCTTGAGATGGTGGCGGCTAGGGTTGGGGAGAGAGGCGCTAGGGTTTGTGTGTGAGAGGACGACGAGAAAGCGGCCCTTTTTATAGGCCGGGGAGGCGGGGGAGCGGTGGCGCTCATTAACGCCGGCACACAGAGCTAGGCGCGACGAGACGCTCCGCTGCGCCTCTACGGGAACTGCACTGTCGCTGTGCGCCAATAACTTCCGTCGCGAGGTAGGTGACGGTTAGGTTAAACTTCAATGTGCCGCTGACGCATCGGGTCCGCGCCTCGTCGCCTCGCTTTTCGTTGTGTCCGGCGTCCCCGAAGCGTCCCCTGTGTAGCGGGGACGGGCTCGGGGCGCCGGACACCGTATCAGACTGCGCCGGACAAAAAGAGGCTTTAGAGCACGTAGTTGGAAACGTTTTTTGTCCGACGCGCCCCATAGCCCTTTGGAGGACGCTTTGGGGGGCGCGGTTGGAGATGCTTTTACGCTGCTTCTTCTCCATCGGTGGGGCACACTTTGGCCGAGGAGGGGTTCCGCCCCACTTCTCATACTCCTTGCCACCTTGCTCCTGCTCCTGCAGCTCCAGCTAGTGTGTCATTGGATTTTTTTGACCCCTCCCGGTACTACAATTGTTAGGGCAGCTATAATCTGGTGAGACTGCTCTGTGTTTAGTTCCACCTCGCTTACAGGAAGAGGATGCGACCAGCTTATAACGGAGAGTTTCTCTCCTCCCTTCAATCCAGGCTTTTGGGATGTAGTTGGCTCTCTATTTGTTGCTGGCCGTAAGCGTATATACATCTGAACTTAGGCAGACTGCTGGGCTTAGCAACATAACCCTGATATATGTACACTTGGGTCTTGGGTGTTAACTTTTGAGCCCACAAATGAACACACAGTTACAAAAATTGCGGCATGTACAGAGCAAGGGGAAATGATCTCTACAAGAAGCTAAATCACCCAATGGCATGGCATCCGTGTCTAGTGTAGCTACCTCCCTTGAAGCATTGTGACAGTGAGATCGCAGGCGGAGTAGGACTCGTCGCCCCTCTCCCTGAACGTGTCCCTGTCCGACGATGTGCACTGCAAGGTGAAGGTGGGCGGCCTGGGCATCGGCAGCAGGGAGCTGTCGCTTCCCAGCGCCAGCACCACGTATGGGATGTCCGGCCGGTCTCCGGCGTGGTCCTGCACGCACAGCAGCGCCATGTGGATGCACCTGAGCGCCTCGCGCGACGCCGACGCCGACGCCGAGCTGGACGCCCGGATCAACGGGTCGATCAGTTGTTCTCCCTTGTCGGCGTTCCACATCTGCCACGCCTGCACATAAGCATGTCAGCAATAATGTTCAGAGAAGAAGAGTATATCACCGCTGACGGTGACGACTGATAAGGATGCCAGGAGCTTACGTAGCCTACGATGTTGATCGAGCCCTCCATGTGGTGGAAGCTGCTGTTCTTCTGGCCGGTGATGATCTCGAGGATGAGGATGCCGAAGCTGTACATGTCGGACCTCACCGAGAAGAGGCCCTCCATCGCGTACTCCGGTGACATGTAGCCTCTGAAGACAAATGGGAACAAGAACATTCAGCAAAATGCGCACGGGACATCCACTACTGCTGTTGTCTCTGCGAGCGCGTAGTAATAATGTACTTACAGCGTGCCGACGACACGGTTGGTGTTCTCTTGGTTCTGGTCACCGCCGAAGATCCTGGCCATGCCGAAGTCGGAAATCTTGGGGTTCATGTCGCGGTCCAGGAGGATGTTGCTGGCCTTGAGGTCGCGGTGCACGACGCGGAGCCTCGAGTCCCGGTGGAGGTACAGGAGCCCCCGCGCGATCCCTTCGATGATGTGCAGCCTTGTCTTCCAGTCCAGGAGCCCTCGCCTAGCCGGGTCTGATCGATAGAAGCGCATTGTCAGAGTTCAGGCTTAATTGCAACTTTTTCGTTCCACAACCAGTCTGATGCATACACGTACCGAAGAGGATGGCATCGAGGCTCTTGTTGGGCATGTACTCGTACACCAGCATCTTCTCGTCCCCCTGGATGCAGCACCCCAGGATCCTGACCAGGTTGCGGTGCTGCAGCTTGGAGATGAGTATGACCTCGTTCTTGAACTCCTCAGACCCCTGCCCGGAGCTCTTCGACAGCCTCTTCACCGCCACCTCCTCGCCGCCGGGAAGCGTCCCCTTGTAGACAAGGCCGAACCCTCCCTCCCCGAGCTTGTTGGACTCACGGAAGCCGCCGGTGGCCACCGCCAAGGTCTCCAGGGCGAACAGCGGCAGCTCGCTGTTCTCCGCATCCTCGTGGTCTGGCTGACTAGGCCCTGAGAATTCCTTCTTGGCTTCCCTGCCAGAATGCAGCATCAACGAGGCTCCCGTCTTCTTTTTACCGCCGCCAACACCAAGTTTGTCTGCACAAAATGTACCAAATTAGTTAACTCTACCTGTCATGTTCTGTGCTGACCTGAACGTAAGAAACTTGTTTTGCAAATCGTTGAAATCGTCTGTGTGGGAGTTCAGGATTGCTTCTTAATTCAGGTACCAGATCCTCACCTCTGATTCTTCTGCTGCATTTGCATAGAAGGAAGCCGCACGCTGCCAGTACAAATGCCACGACGATCACTACGCTAACAATAACCTTCGTCCATCGCCTCCGTTTGGAGCCTGAATCTGGTCAGGTAAAAGAAAACTATCAGCCATGTGCAGTAGCCAATTCTCTACAGTGAAGAAGAATACAGTTATGTGCTGTATCCACGAATCTACCGGACCACGACAGCAGAACATATCAAGAATTTGACCAATGTTTCAACGGTCAGCTTCGTGCAAGGCGCAAACCATGTGCGCCCGTGTAGTCATCCAAAGCCGCACATGTACTTAGATAAAATAATATGAAAATGTCACCACTAATGGTCCGTCAGAGGTCAGACCATGAGGCATGTTCCATGTGTGCTACACGCAGTATACTGATACTGATAGTGTATAACCCATGTTACGGCCGGATTCATCCAAATCTTCTTTAAGATAATGAAGGGACAAAGCCATGTTAGGTCTTTTTCATGAAGCAGACACATGACAATGTTTTTCTCTTTGTTTCTATTTTTGCCCTTTTTAAAATGCCCTAGTTGATGGAGAATTTAGAATAGGTAGTTGTCGGAACAAGCTTTGACCCTTCCTCTCAGAAGTCAGCATCTCGCATAAACAGCTTGCATATATTCACAAGTCGGTATCATTTTTATTCTCCTTTCTCAGGCGTTCGAATATGAAAATCCGCTAACTCTTCTGGTTGCCGTAATGCGTTACAGAATAAAAACAGGTGATAAAGCATAATGGAAATCACTGTCAAAAAAAGCATAAGGGAATGGACAAAGCCTCCTAGTTTTTTCACTCTTCACGGTAACTGTTTACCAGTCCAAATTCGCAACCATCTTCTACTCGATCCCCGACAGATTGTGGAGAATTTTATTCCGTTTGACTGCAGAATGCACCGCAAGATGAGACCCCAACAACTCTGCATGCATTTACACTAGATAACTACTAAGCTGCTGTCTTTTCCATTGCCAGTTTCCGCTTAATTTACTGAGTTAGACTAGTACTGTATTAATCAAAGATTCCAGTGGTTTTTTCATTCTTGTCGAATTCTCAACATGGCTAAAGTCGTACTGACGAAGGAACAAAATGTCGTTGTTTTGTTTTACAGGCCAAGTACAGTGACTGGTTTTTTGGGATGTAGCCAAGTCAATTAGGGATGTCTTGGCAGAAGTGGGCAACAAGACGAACACTTTCTTCAGTACGCATCTAGCAGGTATTTCCTGAAGAACCAAGCAGTTTTCTACCTACTCAGTTTTCCAAACCTAATTCAGAAGTACCAACCAAGTTAAGAAATGATGCTGTAGGAAAACGTACCTAATAGAGAAGCAGGGACCTTGATGTAGAGGTCATACCCTTCTCCAGGTCCAGGTCCAGGGCCGGTGGGGAAGCGGTAGATGTCCACCAGCTCCTGGCTCCAGGTCAAGCACCCGGTGCCGCTGCTGTAGCTGTACGCGTCGCACGTGCAATTGGCCAAGCACCACCGCCGGCACGAGTCGGCGCTGCTCACCGTCCATTCCCACGCGGCGTAGTTGGGCAGCTTCACGCCGGAGAGCTCGGCGAAGTCGTCGCCGCTGCTCATGCTGACATTCCTCTCGCTGCACGTCAGCTGGGCTCTCCTCACGCACCCCACCCCTTCGGATTTCTGCTCAAAACCTGCAAGTTTACATAATTAGTTAAGCAATGTGCAATCTGATTGTAGGCTTGTAGCACCGTTGATCGTTTTGTGAGGAGTGTTCAGTTCTGTACCTTCGAGGCAGGTGCAGACGGCCTGGCCATGATCGCCGGAGGAGCACTGGGCGTTCTGGCCGCATACGTTGTAGTCGTGGCACGGGATGCTGGGCTGCGACCAGACCACCTCCCAGTCGCCTGTGGCGTCGAGGAGCATGAAGGAGGTCTCGGTGCCGTTGGGCTGGAGCACGAACCTGTAGAGCGAGGAGTTGAAGGTGTTGAAGGTGTAGGACATGACGCCGTTGCTCTTGGACGGGTCGCCGGAGAGCTGGAACCCGTACAGGTTCAGCGCCCGCCACGGGATGCCCACGAAGTTGTTGTTCGCCCATTGCCCGGACCTCCAGAACGTGGTGTTCTCGCCGCCGTCCTGGCCGCTGCGCCATATGTAGAGTTGCGCCGACCCGAGCGGGTCCTGCCCGAGCGTGAAGTTGCCGGGGGCCGGGTCGTCGGGGCTTCTCCACGACTTGAACAGCGTCTGCGCGACCACGTCGTCGTTCTGCCGCTCCAGCGTGATTCTCATCCCGGGGACGAATGTGTCCGTTGGGTAGTCGAAGCTCTGCCACAGCTGTACCGCCTGCGAGTCGCTGCCTCCATTCAGCACGAGGTTCCCGTTGTCCTCGACGGTGAGCGTAAAGTTCCCCGCCGACGAGGACGTGCCCGTCCGCCACACGACGCGCTGCCCCTCTAGCACCTGGAGATCGCCGGATTCCGTCACGGTAGCGGAGTATGACGAGGCAGCCGCGCTCACTGGCGCGTCGCGGTTGGCCACCCACTGCACCGTCTGCTCCACGGCTTTGGCGTACTGGACCCCGAGGTACATCCGCGACCCGTCGCCGCCGCGAGGCGTGAAGAAAGAGAGGAGGAATGCGCCGTTGGACGAATAGAGGGTGGCGTTGCCCACCAGCGACTGACCTTGCGACAGCGTCGTCGTGGCAGCGTCGACATGGACGCCCACATAGAGGAGGAAGATCAGCAACGCGAGAGCTTTAGAAGTAGCACGAGGCATCGATAATGGCGGCTGGGTTGGAGAGCTGGCTTGTGTTCAAGACATCAAAGGGGGTCGTCGGGGGAGAAGAGGTGGTAATGGCTTCCTCGGACGTGGATATATCAAGTGTGCGAGCCGCGTGGGGATTGGGGAAAGCAATTAGGCCGCATGGTTTTGAATGTGATTTAATTAGGTTAATCCTCTCTAACTGATCAGGTTAATTTGTCGTGGTTCGAGTGCGACTAGACTGAAAAGTGGTGTAGAATTATGGAAAGGAAAGGGCTGCGAAGCTCCGGCCTCCGGGTTCACATGCATTGTTTGGGACTGAAGACGGCGCCAGATTGCCGTTGACATACCTACCAGTTAAATAATGATGGAAAGATGGTTCACGTTTTTTTTTTGACGTGAAAAGATGGTTCACGTTGATGAGCAACGGCTAATCTACGGGAGATTGAGGCTCTAGCTAATTATGAAAAATGTATGTGTATCTTACGGGTAGGTCTGTTATTTTAGAGTAATCCAGATGTTTTTTCATCTAACGAGTAGACCTGGATTTAAATATAAAGTACTTCCTCCGGTCCCTCATCATAGTGGGAAGTATACGATACCATCTCTAATTCATGGTTTTTTTTTTTTTGGGAAATCTCTAATTCATGGTAAAGTAGCATACTTTCACTATATTTATTAATTGGTAAAATCTCAATGCAAAATTGTGTAGAAGGATACCACATTAAATTTTCCCCGTCTTTCGAATTTCATTTCCTCTCTATTCATTTTAGAACTAAGTTTTACTTTCTTTACGTGATTTCTATGGTACCTCCGTTGTTTGTGTCATCAGCTTTCTGTATGCACAAAATAAATGATCCTCCCTCTATCTCAGTTTACTAGGCATGTACGTGTACCTAGGTCGTCGATTTGATCTATGTAATATAAATTACTCCCTCCGTTTCTTGATATAAGGTGTATAGTTTTTGGCACGGAAATTAAGAAAATGCATGTGGAGAGAAAATTACACAAGGTTTTGGCAAGATTGATCATGGACAATTGACGTGATAAAATAGAGGAGTTTTCAAAAGATAAGAAAACACAAGAAAATCAAAAAAAATACACACAAGCTACCCAACACAATATACCTTATATTTTGGAGAATTTTCTTAAAAAACTATACACCTTATATCTAGAAACTAAGGGAGTATATAACACAAAAATTATACCATTAGAAAGTATAAAACCTATAGTTTCTAATAGTATATTTTTTGTAATATATATCTTATATTAAGTTAGTCAAATTGACGACCTATGGATACACGTAGAACCAGTAAACTGAAATGGAGGGAGTGTTACGACGCCAAAGTTTAACTTGCACTATAGCTAGTATAATAAAACTCCAACACTTATTATGGAATTGAGGGAGTGGTTCGTACCTTGGTTGGCTTGTAAAAGGGATAATCTATTGGTTTGGCTTGCACTTACGAGAGACTTTTGCCACTATATACTTATTATGTAGCAATTCCTGCCACACTCCTTCCTCGGATAGAAGTTTAAATAGCCACTTGCTAACTAAGCATCCTTTGGTCAATAAATAATGTCCCACTTTGTTAGTCTTCAGCTCATCACTTTGCCATGACGTGTAGAAATCCAATCTTTTCCGTACCTTTTAGAGTATCCCAAAGAAAAACAAGAGGAACATTGGTAGACTAGTTAGAACATAGTTTATTAAGGCCATAACGTCTTCGTATGAGAGCATTTTGTCTAACCAAGATGCTAGTTTTCGTTCAAAACGATCCTCCACCGGCTTCCATTCTATGTTAAGCGGTTTCCTAAATGAATAGGGATGCCTAAATATTTTAAAGGTACAACAAGTAGTTCACATCCAAAGATGTTTTTGTAGTCATTGTCGACATACATAGCCTTACCAAAACTAAAAGTCTTGCTCTTAAAAAGTTTAATTTTCAACCTAGATAGTTGTTCAAAAAACTTAAAATCAACTTCATATTTACGAAATTCGCTAAATCGTGCTATGTAAATAAGATAGTATCATCCGCATATTGCACAACAGAAATCATTCTCTCAACTAAATAAGGAACTAAAGATCCAATCTTACCATCCTCCTTTACCCTTGCAATAAGGATGACCAACATATCATCGACGATATTAACCGAAATTGGAGACATCAGAATCCCCTTTCAGAAGAAAATAATGTACAATATCATTGTTGACTTTTATGCCTACACTTCCACCCTGAACAAACCTAGCTACCCACTCGCACCACTGTGGTGGGAAACCCTTAATATGCAAGGCTTGCTGAAGGAAAGACCATTTAACTTGATCATACGCCTTTTCAAAATCAATTTCAAAACTTTATCCCATCCATAATAATCCTCCCATGTATGAAATTTGATTGACTAGGTCGTACTACAACCGCAGTTGCTCTATTAGTTCTAACTTTAGTGAAAACTGTGAAACTAAAATTGAGTAAAAAAATGGGCTTGTATTGCTTAATTCTATTCACATCTTCCTTCTTAATGATGTTCCATAACTTTTGATAGAACTCGCCGGAAAACTGTCAGGACCTCGAGCTTTATTATATTTCATTTGAGATATATTGCTTCAAACAATTGCTCTTCTGTAAAAGGTGATGTGAGAATAACACAATCCTCCTCATTGAGTTATGAAATATCATGAGTGACTTCTTCACTCATGCTAATTTTTTTGGAACCGATGCATCAAATAAAGACGTATAGACTTTAAGGTTCTCTTGACACACAATAATCCGATCATCTTGTCCAAGTTGAAAGATACTTTTCTTTCATATTTATACATGATTTATTGTAAAAAAAAAGTGATGCAATGGTTGGAAATTGCTTATAGGTAGCACTGTAACATTGGTGTTGCATCTCATGTAAAGGCCACTGGTATAACCGGTGGCGTGTCATTTCCTGGTATGTCACCATTAATACCATACCAGTAGCATGTCAAGAAAATAGACAAGTCACAAGTGTGTGGGACCCACATGAGCAGCTGGACAGAAAATCACTAGTGTGGATTTTAATTGCAATGACACTAACATTTTTTTAGGAGTGGTATGGAGTTGTGACACAATACTAGATATCATACTATTTAGTAATTATTAATAAAACATATTTAAATTAACTAAAAAATAAGAAAAAATAGGGGAGAGGGGAGAACCGGCCACGTACGCACGGAACACCACATGTTCCCTCTCACTTTTTTTTTCTTTCTTTCTCTCCACCTAATAACTCCACACACACCCTGTCGCCCCTTCTTTGATGTCCACCATGCATGCCTCCTCTGTCCCTCCTCTCGCCGCCATCATTGCTGCCCCCTCACTCCCCCTCTCCTCGCCGCTGCCCTTGTGCCTCTGCTGCCCATTACCTCTGCTCTCTTCCCATGTCTGTGTCACCAATCTCACCGGGGCCTCCGCCTCATGTTCAAGTTCACGGGGATATAGATTTGGGTTCTTATTATGTATAAAAAATTCATTGTTGGGGCTTCCCCTACCGTATTCCTTTTAAAAACAAGTTTCCGCCACCCCATCCACATCGTCACTTGTCAGGTGCCCCTTCCTCTTCCTCTTTTTTGCTAGTTTGTTGAGATGGTTTGGATTAATTAGATTATCATTGCTGAATTATATGATTTGGAGATGCATTTGTAGTGTTGATTTTTTTTTTGCTAGTTCATTATAGTTATTCTCTAGAACTTCTAGGTATTGTTATATGATCTGGTGGAGCTTTTATAATTTCTAGTTACATTTGTATGATTTGGCGGAGCTTGCGTAGAATTTGGTGTTTTTTCTTAGGTGGATTATTTTGTAGAATTTGGTATAATGTTTTAACTTGATTTTAGATGATATATGTTTAGAATTCGTGGAATTTGGTATATTGTAGCTAGTATCTAGTTTGTGCAGATAAAAATTATGTGTAGACTTTGTAGAATTATGTGGATTTAGTGTAAGAAAATATCATTTTTATCATTGCTAATAATTAATTTTATTTGGTATTGCATAGCTCTCGGTGATGTCAAATTGAAGATGAGATGTGTTTCCATGTTATGTGCAAGATGGAGACTTAGGTGCCCGCGTGGGGGCCGCTATCCCCATTCTTGGTGAGAAGCGGCATCTTAGAACGTGGAGGGCAGCAAGTGTCTCGTGCCTATGACTAGATGACTTTAAGTTTAGGGTGTTCTATGTTTAATATCCACCTTTACATTTTTTCGATAAAGGGAATATATTAATATCAAGAAGATACCAATTACACCCAGCCTCTGCAACAACGCACCACCTAATGGCACTACGGATGCACACAGCCAAAAAAGGAAAAGAAAACTAAGAAATAAAAGTCCCGCTACAGTATCTCGGGCCTAACAACAGCAATACATCCGCCGCCATGACAACACCTGAATTACAGACTCTCCAAAAACGACGCCTCCAAGAAGGGAACAGTGCTCAAACACCGTCGTCGTCCGATCAAAGATCTTAGGTTTTCACCCTGAAGATAGTCCCCGCTCTCAAAACAATGCCTCCACCAATGTCACTGCTAGGCACAACCAGTTAAGGCCAGACCTTGGGTTTTCACCCTGAAAGGTAGAACTGCGCTTCACGTGTTGTCGCCCACTTCCAGCTGCTGTGAAGCCGGGACACCAAGCAAGCCCCTCAACAGCGCAGAGACTTGAACCTCCCTTAGCTAGTCCTTCCCTTCGTCCTTCATGAAATTCTCTTCTTCCGACTTTCATCATGGATCCATAGTCACTTGATGTCAACACAGAAAAAGCGCTTCGCGCTCCCTCCGAACCAAACGGTCGGAATAAACGCATGGGTGCGCACGACCGAATACCTTCGATCCAGCAAACTCTGGCAAAGCACTGCACATTCGCCGCGGAGCCTTCGGAACTCAACCCTCCGGCCAGATCACGAGTCCAGGCCTCCGGTAGGTCCTCCTCTCCACGCAAGAGAGGCCCTAGGACCGCCGCCTTTATTCAGGTCGGACCCCACGTCGGCGACCATCCCGGGCTGGCCAACCCAACCCTCCACCGGCGACACCATCGTCGGCTTCCATGCTCCTCCATCGCACCACCGGATGGCGGTGATAGATCAAAGATCCACCACCCCCAACCATAGGCCGACCCTCTCCGGCGAAGAAGAGGCCACCTCCTCCGTCGAACCCAAGACTGCTGCCCCGGGCGCCCTCGTGTCGCGGAAGAAGCCCGAGATCGCCTCCACGCACCGCCGAGAGGCGGGGGTGGATGGCATGGCACAGACCGAGGGCCTGGCCGCCACCCACCACCAGCCCCTGCCGGAGTGCTGCGGGAAGACGACGGGAGGAGGGAGACCGCAGCATCCCAACCGCGCCGGCCGGTCCGCCAGGGGACAGCCGACGGGAGGAGGGCCGCCGCCTTCATCGCCCATCCCACGCGCGCCTGCTACGCCATGCATCGAGGAGGTGGGATCCGGCCGCCGTTCTCCCGCAGCGACGAGGAAGGGTGAAAGAACATCTCTCATATTATGTTTTGAGTGTTTGATGTCAATGTATGTGATACACTAATGTTTGTTAAAGTGGTACAGGGATTACATAGATATTTATTCATGTGTGTTGGATTTGATCGTCATGAAAAAGTTGGCATAATCCTCCGCCCCCGATTTTGGCTAAGTTTCGAGGAAAAGCAGCAGAGAGAGGGCCGGATTTTTGCCCGGATATTGTCCCGGTATTGTAGGGCCGGAATATCCGGGCCGGATATTTTGGAAATATCCGGCCCTCGACGGCTAAGGACCTGAAGAAAAGTGGCTCGGGCATAGGGCCGGATATTTGACCGGACAATGTCATAGTTTTGTACCCGCGGCCGGATTATCCGGGGGGGGGGGATTATCCGGCCCCAACTTAGGCCGGATTATCTGGCCCCCCGGAAGACTCAACGGTTGGATTTTGGGGAGGGGTATTTATACCCCTCTTCTTCTTCCTTACCTCTTTGCTCAATCATTGCTCAAGAATTCTGCCACTACACCACCATTAGAGCCACCTCAAGAAACACAAGATTTGCAAGATCTCCTTCCTCCCCCAACCAAAGCTCTTGATCTTTGGGGATTCGAAGGAGAAGCCACCGATCTACATCCTCACCGAAGCGTTCTTCCCCCCTCACTTGTTTGAGGGATCTCATGCTAGTGTTCCTATTTGGTTCCCTAGTTGATTTGTGTTGATGTGTTGTTGTTGATTTGTTGTGTTGTTACAGATTTGGGAGCCTCAATTCAGTTGTGGATGTGTGCCCCAAGAACCTTGTAAAGGCCCTGTTTCCGCCTCGAGGAAATCCCTTAGTGGAAGTGGGCTAGGCCTTCGTGGCGTTGCTCACAGGAGATCTGAGTGAAGCCTTCGTGGCTGTTGGTTTGGCTTGCGTAGCAACCACACTCCTCCAAACGTAGACGTACCTTCTTGCAAAGGAAGGGAACTACGGGAATCATCTCCGTGTCAACGCGTGCTACACACTCGGTTACCTCTATCCCACTCTATCTCCTATATATTGCGTAGCTATATCGTGCTTAGTTGATAACCTTGCCATATAGGTAAATTCACTTAGTTGCATATCTAGAGAATTTACCTTTGTGTCAAACCTAAATTGAAAAAGAACTAAAAATTGGTTAGCACCTATTCACCCCCCCTCTAGGTGCGGCATACGATCCTTTCAATTGGTATCAGAGCCTCGGCTCTTATTTCCTTAACCGCCTAAGAGTGTGGACGATGTGCTCCGGAAGAGGCCCATGGAGGACATCAATTCGTTGAGATCCTCCATGGACGCTCAAATGGAAAGCATGAGAAAACTAATTTCCGAGCTTATGACTCCGGTCCCTCCTAAGGCTCCCGTCTTAGAGGTAAAGGACACGGGTGTGTTAGAAGGGGGAGGTGCTTCGGCACTACCCTCCTCTACCAAACCCGTGGAAGGTGATAACTTAAACACTAACAAATCTACCATTGCATCTCCTAGGGATACTAGTGGAGGTGAGAGCTACAATCGAGTAGCTCCACCTTTTCTATCTCCCGATATACCGGTCCCCCATCCTCATTTGAACATTCAGGGCGACCCACCTAAGTTTTCCGTTGAGAATTACGACACTTGGCGATTTGAGTTTCGCTCTCATGTTTGCAGTGCCTCCAATGAACTTTGGAGAATCATCCAGGAAGGCTTCAACCCTTACAACCCCGACAAGTTGACTAGAAGAGAAGCGGTTGATAGTCAACTCAACAACACCGCCTTGCACATGATTCAAACTAGTGTGGGGACAAAGGATTTGCCTCGTGTTCGGAACTACACCACCGCCAAGGAAGCTTGGGAAGGTTTGGCCGCTAGTTGCATTGGAAGTGAGAGCACGAGAAGGAACAAGTATAATGCTCTTCGGAATCAAGCCGAAGGATTCATGAGGCTACCGGATGAAGATCATCAAGACATGTATTCAAGACTCCTCATTGTTGCCGATTCCTTCCGGCTTATTGGTGCCACCCACATCAATGACTCTTGGATCAAGGAGAAGTACATTGAATGCATGATGCCATATGTACCCATTGATGTCAAGACCCTTGTTGGGAGAGAATGCTATTCCTCTCTCTCTTCTCAAGATGCCGTGCACGAGATGCAAGCCCTCAAGGTGCTCGAGCAAAACTCTCATGATTCTCTCAATCGTGCCATTGGTATGTCAAAAGGGAACAATCTTGCCTTGGTGGTCAACCCCGTAGAAGAAGTGTACCCTCAAGAGCAATATAGGGCATCTTGGAGTATGTCCTATCCGGAAGATTTGGAATGCCACTATCATGATCACATGGCCTTCCATGCAAAGTCTTTTTGGGTTGATCCCTCCAAGGCCAAGGAAGACAACATCAAGAGAAACCACAAGAGTGGGTTCACTAGCTTTGGTCCAAAGACAAGATCATGCTACAATTGTGATGACAAGCGCCACTTCATTGCCGAATGCCCCTATGAAAATAGAGAGCTTCATAATGGAAGGCTCATTCCCAAGGACAAGAGCAAAGAATCTAAGGGAAAATATTCAAAAGCCCCCAACAAGAAGTTCTACAACAACAAGACCAAGAAGGGCAAGAAGACCCCAAGAGTTGTGCTAGTGACTAGGGAAGAATATTCTTCCGATGAAGTTGTAAGCTCTAGTGATGATGAAGAAGGAAGCTCAAAAGAAGTGGCCGCCATTGTCACTACCAACATTCCCTCTTCATCTCTCTTTGAATCCCCCAATGAGAATCCTCATATCAAGAATGCACATTGCTTCATGGCAACGTCCTCCTTGGACACATGTATTGTGCTATCAACTCAAGAAGAATATTCCTCCGGAGATGATGATGTTGATGATGAAGAAGATGCTACCTCTAATGGATTGGTCGCTCTTGCCTCCCTCTCCACTAACTCTTCATCACCAAGTGAATCCCCAAATGAGATCATTCATGTGGAGGAAGAAAGTTGTCTCATGGCCAAATCCTCCGAGGTATCATCTCCTAGCCCCTCTATGCCTAACATATCAAGTGATCTAGGGGTTGATGATGCTAGTCTAAAGGTGAAACAAGAAATGCTAGAATTTGATGAATTCATGTTTAACCTACAAGGTATCAACAAAAAGCATGTTTCAAATCTCATGGCTCGTTTAGCTCAACAAAATGATATGCTTGAGAAAAAGGGTCAAATAGAGAGAGAAGACTCTCTTGAAATCCATGCTCTTAAAAATGCCCTTGAGGAAAGTCAAGAAACTATAGCCTCTCTTGAGGAGAGGCTAGAAAATCTTGAAGAGCCTCAAGATGAAATTAACAAGCTCACTAAAGCTAGAGATCATGCTAGGGCTAAGACTAAATTGCTTAAAAAGGAAAAGGCCCAATTTGGTGTTGATCATGAGAAACTTGTGAAGGATCTAGATGAACTAGACAAAGCTCACAAAGCTTTGAAGAGTGAATACTCTCTCCTATCCAAGTCAAATGAGCAACTTCAAATTAGGCTTGCTTCATATGATGTGCCTAGTTCCTCTACTCTTTCTTGTGATCATGCAAATATTATTGAGGAAAATGCTAGGTTAAAGGATGAACTTGCTAAGGCCTCCTCCCCCAAAATAAACTTTCTTTGGATGATCTTTTGAGTAAGCAAAGATCAAACAATGGGAAGGAGGGCCTTGGTTACAATGCCAAGGCGAAGAAGGCAAACAAGCAAAAGGCCAAGCCCGCACAAGAGAGGAAGAAAGCTATCGCCAATGGTGAAGCCCCTAAGGGCAACACCACTAATGATGATAATGCGGGAAATGCTAACCCTCACTATGTTCTATTTAAAGATTATTATGGTGATGTTTATGCTAAATATGTTGGCCCATATGATGGTTATGTTGCTTGGTCTATTTGGGTCCCAAAGACCCTTGTTGCTAACAAAAGAGGACCCATTGAGAAATGGGTACCTAAATCCAAGAATTGATCTCATGTAGGACTATGCCGCCGGAGGTTCAAAATGGGTACTTGATAGTGGATGTACAAGTCATATGACCGGCGGCAAGAACCTCGTCAAGGAGTTGAGGCCCAACATAAACAATATCATCGTCTCCTTTGGCGATAATTCTACATCCGAGGTATTGGGTTTTGGCAAGGTTGTGGTTGCACACAACATAACACTTGTGGATGTCATGCTTGTCAAAACCCTTGGTTACAATTTGCTTTCTATTTCCGCCCTTGGCAAGATGGGTTTCGCCGTCTTTATTGATAATGATATTGTGGTCCTCTTGTGGAGCAAGACTCTAAAAGTCGCTTTCGTTGGGTATCGCGAACATAACTTGTATGTGGTGGACTTTTCGGGGACCACCACTTCAAGTGCGATGTGCCTATTCGGAAAGGCGGATGTGGGTTGGTTGTGGCATCGCCGCCTAGCCCATGTCAACATGAGAACTTTGCAAATTCTTCACAAGGGGAACCATATTGTGGGACTAATGGAAAATGTTTCTTTTGCCAAAGATCGTGTTTGTAGGGCTTGTGTTGAAGGCAAAATGCATGACTCTCCGCATCCAAGCAAGACTATCATCTCTTCCAAGAGGATCTTGGAGCTCCTTCATGTGGATCACTTTGGTCCCGTTACTCATGCAAGTCTTGGTGCGAAGAAACATTGCTTGGTGATTGTTGATGATTACTCAAGATACACTTGGGTCTACTTTCTCAAGACGAAAGATGAGACTCAACAAATATTCATTGACTTTGCCACCGAGGTGCAACGCCAACACAACCTCCTCATTATGGCAATAAGAAGTGACAACGGCTCCGAGTTCAAGAACTACACACTCAATGATTTCCTTAGTGATGAGGGGATTCGTCATCAATATTCCGCTGCCTACACCCCTCAACAAAATGGTGTTGCGGAGAGGAAGAACCGGACTCTTATGGATATGGCAAGATCGATGATGGCGGAGTATAAATCCCGCTATAACTTTTGGGCCGAAGCCATCTCCACCGCTTGCCACTCTTCTAACCGGCTCTACCTCCGCAAGGGATTGAACAAGACTCCATATGAAATACTCACCGGCAACAAGCCTAATATCTCATACTTCAAGGTGTTCGGTTGTAAGTGTTTCTACAAAATCAAAGGAGTTCGTTTGTCTAAATTTGCTCCTAAAGCTTTGGAGGGTATATTTGTTGGTTACGGTGCCGAATCTCACACTTATAGAGTCTTTGATATAGCCTCCGGGATTATCATTGAATCTTGTAGTGTGAGGTTCGAAGAAAATGATAGCTCCCAAGTGGGGCAAGTTGATGTATGTGCAGGTGATGAAATACCTCAAGATGCCATAGTAAGAATGGGTGTGGGATTTTTCCGCCCCATTGAGGGACACGGTGTGGCGTCTCGGGAAGAACTATGCTCTACCACGGTGGAGCCCTCATCCTCTCAACATCAACAAACCCCATCTATTGAAGCTAATGATGCACCAACCCAAGAACAAGAAGAAAACCCTCCCTCTCATGTACAAGATCAAGGACAAGATCAACCAAGGATTCATGATGGCTCCGATGAGTATCCATTTGATGTTTGCACTTCACCAAATATTGTCCAAGATCAAGCACATGAGGTTGAGCATTCTCAAGAAATTGAGGAAGCTCCAATTGAAGGTCAAGACGGGGACCCAAATGATCAAGTTGATCAAGTGACACCTCCAAGGCCCAAAAGAACCAAGGAGGAGATCGAGGCCCGTCGTTTAGCAAGAAGAGATAGGACCCTTGAAATTCGTGGACACACTCATGACAAGGTCCTTGGTGATGTTCGAGCAAAGGTCTCCACAAGAAGGCAATTGGCTAACTTTAGCAATCATCATGCTTATATCTCCGTTGTGGAACCCAAGAAAGTATTTGAAGCCCTTGAAGATTCGGATTGGGTGGAAGCCATGCATGAGGAACTCAACAACTTCAAGCGCAACAAAGTGTGGACCTTAGTAGAGAAGCCAAAGGAGTGCCGCAATGTTATAGGCACTAAGTGGATATTCAAGAACAAGCAAGATGAGTTTGGAAATATTGTGAGGAACAAGGCAAGATTGGTGGCTCAAGGTTTCTCTCAAGTTGAAGGAATTGACTTTGGAGAGACCTATGCTCCCGTGGCTCATCTTGAGTCCATACGTATCCTTCTTGCTTATGCATCGCATCATAACTTTAAGTTGCAACAAATGGATGTTAAAAGTGCATTTCTTAATGGTCCTTTGCATGAAGAGGTTTATGTTAAGCAACCCCCGGGGTTTGAGGATCTCAACTTTCCTAACCATGTCTACAAGCTTGATAAAGCACTTTATGGTCTCAAACAAGCTCCTAGAGCTTGGTACGAGCACCTTAAAGAATTGTTGGTAGACCGTGGGTTTGATGTTGGGCTAATCGATCCCACTCTTTTTACTAAGAGGGTTAATGGGGAGCTTTTCGTTTGCCAATTATATGTTGATGATATTATCTTTGGCTCTACTAACAAAGCTTTCAATGATGAATTCTCAAAGCTTATGACCGATAGGTTTGAGATGTCTATGATGGGAGAGATGAAGTTCTTCCTTGGTTTTGAGATCAAGCAATTGAGAGAAGGAACCTTCATCAATCAAGCAAAATATCTCCAAGACATGCTCAAGAGGTTCAAGATGACCGGGTTGAAGGGTGTGGCCACCCCTATGGTCACCAAATGTCATCTTGCACTAGATCCCAATGGTAAAGAGGTGGATCAAAAGGTATACCGCTCCATGATTGGATCCTTGCTTTACCTTTGTGCATCTAGACCGGACATAGTGTTGAGTGTTGGTGTGTGTGCAAGGTATCAAGCTTCTCCTAAGGAGAGCCACATGATGGCTCTCAAAAGAATCTTTCGATATTTGGTTGATACCCCAAGATATGGTATTTGGTACCCCAAAGGCTCAAGCTTTATTCTCAATGGATATACCGATGCGGATTGGGCGGGTGACAAGGATGATAGGAAATCAACTTCCGGGGCTTGCCAATTCCTTGGTAGGTCCTTGGTGTGTTGGTCTTCTAAGAAGCAAAATTGCATATCTCTCTCCACCGCCGAAGCCGAATATGTTGCCGCCGCAAGTGGATGCACTCAATTGTTATGGATGAGGCAAACTTTAAAGGAATACGGTGTCATTTGTGACAAAGTGCCTCTATTATGTGACAATGAAAGTGCTATCAAGATTGCCTATAATCCGGTGCAACATTCAAGAACGAAGCATATTGAGATCCGGAATCACTTCATTAGGGATCATGTTGCCCGTGGTGATATTGAGCTCATCTATGTTCCTACCAAAGATCAACTTGCCGATATATTCACGAAGCCTCTTGATGAAGCAAGGTTCTCTTATTTGAGGAATGAGCTAAATATCATAGATTCAAGGAGTATAGCTTGACCATCTTGCAAACACACCTTTGTCTCAAAACTTTATTTGGTTTAGATGTGGGCATGGAAATAGGGGGAGTGCGGTTTAAACTATTGAGCTATCCCTCCCCCCATAATGCCAACATTAAAAGAAATCATTCTCTTTATATCATATAATGATATGTGAGCTTCAATGATGAGTAGTGGTTTTGGGCCCAAGATATATCTTCGCGGTGCCATGCCATAACACTCATATATGGTGGCCTAGGCCACCACACTCTTCTTTGTGAAGAGTTGGAGTTATTTGGGTCTTATCGCCTTTTATTTGACAATTCCATGTTCTTATGGGAAATCACTCTAGTTTGGCCTTATTTGCTCATATCTTGCAAACTTGAGTGATCATGTACCATTAACAGTTTGTATCTTCTACAACCTAAGCCAACTCTCTTCCATAAGCCATTTCCATCTTGCTCATTTGTCATGTTTGGTAAAAAACTTGGAGTTTAAGGTGTTTCGGTCGGATGATCTAGGTTGCTCCATCTTATTGGTAAATTTGCACCTTATATGTGACGTGATACTTTATTGCATCACACATGAGTCTTGCAAATAACCAACGAAAGATGGGACGGATTCCCCGTGATTCTGGAATTTTTCAGAACCCCGGATTATCCGGCCCCAGGAGACACCGGATTATCCGGCCCGGCCGGATTATCCGCCTTAAACTAGGGCCGGATTATCCGGCCTGGGCAGATCTTGAAAGGGTTGAGGACGAGGCCCTCCACCCCCACGCGCCCCTCTCTCCTCTTTCTCCTCTCAAGTTCGCCGGACCTCCTCCTCCTCGCCGGAGACGCTCCGTCCGCCCCCTCTCGGAGTTCTTGGGTGGATCCGGTGCATCTCCTCCCTAGCTACCTTCTCCTCCAAGCGGTTTCCACAATGGATGTGGGTATGATTCACAATCTCTAACCCTAGATGTTGTGTTTTATATGTGCTCTTTTCTTGGTGGAATTGGTGTCTAGTTGTTCCAAACCTTTTGTAATGTACTCCTCTTGCATGCTATGAGGCCGATCTAGTCTTAGACAAGTTTTTGATTGGAAAACTGCAAATCTCGCAGGGCCGGATTATCCGCTTCCAGCTGGCCGGATTATCCGGGCCGGATTATCCGCCCCAGGGGACACCGGATTATCCGGCCTGGAGCTTCATCGCCGCTGCAGTTTGCTTCAATCTATCATGCCTAGATTTGCACCGACTTATAGCATGTTTCTCGAATATATTACGTATCTTACATGACTTATGAGCATTACCTTTCCTTGCTACCCGCCTTTGCTTCTCACAGGTGGTGCTTCTCGGGGTGGTCGGAGACGCCCAAGGCATGATCGATCTAGTGATGAGTTTGCCTCCAATGCACCTCGCAAGTCCGTCACTTCAAGGCGGAAGAACAAGGAAGTGAGGGAGAACTACAAGACCATGGACTCAGTTTCTTACTCCGCTATCCGCTTGAAGAACTGGTATGATGATGTCCCAAGGGATGAAGACATAGCGGGCAGGAGATACTGGTGCACTGAGCAGGAGTTCATCTACAAGGACATCTATGAGCCCATGAAGAATCTGAGACCCATGCAAGCTATCAATGTGGACATTCTGGCAATCAACGATCACTTTGAAGACGCAATCTGGGTAGCTGGAAGGATGGGCTTGCTTGACATCATGAAGATTCAATGTGACTATAGCCCAGATTTGGTGAAGCAGTTCTTTGCCACTTTAGCAATCAAGAAAGATGAGGATCGCACCATGGAATGGATGACTGGCTCCACTCACTGCAGTGCCACTCTGCGCCAGTTTGCTGGTTATCTTGGAGTTCCTGTTGATGGGGGTTGTCGCCTTCATGGACCACAACAGACAGATAAGAATGCTCGGGTGCATCTCTATACCTCGCGGGAAAAATTGGTCAAGCTAAGGGGCTGCTTCCCATATACAGTCAGTTGCTTCGGTTCTTTCGGGCAACCATTTGCCCAAGTGGTGGTAACAATGATGCTCTCCGGGAGCCCTTGTGGACCTTATGCACCTCAGCTATAAGTGTGCTCGTGATGTGAATGAAGAACGGGACTACACTCTTGATGTCATGGACTTTATCTTCCATGAGATCCATGATGCCATGGTTTCCCGGACTACCATACCCTATGCACCCTACATTCAGCTTCTCATCAACAACTCTGTGGCTGTGTGTGATGAAGACTTGAGTGGGTATCCTTTGGTGAAGCACCATGTCAAGAAGGCCTACAAGCTTAAGCGCCTCTTCACACTGCTCCTGACACTTTCATGCGTGATGCTCGTTCTAGTGGCTTTGCCGCTCGTCATCCTGATGTCCCGGCTATGAGGAAGCAAGTGAGCCGGCTTGTTGGTTTCAGCGTCACATCCTGTGCATGAACATTGAGATACATAAGGAAAACTATGCTGCTAGCCGAGAGCGTTCGAGATTAAGCACACTCACGGTTATTCTTCACAAGCTCGGTGATCAAGGACCCCCGCCTCAGCCTCCAGCTCACTAGGGTTAAGGATGGCACTCTGCACAGGTTCCATGGAGTGATATTGATTATTGCCTTCAAAGGACCAACACCTCTCGCCGCTCCCCGGATGCACCTGACACTGATGAGGATGAAGAGGAAGCGGCAGACGAGTCCGATGATGATTATGCCTCCGAGTGATTCCCATGGGACGAGTAGCATCGCGCTTGTCCCCTTTTTGGCGTTTCGATGCCAAAGGGGAGAAGTGTTCTATTAGGAACTATCTCGGGGATTTGCATGGTTTGGGCACAAGCATATGCGTTTACCATTCCTTTATTGCTTGTGTTCCCTCGTATTTGCACTATTTGCTTTGGTTGTGTCCCGTTTAAAACTATGTGCTATGTGGTGTGAGACATTGTTAAGTGTGAGACATTGTTATGGTTTTCGGATTTCTATATGTTGAGATCAAGGATGCTATATTATGTGTGATGCTATATCTCCGTATCTTATATCTACACATGGGTATGATCTCAACTTCATATTTGTATATGTCTCGTGTTAGAGCTCATGATGGATACATCTAGTGTTGAGGCACCTCAATCCTATGTGTTGTGTATTTGTATTCAAATGCAAATTACTTATATGCACTCATGTAGGGGGAGTGCCTCTATGTTTTTGCCATCATGTTTGTCTCTATAGTTATTCTCTTGCAAATCCGTATATTGTCATCAAACACCAAAAAGGGGGAGATTGAAAGAACATCTCTCATATTATGTTTTGAGTGTTTGATGTCAATGTATGTGATACACTAATGTTTGTTAAAGTGGTACAGGGATTACATAGATATTTATTCATGTGTGTTGGATTTGATCGTCATCAGAAAAAGTTGGCAGGCCGGATAATCCGGGCCGGATATTGTTGAAATATCCGGCCCCCTGATTTTGGCTAAGTTTCGAGGAAAAGCAGCAGAGAGGGGCCGGATTTTGCTCGGATATTGTCCCGGTATTGTACCGGGCCGAATATCCGGGCCGGATATTTTGGAAATATCCGGCCCCCTGAGGCTAAGGACCTGAAGAAAAGTGGCTCTGGCATAGGGCCGGATATTTGACCGGACATTGTCATAGTTTTGTACTGCGGCCGGATTATCCGGGGCGGATTATCCGGCCCCAACTTAGGCCGGATTATCCGGCCCCCGGAAGACTCAACGGTTGGATTTTGGGGAGGGGTATTTATACCCCTCTTCTTCTTCCTTACCTCTTTGCTCAATCATTGCTCAAGAATTCTGCCAAGCTACACCACCATTAGAGCCACCTCAAGAAACACAAGATTTGCAAGATCACCTTCCTCCCCCAACCAAAGCTCTTGATCTTTGGGGATTCGAAGGAGAAGCCACCGATCTACATCCTCACCGAAGCGTTCTTCATTTCCCCTCACTTGTTTGAGGGATCTCATGCTAGTGTTCCTATTTGGTTCCCTAGTTGATTTGTGTTGATGTGTTGTTGTTGATTTGTTGTGTTGTTACAGATTTGGGAGCCTCCAATTCAGTTGTGGATGTGTGCCCCAAGAACCTTGTAAAGGCCCGGTTTCCGCCTCGAGGAAATCCCTTAGTGGAAGTGGGCTAGGCCTTCGTGGCGTTGCTCACATGAGATCTGAGTGAAGCCTTCGTGGCTGTTGGTTTGGCTTGCGTAGCAACCACACTCCTCCAAACGTAGACGTATCTTCTTGCAAAGGAAGGGAACTACGGGAATCATCTCCGTGTCAACGCGTGCTACACCCTCGGTTACCTCTATCCCACTCTATCTCCTATATATTGCGTAGCTATATCGTGCTTAGTTGATAACCTTGCCATATAGGTAAATTCACTTAGTTGCATATCTAGAGAATTTACCTTTGTGTCAAACCTAAATTGAAAAAGAACTAAAAATTGGTTAGCACCTATTCCCCCCCCCCCCCCCTCTAGGTGCGGCATACGATCCTTTCAAAGGGCCTCTGCTGCCGCCACACTCCGAGGGACTTTGCCCCGGCGGCGCTGCCGGCGGCGGCGGCGGAGGGTGGGGTGCGGGAGAGGTTAGGTTAGGGTTGGGGTCGGCTGCTCCCTCCAAAAGTGCATTGTCAGTAGGTTAGTCGCTTATCATTTAGCAGTTCAAAAGAAGAGCTATCCACCTTTACATAAGAGTGTTTAAGTTTAATATGGTTTATGTTTAACATGTGCTATCTTGATGTTTTTAGATGATTTGTGTTGTTGTTAGTAGAACATGTTGATTTCGATTATTTTTGTTTTGTTGTTAGGAGATATGGCACCGTGCTAAAAATTCCAGAGTGAGTACGCCTCTAGCTTGTCATCGGGCTTATAATTTAGTGTCTACATGTGTGAAGGAGTTTGAAGATTCAATGGTAACAAACTATTTTTTTCATACAACTTTGTAATCATTTATTTAGCGTTTTCACCATTAGTTTAACGTGTGTCTCCTTTGTTTATGGTGCATAGATGTTCCATGCAATGAAATGTTATTGTTCAACGAAGCAGCACGAGAGAGTGTGCGCTTGCAGGCGATTGGGGGTACATATCACATTGTCGTGGAGAAAGAATGTACGTTGACCCTCATGGGAGGCGAAGGATGGGAGAAATTCATTATGCGGAACTGTCTCGTTGGAGGAGAAATTATATGTTTTTCTTTGAGATGACAAGTGTATGGGATAATTATTGTCTCTCTCGGTGGTAAGGAAGACCCATATTATAATACCATTATCTCCCAAAGATGCAACTTGAGCGATCACAATGAATTTCCATTTAAAAGAGATTGGCATCTTTTCCAAGCGGAACAGACCATGTTTTGTGGAGCGTACGGTCATGTGCTCGAATGGCCCCCGAGTGGCGTTGGTGTAAGGACATGGCAATTTTCGCCCCTTTATAAATAAATTTATGTTTCTATGTACACATGTAGTTCTATATTATTGGTTGCACATGGGTATACGCCCTTTACACTGACGCATTGTTGGAAGGACCTCAAAAATTCTCTAAGTGACAAGACGGCTATAACGCTGACAAGAAGTCATTGGTTGGAAGCAAGCATGCCAAGGAATCAATCCGTGATCGACCTTGATGAGGCATCGCCTAGCTCAAGTAGGGGCATCTGTGCGAGCCAGCAAGGAGGGCACAAGTAAACCAAGAAAGACTTGACGTGTGAGGCTTCAACACTTCAGTTGCGAGATACGCACAATGAAGGGGTTGATGGCCGACAGGGAGGAACAAATAAAAAAACTACAGTGATGTACAAAAAAAAGGAAGCTTGATGTTGATGAGAGCAATACCTGGTCAAGAGTTAAGGAGGTAAAGCTCAAGGAAAACGAAGTAGAGCTCAATGCATTGGCAATGTCCAAGGAAGTTGAGATCAAGCAACAAGAAGTTGAGCTCAAAACACTCTCCTATGAGAACATGATCATGTCGACTAACTTGACTGACATGCCCCTAGGGAGAAGGGCATAGTTCAAGATCATCATGGTCGATGTGATCACTCGATATTTATCTTGTTGTTGTGTGATTGTTCATGAACTATGCCCATAATGTGATCCTTTTGGTTCTTTGGTTAAATGTCAGATCGGCGTGAATTTATTTGTTATTATTTCCTACATATTTGCTTTCATTTGTGATGAAATGGCTGAAATGTTGATATTCTGCAAAATAAAAAATGGTCTAGTGCAAACCGGATCCGGGTGACCGAGTTGGGTGCACATGCAGCTGAAATACAATATAGAACAAACGTCTATCCACCCAACCACTCAAATAAAGCAAGTCAAATACTACCTCCGTCTATAAATAGATGTCTGAGCTTTGTCTAAATCTAGATCTATGTAGATACTCAATAGTGAGTAGATACATGAG
Organism: Lolium multiflorum; assembly: GCA_030979885.1. Lineage (NCBI taxonomy): Eukaryota > Viridiplantae > Streptophyta > Magnoliopsida > Poales > Poaceae > Lolium > Lolium multiflorum. The sequence goes on from CM061747.1 coordinate 204,141,349, forward strand.
TGTGGCATTTTAGAGGTTGAGCTACATACAACTCTTTATTTTCGAACATTTAAAATTTGTATTTCAAAGTTTCAAAAAAATCTGAAATAAAATTCTAGAGGTAACCAATGATGAATGCTACAATGCTACAATGGCAAAATTGACAAAATCTGAGAAACTCTATAGTATTAAAATGTGCACTATTTACTATAAAATTTGTCAGACTTTATCATTTTTTTGTAGCCTAGAACATGAAGCAGTTTGTATTGAGAATTTACACCATTATAGTATATATCATTGGCTATCTCTACAATTTTGTTCCTGATTTTTTGAAACTTTGAAACATGAATTCCGAGTGTTTGCAAATAAAGAGCTATGTGTAGCTCGGCCTCCATTTGAAGTTTTCCGTAGATACATCTAGATTTAGACAAATTTTAGACGTCTATTTATGAATAGAGGTACTCCGTAGTGTAATTTATGTTTGAAATGGTGGCCGCGTTATAGACTTAGGCTGGTCATAGTGGGGAGTAACTTAGACTAGTAACATATGCCATGTTACTAGTCTAAGTTGCTACCTTTATAGTGAATATTAATTTATATGTGGTGTCATGCATTGTATCATTAGAGCAAGTACAATAAGTTTTAGTCAGCTGGCTATATAAGGATTAAAATAGTATATTATTGCTTAGTTGGAGGAGAGAGAAGGAGAGTGGGCTCCTATGCAAGAGCCAGCTCTAGCACGTGCTCCTAGGCACTTTGTAAGAGTGAGAGGTGGGTCATACAATGATAAAGTACTACATTTTTATAGCTTACTATTGTATATGTTGGCTCTAAGTTGGCTATAGATAACATGTCACTTGGCTTATAGCCAGCAGCTGGCTACACTAGGAGAGAAAGGAGGAGAGAGAAGGAGAGGGGCTCTAATGCAAGAGTCAGCTCTAGCACGTGCTCCAACGCACTTTGTGAGAGTGAAAGGCGAGCCATAAATTGATAAAGTACTACATTTTTATAGCTCACTATTGTATATGTTGGCTCTAAATTAGCTATAGATGTCATGACACTTAGCTTATAGCCAGCAGCTCGCTACACTATTGGAATTGCTCATAAGAGCCCACTCTCCTTCTCTTTCCTCCTCTCTCTCCTCTAACTAAGCAATAATATACTATTTTAATCCTTATAGCCAGCTGACTAGGGCTTATTGTACTTGCTCTTAGTATGTTGCTGACTCATCTTGCATTGAGGTGTGTGATGTTATGGTAAGGCTAGCCATAGTGCTAGTATCATAGCTAGTATCATACATATTGGTCCTACAAAAATGCTGATGTGACAGCTAATTAAGGAGGAGAGAGGAGATTAGAGTAACATAGGTGGATACTGTATCATAGCGCATGTCACAAGAAAAGTTAATGCCAAACAAATCTTGTGCACACATTTGCATTGAGATTCAAAAAGTAATAAATGTATCATAACTATGATACTATTTCATGATACTAACCACTATAGAAATAGTATCATACACAAGTATCATATGCATGATACAACAACATGATACTTACCACTATGGTCAGCCTAACATAGCTACTAGTAGCAATGTTACTCCCACTATGAGTAGTCTTAACAATAGCGTCCTAGTGAGTGGCCTTCCAACTTCATCCTCGTGGTAGTACATCGGTCTCTTCAGGGGAGGCAGAGAGGAGCATACGCAGAAACAGCGAAGGGTCAAACCAGATCACGGACGTGGCCGGCCGGCCGGCCACCGAGGAAAGAAAAGAACGGGAGCACGTGCTTCCCTAGGAACGGCCAGCGACGCTTCTTCTCTCTGAGCGGTCGCTGGATGGACGCCGCTTGGCAAGTTGGCATGTGCGCTGTGCGCTGGAAAATGGAATCGCGCAGAGAGGCAAGCCAAAGGTTTATGAAACGGGGTGGCAAGTATCTGGAAACGGGTCAAGATTTGGACGCCAGAACCTTGCAGCGAGACTACTGCGAGGAGGAGACGACCTGGTCCTCTGATCTGGTCAGCCCGCAAGGTAGGCGCAGGACTGACTGACGCTGGAAGCTAGAGCCTCGAAAGTCAATTTCTAATCAAAGTATCAGCAAACTCTCAATAATAGCCTACATGCACTACTACAACGGATGTGAAAATTTTGAATGCATTGAAAACTTTATATTCTAGACTCGTAAAATAACCCATCTCAAGAAAAAAGTTCGAAGTTCCGAATTCAGTATTGTTTAACGTACCTAGATCTAACCCCTTTTTTTATATCCCCGAGTGGATCGTCGGATCGAGCATTCTCCAGACTTTGCTTCTGGTCTGGTTGCTAGCAATTCTGCTGAGCAAGTGGTTTAATAAAGTTTATGAAAGTTTTTAAAAAGGTATTTCATATAAAAAAAAATTACAGACCGGTAGAATACACCAATAACTATATGCAGGTATTTTAGATTTTTTTAAAGATTGAATTAGAGTTTCTGAAGTTTTAAAAAACATGTCACTTGTAGCTCGTGCTCCAAAAGGCTGCGGTCGCGTGGTACGCTGCATTGCTGCTCCACCCAGTTACATTGTCTTAAGGAAACTCACCCGCACAGTAATTTTTGTAACTTGAAGATCGGGGCAACTACGTAACTTAGTCCCAAACTAAGTTTAATCAGGTTTAGAAGTACGCAGGTTCTAAAAGTTCCCTTTATACACATCCGAAAATACGGTGATGGATCATGGGTCCAATGGAACCCGGATCACTGTTCCGGCCAAAAATCCGTATTTTCGAAACTAAAAAAAATCCAAATAAAAATTATGCATGTAGATGATGCACATATGTATGTGTGTCATTTTTCAGTTTCAAATTCGAAAGTATGTAGCTTAGGGAGAAATGACAAGTTTCAAATGAATAGTACGAAGGAAACTCATTTCTATAACTTGAGGGTCGGGACAACTATGTAACTTAGTTCCAGACTAAGTTTAATTAGGTTCAGGAGTACCTAGATTCCAAAAATTCACTTTAATACACATCAGCTATTTTCGGACAGAAGGACCGACCAAGTGAGCCGGTTGGATAAAAGAACGACGATGATTTTTTTTTTCTTCCGTTCCTTCAGTTCTGTCAACTGAAATCACGAATTCTTTTCAATATTGCTGATTCCCAGTTCACTTTTTAAAAAAAATCGAAATCACAAGATTAGACGTCACCTATCTTACATTAGCAAAGCGTGGCTTAAATCTTTCCTTTCTTTTGCTTACGGGGAAGCTCACGTTTGCCCCATGTTCAGATGATGATATTTAAATTATACTTACACATGAGTACAGTCAAGCAATCACTGTCAAGTTAGACATTCAGTCGCTTTCTGTCAAAGCATGTAGCTGGTCCTAACTAAACTCCCATTTTGAAAATCGGCTTTCATTGTAACTTTACAGATGACAAAAATTAACATATTTTTTCGTACAAATTGGCTTCATCAAACCCCGCCCAAATCCTAGTCTACAGAAAAACACCAGCATTGCAGAACATCTTGGAAAAGGAAAACACCATATTTTCGGCATACTGTCCTTGCTATGCTATCTTCCATGCAGCTGTGTCATTGATACGGTACCTATGGAGTGGCTTCTCTCGTTCTCGCTTGATTTGCTCGACTCGACAGCACGGCCTCGAAGCATCAGGGTTGGCGGCCTCGGCATGTTAAGAGCGGAGTTGTCACTGCTCAACATATTAATGACCGCAGGGATGTCGGGACGTTCCTGGGCATGATCTTGCACACATAGCAATGCAATGTGGATGCACCTCATGACTTGTCGAACTGAGCACGATGGTCTTATCAATGGGTCAATCATTTCCTCACCCTTGTCCTCATTCCATTGTTGCCACGCCTGAAAATGATTGTCAATTCAAGCCATCAAGAAACAGAAGCAAAGTATGAAGATATGTGTGGCATATGGGAATGGGATATGGTATGTGCTTACATATCCCGCGATGTTGAGAGAGTCCTGTTGACCATGAAAGCTGACAGCCCTCTTCCCTGTGATGATCTCCAAGATCAAAACTCCGAAGCTATAAACATCAGACTTAACCGAGAAAATGCCTTCCATCGCATATTCAGGAGACATGTAGCCACTGCAAAAAAGAAAAGAAATGAAAATCCAACTTGACATAATGCAGTGGCAATATTCCAGTCATCATAAGGTCTATTTGAATTGCACATACAATGTTCCAACGACACGGTTTGTATTGAACTGGTTTTCATCCCCTCCGAACATCCTTGCCATTCCGAAATCCGATATTTTCGGTATCATGTCTGTGTCTAGGAGAATGTTGCTGGCCTTGAGGTCACGGTGAACAATACGCAGCCTTGAGTCCCGGTGGAGATATAGTAGCCCTCGAGCAATACCTTCAATGATATCAAACCGTGTCCTCCAGTCGAGGAGACCTCGCTTTTCAGCATCTATTCGTCCATAGTAATTACAATTCGATCAGCCTATTTGTTCAATCTAGAAGAGGAATGAGGTTGTATGGAAATGATACGTACTAAAGATAAATGCATCGAGGCTCTTGTTGGGCATGTATTCATACACCAAGATCTTCTCTTCTCCCTGTATACAGCATGCTAATAATCTGACAAGATTGCGGTGTTGCAACTTTGCAATCAATATGACCTCATTCTTGAACTCCTCATGGCCTTGACCTGAATTCTTACAAAGCCTCTTCACAGCTACTTCTTCTCCACCAGGTAATGTTCCCTGAAGTGATTAATGGTATTAATTATCGTCAACCCAAGTATAATACAAAGACTAGTAGTCACTTATAACATGATGCATACCATATAAACAGGGCCAAATCCACCTTCCCCAAGCTTGTTGGATTCACTGAAATTACTAGTAGCAGCTTTAATGCGGTCCAGGGAAAGTACTTTGAGTTCATGACTTTTTCCATCCTCAGTTTCATCATTGAAATGAATTGAACGTGAAATATCCAGCATGCTAGCAGTACTCTGAGATCTGGTAGATGAACGTCTTGACCTCCAGCTTCTGTGCACTGCACCTGCCAAGCATAGTAGTTAACACTGTACTTGCCTTCAAGAGATCCTTTTGAAACTAAGACTGATTAGTACAGCTATCAGTTCACAACAGCTTGACAACCAAGTTTATGGTTTCTCAAAGGTACAAGTCCTTAAAAGTTAAAACCCCTTAAATCCTAGAAAAAGTTAAGATTTTATCCTTGAGTCTGAAGCCCAACATATTACAAATCACACACTAACATTGGATAAACTAGCCTCTTAAGCAAGTCAAATGCGGTCAGCGATTTCAGCATGGTAAGGCCCACATGGATCCTGATCCCCCTCACACATATTCAAAACCATTCAGAAATTTACTGAAAATAATCAGGAACTTTGGAGAGGCAAAGGATTATAAAGAATAACGAGAGCAAAAATATTCTGGAAAAAACAGGAAATACACACAAAAGTAACTTATAATATTCCAAAAAACAGGGTCTTCACAATTAAATTATTATTCGGATTCAGTGTAGCCTATTCTTTCACGAATATATCTAGATTGATTGTGTGCGTCTTTAGCAAAATTTTGCCTATTTTCTCAAATATTGCTATTATTCAAACTATTTGTGATTTTCCTGGAATTCTAGTCAAAGTTTTAATTTTAATTAGAAGACTTTGGAATCTCTGATATGGCAGACATGTGGGGTGATTAGGATCCATGTGACACCACAATAGCACATTATGCCATGTCTTTCCGAACCCACTTTTGCCTGGTCTCGTGTGGTCAAGTTTTCTGGTATTCACAGTTAACTAAGGGTGTGATTTCTTTTCCCAGTTTTAGAGCGGACTGGTGAAATTTAGACCATGACAAGAGTTGAGGGGTGCAAAGTGGGATTTTTACTCTCCATAATCTCAAAGATGTGTGTGGAACTAGGTAGGGACACTTGATTATACTAACTAGTAACCACCACAAAGAATGCAGTTCTTTGGACGGCAACAGAATGAGCTTTTTATTGAACTTCAACCACTGAATAAAAAATTCACAGAACCTTACCTTTGATATTTCTGCCACTCTTCCACCATAAAAGGAGACAAGCTACCAAAACGAATAGCACCACGGCAGATACTATAGTGGCTATTTTCCAAGTTGCATGATGTGAGCCTGCTCATGAAAAAGGACAGCATAACCCAACATAAACATTGTAAGCCCAAGGTGAGAAAATATGGAAGTGTGCATAACTGCATATACTAACTTTAGATTCTGGATAATCATCATTACTTACGTAACTCGGAAGCAGGAAGTTTGAGGTTAAGGGTATAACCCCCAGTCTGCAACTGGCAAACATCAATCAGGTCATTACCCCAGTGTAGACACCCCGTCAACATAGGCATGTAGACATAGGCACCGCATGAACAGTTTTGCTGGCAGGAATTCATGCACCCATCCCCATCGGTCACACCAGATACCCAATATGAGAAATCTGGCCACTTCACGTTCGTAATAGAGAGAAATCCATCTCCAGTTTGATTAACCTGACAGCCCAAAGGTGGTTTCCTAACACAACCTTGGCTCTGATTTCCTGCATTCCACTCATCCAGTAACTTTGGCTGAAAACCTATTAAAGCAACGGAAAGAAAGGAAAAAAGTTAGCATTCATGTCTGGCATGTAACGAGGGCATTAAGGTGTCAAAAGAAGCAGAGACAACATCCATGTATCCCTATTTTAGGGTCCTAATTGCGGCTTATAGTCCGTTGTATGAACAGGGAGGAAGTTCACCCATTTGCGTAAGAAATAAGATAGATTCTCTTTTACTGGCAACTCATAAGAGCAAAACTCGAACTTGTCAGAAATTGCACCAAGAGCCGAGGATGTACCTTTAAGGCATGTACATTTTGCCTTCCCATCTTGCAGCACCTTACAAATCGCATTTGAACCGCATGCGCCATAATTCTCACACTCATTTGACGGTTGCATCCAGACAATTTCCCACTCCTTTGTAGACTGCTTAACCATGTAGCAGACGTCCTTGCCATCTGGTGTAACAACAAACCTCTGCAGAGATGTATTTGTTGCAGTGTAAGTGAAGTATGGTCCAAGAATTGGATCATTTCCTTGCTTGTACCCATACACGTACAGCGGTCTATATGGAATGCCTACAAAATCCAGCCCACTCCATTGGCCGGACCTGTAAAGATTTAAATACAAGTTATAATATCTTGAACTAAGACATTCAGTCATTCGTACAATTTATGTTGAGAAAGTTGACACCTATTTCATTACGAGTCGAATCCTATTTGGACGGATGTGACTATTGAATCCTTATGGTGATTCTAACCTCGTAATGCTTACTAGTTTTCAGGTTGGGGACCACATAAAAGCTATGAGAACTGGCCATGAAGAGCACGACCCAAGGAGCCAGATCTCATCCAAAGCAAGGTAGAAAAATTACGTGGACAGAGGATAAAAAATCTAGGCCGTTCTTTTAACACTATATATTTTTAGAAGGACTGGGATCTGACGGTTAAAAAGGTTTGAGAGGTCTGTGAAAGAATGACAACATTGTGTACTCTTAGTGAGTTTGTCCTTAGGAACTTTCGATCACATTTTGGTTTGTGAAATCTGGATTACTTGCTTTCCAAGGTAATGACTTCTGTTGCATGGAAGCTACTGGCTTTTCAGTTCTATTCTACCTCTGGTGGTGGGTGTGGGTGTTGGACATTGAACTCTGTTTCATAATCTCATGATAGTGGAACCCAGAACAGGGTGCTTCTTATGGAAAATAAAACAAGCACAAGTGAAACTGGCTAACAATTAAAAAAAAGATTGAATCCCCATTTCAAACGCAAAAGAAATAACTTGAAGTATACATGCATCAGATTTGTGAAAAGAGAAATCAACCAAGTTCATAAATGTCAGTGCAGACTGGATAGGTTTGCAGAGGATTAACCGGTTAAATTACAGGCTACATTCCACGATTTAGCAGGTGCACTTAATTCAGAATAGCCATTATATAGAATGCCAGCACATGTGCAACATGGGTTCCAGGGTTGCAACTCACAACAAAACAATATTGTTGCACATCAGTTACAGACTTGCAGTTGAGCTTTGCTGAGCTTCGTAAACTAAACTTGTCCCAAAAAGTATGTACACTAAGCAAATGGCAGACACCCTAATTATAATTGAAACACTTTGTCTTACATCTAGAGATTGATCAGCTCTAAATACATGGATATACGCAAATGGGTGCATCTGCAAGCTTGCGGGGAGTGCCGCCACAATCAAGTCTACCGCGATAAAATGCGACCAACGAACCAGCAAGCACCAACTCAACATCTTTGTACTAAGCAACTGCAGCAAGCCATTAGGTTATTAAAAGCACTCCCGCGCCACACAGATAATCAGAAGCACCACCAACTAGGAAACGTATGGAACTCTACTCTAGCCCTTTTCAGTTTTCAGCGAAATCATTAACCAAGAGTCGATACGGCGTGTTAACAAGCACTGTGCTAAGACTGTTGGTCAGACACAGACCCACCAGATATAGCATATTATCTTTCATCAGAGATTTGTTCAAATGGTTCTCTCTAGCATGCAAGATTTCATGCTTTAAGAATAAACTTTTGCGGGCGGAAAAATTGAACTTTCTCCAACCCTTCTATGGTGAAATGGGAACCACGTAGCTATCACATGTGGAAAGGAGATGGCTGCAACTTGCAATTCAGAGTTTCAGACTAGCTAAGTTCCCGACAGTTGATGCTGGCTTGCCGTTGCCGGAAGAAAGTGGGAGAGGATGATCGAGCGGCAATATTTTCGTTAAATTCTCGAGAAGCAATATTGTCGAGAATGATTGCGCTGCTGCGGTGAAGGCCTTACAAAATAAAACTTGGGACAAATCATTAATTGCAGATTTGGTGAGAGACATGCAGGAACTGCTTAGCTTCTGTCCGGGGTTTTCAGTTTGCTAAAGTGCATCGTGCCAGCAATTCTGTGGCGCATGAGTTGGCTAGGCTAGGACACTATGAGCATGAGTGTGTGTTAATCGATTCAGCTCCTGCCTGTTTGGCTGGACTGGTCGAGCGTGACTGTAATCAAACTACTTCGGTTTAATTATTACATGTACAAGCCAGTTTCAAAAAAACAGGGACTGATCCAAACCATATTACTTGCCAAATTTAAACTACTACGGAGTAGTAATTTATTTAAACGGTATAAAAAAATTTACTAGCAATAAATTTGAAGCAAAACGTGAGGGGGCGGGCAGGGCGTGAAGATGAAGATTGAAGAGACAGACCTCCAGACAGATCGAGCGTGAATCAGACTGCTTCGGTGTTTAAAAAGAAAGGGGAAAAACATACCCTGACTGATCCAAATCAGATTACTTGCCAAATTTAAACTACTCGTGGTAATTTATCTAACGGTATAAAATTATCTAGCAATAAATAAATTCGAAGCAAAACATAAAGGGACGGGCAGGCCATGAAGATGAAGAGACAGACCTCCAGACAGGAACATTGCCGTCTCTCCAGATGTAAGCCTGGCTGGGGTTAACCGGGTCGAGCCCGAGCGCGTACCGTCCCGGCGAGGGATCCGTCGCGCTGGCCCAGGAGGTGAAGAGCATCCGCTCGGGCGGGCCCCTGCCCTGCGCCCTGACGGTGATGCGCATCCCGGAGAGCATGGTGTCGGAGGGGTGCCAGAAGCTGTCCCAGACCTGGGTGCCGTCGTCGTCGCGCACCTGGAGGCTGCCGGAGTCGAGCAGCACGGCCGAGAAGCCCCCGCGCGGCGCGGCGCGCGAGGTGGTGTTGGAGGACCAGAGCAGCGCGGCGCCGTCGAGCACGCGCAGCTCGCCGCTGGCGGCGAGCGCCAGCGACGGCGAGGGCCCCGTGGCCGCCGCCGCGCGGTTGGCCACCCAGGCGACGGTCCGGGGGTGGATGCCGCGGTACCAGATGCAGAGGTAGAGGCGGGCGGGTTGGTTCGGGTCCGGCGCGTGGAAGCCCGCCTCGAACACCCCCGTTGGGGAGGACACCAGCGTCGAACCTGCGGAGAGCGACTCCCCTTGCTTCAGCGTGTCGTTTGTTGCTGCCGCCGCGATGGCTAGCAAGACGTGGAGGCAGGCCAGGAGCGAGGGGAGGCGACGGGAAGCCGCCATCGCCATGGATGCAGGCTTGCAGCCTTCCTCCTACTGCTGGAGGACGGACGGCTTCCCTGTGCCCCGCTTTTGGCCACCAGCGGGCAGCGCTGTAAGCAAGCACCCAGCTAGCAAGAACCAACTACCACCTCAGTGGTGGCGAGCAGGGAAAGAGAGAGGGAGAGACTATGGCGAGACCAGTGTGGTGGCTTTGTTTAGTGCGGCGGCGTACTAGTATATTAATTAGCGTGGTTCAAAAGCGAGAAGCTGCCGGCGTGGCAGGTCGAGCCGGCACCGGTGAGCCGCAGATCTGGCCCCTGGCCGGCATTATTCTAGCACGCGGCCCGTGCGCAGGGCCAGGACGGCAGGACCCGCCTTCCCCCAGCGATTTTTTTTTTTAAATAATACGAATTTTTATTTTATTCTAGAAATAGCGCGTGATTTCAAAAAAAATGCAAAAGTGTGATCTGGTTGGTCAGCAGGCCAACTGGGAGTCGCCTGCTGCGCCCCTGCGTCCGCTGTAATTCACGTCCAACCGCCTCCTTCTTACGCTTCTTCTTCTTCTCCAACACCGGCGAGCCATGAGCAACTAGACCCTGCCGTCCGACTCCGAGAGCGAGGGCAAGCCGCCGGGATGGATGCATTGGTGGGAAACAGACGCCACGCCAGCGACCCGGCTCCACGCCAAGTGACCCACCTCCACGCCAAGTGAGAGGAGGAGGACGGAGCCGGCAGCGGCCGACGAGGAGGGGACGAGAGGCACCGGGCAGCGACGGCGAGGACGATGAGGAGGAGGAGGAGGAGGAGGAGGACGAGGAGGAGGACTCCGATGCCAGGTTCGACCTGCTGGGGGCGCAGGAGGCGACGAACGACGAGACGGCGGCAAGGAAGGAGGCCAAGGCAAGGGCAAGGTCGCTGGCGCGGGCGGCGCGTCGTCGTCGTCATCCGTTCAACGACGACACTGAGTCCAATTCCAACTCCTCCACGGACGCGTCGTTCTCCAGTTCCTCTTCCGACGAGGAGGTGACAAGCAAGAGGCGCAGGAATTATATGGATGAATCTGAAGCTGCAGGGCCAACGAGACAATGTTTCCTATGCAATCCATTTGGTCATTGGGACACTAATTGTCCAACCAATATATTTATGCCTACGAGGAGGAGGAGGAAGGAGTGGCGGGAAGGATGGCGGTAAGAAGTGGCGAGAAGGGTGACGGCAAGGGCGGGAGGGAAACACGGCGGTGTGAACGGGAGAGGGAGAATATATGGCGAGAAAGCGGTGGCTGGAAAATAATGGGGGAGAAGTGCCAGGAGATATCACTCGTAATAAACCTAAACTAAATCCATGCACTGGTCGGATAGTAGTTGGTCGATCGGTCGATAGCTGGCCAATTGGTCTGTAGCTGGCCAATTGGTCAGCTATCGACCAACTAGTTCGGCCTGCTAATGACCAATCGGTCAGTAGCTGACCGACCAGATCACACACTTTTTTGAAATCGCGCCGCTATTCCTAGAATTAAATAAAAAATTCGTATTATTTAAAAAAATCGCCCTTCCCCTACGATGCGAGGATGGCGAGCGGTCGGTGCCGGGCCACTGCGGCTACGAAAAAGAAATAGACCTCACAAATATATGTATATAAGTGCATCTTCACTCGTGTCCCTCAAACAGTTCCTCAAACTGTACCGGATTCAGCGTTTGGGGGGGCGTGTTTCGTTCGTGCCGCGTTTGGGGACGTCGCTCCCCAGCCGCGTCTCCCGAATGTCGCCCCCGAACATTAAAATACTCCTTTTTGTTTTTTTTGCATTTTTATGTCAATAAAGATAAGAAATATTTCACAAACTAATACATAATTGAGAACCTGGTTTACACGAATACATAGTTTGAACCATGGTTGACACAAATATAAAATATTGCAAAATGACTAAACCTAACTAGGTTGTGCATCGAAGGTTTCGTGTGTTCGCTGCCAAGAAAGAACACTCGAGGGCACACTCATTCACCCAAACTGGAAAATACAGCTGGTGAGGGTGCCCCTATTGGTTCTTGAGAGGAAGAACAACCAGAAACCTTCGTGCATATATTCGCTGCGAAGAAACAACACTCATCAGTCGTCGTCCTCATCGATGTTGTCGCCGTGGTAGTTCCGACGGCAACGCGTCTCGTCAAACACCTTGACGCTCATGTCCCTATCGCCAAAGTAGGAGAATACGAGCACGAAGCCGGCTTCGAGGTGGTGGTAGCGCACGAAATTCTCCCAGCCAATGTGGAGGTACACCTTGCCGCGTGCGTCGTAGATCACGTCGACGATCCACCGGTAGCAGCTGCAGTCATCCTCCCGCAGATCCAGCGGGCGCGTGCGCTCGTCACCGACGATGAAGTCGGCGAAGGTGTCCGGCAGCCTCTGGATGCCGTGTGGGTCACCCTTGAGGACGACGATGAACTCGAACAACACGGGCCCCTCCTCGTCCTGCATGTCCGACGATGATGACAACAACAGCGTTGCAGGAGACGGCGAGCGTGCAGCTCTGCCGCGGCCGCAGCCACGACCACAGTCGCGAGCTCGACCTCCGCCTCTACCAGCCATGTCGTCGACTCTTGAGATGGTGGCGGCTAGGGTTGGGAAGAGAGGCGCTAGGGTTTGTGTGTGAGATGGACAATGAGAGGCGGCCCTTTTTATAGGCCGGAGGGAGGCGGGGGAGCGGTGGCGCTAATTAACGCCAGCACGCGGAGCTAGGCGCGATGAGACACTTCGCTGCGCCTCTGCGGGAACTGCATCGTCGCTGCGCGCAAATAACTTCCGTCGAGAGGTAGGCGACGGTTAGGTTAAAATTCAATGTGTCGCTGACGCGTCGGCCCAGCCACTCCCCGCCTCGCTTTTCGGTGTGTACGGCGTCCCCGGAGCGTCCCTTGTGGGGAAGGGATGGGTTCGGGGCACCGGACACCGTATCGGGCCGCGTCGGATAAAAAACGGCTTTGGGGGATGCGGCTGGGAACATTTTTTTGTCCGGCGCGCCCCAAATCGCTTTGGGGACGGTTTGGGGGACGTGACTGAAGATGCTATTAGATTCATATTTAAACAAGGTTTCCGACGATATAATTTGTGTGACATACTACCTCCGGTTCAAGGAATAAGGCGTCCTCGTTTTACGTGCTTTTTGTTTGACTAAGAATTGCTTCAAATATATAAAGATTGTTTATATGAAATTAACATCATTATAAAGTGTTTATTTACGAATCCAACGATACTAATTACAGATAATATTACCAAAATTTTGTTGCTCAATTTTTATGGTCAAAGTTCGCCTTAGAATACGCGTGCGCCTTATTCCTTGGGACGGAGGTAGTATATTCTATATTTTATTGACCAAAATAATGGTCAAAGCAAATTCTTGAACTACGTGCGCGCCTCTTAAACCGATAGGGAGGGAGTAAGTCCAGAGCGAGGACAAGTTTACAAACAACTCAAGGGCCGCTCGCGCAAGGGCGGCTCTGGAGGCCCTCCACAACCCTACCATGCTGATCCAGATCTGCCCAACCGGCCGCTGCCGCCACATACGTCGGCTGTGGAGGTCATTCCATGGATGTCGAAGATGGCGGGAGGAGATGGCGCAGCCCATTGAGCTCCCTTCGCGCGGGGGTTCATTTTTCTGTGGCGTAGGTGGAGTCAAGGCGGCACGCGGCAGGGATGCGAGGGGAGATAGAGGAGGCGTGTGTGCGGTTGTGCGTCGGCACTGGCTCAGGTCCTGAGACAGCACTTCTCCGTCTAGGGTTCGTTCCTGCCTCCTAGGCCACTGTCATGTGTGCCCAATCTAGGGACAACCTTTTGTTCGATCTGGGCCAGAATAGGTCCACCCACTCCATATGTTCGCCGAAAACCGGTCAACGATGAGGTGGTGCTGGTCCGGCCGAATAAAGATGACAGTCCTAGGGTTCCTGTTTTGCGAGGATGGTGACATTCCTGAGGCCGGTCCTTCTTCATCTGGCCGGAGAGGGGAGTTCTGGAAGAATGTATCAGTGCACCTTATACCTGGAGTATGCTTGATCGGGTGGTATTCGATCGTACACATCCTCATGCTTTTATTCCGACCATTTGGTTCTAGAGGGAGCGGCGCGAAGCTTTGTTCTTCTTGCCATGAGGTGACATTTTGGTCGATGGTAAAGTCAAAGGCAGAGAATATCATGAAAGCCGGATTGGAGGACTAGCAATGGAGGTTCAAGTCTCTACGATATTGAGGACGGACTTGTTTGGTGTTCTGGGTTTTAGCAGTATGCAAGCGGGGGGCGGCACCACACGTGAACTTCAGAGTCTTACCTTTCAGGGTGAAAATCCAAGGTTTAGCCTTAATTGGTTGTGCTTGTCCATGGTCTTGTTGAAGGCATTGTTTTGAGAGCGGAGACTATCTTCAGGGTGAAAACCTAAAATCTTTTAGTCGAGGGACGACGATGCTTGTGCATTGTTCCCTTCTTGGAGGCATCGCTTTTGGATAGCCTGGAGTTCAGGTGTTGTCTTGGTGGTGGATGTATTGTTGCTTGTAGGGTTGGGATACCGTAGCATGACTTTTATTTTCTTAGTTTTTTTAAGCTATGTGCATCCGTACGATCATTAGGGTATTGCGTTGTTGCCGAGGCTAGGTGTAATTGGTATCTCTCGAAATTAATATATTGCCTTTATCGAAAACGATAATGGGTCACGGTTTGTTTAGATGGCAGTGCATCCATCGGCCCAACGCATATTAACATCCCCTATATGTTGTCAAGGCTTGCTGCTCTGCCCATCGGATAGATCCAACCCTGACGTTGTAATCCTCTCGTTTGCACCATGACCTATTAAATTCCGGTCTAAATCCAAACTTGAGCCTGTTTTTTGGAGCAGAATCATAAAAGTTAAAACTGTTTCTCTCTCACTTATTGCAGTGGCTCACCTGTCATATCTATATTCTTCTTTAATCTATATCCAAATTGTGGCCTAATGGCTTGCTCGAGCATATCGGCATGGGATCGGTCTAGAGTGAGCTGCATCCTAACCTCCCTATTCACTCATTCCACCGCCGGAAAAGTAGGGTTTTGCACCCCCGGAGCTCAAGGTCCAGGTAGCAATTACCCACGGCGAGCCGACGGCCGGAGCCACAAAGGAAAGCACGTGTGGCACATCGATATGCTGCACGTCGGCAATGGAATCATCATGCGGCTCCATAAAGATGGGATATGTAGACATTTGTGGCGCTCACCAACGCCATGTTCCCCGTTGAGGCGCAGACCCTGGGACAGTGGGACGCCGCCTTGTTACCACACGCCCCACCCTCTTGTTAAGAATAGTCCTTGCCAAATAAATGTGCACGAACTATATAAGGCACGGGTCAGAATATAAGGCAAGAACGTAACCATACCCAATCATGATTGATAGGATTGAGTTGATCACGATGATCGTGGTGTCGGTGTTCCCCCTTACCAAAACATCAATCTTACCGTTGTGACTTTGCTCCTATATAAGCATTTGACCGATGGGAGAATAAACATCGCTTCCACAAACAAAAATTCACACCTCACTCTCAGAGAGCTCTACATGGGTGCCCATCTAGTCATCTAGACAATGGGGATTCCTGGCCGCGGTCATCGTTTTCCAGGTGCGCCAAATAAGTCTAAGGTTTAATTTACATAACGGTTCGATCTATCCAACCTCTAGTTTAGAGAGGACTTTCTTTCCAAACGGAACAGAGAAGAATATGTGATGTTACTTAAGCGCCACCGTGCACGCACGCACGGTACAGTGCAACACGGGCATCATGGTGGAAGGTGGATGGAAGATCTGGCGCGTTCGCTGGTGCGCGAGCGTCCAATGGCGGACAATTGGAAAGGTGACAGGAGAAGCCCGGACGGCACCACGACAACCACAGTTCTGGAACCTCTTTTCCTGCTGTACTCCACCTGTAGTGGAACGGCTTGTCCCCTTGTTTGTACACGCACTAGCTCGTACTCCGTATAAGTGCTGTGATGTGATCCAGGTGGACGAGGTGGTCTGCCTGGTCATCATCTTTCGATCGGAACAGAACAGTGGCGTCGTACAGTGCAACACGGGGCTCCTGGCGGAACACCTGCCGCGTTGGTCGTACGTGCGCGTTATAATGGAGGAGAAAAGGATAGGTAACGACCGGGGAAAGCCGTGACGGTGACACCAGTATCACACCGCCACCACAGTTTTGGAACCTGCTTTTGTGCTGTAGTGGATGGCTTGTTCCTTGTACGTGGAGTTGTGGTGTGGTGTCAAGCACTAGCTCATCCATTTACGTTGCTGCTATCTTATCCAGGTCGACGAGATGATTTTTGGACAAGCACTGCTCTCCTGTGCTTCTCAAGAAAACGCATAAATCACGATTGATTTAGAACTAATATAGTTCTCGGTTAGACGACGTTTACTTAAGTTAATGTGTACATCTATGTGTAATTTTATATGCATAAATCACGATGCAATCTAACAATGATTTTTTTTTTGCGAATGAATCTAACAATGATTCTAGAGCCAACTTAAAACTATTTTAATCTTTGATCAACCTATGATGGGTTCATGAGCTACGCCGTATCCATAGATCCGTAAACTCAAGCCATGCGCACTATGAGTTCATAAATTTTCACACACCATGGCCGTAGGGAGAGACCGAACACTTCATCATTTTCAGACACCATATACATCCTCTGCCCCCTTTTAAAGGGCAGTGCAGCATAGGACGGCTTCCTGAGAAGCCCGCCACCCCATCCATCACACTTTTTCTTTTTTGAAGTACCATCCATCACACATTGAATACCTCACACGCTCAAACACGTATACATATGTGTCTGAAGTAGTTAGCACATTGGATCATCGTCATAAACCCTTAACTACATACAAATCTACGACCGCAAATCTACAACCATGTCCCTTTCAAACGAAAAATACAAATGTACGACCATTATTCCAAACCCCCACGACCAAAATTAGCCATAGTAAAGGAAACATTTTATATTTTACTTTTTATATATAGTCTGGGCTAAGAGTCTGGTGTTTCTCTTGTTTAGTCAATTTAAGTAAGGTCACTATATGGCGACACGAGAGAATTGCGCACGCGAGGCCATCGAATCCCGTTAACACGCATGTCGTGACGACCCGGCCGCTGGAAAGCACGCGGCAGATGCATGGCCGGAGTCGGTGGGTCGTACAGGTCCCATGAGCCTAAAGCGCTCTCAACTGCTTGCTTGGACCGGCATCACGTATTTTTAACTGTACAAACACAAGACATAATGATCGAATTGGGTTCAGGTAATGACCTTTTGGAGCAATCATAACGTTGTTTGGTAGCTGCAGAAGTGTAACGACATCGAAAGGTTGGACCTGGAGGGTCCAGCACAACCTCAGATTATTCTATTTTTCCTGTCGCAGGAAACAATAGTTTTGACTGGCTCGATTGAACAGCTAGTACTTTCTTTAGTTTTGACTGTGGGCAGGAGATCGCATCAGCTGTTGAGGGTAGGTTGTGAATTCTCCAATCACAATGTCAGAACGGATCAAACTCCACCTCACTGTATACGCCTAGATGCAGCGTTCTCTTCATGCTAATCACATCAAGTCGCTGTACATAATCTATAGGAGTCTCACGCTATGCCCTAGCTATCCGGGAGACAAGGACTGCATCTATATCCAATGACTTGTCTGCACACAAATTCTGGACACAGCAGCCCGTGGCTGGGTTTTATACTCCTACTACAGTTTATCATATACACTCTACAGCACGGCAGCCCCTCCTGGCTTCTAGAAACTTTGAACTGTCTAACAGCTGACCAACAACACAAAATCTGGAATAGATTGCTCAGCAACCCAGCCCCAAGACTCCTAAACCGCCTACTCGGATAAATAATAAGAGCTCGTGAGAGTCGAGCTCAACTTGTTGACTGATAAATCAACGGTGTTGATTGTACCCGCATGACTTCGTTGATCTCAACAAAACATGCCCAGTCATTGAGGTTAACTAATAAAGCACGAGACATGCCGGGTGGCTTGAGAGAAGGAACATCCAAAAAGACACAGAAAAATACCTTGTTGCTGGGTGTTTTTTTGGTCCATGAAAATGACAAGCACAATTGAAAACATGGAGGAAATAAAAAGACACCACCGAACAGGGATGGGTCATATTGGTCTGTAATCCGTCCAAAGTATTGAAAATGACGGCAATGATGATGCAACCAACGATTATGCAGGGGGAACCCATAATGTAACCGGAACAAGAGAATTAGCAAGTCACATGGAGAGTGAAGAACAAGATGCTTCCCAAATATTCTAACAGGAGGACCCATGCTGCCAACGTGCTGCATAGTGATATACACAGTAGTACATAATTTGTCAAATACCTACAAGACAGGTTGGTGACATGAAGTACTAATTCGCTACTAAAAAGGGGTAGCAAGTGGCCGCCCAGAATGTGAGATGCCAATAATCATGTTGCGCAAAGTGCAGGTTGAGCTGGAAAATGGGCAGCTTGGAATAGATGCATGAACTCAGAACAAAAAAAGAATCTAAGCAAGCATTTTCAAACAAACCAAAACCAAAATAATGACAAGTTGCTACCTGGATATCTCGCAAAATTCTCCGCAAGAGCATCCTTCGTGCATTTAGTGGTTAGGATTAGATGGATATGTTTAGCAACCAACAACTGGTCAATACCTAATACAGAGTAATAAGAAGACCATAGTTTACATGATTCGGAGAGCATCGAGAACTAGAACTCTCACAGCAGCTGGGCATCATAGAAACTACACACTAGTCATTTTTTCACTGATTTAATATTACAGAAAATAATCCTTAAAAGGTTATTAATCTTTTAACATGTCCACAGAACACACAGTCAGATCTTTAAGAAATAGTGTGGTCACTATTGGCAGGGTTCCACACAAAAATGCAATGACAGCACATTAGTACTGTATTCTCGGGATCAGAAAAAAAAACTCTAAACTGACAAGGGTGTAATGCCAATTTAGACTTCAAGACTAAAATAAACTAATACAGTCTTGTCATCATTGTGGACAACACCCGTATAGCAAACGACACCGGCTTGGTACTTTACATAGTTTCCAAAAGGTTATCTGAATAAGAGAAGATACCCGTGTCCACTAGTTCTAAATAGGAATAAACTACCCTTCTAGTGATACAACTAACGAACCAAGGCAGGGACCGCATTGCGTAAGAAAAGTAACTAGACTCTAACAGAGATATTTAGCTGAGTTTCATAAGATTAACCAGTCTCTCAGAGAAATCTACTCCCCTGTCTAAAATTAAGTTGCCCCAACTTTTCTAGATATGGATGTATCTACACACTAAAAACATGTCAAGATGCAACTGCGTCTAGACAAATTTGAGCAGCTTATTTTGGGGCGGAGGGAGTAGCTTTTCTTACGCATTCATGAAAAAAAAAAGCTTCCCTTGACAGGATTTTGACAGGGAGGACATCAAGAGATTCACAGTATCTACCACGAAGTTACTTCAAAGTAAGATCCATCGTAGCTAAAAAGATACGGAAACAACTAACTGCAGTCAGACTGTAAATTTCATCAGAAACAGATAGCGCAATGTTCAGGAAGCACAAAGGTTCTGGAGAGCAAATGTTCACCAGGCACACCAGGAAATACAACAGAGTGAAATCACGGGTAGACAAGAGCAGTAAAGCCCAACAAACAGCTAATGTGCTCAGTACGAACCGAAGGAAGCACCCAGCCAACAGTTGACTGCTAGAACTTTTGCCTGCTGTGGAACAAAAGAAAGGAGTTAGAGATTGAACACAAACAGTAGGGAGTTATTTCAACAAGTGTATGTCAAACAAGATTTTGTCGTCATTGTCAGTCAGATTCTAAAATCCTGCCTAAGTATATTTCCTCAAAATTGCAATAGATTGGAGGTGGGGATCCTAGTCAGCATCAAACTTGAGTGCTAGTCAGAAGTGAGATTTTTGTAAATGTATAATCCTAGGGAGCTACTCCTTAAGACGGATGTATGATCTTGTCCACCCAAACTGTGGGTGTAGAACATCGATGTTAGCTGAGGTCATGATCCTTTAGAGGCGGCATAAAAGGCTAGGTCCATTGGGCTATTCAACTACAGTTTCATCCTTGTGAGAATATTACTCCCTCCGTTCGGATTAAATTGACGCAGAGTGGTGCTAATTCTAGCATGCAAGTAGTGTTGTCTCGCGTCAATTAAATGTGACCAGAGGTAGTAGTATATAACGTTGTGCAGGCCCATCTGGGTTTTCCGGCCTAGCCTTGGAGCATGAAATAATTCTGTGGCTCGAAGTCACACTGTCAAGTGGGCTAGATTCCACATGAGAGGCCTGGTAAGTCCAAGCTGGCCCCAGTTAGGGCATAGGATCCCCTGAATATACTTAGGGAGGGATAAAAACTCACGACTGTAGCTAGCAAATTTACCGCAAATTATGTGAAATTAGATATCCCGAGAGCTCACCTACACCATTCCAAAAATGACAAATCAAAACATGCATTTCCAAATCCAAAAAGAAAAAGACGTGTACTTGTGTGTGTACTTTGTGCTCTTGCAATTTTTGGTGCAAAAGAATGCAATTTTCAGTGCAAAAAAAGAAGACAGTAATGACCTGTTACAGAAGAAAAACTACACCTAATTTGCCTTTTGCAAAGAAAGGAACCAGCTGGACACACAAACTAAAGTGAAACATTTACTTTTATGCTCACCTGGACCCAAGAAGACATCAAATGGACGGATCCGATCAAGTATCTGCGAAAATAGCAATAGCTCGATTAATAACTTACAACCTTGACAAGATAAACGTGAATGGAACTTAAAATTCAATCCACCACAAACACCAAAGATAAAAGAAGAGGCGAGCTAGAGACTAATAAAAATTGAAGTACAATTTCCAGTCTTCCATGCTAAATTCATAAGGAAACTGATGACTAACATCAATTCAAAACTCGTTAAAAATTAATAGTACTCCCTCCGATTCATATTAATTGACTTCAACATGAATGTATCTAGAACTAAAATGTGTCTAGATACATCCATATTAGAGTCAATTAATATGAACCGGAGGGAGTAGCAGATAATAAAATGAGCACAGCTCGTTATAATGCTCGTTCCACTACTGATCAGTAACGAATTATGCACAAACTTCTTGACTTTGAACAGCAATGAGAACTAGTAGTCGCGCTATGTTCAACCAATGCCCTTGGGGTATTTAAGAACATCAACTGATGCAAGTTATGCTGACAGCAGATAAGGTACATGAAAATGAACATAATTTACTTTAAATGCATAACAGATAAGCTTGTGATATCCAATTGTCTTGGTACATGTTTAATGGTAATCAACACAACAGCATGATCCATAGTTTCCACATAAATACACGAGCACGGGAAATACACGAGCACAGGCAGAAGCACACACACTCAAGACTAGTCCGGATATGGTCAACTTTAAAGCATACTTTTCCCATAAAGTGCCCTTGGTTAATGCAAGTGGAATTGGAGGAAATACATGACTACATTCAGAGGTCGCTCAGACAATACCCTACATCTCTTTCTTTTTGTAATCGGAGTGGAACGGGTCATGCCTGCATACTAAGATTGAACTAGAACCTACTGGTCATGAATATGGAGCGAGTACACTATGGTAACGAATATTCTACCAGATGCCACACAACAAACCAAAAGAACATAAAAAAATGTAAACTTAACAAGCCAAAAAGAGTGATGGTCACAACAGCAAAATAACGGTCAGACATGAGAGGGGGCGGCCTGTTGACAGCAAAGTCTCTAGAAGAAGAGACAACGGGGGAAGAAAGGGAGGAAGGACAGAGATATACAGGGGAGAGAATTGCGGATTAATCAGAGATGTTAGGCCTGAGAAACGAGCATGGACACATAAACAAGTGTTGATAACTTTCCACCTTTAGCAATGTGGTTGAATAAAATAAATGCTTGGGAATAGGCTATGAATGGTCTAACCTCGTATCAGCCAGGAAATCAATCTCCAGACAAGCTCATCACTTTCTTAGCCCAGAGAAAGCCTACACATCTACAAGGCACAGAAAGCTCCATAACCCTAGTCTGCGGGTGAGATCCAGGGAAAATCTTTCATCTACCGCCACCAGTTGCGCTCTACAGCGATACTGCATTGTCTAGTGGCTCTCCAGTTCTCCACCTCCTCTCCGGCCCTTCCCAGCCACCACCGCGAGCACAACTGTTCAGTGGCCGCTGCATCGTACTTCTCTTCCCTCCAAAATGATGTGACACGGTATTTGGGTGGCTTATGGTTGTCTGCGTCATGGGTCACACTGGCAATGTGAACTCCACCAACGAGCCCTTCCACTACTGAGTTATCCTATTTCGAACAGTTTCATGGATAATCATTGGATACTACCAGAAGAAAACCATATCTGAGATTTTGTCGGATAGTAGCTGAACCACATTCGTATCTGATACTGGTAACTGCTACCAGAATCTGAAACCGAAACCAAAGATCATCCCCTTTCCCTACCGAATACCGCCAGAAACCATCGGTCAGGAGGTATCCATACCATTTTCATCCAGTGCATTCAACTCCCACAGTCCAGATAATTTAAGAGAAGCGGAAGTTGTCAAGTAGAACTGTAGAATTGACGAAAAACTGGGATCAATAAGTTCAGATAAATTTTAACTTTAGGTATACTTTCCCTAAAGTGACCTTGATTATAACAACAGATTTCAAAACGAGAACAAGTGTGTATGGTGGTGACTGTCTGTTTCCTAAGAACTAAAGAAGGGTTCTTGCTTCGTATTTTTTAGCTGAGTAGTTTAAATCAACACAATTACAACCTACTAGTTAATGTCCCAGCATCTACACATTCTCTTCCCCTCCTGTCCTTTCACCGGTAAATTATGGAATGAGGTGGAAACAGTCCTGATGGATCACTAACCCGGTCTTAGTTGGACATAAACTGCAGCAAATATGGATAAACCGCAGCTGATGTGGGACAACATTAGTGTTTGTAGGGTGAGCTTACCTGATGGCCATGAGGAAAACATAAATTTCTGTACTCAAGACATCTTTCAGTTCAGTGATTAATTTGCCACAGAAGGAAACTAAGCATGACATGCTGCTGTCCAGGATATTTTGGGTCTGTTCACATTCATCCAGACCAAGGCAAAATTGTGTATCTGGCATACATGGTCTTGTAGAAGCTCACCATTAGGCTGTGCATTACATATTTACATGTCAGTGTGACACCCATAGAGTGGTGAATCTATCAG
The DNA here is from genome assembly GCA_030979885.1 of Lolium multiflorum. Lineage (NCBI taxonomy): Eukaryota > Viridiplantae > Streptophyta > Magnoliopsida > Poales > Poaceae > Lolium > Lolium multiflorum. Next base: position 204,164,712 of record CM061747.1, read on the forward strand.
GTAAGCTCCACATACTTGACCCTACCCTCCGTTTTTGATGGAATACGTGAGACCTACAGCTACGGAAGCCATGGATTTCCTCCAGATCAGTTGACGTCATAGACAGCAGGGAGGAAGACAAAGCCGGTGCTATTGGAGTCGAAGGGTATCCATCGCTGTGTTTTATATATAAATGCCGAATTGGGCCAAACGAATAATAGAACCTCACTGACCAGGGTATTCTCAATGCCATGGGGGGGAAGTCAAAAATAAATTAGTTCATTAGGACGACGTTGCATAGCATGCATATCCAGAAGCATTAAAACAAAGCATATGGGTATACAAAATGTCCCATTAGATATTTACCAAAGTTCAATTAGCAAGCAAGAATGAAACTAGCCAAATAACTTGTCAAGTACCCAAACATGTCATATAATAACAAACAGAACCGGTAGAATATCCATGGCCTCTCTCCTTGCCTATAGGAAAATGTGAATCGAAACCAACCAGCCATGAAGCGACTATAAGCTAAATCCTTCCCTCATATAACATTTTACCCGCTGGGAAATCCAATGATGTGTGAAGCCGGCATAGGAATCTAGCAATGAACTAACACTAGTGAAGCACAAATAGCTCGCATTATCTAGTCAGCTCAATATAACTAGCATTTATATCTAGAAATAGAATAAAAATGTACAGTTGGATCACTAGTATCATGATGGATTTGTGCTGAAAACAACCCATAAATTTTTGGTGGCTCGTTGGGCATAGAGATAAAAAGTATAGCAGCAATTACCCTTGTGCTCCTCAGTGGCATCATGGTACTCGGCGTCCTCCTCGGGCACAGGGTGGAGTACGTCTTCAGCGCCAACCGCCGCATCCAACACACTGGTGGCCTCCCCACCCTCCGGGGCAGCATCAGCAGGGGAACGCACCACCACGACGGGGCAAATACAGTGGTGGACGCAGTAATCGCTGACGCTCCCGAGGCGGCCCTTGCTGGCCCTCCGCGCGGCACCAAAGCCCTTGCTCCCCATGATGACCGCGCTGAGCCCTAGCCTCTCGACCTCGAGGCAGAGCCTCTCCTTCATGTCGTGGTCCTTGACGATGTGGATCTTGTATGGGATCTTGGCGTCCTGGAGGGGCTTGGCGAGGTCCTCGGCCTTGGAGGCGGTGAGGGCGTCGAAGTCGTCGTCCATCTTGCGCGCGGCGACCTCGGCGTGGTCCTCGGGGGAGGTGGGCGTGACGGAGCCCCAGTCGGCGCCGTAGAGGACGTTGGTGGAGCGGACGTGGAGCAGGATGACGGCGTCCCCGGGGCGGAGGTAGTTGGCGACGGCCCAGGTGACGGCGAGGGCGGACTCGTCGGACAGGTCGACGGCGATGGCGATGCGGCGGTGGGCGGAGCCAAGGGGCGCGGCGGCGGCGGCGTTGCTGAAGAAGACGCCCGGGGAGTCGGGCTGGAGCGAGGCCGGCGTAGGGGGCCTCGGGGTCGGCGCCTTCACCCGCGGCGGCGGCGCCACCAGCGGCGGCAGGTCAACGATAGGATTCGCCGGGGCCTGCATGGCGGGGCTGGTCGGGATCTCCTCTTGCTATTGCTAGGGTTCTGGATTCGCTTGCCACGGTTTGCTTCTTGGGCGTAGTGGGGAAGGAAGGGAAGCTGCTGGAAGAAATGGAAGACTTGCGAGGAACCGAAAGAAGGCGTCAAGTGCAAGTCCAAGGGGATAAACATGGGATCAGAGCCACGACACGGTCATAGCTTTTTTTCTTTTTTTTTTGAGAGAAACACGGTCATAGCTACTACTGACGGTTTGGACTCCGGATCTCAATACAAAAGTCCCAAGAAAAAGATTGAAATTACATACTGTACTCATCTTCTCGTTTTGCTCATTGGGCATTTGTCTCTCCGATCTTGTTGTTAACTCCTATTTAGTAGGAGAAGCACTAAATGTCACATAATTTGATCTAATGGTAACACTAAACTCTAATCGGTGAAATACGGAAAAGAAACCACTCTACGGGCGCCCCAAATCCCAAAACACCGCCGGCGTGGGCCCTGGTCACCTCTCCTTCCGCTCGCCGCTCCATGGCAGGAAGGGGAGGGGACCCATTCCTTCGGTTTGTAGTTTGGGTTTGTCTCCTGTGCTGCGTCGTTGGGGTGGTGGAGCAACGTCCGGGTGAATAAATCTGTCTCCACTCCACTCCCATACCGGTGACGACCTTCATGCTGGCGTCTTGGAGTTGACGGCACCCTGTGCCTGTCGATCCTTCAGATCGGTGGCTTGGTCTTCTCGACTTTCTTCGGATCTGACGAGATCTGTTTCTCGGCGTGTCACCAACGTTCGTCGTTATTCACGATGGCGTTGGGGGTCGGCAAAATAAATATGATCTATCTTTTTTTGAGCTTGCATGAAAAATAAGCATACGGGGCATCGCTTTTCATCGGTAAGCTAGATGAAAGCATGGAAATATAAACCATCTCATTCAGGACGAGCAAGGGTTTATATGGGGGATGTTGATGAGTACAAAACTTGACATGTTTTTCATTACATAAACATATATTTCTAGCTCTAACTATGTCCTAAATAGATGACTACAAGTTATGAATCATTTTCATGAGAGATTTGAACATATAGTAGTTTTAATATGATTCTATTACTTTTCTTTGTCTTTGATGTATGTGTAGGTCTTATGAACCTTTATGGATAAAGCACGAAGAAAGGAGCCAACAGGAGCCAATATGGAGGAGTTATAGGCACCAGGACTTTGTCATTTCAAGTGTGGAAAAGGTCAATTTTCCCATCACGGGATAATGAAGATCCAAGGACATGGTGTTGTAGCCCTCTTCAATATGAACTCAACAAGCCTAATAGCACCTAAATTGGAGTTCATAATAAGAAATGGTGGCCAAAATACCAAAGGAGTTTTAGCGGGCAGTGGGTACGGTTGGGCTGCCCGTATCACTCACCAGCACCATGCGTTTTGGGACCTGATGCGATTTCCCCCGTATTTCCTCCTCGTTTGTTTCTAGACTTTCCTTAGGTGCTAAGGTTGGTGGGGGACTATTGGAGGCCCCTCCTAGGCCTATATGAAGGAGGGGAGAGCCATCACATATCCAATCCAACTTCATCAACAACACGCTGAAGCGCTGCTGGCGTGCAACCTTCACCTTCACCTCTCCAACACCATAGTCACCACCACGAAGAAGAGAATACTTGGATCTTGAAGGCACAACACCAATCTCGATCCTTCCACTCATCTCATTGTAACTCCAAACTCTAGATTGGATCTACACATGTACTCATTTAATCATTCATTCACCTGTTGACCACCAAAACCCACTGACGAGTAGCGACGGGCAACACGAAGAGCCGGGAGGCTCCCAGGACTGCTGGAGGGCCCTGGTCTCTCGGGCGACGGCCCGCAAAGATCCGGCACGCACGTCCGATGCTGGTGCAAGGGCCACCATACCTGGTCGAAGGTGATGGATTGCTTCGCTTAGTTTCCTGCATGGCATACACGTAAACATTAAATACGAGCCTCGATCGGCTCTCAGGTTGTCCCGTGGATCGGCTCAAGGAGCCGATTCACCCATGATTCGCATGAGATCTACGATAACATGGTGGTCCTGCTTGATCAATGTTAAGTTAAAACAATCTACGACGATCTAGGGTTTTCACCACATAACCGGAACGTCCTATACGTGATTGAGCCTGGCAGACACGAAAGGTGATAATAAACCAGCTCTAGACAAGGCCTAAAAACCAACGTGGAGTTGATTCCCGGAACATCTTCCCTAGGACTAGCAAACTATACCCTACGTGCTACTGGATCCTTCAACCCGTTTATAAGGCCTAAGTATGCAGATATTAAACTAATCCTTGAAGAACAAGGAGCAATCATAACGGATCGAATCTACTAAACAATGACTAAGCAAGGTGCCACCCTTGCACCTGAGATCGGTACAAGGGTGGCTAGATATCCAGGAGTAGCATGACTAATCAAATACATCGAAAAGTACCGATGCTAACCCTAACATATCTATGATAACGGTGTTGCTCGCCATCAAAAAGGCTTCAGTACGAGCAACACATGAACAACGGATAAACAAGATTCTGCCTAGATCGCAAGATGCGATCTAGACAGCATAGCTCTTACCCGGAAGAAACCCTCGAAACAAGGGGTGGCGATGCGCCTAGATTGGTTTTGTTGTGAACGTGATTGTCCTCTTTCTCAATAACCCTAGATACATATTTATAGTCCGTAGACTTTCTAACGTGGGAATAATCCCAACCGTGTATGAGCCAAATTCTACCTAACCGACACGTATCCTACTATATTTACAGATACACGGGCAAACTAGCCCAAACTTCTTGTACAAGGCCGATTCATGTATATTTTCCGTGTATATTCTCCAAGCCCATCTTAATCACGGCCCACCTCTGATCCGGTTAAATCCTGGTGATAACACATGCCCCCCTGGTTTTGGTAATGATAATTCCAAAACCACTCTATCTTTTCTTCGTCGGGTCATGTCATGGCAGAGCAGAACTGTCGCAGTATCCTTCATCATGATGCCTTGCCTTCTCAACTTCTCCGTGATCCGCTTTCTTTGGCACCACTTCCTGGAAGCTGTGGCATTAAATCTCCACACTATATCCCCTTTTATTTAACCGCGCAACAGCCCGCTTCATCCCCTTGCTCTGTTCTAGCCATCGGCACCAAAAAGCCCCCATCTCCTGTAGCAATGTCTTCCTCTTCTAGCTCATCAGCCGATGTAAACCCATACCCTAGCTTTCCGTCACCTGCCAGATCGATGTTAAACACAGGCAAAACGTATGGCGAGGATAGTATGGGCCGATTGCTGGAATCGGCCCCCATTTTTATTGCATTGCTCAATGAAGGTTTACATCTTGTTCGTGCTTTATTACGACTACGTGGCATGCTTGAGAATAGATCATCACTTTTTATTTTTTGGGGCCGATCGCAGGGATCGGCCTTTCCACGTATGTCCATTGCCTTTGCTCCTACTATACTGTCAGGCCGGTGGATAAGACCAGCCTCACCCCGTTTTTTGTCACGTCGATGAACTCGCAGCCGTCCAAACTGATTCCGGAGAGTGGCTCTTGGCCTCCCGTTTCCCAAATGTTCATGCCGGCCGTTGATATTTCGTGAATCATCTGCATGGACGACCTCCACTTCATCTCCATCCCATGTATCAAGCATTGGTGCATTGTGGATGGAATGCAACAATTAGCGTGGATCCAATCTCTCCCTAGCAGGACAGCGTAAGTGCTTTTGTCGACGATGAAGAATGACGTAGGGATGGTCTTTCGGCCTACGGAAATCCACGTTCAGAACGCCTTGTGCTTCGATGCTTGGCCGTTGAAGTCGTTCAATGTGACGTTGGTCTTGATCAGGTCTGCACTAGACCGTCCCAAACAACGTAGCATGGAGTATGGCATTATATTGACTGCTGCTCCCGTGTCGACCAACATCTTGTTGACAGGCTGCCCATTGATATAACCTCTCAAGTACAGGGCCTTCAGATGCCTGTAGCTCCTTTCTCGTGGTTTCTCAAAGATCACTGGCCGTGGGCCGCAGTCGAGCGGAGCTATAGGTGCCTCTTCTATTCCTCGAGCACAAAACTCCGATGGAAGGATGAACACCATGTTCGTGCCAGCCGATGTCGTATCATCGGCTTTCTTTGGTTTGGGGCGCCACTCTTTCTTCTGTGGACGACCCTCCCGAGTTTGCTGAATTCGCGGCCGATCAGGCCGCGCTTTCCTTAACGCATGTAGGTATCGTCTCTCGGCTTCCTCTACGCTACGTAGTCGCTGAACCCTACGCTTTTGAGAATGGCTGAGTCCATCAGGGCACCACCTTGGCCGGTGGTATCTATCTTCTTCTTTATCGTCATCCTCTAACTCCTCGAGATCTTCTACCCGAGAGGACTCAGCTTGCTTGTTCCGAGATGGGAGAGGCCCTAGACGCTTGAACACTGACACGTCTCCTGTGTCCCTCTTTTTCTGTCTACACTCCGGCAGTTGCCGATTGTAGGCAATCGGCTCATCCCTGAATCCTAGCAATGCTTGAAGAAGGGACAATCCCAGTGCCTGTCCACGTCGTCTTGCTCTCTTGACTTTTCCTTGACGCGGCGCTCATATTTTTCGTCGTCTTGATCGTACCGACGATATTTCCTGTGATCCACGCTAGACCGACGATCTTTCTCGTCGTCGATGTCGTATCGCCGGCGCTGGTCGTACTGACGCTCATATTTGTTGAGGAGGTGCTCGGAGAGAGGTCGCTGGTATCGCACGTTCCTCACTTGCTCTTCTGTGATGTAGCGCTTGTCACTACGTTGGGGCCGGTCACGTGGAACGGCCTCTTCCTTGTCCTTGCTACGAGAGCGGCTGCTCTCGCCTTTGTCTTTACTAGGGTGGTACACAGGTCCTACCATGTTGATGCTGAACGAGAAACCTGGCTGGCACCTCCCAGTGTAAGTGCACTCTACCATGTTAACGGCAGGGAAGGGGTGCGTGTCAACTTTCATGGCGTACTGGCTGAAAATTAGACGGCCTTGTTCTATCGCCATTTGGATCTGCTGACGCCACACCCTGCAGTCGCTGGTGGTATGGGTGAACGTGTTATGCCACTTGCAGTATGGCCTTCCGTTCATCTCTTGCACCGTAGGGATTTTATGGCCTTCGGGCAACTTCAGCTGCTTCTCCTTGAGTAAGAGATCAAAAATCTGCTCCTTTGCTTACGTCGAAGTCAAACCCTTTTGCAGGACCTTGTGGTTTAACCCATTTGCAGGACACGGGGTTTGCCCCCGAGTCCATTCAGCCACGGCTACCTCCTGCTCTCCCGCAGTCCTCATCTTCTTGCCTCACCAGGACTACCGCTTGAACTTGTCCTGGTACAACTCGTGCGCTGTTCATATAATGATAATTTCTGAACCATGTGCGCCGGTGAAGTGTACTTTGCTTGGGAAGCCATATCCTTGATCGGCGATGCAAGACCCACCACCGCCAATCGACTGCCTCTTTTTCATTCATACGAGCCGAATAACATCGGTTCGACGGCCCTGCTGAATGTATTCGGATACCGTTTCTCCGCGCTGTCGTACTTGTGCTAGATCGGCAATGCCAGCTCGGAACTCGAGTGATATTGCATGTGGAATTGTTCTTCCATTTGCTTCCAAGTCTGGATTGAATCTGGTGGCAATGAGGTGTACCACCCGAAAGCCGATCCTGTGAGAGACTGCGCGAAAAACCTCACTCGTAATGGGTCTGATGCTGAGATCATGCTCAACTGTGCCAAATATCGGCTCACATGCTCAACTGAACTAGAGCCTTCCGATCCACTAAACTTGGAAAATTCAGGGAGCCGATATTTGGGTGGTAGTGGGATCAAATCGTACTCGTTGGGGTACGGCTTGGAGTAGCTAATTGCCCTCCTCTTTGGCACCATGCCGAATTGGTCCCTCAAGATTGCACTGATCTGATCCACGGTGCTAGCTGCAGGAGTTGAGCTTTGATGATTCGTTGGAGTGGCATACTTAGCTAGCCACGCCGCTTCTCGGATCTGTCCAAATCCCTCCCGCTGCTCCGAAACCCCTCGTTGCAACTGGTTCGTGCGCGCCGATTATTGCGGCACATATGTGCACATGTATCCGTGCGGGATCTCCTTAGGCGGTTCATACAAGAACTGGTAATCACTGGGATCGCCACCGATCTTGTAGACGACGTATGCTGAACTCGCACTTCGGTGCGCTAGCGCGAACGGCGGTGGTCACCCTCTTTCCTTGGTGAGTGCCTAGGGCAGGTCCTGACGGAGAGTACGATGCTTCATGATTTCTGGACCACACGCAGCGCAACACGCTCTAAAGCGTTCACCAGGCTCTGGCGGTGTAGCGAGTGCGCTACCATGTGATTAACCTCGACGTAGAGACCGGTGCGTTCTTCGAAGGAGTAGACAGATCCACTCCATCGAGAGCGCTTGGTGAGAACCCTTTCCACGATGCCGTGTGAGCGGGTCCTCCGGAAAGAGCCGATGAGGTCGGTTTCGAGAGCTTTGATCTCGTCGTACTTCTTCTTGTACTCCTCGGACAGCTCATCGTACGTGATGGATCTTCCGCCATCTCCGATGCGGATGTTGATGCGGTTGTTGTAGAAGAATGTCCCACCGGCGTGCCATGTGTTGACCACCAAAACCCACGAGTAGCGACGGGCAACACGAAGAGCCGGAGGCTCCCAGACTGGAGGGCCCGGTCCCTCGGCGACGGCCCGCAAAGATCCGCACGCACGTCCGATCCGGTGTGCATGCCACCACCTATACCGGTCGGAAGGTGATGGATTGCTTCGCTTAGTTTCATGGCATACACGTAAACATTAAATACGAGCCTCGATCGGCTCGGTTGTCCCGTGGATCGGCTCAAGGAGCCGATTCACCCATGATTCGCATGAGATCTACGATAACATGGTGGTCCTGCTTGATCAATGTTAAGTTAAAACAATCTACGACGATCTAGGGTTTTCACCACATAACCGGAACGTCCTATACGTGATTGAGCCTGGCAGACACGAAAGGTGATAATAAACCAGCTCTAGACAAGGCCTAAAAACCAACGTGGAGTTGATTCCCGGAACATCTTCCCTAGGACTAGCAAACTATACCCTACGTGCTACTGGATCCTTCAACCCGTTTATAAGGCCTAACTATGCAGATATTAAACTAATCCTTGAAGACAAGGAGCAATCGTAACGGATCGAATCTACTAAACAATGACTAAGCAAGGTGCCACCCTTGCACCTGAGATCGGTACAAGGGTGGATAGATACCCAGGAGTAGCATGACTAATCAAATACATCGAGAAAGTACCGATGCTAACCCTAACATATCTATGATAACGGTGTTGCTCGCCATCAAAAAGGCTTCAGTATGAGCAACACATGAACAACGGATAAACAAGATTCTGCCTAGATCGCAAGATGCGATCTAGGCAGATGCGCTTACCCGGAAGAAACCCTCGAAACAAGGGGTGGCGATGCCTAGATTGGTTTTGTTGTGAACGTGATTGTCCTCTTTCTCAATAACCCTAGATACATATTTATAGTCCGTAGACTTTCTAACGTGGGAATAATCCCAACCGTGTACGAGCCAAATTCTACCTAACCGACACGTATCCTACTATATTTACAGATACACGGGCAAACTAGCCCAAACTTCTTGTACAAGGCCGATTCATGTATATTTTCCGTGTATATTCTCCAAGCCCATCTTAATCACGGCCCACCTCTGATCCGGTTAAATTCTGGTGATAACATCACCTTTCATATTATTATTATTATTATTATTATTATTATTATTATTATTATTGTGCTATGTGCCTTCATATGTGAGTAGTTCTCTTTGTTATTGGGGAGATGGAGAAACCCTAGCCAAATTATGGAATTAAATAAATTTTGTTTATTGTCTAAGAATTACGAAGCTTGTTGGCTATTATGAATGTTGTTTTGTGTTGTTGGCCACGTAATATTTTCCTAAGGGATATTGGTAAGAATCATCATTGCATATGGTTGGCGATACATGAGCGTACAAGTGACAACAATACGATGCATGTGTCAATCATGCGTATAAGAAGATAACATTGACTTACTGGACCCACGCGACTTGTGGAGGGATAAGGTAGTTGTCATGATGGATGTGAAATAGTGCTTATGGGAACATCCATACAATGAACCTTGACACACACAGACATATATAAAAGAGAATCGGTATGCCTAATCACCATATCTAGGCTAGTGGTTGATCTGAACTTCCCAAGAACACTTCATCCCCATTGAGTTTCATTCGCTTTACTATTGATGGTGTAGTCTCAATTAATTTTAGTTTTAATCTTTATTATTGTGTTTACAATTTCCAAACACCAAAAAACTTTTCACACACCCTTGTTTAGAACTAAGGACATCTCGTGTGTACATCTTACAAGATAACAAGAAGCAATAAAACCATTACCAATCAGCTCCACGGTGGTTCAATACTCTTACTTTCGAAAATAGCTACATGCATCTTGTGTTCTTGTGGACATTAGTATGGCATTCTATAAGTTTGGTCTTATTGGGGAACCTTAATTCATCGGTTTGAAATATGTTAACAAGATTGGCACAAACAATATAGCTCCAGAGTTTTGACACGCTCGAAACTACACCAAGTTTGAAATGAACTTCTTGACTCAAACACCCTCCTTAGTCATTGTCAAAGCAATGATATACTCAACACTCATCTAGAGAATCCGTCATAATTTTAAGTTTTAGAACTCGTCTAAATCTAGCATATAACTTTTCTAACCCAATGTGCTACCTTTTAATAAACACTTAGTGATATTCAGATTCATTTTGTATATGTGAGTAAGCTAATATCGGTGTAACACATTACAACGATTTGTTATCACTACCGCATACAAAAACCATGTCCTTAGTTCTTCTATAGCGCTTAGAAATACTCTTATTATTGTCGAATGATCATCATATGAATCACTCTGGTATATGCTCGTAACATTTTAGGGCATAGGACACCTGTTTGTGTACATATGATGGCATTTATGATTTAAAATCACTCATGTGTTTTACTCATTTGAGTGCCAAACACACTTAAGTCTTACTAAAACTCCATATGACACTTTCTTGACGTTTCCATATTTCAATATTTGTTCTATGTAATTTGACTTAACCTTTAGGAGCCTCAATCTATCTTCATTGATCTTGATGCTCAATATGGTTTTAGTCTAGATTCTTTCATTGAAAATTAATATTCAGCAAAACTTTAATTGTGTCAAGTAAACATATATCATTCTTAATCAACTATATGTCGTCCTCATAAACTATTAGAAATGTTTCTTAGCTCTCCTACTTAATTTCTTGCAAATAGATGCATCTTCACCATTCCCGGTGAAAACAAAACCCTTTTGCCTATTTCATGTACTGAAGATTCCAACTACGTGATGTTTACTTCATCCATTGAAGTTTGCACACCTATCTAGCATTCTATGGATCAAAAAACTCTCGGTTGTATCTTGCATACATCTTCATTAACACTCCTATTTAGAAATGAAGTTTTGCTATCCAACTGCCATATCCCAAATATGCAATGATTGCTAGAATAATCCACATAGACTTCAAGCATAGGTATGCAGGATCTTATCTTACAATAGTCAACTCCTTAAACTTTGTCGTAAATAATCTTTCGGCAAGTCGAGCCTCTTAGAGGATATTACATCCACGTCTATTCATTTATAGATCCATTTACTTCCGAAAAACTTCATGCATCTTCAGAAGGTCTACCAAGCTCCAAGATTGATTATGGATACTATCTTGGATTTCATACACTTAACAATTTAACGGATCCAGGGCCCATCATCATAGCTTCTTTGCATGTAGTTAGTTCATTAATGTTCAACAACAATTCGCTGTACTAAATCTTTTATTACGAATTAAGCCTACAAGGTTCAATAGGTACTTTGATTTCCAGAGCTACAATATGTTGTAGACTTCAGAGCAGTGAGAGTTGTGGCCGCCTCCGGAACCATTTCTGATGCTGCCCTACTTTGCTCATCCTATTCAGGTTCAGTAATCTTATCGAATTCCATTGTCCTCCCACTCAAAGATTTCATGATAAACAACTTTTGGGGAAACGATCTCAAATATTGAAAAACATTTTTGTCTTAGACTTCACAGTGGAAGGAATACCCAATTTAATCTCTAGGATAACCAACAAAGACATTCATCTGTTTTTTTTTTGTTGTAAACTTGTTTTACTCATGCTTGGCATACCAAAAGTTTAATAAAAGATGGTTCAGGTTTTATCTCATGCCATAACTCATATGGACATCGTTTAAATGTATCATGATGGTTCTCTACTTAGTGTAAAAGCGATAGTATCTAAAGCATAATACAAAAAATATAATGGCAATATTTTATTTAATTTCACCATTGATCCAACAAGGTTTGGATTATGTGTCCCAGACACTCCATAATATGTATGGTGTTCTAGGAAGCGTAAGTTGTGGAACAATTTCACAACTCTTAGATGTCCGCTAAAACTCATAACTCAAATATTTACCCTATGATCCAATCATATATATTTGACTTTCTTGTGATGATGATTTTCACTTCGTGTTGAAATTATTTGAACCTATTCAAATATATGTTCCATTCTTCTTTCTCATCAATTAAATATATATGTATATATCTACTTAACTTATCACCGAAAGTTTATGAAGTAGAAGAATCCACCGCACACGATTATACATAATGGATCACATACATCAATATGTATGGTTTCCAATAAGCTAGTCACCCATTCAAATTTTGGCCTAGTCAAATTTCCTTTTTAGAAGAGGTTTGCAAGCGTCAAACAATTAAAAAAGGAATGACTCAAAAAGTCGGTATCTATAGAACTTCTTCACGTGTTCCTTTCTAATATGACATGAACGGCGGTTCCACAAATAAGTGGAATTCAAATCATTTGCTATAATATCCCAGGATTCGAGATGATCGAGGGGTAGATTTTAGAAAGGGGTGTGCATTGCATCGTAAAATCTAGGGAAATTTCGCGCTTTATTAAAAAAAACTGCATCTTAGAGGGGGGCAAGTTTCTCTCTCGACACCTGATAGGGTTAGGGTTCGAGAGTGCGATAAACGTGAACCTCACTTATCTTAATTAAGGTTTTTGAGAAGAGAGGGGAACAATCCACCTTTCATCTTAAGTTGCATGATTGAATTCAAACAAGTTAGGTTTGAATTTCAAATTCAAACCACAAATAGGTATATTATAATTCAAATAATGGATAATTCATTAAACAAATATATAACTTGGAAAATAATGAATATAAAATAATAGAACATATATTAAAAGCTCATTAGGGAAAACTTGAGCTTTATTGATTAACACATGTGGTGACCCAGCGTACCACTGCATGGTGTAGTACACAAGTCATTGACATAACACAAGTGAAACACCATTCCACTCATATTGCATCTCTCAGAGTGGTACAACAGAAACATATGCGAGTCCAAGGTATGTCTATAGAAGTACACACGAACTGTTTACATAAGATCCACACAGCCTCCTACTTTACAGTGAGGTAAAACTTCAAATAAAGCTCCAGAAGAATGACTCGTAGTCTATCTTATAGCTAACTCAAGTTTAAGAGCTAATTGGCTTGCTATAGAAATCTAGCTACTTAGGTGCTAGGATTAGGGAAGGTTCCCTTCTATTACTAATCTAGGTTTCCATTATAGCTGATGCAGAAGTTGACTCCATTGACTTCTTTGATTGGATTCTTCATCTTGTTGCAGATGACTCCTTTGTCTTCGAGTTCCACGGTAGTTTCTCCTTCGGTGCTTTGATCTAAGAAGGGGGTTCAAATGGGATAGAATGAGTACGAGCGTACTCAGCAAGTTCATATTAGGAAATAGGTGTATCATGCACTAGCTACATCCATAGACCAGAAAGTCATAGGCCAATGCAAGTTTTCATAAACATTTCTTCAAAAGGTTTATTTTATTCTGAAAACTATGCCCATCAGTCTTCACATGTTGACCAGAACTTCGTGGAGTTCCTTTCTCGCCGCGTTAATTCCCTTCCCAGGGAGTGCCACAATTTGATACACTCTGCAGAGGTGCGTTACTTTTCCCATAATAGAACTTATCCTTGATACCAACCGGGTGTACTTTCCCGTCCACACTTCCTTGGTGTGGGGCCAGGTGTAAGGTCCAAGCCAATCACTGCCTTCTCCGCGACTGCAAACCCACCCTTTTGTCCAACCGCACACCCCTAGTAGACTTCTTCCGATAATACGGTTTTACTCACGGTGTACTTTGGACAATCCATCATAGATCGTAAAGCCCAACATCACACACGGATGGAGATTTAAAAGGATATCCCAACCTGCGGCAGTGCCTCCAACACCCCGTGGCTCTACCAATCCGTTGGTGTGCAGAAGGAAAAAGATACAGCTGACTTCCCCAGAGCCATTATAGATCTTATGGTCAACACGATATGTACGGCGCTAGAATCACTGGACGGCATTGGTACTTAGTCCTAGATGAGTAGTACCCATGCAATGGAACCTCCACCATATCAACACATACCATGGTTCCATTGCCCACCACATAGTCATATTCATAATTGTAAAATAATAGTTTGCTTTTCAATGCATGAGTGATAAGTATAGTACTTTGCATATAGTTTGATACAAATAATCAAATGACATGAGCAAGCGATGAACTTGCCTTTCTTGACTGCAAGATTATGCAGGCAAAAGCTTCGATACGTGATAACTCCCAATTCTGAAATACCATCATCGTCCGGTAAGGACAATGTTTAAAGAACTGGCAAAGATGCTATAATGCATAGTATGAGATGCAATCGCCCCGAGCGTAACTTAACCTCGATGATTTTGGATGTATGAGTTGTAAAGATTTCTTTAGGGTTGGTTGCACTTTTAGAATGGTTCTCAAACAAGGTTCTTATTAGGGTTTGGTTATATTAGCATCATAACCAAGTGATATAAGACATCATAACAATCATACACATAAGAATAGTGGTGGAATAATATGTAAAGAACAATTGTCAATTTTAAGTTCTACAGAACATGGTTGATGATTACTTATACTATACTTCAAAAGAATAACTTTTGAAGAACATGTTGTTTAAGAGATAATAAGTATTTCAAAGAAGGATTAGGGCTTCTAAGGTTTGATTGACATTTGTAATTCAAAAGAATAACTTTTGAAGAACATGTTAAATAAAAAGGTGAACTACTATACGTAGGAGCTATGTACTCTAGGGTTTACTATTGGGTTCATTTGGTTTCACTAATAGGAACTGGTTGGTTCTTAATCTTGGAATGGGGGTTTCTATATAGCAAGTATCTGTAGGTTTATTGCTATGGTTTCTCATATACATCATATCAAAGGATGATTATTAAGATGGTTCCACAGGTTTGCTATTAGGTTTACTATGGCTTCACATTTGCTTTACTAAATAATCTCTAATGGTTTCTAAGCTAAGTGGCTTATCATTTCCTAAGTAGGGTTTAGTGGAATAGGAGCATGTGATGTGATTTGCTACACAATGTTGGTACTAGGGTTTATCATTATGGTTCTACTAGGGTTTGATGGTTGAAGTTGATTCTAATGGTATGGTATGTAGGAGTGGTGATCAATGGTATTAATCTAATTAACAAGTTAGGGTTTATATCTAGGTGGCACTAGTGGATCATATAGGTTTTAATTAAGAATAGGGGCATGAAATGATAATCTCATGTGACTTGGTTTTTATGCTAGTGGATCATAAGCATGCATTCAATTGTTGCTTATTAGGGTTCTATATGTTAAGTGAATCTCACATGATCACATGTGACACATATCTAGGGTTTTAGAGTTGCTTCTAAGGTGGAATGATCACATGAAATAATAAAGTTGGGGTTTCTATTTATTTTAGAATTAGGTTCCTAAATTGTGGTATTATTCTTATCATAATAATTGTGATAGAGTTTAATGTGATTAAGTACTTGAAATAAAGTTATTAATAAATTTAACATGCTATTAATTTTTAGAGGGTTTAAGAATTAAAATAATTACTAGTGAGGCTTTAATTAGAAATCAGGGTTTCCTTAATTATTGTTAGGTTTAAAATAATGACTTGTTAACTAAAAATGCTTAAGTACATAATTGTTGGGCTACAAAAATAATATTGGTTTTTAATATTTTGTTGAGTTATTACTATTTTAAAAAATAGTAAATTAGAATTTTCAAATTAGGGTTTATGCATTACCCTTAATAATTAAGTTAATGCAAATATGATAAATAAAATTAATCTTAACATTTTACTTAGTTACTGAATAGTTAAAATTTAATTTTGAAACTTTACTATTTATTGAATTCAATTTGCATTTTAAACAATTAGAAAGACATAATTAATAAAGATAAAAATAAGTGAATTTTTATTTTGACACACATTTTTGTTTTATATTTTATTTTAATAGAGTTTATTTTTGTGAGCATTTTGATATATTATTCATATTTTTCTAAGTTGAAATGAATTTTACATGATTTTACAAAGTTTCAGCATTTTTTCTGGAATTTGAAATAACTAACAAATACTAACTGTACCGGTTCATATCTAGCCACAGAGACAGACAGGTGGGACCTGCATCCAGGCCACCTGCCACGGGGCAACGACCAAGTCAAAGGTCTCCTGGTCCCACGGCCACGTCACTCTCTTGCCGACGGCTTGACGCCGGCGGGCAGTAGAGGACGGCGCCGCCGTTTTAAGGCCCCCCAGGATGCGCGACTAGGTTTTTCCGACTCCCTGGCACCTAACGAACATGACGGTGGTGATGGTTTGTCGAATAGTTCATCGGAGCTTCGCTGACAGTCATGTCCGCGGCGGAGCTACTCCGGCCAATATACGAACTAATGCTAGGATGATCTTTAGGAAGCAAGAAATGGCTCAATCGATGCGCCTGCTCACCTTGATGCTTCCCAGATGCTCGGCGGAGCCTGCCGGAGACGAGGACGACGACAATCTTCAATTTTCTGCGGGATGCCGATCAAAGGGAACGGTCGATTGGCGGCGATTGAGACCTCCTCTCCTCGATTCCTTCCACGAGGATGCTCCCTGAGACACGGCGCTTCTCCTCGACTACGCGGTGGACTCCGGGGTGGCTTCTATCGACGGCTAGCCGGAGAACTGGCCGACCATGGCGGTGGTTCCAGTGAGAGATAGAGAGCGATTGAGAGAGAATGGATGGGCGGCAAAGAACAAGGATTACACGGTGATGATCTCCAACTATTTATAGGCCGAGGGGAGCTCTGAGGCCTCGACACAATGACGGCGACGGTCAGGAGGTGGCGGTCTCTGGAAGGTGGTCTGGCGAGGATCTTTTCTCTCCCGCGGATAGACTCGGATGCGAAACGATTAGGGTGAGGTTCTGGAACCTTCTGCCGCGTCCGGGCATCCCTATCGTCGACGAGGGCAGTGTCTACTGGCGATGCCGCGCTGTCGACGCCGGAGAAGAAGACGATGACGAAGTCCCTCCATCGCACGATTTTTAAAGCGACCAAAACGGTATGTGCCTTTGGGCTGGGCCGCGTCTAGGCTGCGTTGGCCTGCTTCGGCTGGTGCGGTGCTGGGCTACGTGGAGATGGTTGTTGGGCTACGATGGCCAAGTCTGGTAAGCCTCTCCCTCTCCTTTTTTTTAAATTTTCTGTTTATTATTCTGGTTTCTAGTTTATTATTTGAATTCAATTCTAACTTCTATTTTGTTCTGCAGGTTTTACAATTTTGATTCTCAATAGAATTTAATAGAAATACATATTGCATAGTTGTTTGGTGTAAACAAATATTTAATCTTTGATTAAACTTGTGTTGTTGTGAGAGGTATTCTAAATTTTAATTGGATATGGGTTAAATGTCTATCCCTATTCCTTAAATTTGGAAATCAAACCTATTTTGAATGATTTGAAGTTTATAACCAGTGCTTGGTAAACATGTCATTAAGTTCTGTTATTACTTAACAATATTGATTGTTCCCATGTATTTTATATTATGGTTAGAGTTTCAATTAAATGGTGTTGAGAATAGAATGGTTCATGATTTTATGTGAAGAATTGTTTTCAAAGGTTTAAGAAAATGGTTGGATTTACTCTATGTTAAATAATCTTGCTTAGAAAACTCTTGATTGAATTATTTAAAATGAATCCTAAACTCATCATGATTAACTCTTTTGTTGAGGTGATACCATTTTATAAAGTACTGTTCATTTGGTTCACTTTGGCAAAGTATTAGGATAGCAAAGTAAAATGGAATATTGATTTCATTCTACTCACCAAATGGCATTAGTCTTTAAGTATATAGGAATTGGTTTTATTCTTGTGTTCCATGATACACAAGTTAGGACATAATATTTTATGTGGGATAGATCCCATGTGAAAAGGTTTAGGGTTTTGGTAATGCTCACTAGTTGAAGTATAAATAGGCATGAGGCATGGCATGGTTCTAATTATAATCCAAAGTGATACTTGGATTGAAATTCAAATGTGGTCTAGGGTTTAAGTAGTGATCACCAATGTGATACACAACTAGGATTAGGTATGAGCATAAACTTGGTTATGTTTAGGGTTATCCTCCTCACTTAGGTAGAATTATTGTATCAAGGCAATGCTAGGTTTGTCTCAAGTGTTTGGATAGGCAAGGTTTAAATACAATATCATTACTACTCTATACAAGGCATGAGTGTTGGTTTGGTTAACTACTAATGAGTTGCTTATTATTTCATGAGAAGAATGAGATCTATACATCATATATATAGATTTAACTTATCAACTCAATTTATAAATTAAGATCATGCATTAGACATGATCCACTTATTCCTTACTAATCTCTCTTCTTTAATACTTCTCTCAACACACTCACTTAAATTCTTAAGGTTTATGATCATCACCCAATTTGTAATGATCAAAGTATTGGCCTCATAATAATTCATTAGTGAATCATGGTTCTCTCTCCAAGATCAAGTATAACTCCATATACTTGAGGATACCTCTTTAAGTTGAGCTCTTCTGAATAGGTAGGGTTTCTCTAGGGTTTATGATCATTACCAAGTTGTAATGATCACAACACCTGTCTCTCTCTTGGATCACTAGTAAAAGAGGTTCTCACTTACTATCAAGTATGAGCTAGGACAAGTAAGGTTTATTACTTGACTTATATTTCTTGTATCATTGGTTAGTATCCACAAGTACCTCAATTGGATAAGGTTTAAATAGTAATCTAGGTTCTATTCAATGGATAGAATAAGCATATGAATGATTCCTTTCTCTAGGTTTAATGGTAGGAGTTGGGAAACAAGATTGGAATGGTCAAGGTTTAATGAAGAATGAATATGAGTGTTCTTGACATGGATTCAAGTATTGTAGTTGAAAAGATATACCATGTGACTCATGGTAGGAACATTTATTTAGTAGAAGACATGGATAAGATAAGTATAGAATGTCTTAATTAATTGTGTTCTTTTATTTATAGTTGAATAATTATTCATGTGTTGTTGTAAGGAATGTCATGTTGAGATCTTTTATAAGATCTTGTAGTTGACCCTTACTTGAGGTGTTGTTTATTGTAAAACTAATTTCATTTGATCTAGCCCATAGATCAAATCATCTCTACCCAAAACAAGGTTTTAGAAAAGATCACAGTGAAGTTTATAGCGCTTGACTTGATGATCTACTTCAGTTCCAGCAATTCAAGTGAAACTTCAGTTACTGTGGTAAGTTTTATTTGAAGCGCGGAAATTCCCCGGATTTTCTATGCATGAATGCAGTGCACACTTTGGTGTTCTCTCATTTTGGAGCCTCTAAACCTGGGATATTACAGCCTCTCCCCCTTAAACTGAACTTCGTCCCGAAGTTCGAACGCTCTCATGTTTCGGAATGTTGAAATGTCTTGAACAGATCACCATCCTTTAACTCCTAGGTGATCATACTAGATATAGTTGAATATATCCCTTGTCCAGATCCTTCCTGGAGCCTTCTGATGTCTGGTACTGATATTTTCTTCAATTCTATGATCTCTTCCAATACTCTAAGCTTATAGGCTTAATCTCCAAAGATTATTGGATTAGGACATCTTATTGTGTTAATGGACTTTACTAATGGTTGTGGTGACATCTTCCTATTTGGGTACTCAAAGCTTGGTTCCACCAGCTGCGGTAATCCTGCTGCGGTGCCCAAACCTTAAGTTTAAAGGATTTGTTTAAAGTAAGGTATTGTTGTCCCTTACTACCATAACGAAAGTAATGGTGCTTAGTAAGGTAGTTACAATATGCATGGTCCTTGTTATTTAGTCCTACGAATGTATTAGACTCATTTAGTCCATCCAATCATGGCTTCTAGTTTCTGCTAGTTATCTTCCTTTTGGTTTCTTTAGGTTCTATGAAAGGAATCTTTCTAATAATCATTAATTTTGGTATGGTCAAACCCTTCGGTCTTTGAGCTTCTCAAACTTTGCATGTCCTTCGACATCTTCTTCACCATTTTCATTATCGAAGACTTACTTAAGTTCTCTTGGTTTCGAGTGATTACAATTACCCACTCAAGTTAAGGTCTAATCCTTATTTCCTCGAGATATGAACCTCGGCTTCTGGTCTGACAACCTCCTGAGAGTACTTTTATATGGTACTTCCCAACAACCTTGTAAAAATAAGATCGGACTTCCTTTCAGTTCAGACCTTTTTCTCCATCTATCACACTACAAATAATATCTTAACACTTCTCCTTCAGCCTTCCTCTCCCCCTTGGAGTTTACTAATGATCTTCAAAATTCCTTTCTTCTAATCATTAAACTCCAAGGCTAGAAGATTAGTCTTGGTCTAGCTTATAGTTTGTACTTTTCTAGAGTCTCACGAAGAAAACTTTGTGGTGTATCCACACAGTTGTGAGTATCCGATGTGAATCCTCCGAACTAAATATTTACCAACTACGGGATACCAGCTGTGGAATCCCATTTTCTTTTAGGGTAAAGAAATGTTCAGGTTGTGGGCTATCTGGTACCAGCTGCAGACTACCTAGTACCAGATGTGGCTTATTGGATACCAGCTGTGGCTATGTTATGGCTCTAGTCAATATCTACCTACCAGTTGTGGCTACTTACATAGTTTTGGTTAAGATATACCTCACTTTACATTCTTTCTCTTCATGGTTATCCTATATCAGCTGCAGTCTGATGATACCAGCTGCGACTTCACTTGTCTATTTTCCTTCTTCTAAGGTTTGTTTTGCAAGATAACCACTTGTTGACACTATGAAAATAGTATTTTAAGTGACTTCACTTGCATTCCCTTCTTCCATAATGAATATGGCTCTACTTCTACTGCTCCATATTCACTAGTTTTCTCACTTTCATGGTACTTCATGTTGAAGTACTCCTTGGTTAAGGATAAAAGTGAGTTTGATTGGTCCTTCCATCAGATTGTTGTGGTTACTTCCCACAATTTTACTTGCCTCTACAACTGAACCTTCATCTTGTCTTCCAAAATCTTCAGAATTTGTCACTTCCTCACACAAATACCTTTACCCTCTAGACCTATAACATCAAGTAAGAGCTTGATATTGCAACATGCATTTGCATATCTGTTATCACCAGAAATTGACCAAGTCAGAGGTGGGCCGCGATCAAGATAGACTTGAAGAATATACATAGAAGAAATACGTGAATCGGCCTGTTACGCAAAGTTTGGGCTAGTTTGCCCGTGTATCTGTAATATATTAGGATACGTGTCGGTTAGTTAGAGTTTGTCTCGTGCACGGTTGAGATTATTCCCACGTTAGAAAGTCTACGGACTATAAATATGTATCTAGGGTTTATGAAATAAACAAAAATCATCGTTCACCACAAATCAATCTAGGCGCATCGCCAACTCCTTCGTCTCGAGGGTTTCTTCCGGTAAGCATCATGCTGCCTAGATCGCATCTTGCGATCTAGGCCACAGTTTATTCGTTCATGCGTTGCTCGTACTGAAGCCTTTTTGATGGCGAGCAACGTAGTTATCTTAGATGTGTTAGGGTTAGCATTGTTCTTCGTATCATATGCTATCGTAGTGCAACCCTTAGACATCTAGCCGCTTACACCTATCTTAGGTGTAGGGCGACCCACTTGATCATTATTTAGTAGATTCGATCCGTTATGATTGCTCCTTGTTCTTCAAGGATTAGTTTAATATCTGCATAGTTAGGCCTTACAAAGGGTTGGAGGATCCAGCCGTGTAGGGTGTAGTTTGCTAGCCCTAGACAGATGTTCAGGATCAACCTCGTGTTGGTTTTTAGGCCTTGTCTAGGATCGGCTTACGATCACCGTGCGCGACCGCGAGGCCCAATCGTGAGTAGGACGTTCCGATTATGCGGTGAAAACCCTAAATCGTCGTAGATCGTTTTAGCTTTATCTTGATCGAGCAGGACCACCATATATTCGTACACCTCGTGCAAATCATGGGTGGATCGGCTCCTTGAGCCGATTCACGATAACCCGAGAGCCGATCGAGGCTCGTATTTAATGTTTACGTGTATGCCATGCAGAAACTAAGCGAGGCATCTCCATCACCTTCGACCAGGTATAGGTCAGGTGGCACGCCCTTGCACCAGCATCGGACGTGCGTGCCGAGTCTTTGCGGGCCGTCGCTCGGAGGGACCAGGGGCCAGCCGCAGCCCTAAGTTGTTCCCGGCTCTCCGTGTTGCCGTCGCGCTCGCCGGTGGGTTTCTGACCGCAACACATTCGCACGCCCGTGGGACAATCTTCGACATCAACCACATTGCCATCTACATCGAGATGGCGGGACGGCACTCCACGTACGAGGATCTGACCGACGAGCTCAAGAAGAAGTATGATGAGGTCAAAGCTATCCTCAAAGCCAACCTCATCGGCTCTTTTCACAGGACCCGTTCACATGTCATCAGGTGGAAAGGGTTCTCGCCTGATGGTGCGCTCGATGGAATAGACCTGTCCGCCCCGTCAGAAGAATGCACCAGGTCCCCGCGGAGATTAACTACCGTGGCTCACTCAGACCGCCACTCGAGAACCTGGTGAACACTTTGGAGCGTGTTGCTCTTCGGGTGATCCAGAGATCATGAGGCACCAGTACTCTCCGTCGAACCAGCTCTGGGAACAAGGGAGATCCACCATCCCGTCCACCTTGCCATCGCAACCGTGCCGAATTCACGGCATTCGTCGTCTACAAGAGTGGTGACCCTTCTTGCATGACGCCTAGATCCCTCACGGTAGTGTGCACGGGTTAACATGGTTCACAAACAGGCAACAAAAGGGACTGGGAAGCAGAGGAACTTCAAACAGGCTTGAGAAGCACGTGGCTAGCTAAGTACGCCACTCCAACAAACCTCCGAGCGCAGCTCCTACGTTGGCTCCGTAGTGGAAAAGCAAGCATGGCGGCTAAGTATGCCACTCCGGCGAATCTTCGAGTTCGACTCTGCCCACCGCGGATCAAATCGCACGATCCGAGAGACCGCGGCATGGTGCCGAAAAGGAGGACAATCGGCTATTCCAAGCCGTACCCGACGAGTACGAGTTGGTCCCGCTACCACCCAAATATCGGCTCCCGATTTCTCCAAATTCAATGGATCAGATGGTTCCTCCATCGAGCATGTGAGCGATATTTGGCACAGCTAGGAATGGCCTCATCGGATCCACTACGCGTGAGGTTCTTCGCACAGTCCCTCACGGGATTGGCGGGTGGTACACTTCGTTGCCACCGGACTCGATCCGGACTTGGAAGCATTGGAGGAACGGTTCCACATGCGGTCACCGAAGCTTGAGGCTGGCATTGCCGATCTAGCTCAAATACGTCGAAACGTGGAGAAACCGTGGCAGTACGTCCGGCGCTTGAAATCTAAGGAACCGATGTTATTCGGCTCGTGTCGAAAAGAAGTCGAGTTGGCGGTGGTGGGCCTTGCATCACCAATCAAGGACATGGCCTCCCAAGACTACCCTTCACCGGCGCACATGGTTGAAACGTCGGATATGCGCCACCCGACTTGTACCGGACAAATTCAAGCGTGCGGTAATCTTGGTTGAGGCAGATGAAGACGAAGGTTGCGGAGATCAAGAGGTAGCGGGCTGAATGGACTCGGGGCAACCCCGTGTCCCAAATGGGTTAAGCCACCGGTCCGCCGAGGGTTTGATTTTGACGTGACTAAAACTGAGCAAATCTTCGACCTCTTACTCAAGGAGAAGCAGTTGAAGATACCCGAAGGCCTCAAAATCCCCACGGTACGAGCTGAACGGAAAGCCATACGCAAATGGCATAACTCGCTCTCCCATGCCACCAACGATTGGTGTGGCATCGGAGATCCAAATGGCGATAGAACAGGGACGTCGAACCAAGACGCCATGAAAGTCGACACCCACCCTTTCCCGCCGTTAACATGGTGGAGTGCACTTACCCGAAGGTTGCCAGCCAGATCCTCGTTCGGCATCAACATGGTAGGACCTGGACACCACGGGGCAGACGGAGACGAGGGCAGCGCTCTCGTAGCAAGGACACAAAGGAGGCCGCTCCACGCGATCGGCTCCGCCACGATGGCAAGCGCTACATCACAGAGGGAGAAGTAAGGAATGTGAGATATCAGCGACCCCTCTCTGATCACCTCCTCAATAAGTATGTGAGTCAATACAGCCAACGCCGACGATCTAGCGACGATGATGATAGAGACCGTCTGGCTAGGGACGCCAGGAGACATCGTCGGCATGATCGCGATGAGGAGGAGTACGAGCGCCGTGCCAAGGAAAAGTCGAGGGAGCAAGACGACGAGGATAGGCACTGGACTGCCCCTTCTTCACATTGCTGGGATTCAAGGATGAGCCGATTGCCTACAATCGGCAACTGCCCGAATGTAGACAGAAGAGGAAGGAGGCAGCTAACGTGTCCGTGTTCAGACGTCTAGGGCCTCTCCCACCTCGAAGCAAACGCGCTGAGTCCCCTCGGGTGGAAGATCTCGAGGATTTGGAAGACGAAGAAGAAGAAGAAGAAGAAGACAGGTACCACCGGCCAAGGTGGTGCCCTGATGGACTCAGCCGTTCCCAAAAGCGTAGGGTTCAGCGGCTGCGCAGCTTGGAAGAAGCCGAAAGGTTGTACCTGCACACGCTATAAGGCGCGGCCGATCTCGTCGCGAAATCCAGCGAACCCTGGATGAAGAGGGTCGACCACGGAAAATGGTGTGGCGCCCCAAGCAAAGGAAAGCCGATGATGAGACATCGGCTGGCACAAACATGGTGTTCATCCTTCCTACGGAGTTCGTGCTCCAGGATTAGACGAGGCACTGTGGCACAACTTGATTGCGGCCCACGGCGGTTATCTTTGAGAAGCCACGGGAAAGAAGCTACGGACATCTGAAGGCCCTGTACTTGCGAGGTTATATCGATGGGAGGCTGTCAACAAGATGCTGGTAGACACCGAAGCGGCAGTCATATGCCATACTCTATGCTACGTCGGTTGGGACGCTCTAGCTCGGATCTGATCAAGACCAACGTGACATTGAGCGATTTCAACGGCCAAGCGTCGACGCACAAGGTGTTCTGAATGTGGATCTGACCGTAGGAAGGAAAACCATCCCTACGACGTTCTTCATCGTCGATAGCAAGAGCACCTATGCTGTTCTGCTAGGAAGAGATTGGATCCACGCCAACTGTTGCATTCCCTCCACGATGCACCAATGCATAATACAGTGGGATGGAGATGAGGTAGAGGTCGTCCAGGCCGATGACTCGCCGAAATTTCAACGGCTGACATGAATGTTTGGGAAACAGCAGGCCAAGAACCACTCTCAGGCATCAATTTGGACGACTGCGAACGCATCGTCCTGACGAAGAACGGAGTTAGGCTGGTCTTATCCACCGGCCTGACCGTGTAGCAAGAACAAATTGATGAGAAAACGTGGCAAGGCCGATCCTTGGGATCGGCCCCAAAGATCTATGAAGGAGCATTACAAAACCTTCATTGAGCTCTTCGATTAATATGGAGGCCGATTCCAGCAGTCGGCCAAAATTTATCCTCACCACATGTTCTGCTTGTGTTCAACATTGATCTACTGGGCAGCGGTTTTATGTCGGCTGATGAGTTAAGAAAAATCAACATTGGTCCTACCAGAGCCGACGTGCAAATACAGTGCCTTGGCTATCTACAGAGCCGATATCTGCAGATACCTGACAGATTCGGCTCGGGGGGGCACCTAATCAGATGAACATATGTAGATGGACATGTGTGCAGTGAAATGTTGGAGGCCAATAGAAAAATCGGCCAGTAAAAAAAAATCATCATCAGAATCACGATATACAGCCGATGCAAGGACATCGACTTTAGAACTAAGAAACAAAGCCGATGCACAGCCATCGACTCTAGTTCAAGACGCGGCTATACAGGATCTTGCTGTGTGTTCAAAGCGCGGATCTTCACCAAGTCCAGTTCAGCTGTGGGGCCTTCTGCTTCCTCGAGGGGGTAAACAATGAGTGCTTCCTCAGCTGCATTGAGCCGATCCTGGTGCCTGAACCTTCTCGTCAAGGGAGGAGAGGTGATCGGCTCTGGTGCGTCTACCGTCAGCCTGGCTAAGTTGGCCACTGTCTCAGCTACGCTCATAGGACTTCTGCATAGTGGCTGTCTCAATTGCCTGAGTTCAAGGTCCTTGGTCTGATCTGTGCATCCTCGCTGATATTCTCGCCTTGATTAAGGCTCGGGGGGCAGCTGGCCTGGTAGACACTCTGTTTTTGGGAGCCGATTGGAGTTGCATCGGTTGACCCTGCATCGTAACCTTCTCCTAGAGCGGTGAGTTGTTGCGGAAGAAGACTGCTAGAACTACGGAGGGGAGCCGGAAAGGGAAGCCGTTGTCATTTACGGGTTTGGACCGTCCTATTGCTGCAAGAGAATGAAGGAGACTGGATTCTCAAAATAGCCGATGGACAGCCATCGGTTATAGGATTGCGAAACATTGTGGTCAGGTATCAAATCACAGTCTGAATTTGAGAAGTGCTTGACTAACAGTCTAGTCGATATCTGAGTCTGGCTTCATTGGCGTCTAAAGAAAAAAATCCGATACGTTGCTATCGGTCTTGGTGTGGCGAGCGGAAGGCTTGAAATTGGATTAATTGAAAGACAAATTGGAAGAACAATTCTTATTAATTCAAAGGAGCGGCTTTACAAGAAAGAGCCGATGGCTTTCAAAAGGGGGATCGATGCCTAGTGCACCGCTACTACTAGTCCTACTCTACTAGTCGTCGCTTCCTCGTCGTATGCCTCATCGTCGCCGCTGTTGTCGCTGTACGAGTTCCGCGCCCCAACCTGGCCCTTCCTCTCTTCCTCGTCATCATCATCATCCTCAGCGGAAAGGGATATCGGACGGAGGAGGAGGATTCATCTCCTCCTCTTCCTCCTCGTCATCATCATCATCGTCTCGTTCCGCCGCAAGCGCGCGGATGCTTAGCGGGGGAGGAGGAATGTCTCCTCCTCCTTTTCCTCTTCTTCCTCTACTTCTTCTTCTTCCTCCTTCCCGTCGGAGGAGGTGGGTTTCACCCAGGGATGGAGGTCGTCTTCGCTTTTATCAGCTCCCCTTCGATGAGGAACTTGTGGTCGTCTTCCCCATCGGTCGGGGGCAGGTCGCCATCGACCCGCGAATGCTTCGTGGACCGTCGCACATGGTCGAAGTTCCACTCGGCTCGCTCGAGGAGGAAGGCTGGAGGAGGCGGAGGAGACGGAGGAAGAGGAAGACATTGCTACGAGGGAAAGAGGGTTTTCGGTGCCGATAGCTAGAGCAGAGGAAGGGGATGAAGAGGGCTAATCGATCGGCACAGTTAAATAAGGAGCCTAGTGGAGATTTAATGCCATTGCGGTTTCCGAGGAAGTGATGCTAAAGCTATCAAATTTTGCAGAGAAGTTTAGAAGACAAGGCATCATGATGAAGGATACTGCGACGGTTCTGCTCTGCCACGACATGACCCGACGAAGAAAAAGCAGAGTGATTTTGGAATTATCAATTCCAAAACCAGGGGGGCATGTGTTATCACCAGAAATTGACCAAGTCAGAGGTGGGCCGCGATCAAGATAGACTTGAAGAATATACATAGAAGAAATACGTGAATCGGCCTGTTACGCAAAGTTTGGGCTAGTTTGCCCGTGTATCTGTAATATATTAGGATACGTGTCGGTTAGTTAGAGTTTGTCTCGTGCACGGTTGGGATTATTCCCACGTTAGAAAGTCTACGGACTATAAATATGTATCTAGGGTTTATGAAATAAACAACAATCATCGTTCACCACAAATCAATCTAGGCGCATCGCCAACTCCTTCGTCCCGAGGGTTTCTTCCGGGTAAGCATCATGCTGCTATCTTGCGATCTAGGCAGTACAAGTTTATTCGTCGTTCATGCGTTGCTCATACTGAAGCCTTTTTGATGGCGAGCAACGTAGTTATCTTAGATGTGTTAGGGTTAGCATTGTTCTTCGTATCATATGCTATCGTAGTGCAACCCTTAGACATCTAGCCGCCTTACACCTATCTTAGGTGTAGGGGCGGCACCCCGCTTGATCATTATTTAGTAGATCCGATCCGTTATGATTGCTCCTTGTTCTTCAAGGATTAGTTTAATATCTGCATAGTTAGGCCTTACAAAGGGTTGGAGGATCCAGCGGCGTGTAGGGTGTAATTTGCTAGCCCTAGACAGGATGTTCCGAGGATCAACCTCGTGTTGGTTTTTAGGCCTTGTCTAGGATCGGCTTACGATCACCGTGCGCGGCCGCGAGGCCCAATCGTGAGTAGGACGTTCCGATTATGCGGTGAAAACCCTAAATCGTCGTAGATCATTTTAGCTTTATCTTGATTGAGCAGGACCACCATATATTCGTACACCTCGTGCGAATCATGGGTGGATCGGCTCCTTGAGCCGATTCACAGATAACCTGAGAGCCGATCGAGGCTCGTATTTAATGTTTACGTGTATGCCATGCAGGAAACTAAGCGAGGCATCTCCATCACCTTCCGACCAGGTATAGGTGGCACGCCCTTGCACCGGCATCGGACGTGCGTGCCGGGTCTTTGCGGGCCGTCGCTCGGAGGGACCGGGGCAGCCGACCCTAAGTTGTTCCTCTCTCTTGTGCCTCCGTCGGCTTGTATTGCAACATGCAACAATATCAAAGTCAAACTTCATGTATGGATCTAGTAAAACAATAAAAATCCAATAAAATCCAAGAAAATCCAGCTTTGTGCTTATAATACACATCCTTATATGCCAGAATATAATAGTTGGGTAAGACATCCCTAAACATCAGGCTCAGATGTGTAGTATATAACACCACATAAGATAGGTTTAGTTTGTGATACTTAGCACGAATACGTGAATTTCTACTATTTGTCTCAACATTTGTCTTAATTGCACATTTGCAATGAGACAAACTGGAAACAAAATGGCCTGGGATAGTTGAAGTTAACCTAGTTTTCTTTGGAAGTACTAACAAAATAGTATAACATATATATATGTGCTATTGCGGACTACTTCCTATAATATAATTAGTTCTAACATGTCTACTCTAAACACATGATTGTTTAGAATATACCACCTATAACTCTAGGATTTCTCTATGTGATATGCTCTAAATAAGCCTTCTTTAAATTAAGGACTATGGTTCTAACATACTTGGTACAGTTATTAGGATTTTAAGGCCTAAGCTTTCGAACTATTCCTTAAATCCTACTCCTCATCATACTTATGTTATCGTACTTATGATGTTCTACTCCCTCACATCATGATTCTCAAGTGAATCATATATGATTACAACTTTACCATGAAAAGTAGACTTAAATACTCCTATCACTCTTCCTTACCTCCTATGATTGACTCATCATAGACATATACTACCTTATATAACTTATCTCTCTTACTTAACATCAGTCATTTGACATTTTAAACGACTCTTACTTAACTATAACATGACTTGGTATACATCTTCCAATAGGATATCTTCCTTGTGGTTGTATCCTCTCTTTGGACTACCATGTGTTGTATACCAACTGTGGTCTACTACCACAAATTATCTTAAGCTCCAATGGTGTTCTAGTTATTTGGAATGAAGCAAGATAACTAACTAACTTTACTTTAGAAAATAGATAAGAAAGATTGACTCAAGTGTGTCAGGATTATTCTCAAGTGAATACCCATCTCAAGTCATAAGAATATTTGGTGTAACATAGTTGACTTAGCTAAATCACTTCCTATAGACACTACCAAACCTATAGGTCTCCTTTAAAGGGTTTTAATCCTAGGGTCAAAGCATTTGCTCTGATACCAGCTGTGGTGACCCAGCGTACCACTACATGGTGTAGTACACAAGTCGTTGACATAACACAAGTGAAACACCGTTCCACTCATATTACATCTCTCGAGTGGTACAACGGAAACATATGCGAGTCCAAGGTATGTCTATAGAAGTACACACGAACTGTTTACATAAGATCCACACAGCCTCCTACTTTAGAGTGAGGTAAAACTTCAAATAAAGCTCCAGAAGAACGACTCGTAGTCTATCTTATAGCTAACTCAAGTTTAAGAGATAATTGGCTTGCTATAGAAATCTAGCTACTTAGGTGCTAGGATTAGGGAAAGGTTCCCTTCTATTACTAATCTAGGTTTCCATTATAGCTGATGCAGAAGTTGACTCCATTGACTTCTTTGATTGGATTCTTCATCTTGTTGCAGTTGACTCCTTTGTCTTCGAGTTCCACGGTAGTTTCTCCTTCGGTGCCTTGATCTAAGAAGGGGTTCAAATGGGATAGAATGAGTACGAGCGTACTCAACAAGTTCATATTAGGAAATAGGTGTATCATGCACTAGCTACAACCATAGACCAGAAAGTCATAGGCCAATGCAAGTTTTCATAAACATTTCTTCAAAGGGTTTATTTTATTCGAAAACTATGCCGTCGGTCTTCACGAGGTTGACCAGAACTTCGTGAGTTCCTTTCTGCCGCGTTCGATTCCCACGGAGCAGTGTGACCACAATTTGAGACACTCTGAGAGGTGCGTTACTTTTCCCATAAGAGAACTTATCCTTGATACCAACCGGTGTACTTTCCCATCCACACTTCCTTGGTGTGGGGCGGTGTAAGGTCCAAGCCAATCACTGCCTTCTCCCTTGCAAACCCACCCTTTTGTCCAACCGCACACCCCCAGTAGAACTCTTCCGATAATACGGCTTTACTCACGGTGTACTTTGGACAATCCATCATAGATCGTAAAGCCCAACATCACACACGGATGGGGATTTAAAAGGATATCCCAACCTGCGGCAGTGCCTCCAACACCCCGTGGCTCTACCAATCCGTTGGCGTGCAGAAGGGAAAAGATACAGCTGACTTCCCAGAGCCATTATAGATCTTATGGTCAGCGCGATATGTACGGCGCTAGAATCACTGGACGGCATTGGTACTTAGTCCTAGATGAGTAGTACCCATGCAATGGAACCTCCACCATATCAACACATACCATGGTTCCATTGCCCACCACATAGTCATATTCATAATTGTAAAATAATACTTTGCTTTTCAATGCATGAGTGATAAGTATAGTACTTTTGTAACATCCCAAGTTTTCAATAAAAGGAACAAGAGAAAGTTTCAAGAATCCAAAAATCAGAGCCAACAAAAACTTTTGCTCACCATATAGTACTGTGCATATAGCTCACCTTATTAATTAATTGAGTGTGCTTTTGCCATGATGCTTGCTTATGTGTTTACTCTCACTCTAAAACCCTAACAATGATCACTTGATCATCTATAGTCAAATAAAAAGGAAATAGAAAAGAAATTATAAAAATCAATTTTACACACACATATGGCCTATGCCATTTTTACAAATCTTTAATCTTGACCAATTTGGTTTGCACCATTAGTTATAAATGGATACTAAACACTTATTAACACTTTTAGAAACAATCAAACTCAATTCAAATCAAATTTGAATCAAATTTGTGATCACATGTGATTATGGTCATGTGAGACTTTTTCAGCATGATACCCACTTTGAGCCCCTAGTTTTTAACTTTTTCTTTCTACACTTGGCCAACTCTTTGTACCTCTTCCAAGATCTCATCAAGGACAACAACTTTGCTCAAAGCACCCACCTCAAACTCTGCTTCAATTTCAAAAGTTAAGCAAGCCAAGATGAGACTTTGAAACAAACTTAAGATCCTATGCCATTTTGAGTTTTTGCAAACCAATTCCAAATTGACCCAAACCAACACCTTTCTACTCTATTTAATATATGATTACAACCCACCAAAAAGAATTGCAAAATTCAAAATTATTTTTCTTTCGGGCATTACCTCAAACACCTTTAGGGCAGGGATAAAATTGTTGCCCATACCGAAATTTGGAGAGGACCAAGTCCACCCTGAGCCACCACAGCAACCCTGGACCCTCCTCTCACCTCACCACACCAGTGCCACCACTTGCACTGGCAAATGTTTGATCTAATCAACCAAACCTTGCCATGTCGTGGCATGGCATGCCACCATCATGCCACCATCGCCTCTGGCCACCTCTGGACTGCACCACCGTGTCAATTCTCTCCCTCTCACTCCCCTGAGTCTGAACAGTCCAAGCCATGGCCATTTCTCTCACCGCAACGGGCAGAAACCGCCGTGCAACGTGGCGCCCAGACGCTCGCCAGAACGCGTGTGGCATCCACTCTGGACGCGCCGGAGTGACAGCCGCCTGGAGCCCCTGTGTCACCTCCGCTCACCATCTCTCGCCAGTGGACGCGCCAAGACACCAGCTCGCTCGTGGACACGCCCATTTGACCGCATCATCGCCATGGCCCTCGTCATCGTCGACGCGATGCAGCTCTGGCCTGCCACTTCCCATCAAGCTCCCTCTCTCCACTGAGCCTCTGCCGCACCACGATCAAGCTCGTCGTCATCACCAGTGCAGCAGCAACCCAGCTCGCCCATCCCTTGCCCCTTCGCAATGTTGGAACGGCGACGACGACGGCGACTCCCGCTCCGCCCTTCGGCCACCTCCCTCTCCTATAAAAGGAGAGCTCCTCCCACCGATTTGAGCACGCCAACTTCTTCCCCTCCTCACCGCAGCTCTCCTCGCCACTTCAATTTGATCGATTAGCCACTCCACCGCCCAATGCAAGCTCGCCGTTGCCGCCGGTACAGGAGCACGCCGGAGATGGAGACCACCTCGAGCCGGCATGCGCTACAGGTGCCTCTCGTCGACGACACGGTCCCCGCACATCTCCGCGACAGAACTCAGGCAAACTGCCGGCCGATACGTCTCAGACGTATCGATAATTTCTTATGTTCCATGCCACATTATTGATGTTATCTACATGTTTTATGCACACTTTATGTCATATTCGTGCATTTTGGAACTAACCTATTAACAAGATGAAGTGCGATTCTTTGTTTTTGCTGTTTTTGGTTTGAGAAATCCTAGTAAGGAAATATTCTCGGAATTGGACTAAATCAAAGCCCAGGGGCCTATTTTCCACGAAGCTTCCGGAAGTCCGAAGGAGAGACGAAGAGGGGCCACGAGGGGCCACACCCTAGGGCGGCGCGGCCCCCTTGGCCGCGTGGCCCTATGGTGTGGGGCCCCGTGCCGCCTCTTGACCTGCCCTTCCGCCTACAAATAGCCTCCGTGATGAAACCCCGGAGAGAGCCACGATACGGAAAACCTTCCAGAGACACCGCCAACGCCGATCCCATCTCGGGGGATCCAGGAGATCGCCTCCGGCACCCGGAGAGGGGAATCATCTCCCGGAGGACTCTACGCCGCCATGGTCGCCTCCGGTGTGATGTGTGAGTCGTCTACCCCTGGACTATGGGTCCATAGCAGTAGCTAGATGGTTGTCTTCTCCCCATTGTGCTATCATTGTCGGATCTTGTGAGCTGCCTAACATGATCAAGATCATCTATCGTAATTCTATATGTTGCGTTTGTTGGGATCCGATGAATAGAGAATACTTGTTATGTTGATTATCAAAGTTATGTCTATGTGTTGTTTATGATCTTGCATGCTCTCGTTATTAGTAGATGCTCTGGCCAAGTTGATGCTAGTAACTCCAAGAGGGAGTATTTATGCTCGATAGTGGGTTCATGTCTCAGTGAATCTGGAGGGGTGACAAGAACCTCTAAGGTTATGGATGTGTTGTTGCCACTAGGGATAAAACATTAGTGCTATGTTCAAGGATGTAGTCACTAGTTACATTACGCGCAATACTTAATGCAATTGTCTGTTGTTAGCAACTTAATACTGGAGGGGTTCGGATGATAACCTGAAGGTGGACTTTTTAGGCATAGATGCGGTTGGATGGCGGTCTATGTACTTTGTCGTAATGCCCAATTAAATCTCACTATACTCATCATGATATGTATGTGCATGGTCATGCTCTCTTTATTTGTCAATTGCCCAAGCTGTAATTTGTTCACCCAACATCTTGTTCGTCTTATGGGAGAGACACCTCTAGTGAATGGACCCCGGTCCAATTCTCTTCGAAATACAATCTACTGCAATACTTGTTCTTTTGTTTTCGCAAACAATCATCTTCCACACAATACGGTTAATCCTTTGTTACGCAAGCCGGTGAGATTGACAACCTCACTTGTTTCATTGGGGCAAAGTACTTTGGTTGTGTTGTGCAGGTTCCACGTTGGCGCCGGAATCCGGTGTTGCGCCGCACTACATCCCGCCGCCATCAACCTTCAACGTGCTTCTTGACTCCTACTGGTCCGATTAAACCTTGGTTTCTTACTGAGGGAAACTTGCCGCTGTGCGCATCACACCTTCCTCTTGGGGTTCCCAACGGACGTGCCAACCACACGCACCAAGCAAATTTCTGGCGCCGTTGCCGGGGAGATCAAGACACGCTGCAAGGGGAGTCTTGATACGTCCAATTTGCATCACTATTTTATATCATAATTTGCTGTTATTCATTGATATATTTCATATTGGGACACAATACTTATGTTATTTCATCTATTTTGCATGTTTCATCATTATTGGAGGATCGAACACCGGAGCCAGGATTCTGCTGGAAAATCACAGAACGCAATATTTCGGAAGATCAACTCTGGAAGGAAATTATACCAAAAATCCTGTTTTTCAAGATGACGAAGGAAGCCAGAAGGAGGAGCCAGGAGCAGCCAGGGTGGGCCCACACCCTAGGGCGGCGCGGCCCAGGCCCTGGCCGCGCCGGCCTATGGTGTGGAGGGCCCACGGCCCCTTTCGCCTCCTTTTCTTCGCCAAACCCTTCGTCCCGAAGACCTAAGCTACGAGGGTACCTCGCGAAGGATTACAGCCGCCTCTGCGGGGCGGAGAACACCAGAGAGAAAAGAGCTCTCCGGTGGGCAGTCCGCCGGGGAAATTCCCTCCGGGAGGGGAAATCGACGCCATCGTCACCGTCATCGAGCTGGACATCATCGCCATCA
Organism: Lolium multiflorum; assembly: GCA_030979885.1. Taxonomy (NCBI): domain Eukaryota; kingdom Viridiplantae; phylum Streptophyta; class Magnoliopsida; order Poales; family Poaceae; genus Lolium; species Lolium multiflorum. The sequence continues at coordinate 204,199,734 of CM061747.1, forward strand.
CCATCATCATCATCTCCACCATCATCACCGCCGTCATCACCGCTGGACATCGTCACCGCCGTAGCAATTTGGGTTTGATCTTGATTGTTTGATAGGGGAAACTCTCCCGGTATCGATTCCTACTTGTTGTTGATGCTATTGAGTGAAACCATTGAACCAAGTTTATGTTCAGATTGTTATTCATCATCATATCACCTCTGATCATGTTCCATATGATGTCTCGTGAGTAGTTCGTTTAGTTCTTGAGGACATGGGTGAAGTCTAAATGTTAGTAGTGAACTATGGATGAGTAATATTCAATGGTGTGATATTTAAGTTGTGGTGTTATTCTTCTAGTGGTGTCATGTGAACGTCGACTACATGACACTTCACCATTTATGGGCCTAGGGGAATGCATCTTGTATTCGTTTGCTAATTGCGGGGTTGCCGGAGTGAGAGAAACCTAAACCCCCGTTGGTATATCGATGCAGGAGGGATCGCAGGATCTCGAGTTTAAGGTGTGGTTAGATTTATTTCTTAATTACTTTCTTGTAGTTGCGGATGCTTGCAAGGGGTATAATCACAAGTATGTATTAGTCCTAGGAAGGGCGGTACATTAGCATAGGTTCACCCACACAACACTTATCATAACAATGAAGATTATTTAGCCGTATGTAGCGAAAGCACTAGACTAAAATCCGTGTGTCCTCGAGAACGTTTGGTCATTATAAGTAAACAAACCGGCTTGTCCTTTGTGCTAAAAAGGATTGAGCCACTCGCTGCAATTATTACTCTCGCACTTTACATACTCGTACTTTATTCAATGTTACATCAAAACCCCCTGAATACTTGTCTGCAGAGCATTTACAGTGAATCCTTCATCGAAACTGCTTGTCAACACCTTCGCTCCTCGTTGGGATCGACATTCTTACTTATCGAAGATACTACGATACACCCCTATACTTGTGGGTCATCAAGACTATTTTCGGCGCCGTTGGGGAGTGAAGCGCTATTGGTAAGTGGAATTGGTAAGGAAAACCTTTACTGTTTGTGCTGATTTTATTCTGCCTGCTGCTATAAGTCATTATGGAGAGATCTTCTCTTCAATTTTTATTTGGAAAATCTACTACTACTGCAACGGTAGTGGATGAGGCGCCAGGTGAGGAAGTAATACCATATAAAATACCTATGAAAATTATTGAACGTGTTATGGATAACCGCTATGAAGGGGATGGAACTGTCCATCCTGGTGATCATTTATTGTTTTTGCATGAATTATGCGGTTTATTCAAATGTGCAGGTATTGCTATGGATGAAGTGAGGAAGAAATTATTCTCTTTATCGCTGTCCGGTAAGGCGGCGCATTGGTATAAATTACTGGATAATGGGGATTCTCTTGAATGGAATGATATTGTGCCCCGGTTTTATTCTAAGTTCTATCCTCCAAGTGAAATTCATAAGGATCGGAATCGCATATATAATTTTTGGCCTCATGATGGAGAGAGTATTGCCCAAGCTTGGGGAGATTGAAGTCTTTAATGCTCAAATGCCCCATTCATGAGCTTCCTGGTAATGTTATTATTGATAATTTCTATGCAAGACTTTCTTTTCAAGACAAGACCTTGCTGGATACTTCTTGTTCTGGATCATTTACATGCAACAAAGAAGAGTTTAAAAGGGACCTTCTTGATCGGATCCAAGAAATACTGAAGGATGGGAGAACGACAAGGATAGAGAATCAGGTATAATTTATGATTATAAATGCATTGAAGCTTTTATGGATACTGATAAATTTCGTAATATGAGTGCTACATATGGTCTTGATTCTCAAGTTGCTGCAAATCTTTATAAAGCTTTTGCCTCTCATTATGAATTGCCTAAGAAGAATTTTGATAAGTATCATGAACCGTATAAAGATAAAATTGATTCATCTATTAATAAATGCGTTGTAGTTGAAACTGCTGATCATGTTATTCCTGAAGCTTATATTGAAAAAACTCCTTTCCCTGCTAAAATGAAAGAGTACTCTGTTATAAATAGTGCGGTTCATAAAAGTGAAAAGAAACCTGTAGAACCTGAAGAACAAATAAAAGTTGAACCTGCTGTTGCAATAGTTAAAGATCTTGTGACTGAAAATGTGGAGGATGGTCATATTATTTTCTGTGAAGATGCTTCTAATATTGTTTCACATCCTAATAAACCCAAACAAGCTAGTGTTCCTATGCTATCTGTTAGAATTGGTGATCATTGCTATTATGGATTATGTGATATTGGTGCAAGTGTTAGTGCTATTCCGTATGAGCTTTACACGGAGATTATGCACGAAATTGATTCTTGTGAACTTGAAGATATTGATGTGGTTATTCAACTGGCTAATAGAGAAACTATTTCTCCAATTGGTATTGTTCGAGATGTGGAAGTTTTATGCGGTAAGATTAAATATCCTGCTGACTTTTTGGTACTTGGTTCTGCTGCTAGTGATTATTGTCCTATTATTTTTGGTAGACCTTTTCTAAATACTTGTGGAGCTATTATAGATTGCAAGAAAGAGAAAATTTTGACTAAATTTGCTGGTGAATCTTATGAGTTTAACTTCTCTAAATTTACTAAAACTCCTTATAAAGCTGATTTGCCTAGTAATAATTTTAAAATGGAGCAATGTGCATCTATTGTTCTTGTTCCTAATACTCCTTTGCAGCAACATTTGGAGGATAGCGAGAGTGAAATTTTTAGGAAAGAAAGAGATGAGCTTGAGGAAATTTTCTTCGCCAACCTATTCTCAAGCATGATTTACCGGTGGAAGATTTGGGTACAACACCGCCACCAAAGGAAGATCCTGTTTTTGATTTAAAGCCTTTACCTGATAATCTTAAATATGCTCATATTGATGATAAGAAAATATATCCTGTTATTATTAGTTCTAAGCTTTCAGAGATTGAGGAAGAAAGGTTATTGGAAATATTGAAGAAGCATCGAGGCGCTATTGGCTACACTCTTGATGATTTGAAAGGGATTTCTCCTTCTATTTGCCAACATGCTATTAATATGGAAGATGATGCAAAGCCTGTTGTTGAACCTCAGCGTCGTCTAATTCCAAAGATGAAGGAAGTGGTAAGAAATGAGGTATTACGACTCCTTGAAGCTGGTATTATATATCCTATTGCTGATAGTAGATGGGTTAGTCCTGTGCATTGCGTTCCCAAGAAAGGAGGTATGACTGTTGTGCCTAATGATAATGATGAGCTCATTCCTCAAAGAGTAGTTGTAGGGTATAGAATGTGCATTGATTTTGAAAAGTTAATAAAGTTACTAAGAAAGATCATTACCCTTTACCATTTATTGATCAAATGCTAGAAAGATTGTCTAAAAATACTCATTTTTGTTTTCTTGATGCTTATTCTGGGTTTTCACAAATTCTTTGTAAAGCTAAAGATCAAGAGAAAACCACCTTTACTTGTCCTTATGGAACTTATGCTTATAGACGCATGCCTTTTGGTTTATGTAATGCTCTGCTACTTTTCAAAGATGCATGTCTGCTATTTTTCATGGTTTTTGTGAGAGTATTGTAGAGGTATTCATGGATGATTTTTCCGTCTATGGGAATTCTTTTGATAGTTGCTTGCGAAACCTTGATAAAGTTTTGCAGAGATGTGAAGAAACTAACCTTGTTCTTAATTGGGAGAAATGCCACTTTATGGTTAATGAAGGAATTGTATTGGGACATAAAATTTCTGAGAGGTATTGAAGTTGATAGAGCTAAAGTTGAAGCAATTGAGAAGATGCCCTATCCGAGGTTAAAGGTATTCGTAGTGTTCTTGGTCATGCTGGGTTTTATAGGAGATTTATTAAAGATTTCTCCAAGATTTTAAAGCCTCTTACTAATCTTCTTCAAAAAGATGTACCATTTGTTTTTGATGATGATTGTAAGGAAGCTTTTGAAACTCTTAAGAAAGCCTTAACAACTGCTCCTATAGTTGAACCCCCTGATTGGAACTTACCCTTTGAAATTATGTGTGATGCTAGTGATTTTCTGTAGGCGCTGTTCTTGGACAGCGGGTAGATAAAAAATTGAATGTTATTCATTATGCTAGTAAAACTCTTGATCTGCTCAAAGAAATTATGCTACAACTGAAAAGGAATTATTAGCTGTAGTCTTTGCTTGTGATAAATTTAGATCTTATATTGTTGATTCAAAAGTTACTATTCATACTGATCATGCTGCAATTAGATACCTAATGACAAAGAAAGATGCTAAGCCTAGGCTTATTAGATGGGTACTTCTTTTGCAAGAATTTGACTTACATATTGTAGATAGGAAAGGTGCTGATAATCCTGTTGCTGATAATTTGTCTAGATTGGAAAATATTGCTTATGATCCTGTTCCTGTTAATGATAGTTTTCCAAATGAACAATTGGCTGTAATAAAGGTGAGCTCGCGAGACAGTCCTTGGTATGCTGATTATGCTAACTTTATTGTTTCCAAGTACTTACCTCCAACCTTTTCAGCTCAGCAAAGGAGGAAATTCTTTTATGATTTGAGGCATTATTTCGGATGACCCACACTTATATAAAGAAGGAGTGGATGGTATTATGCGAAGATGTGTTCCTGAGTATGAACAACAGGAGATATTGAGTAAATGTCATGGTAGTGCTTATGGAGGACATCATGCTGGAGAAAGAACCGCGCAAAAGGTTCTACAATCAGGTTTTTTTGGCCAACTCTCTTCAAAGATGCGAGAAAGTTTATTTTATCTTGTGATGAATGCCAAAGGGTTGGTAATATCTCCAGACGCAATGAAATGCCCATGAATTATACTCTTGTTATTGAACCGTTTGATTGTTGGGGATTTGACTTCATGGGACCTTTTCCGTCTTCGGAAGGTAACACTCATATACTTGTTGCTGTTGATTATGTTACTAAATGGGTGGAAGCTATACCTACAAAAAGTGCTGATGGTGAGACCTCTTTAAGAATGCTTTTAGATATTATTTTTCCTAGATTTGGAGTGCCTAGATATATTATGACTGATGGAGGTTCTCATTTTATTCATGGAGGATTTAGAAAAACTCTTGCTAGGTATGGTATTAATCATAGAATTGCTTCCGCTTATCATCCTCAAACTAGTGGTCAAGTAGAATTATCAAATAGAGAGATTAAATCTATTTTGGGAAAGACCGTTAATAAAACTAGAAAGAATTGGGCTAGTAAATTGAAGGATGCACTTTGGGCTTATAGAACTGCTTATAAAAATCCCATGGGAATGTCACCTTATAAAATGGTTTATGGGAAAGCTTGTCATTTACCTTTAGAACTAGAGCACAAAGCTTATTGGGCTGTTAGAGAATTAAATAAAGATCCTAAACTTGCCGGTGATAAGAGGTTGTTGCAATTGAGTTCTCTAGATGAATGGAGAAGTGAAGCTTATGAAAATGCTAAACTCTTTAAAGAGAAAGTTAAAAAATGGCATGATAGGAGGATTATCAAAAGAGAATTTAATATTGGGGATAAAGTCCTATTGTATCGGTCTCGTCTCAGATTCTTTGCAGGGAAATTACTCTCGAAATGGGAAGGACCATATGTTGTTGAGGAGGTGTATCGTTCAGGAGCAATCAAAATTAGCTCTCTCCAAGGCAATGCTACGCAAGTGGTGAATGGACAAAGACTCAAGCATTATATCTCGGGTGATTCCTATAATGTTGATGTTGATATTATTCAAGTGGAAACACGGAAGCTTTCATTAAAGGGCAAATTGACAGTCCGCCAGAACTCGACTTTGAATAGGTAACAGTCCTGGTAATGAAAAGTACGAAATTTACTTTCCGAACTATATTTTTGCTGTTTTTGGAAAATATGAGAAATTACGAGTTCGAAACGGAGTGGAAAGGACGCACGAGGGCGCGGCACCATAGGGCGCGGCCAAGCTGGGCCGCGCCGACCTATGGTCCCGCCCCGTCACCCCTCGACTCTGGTGGTACTTTCCGTTTGTCGTGAAATTTTTTGCTATATAATCCCCGGACCCCTGGAGGTCCGTATATCGTGTTTTCGACGTGTTTTGTTTCGAGCTATTTCTGCCAGGATCTGTTTTCAGTCTAGAAGCATCATGGCCTTCAACAACAAGGGCAAGGGGCTTTCGGAGGAAGAAGTGAAGGAGGTGCCATCAAGACAAGAGCAGCAAGCCGGAGGGAGCAAGCAAATCTTGGTGGGATCTGTTGACACTCGACTTTCTTTTTCTCATAACTGCAGGGACCTTTACCACCCGCTCTTAGCCTCGACTCCTTCCCCATGATGGAAGAAGTTCTACGGGTTACCGATGAGTTTTGTGATCAATATCGGGCTCTGAGAAGAGAAGTGGAGATACTCCAGGAGGAGAACTGCCGTCTCCGAAGATTGATTGAATACCACTCGATTCGCGTCACAAGGTCGTCATCGCCAACTTCGGATAACAATGAATCTCTTCGAATCTTAGTGCAGAATTATCAAGCTGAGAAACTGAAGACGAAGGAGCTTATTAAGAAGCTCGGGAGGAATTCATCACCACCATCACCGCGGGAGTAATTCATCATCGGTATTGGCATCCCCTTGGTTTGTTCCAAGCTTGGGGGAGTGCCGCGGTATCACATTATCACTACCTTTTACTTTTATTGTCAAGTAGTGTCATATCATGAGTAGGGAAGTTATCATATAAGATGGGTTGCAGTTGGAAGTATCTCTCCTTTAGTTGGTTGTCTATGTATCCCTTGGTGTGAGTTATCGTTATGGAATATTAATGAGAAGTCTTATCATTTACATATTGCACATCTTATTTTAGTTTGCAATCTCTACTATATGATTCACCTTGTTGCTAGTATTGGTATCACTTTGGGAGCATTGAATAAATCTATTTGGTTTTGGCAAACATAGCATTGGTCAATAGCAACAACACTTTGAGGTTTAAATAGAAAAGAGAAATACATGTAGATGTTTCATTGTCTTTCTTGTTAGCTCATAGCTTACTATTCTGAAGTTAAAATTGTTTGTGCTTACAAGGAAGATGCATGATTGGTTCTATCACATGTATATTAGTTTGTTTCCCTCGACTCTTATGCTTGCTAATTAACCTTGCTAGCCAAAGACCTGTACTGAGAGGGAATACTTCTCGTGCATCCAAACCTTAACCCAAACCTATGTCATTTGTGTCCACCATACCTACCTACTACATGGTATTTTCTGCCATTCCAAGTAAATACTTCATGTGCTACCTTCAAACAATTCAAAACTTAGCATCTCTTATTTGTGTTAATGTTTCATAGCTCATGAGGAAGTATGTGGTGTTTTATCTTTCAATCTTGTTGGGCAACTTCCACCAATGGACTAGTGGCTTCATCCGCTTATCCAATAATTTTGCAAAAAGAGCTGGCAATGGGATTCCCAGTCCCAAATTAATTAAACTAAATAGACACTCCTCCATGGTATGTGATTGATGGACGGCACCCGAAGGATTCGGTTAGCCATGGCTTGTGTAAGCAAAGGTTGGGGGAGTGTCATCATCATAATAAAGCTAAAATAAAAAGGCACTCCTTCATGGTATGAGATTGTTGGCAGGCACCCGAGGATTCGGTTAGCCATGGTTTGTGAAAGAAAGGTTGGAAGGAGTGCCACACAAAATGAAAATAATATGGGAGCCGCTCTTAGGAGGTTGTTTGGCAAGGGGGTTAGAGTACCCGCTACCAGTCGTTGACAACAACAAACACCTCTCAAAATGTTACTTTTATTCTCTTTATATGATTGCAAAATTGAAAAAGCTCTAGCACATGATTTAATCCCTGCTTCCCTCTGCGAAGGGCCTGTCTTTTACTTTATGTTGAGTCAGTAAACCTATTTCCCTCCATCTCAAGCAAGCATTTGAGTAGTTGTGATCAAACCATTATATTGTGATTTGCTACATCATGTCTTTTATTCTTCTTTGTTTAGTACAAGTTTTATCTGAATGAATATAGCTTTGCAAGTTATCAATGATTATGAGAAGACCATTATGATTGAGTATGCAAGTTGTGCCCTATAAACTTTAACATGAGAGCGCTGCTCAATGAGATAAATATAATCTGTTAATTGTTCTCTGACCAAGAACGAAGTTTGCCATCACCAATTATGATTTCTTATGCACCTTTACTTGTGATTACCTTATACTTATTTCAAGATGAGTTATAAGAGGTTGTTTACTATAATGTCCTGTGTGAATGAATATGATGCTTCTTGTCCGTATTTTATTTATCGACTCTTCACTCCATAAACATGTGGTCATGTCTATTGAGCTCAGTTTCGCTTGGGGACAAGCGAAGTCTAAGCTTGGGGGGAGTTGATACGTCCAATTTGCATCACTATTTTATATCATAATTTGCTGTTATTCATTGATATATTTCATATTGGGACACAATACTTATGTTATTTCATCTATTTTGCATGTTTCATCATTATTGGAGGATCGAACACCGGAGCCAGGATTCTGCTGGAAAAAGCACCGTCAGAACGCAATATTTCGGAAGATCAACTCTGGAAGGAAATTATACCAAAAATCCTATTTTTCAAGATGACGAAGGAAGCCAGAAGGAGGAGCCAGGAGCAGCCAGGGTGGGCCCACACCCTAGGGCGGCGCGGCCGGCCCTGGCGCGGCCGTGGTGTGGAGGGCCCACGGCCCCTTTCGCCTCCTTTTCTTCGCCAAACCCTTCGTCCCGAAGACCTAAGCCACAGAGGGTACCTCGCGAAGAGTTACAGCCGCCTCTGCGGGGCGGAGAACACCGAGAGAAAAGAGCTCTTCGGCGGGCGGGAATCCGCCGGGAAATTCCCTCGGGAGGGAAATCGACGCCATCGTCACCGTCATCGAGCTGGACATCATCGCCATCACCATCATCATCATCTCCACCATCATCACCGCCGTCATCACCGCTGGACATCGTCACCGCCGTAGCAATTTGGGTTTGATCTTGATTGTTTGATAGGGGAAACTCTCCCGGTATCGATTCCTACTTGTTGTTGATGCTATTGAGTGAAACCATTGAACCAAGTTTATGTTCAGATTGTTATTCATCATCATATCACCTCTGATCATGTTCCATATGATGTCTCGTGAGTAGTTCGTTTAGTTCTTGAGGACATGGGTGAAGTCTAAATATTAGTAGTGAACTATGGATGAGTAATATTCAATGGTGTGATATTTAAGTTGTGGTGTTATTCTTCTAGTGGTTTCATGTGAACGTCGACTACATGACACTTCACCATTTATGGGCCTAGGGGAATGCATCTTGTATTCGTTTGCTAATTGCGGGGTTGCCGGAGTGACAGAAACCTAAACCCCCGTTGGTATATCGATGCAGGAGGGATCGCAGGATCTCAGAGTTTAAGGCTGTGGTTAGATTTATTTCTTAATTACTTTCTTGTAGTTGCGGATGCTTGCAAGGGGTATAATCACAAGTATGTATTAGTCCTAGGAAGGGCGGTACATTAGCATAGGTTCACCCACACAACACTTATCATAACAATGAAGATTATTTAGCCGTATGTAGCGAAAGCACTAGACTAAAATCCCGTGTGTCCTCGAGAACGTTTGGTCATTATAAGTAAACAAACCGGCTTGTCCTTTGTGCTAAAAAGGATTGAGCCACTCGCTGCAATTATTACTCTCGCACTTTACATACTCGTACTTTATTCAACTGTTACATCAAAACCCCTTGAATACTTGTCTGTGAGCATTTACAGTGAATCCTTCATCGAAACTGCTTGTCAACACCTTCTGCTCCTCGTTGGGATCGACATTCTTACTTATCGAAGATACTACGATACACCCCCTATACTTGTGGGTCATCAAGTCTCCACTTCTCAATCTCTTTACTTTGTTTTTGTCTTGCTTAGTTTTATTTACTACTTTGTTTGCTGCACTAAATCAAAATACAAAAAAATTAGTTGCTAGTTTTACTTTATTTGCTATCTTGTTCACTATATCAAAAACACAAAAAAATTAGTTTACTTGCATTTACTTTATCTAGTTTGCTTTATTTACTGTTGCTAAAATGGCCAACCTGAAAATACTAAGTTGTGTGACTTCACAACCACAAATAATAATGATTTCTTATGCACACCTATTGCTCCACCTGCTACTACAGCAGAATTCTTTGAAATTAAACCTGCTTTACTGAATCTTGTTATGCGAGAGCAATTTTCTGGTGTTAGTTCTGATGATGCTGCTGCCCATCTTAATAATTTTGTTGAATTGTGTGAAATGCAAAAATATAAAGATGTAGATGGTGATATTATTAAACTAAAATTGTTCCCTTTCTCATTAAGAGGAAGAGCTAAAGATTGGTTGCTATCTCTGCCTAAGAATAGTATTGATTCATGGACTAAATGCAAGGATGCTTTTATTGGTAAATATTATCCCCCTGCTAAAATTATATCTTTGAGGAGTAGCATAATGAATTTTAAACAATTAGATACTGAACATGTTGCTCAAGCTTGGGAAAGAATGAAATCTCTGGTTAAAAATTGCCCAACCCATGGACTGACTACTTGGATGATCATCCAAACCTTCTATGCAGGACTAAATTTTTCTTCATGGAATTTATTGGATTCAGCTGCTGGAGGTACCTTTATGTCCATCACTCTTGGTGAAGCAACAAAGCTTCTTGATAATATGATGATCAACTACTCTGAATGGCACACGGAAAGAGCTCCACAAGGTAAGAAGGTAAATTCTGTCGAAGAAACCTCTTCCTTGAGTGATAAGATTGATGCTATTATGTCTATGCTTGTGAATGATAGGACTAATATTGATCCTAATAATGTTCCATTAGCTTCATTGGTTGCACAAGAAGAACATGTTGATGTAAACTTCATTAAAAATAATAATTTCAACAACAATGCTTACGGAACAATTCTAGTAACAACTATAGGCCATATCCTTATAATAATGGCAACGGCTATGGTAATTCTTATGGGAATTCTTACAACAATAATAGGAGTTCACCCCCTGGACTTGAAGCCATGCTTAAAGAATTTATTAGTACACAAACTGCTTTTAACAAATCTGTTGAAGAAAAGCTTGAGAAAATTGATATACTTGCTTCTAAAGTTGATAGTCTTGCTGTTGATGTTGATCTTTTGAAATCAAAAGTTTTGCCTAATGAGAATCATCATAATAAAATTGTTACTACAGCAAATGCCATTCAAGTTAGAATTAATGAGAATATAAGATTAATGGCTGAACTGCGTGCTAGGTGGGATAGAAGAAAATGAAAAACTAGCTAAAGAGAAGAATATAGCTAAAGTTTGGACTATTACCACCACTAGTAATGCTAATGCTACACATGTTGCTGCACCTCCTACTAATAATAATAAAAGAATTGGTGTTAGCAATGTTTCCACTTCTAATGCAAAGCGCTGCCTGAAACTGCTAAAGCTATTTGCCTGTGATAAAGTGCTAAATTTTTTTCCAACATTGGGGATGATGATCCCATTGCTTTAGATTATAATGGTTTGAATTTTGATGATTGCCACATCTCTGAAGTTATAAAGTTCTTGCAAAAACTTGCTAAAAGTCCTAATGCTAGTGCTATAAATTTGGCTTTCACGCATCATATTACAAATGCTCTCATAAAAGCTAGAGAAGAGAAACTAGAGCGCGAAGCCTCTATTCCTAAAAAGCTAGAGGATGGTTGGGAGCCCATCATTAAGATGAAGGTTAAAGATTTTGATTGTAATGCTTTATGTGATCTTGGTGCAAGTATTTCTGTTATGCCTAAGAAAATTTATAATATGCTTGACTTGCCACCGCTGAAAAATTGTTATGTTAATCTTGCTGATCATTCTACAAAGAAACCTTTGGGTAAAGTTGATAATGTTCACATTACCGTTAACAATAACCTTGTCCCCGTTGATTTTGTTGTCTTGGATATTGAATGCAATGCATCTTGTCCCATTATATTGGGAAGACCTTTTCTTCGAACTGTTGGTGCTATTATTGATATGAAGGAAGGTAATATAAAATATCAATTTCCTCTCAAGAAAGGTATGGAACACTTCCCTAGAAAGAGAATGAAGTTACCTTTTGATTCTATTATGAGAACAAATTATGATGTTGACACTTCGTCTCTTGATAATACTTGATACACACTTTCTGCGCCTAGCTGAAAGGCGTTAAAGAAAAGCGCTTATGGGAGACAACCCATGTTTTTACCTATAGTACTTTGTTTTTATTTTGTGTCTTGGAAGTTGTTTACTACTGTAGCAACCTCTCCTTATCTTAGTTTTGTGTTTTGTTGTGCCAAGTTAAGCCGTTGATAGAAAAGTAAGTACTAGATTTGGATTACTGCACAGTTCCAGATTTCTTTGCTGTCACGAATCTGGGTCTACCTCCCTGTAGGTAGCTCAGAAAATTAAGCCAATTTACGTGCATGATCCTCAGATATGTACGCAACTTTCATTCAATTTGAGCATTTTCATCTGAGCAAGTCTGGTGCCATTTTAAAATTCGTCAATACGAACTGTTCTGTTTTGACAGATTCTGTCTTTTATTTCGCATTGCCTCTTTTGCTATGTTGGATGAATTTCTTTGATCCACTAATGTCCAGTAGCATTATGCAATGTCCAGAAGTGTTAAGAATGATTGTGTCACCTCTGAATATGTCAATTTATATTGTGCACTAACCCTCTAATGAGTTGTTTCGAGTTTGGTGTGGAGGAAGTTTTCAAGGATCAAGAGAGGAGTATGATGCAACATGATCAAGGAGAGTGAAAGCTCTAAGCTTGGGGATGCCCCGGTGGTTCACCCCTGCATATATCAAAAAGACTCAAGCATCTAAGCTTGGGGATGCCCAAGGCATCCCCTTCTTCATCGACAACATTATCAGGTTCCTCCCCTGAAACTATATTTTTATTCCATCACATCTTATGTGCTTTTTCTTGGAGCGTCGGTTTGTTTTTGTTTTTTGTTTTGTTTGAATAAAATGGATCCTAGCATTCACTTTATGGGAGAGAGACACGCTCCGCTGTAGCATATGGACAAGTATGTCCTTGGTTTCTACTCATAGTATTCATGGCGAAGTTTCTCCTTCGTTAAATTGTTATATGGTTGGAATTGGAAAATGATACATGTAGTAATTGCTATAAATGTTTTGGGTAATGTGATACTTGGCAATTGTTGTGCTCATGTTTAAGCTCTTGCATCATATGCTTTGCACCCATTAATGAAGAAATACATAGAGCATGCTAAAATTTGGTGTGCATATTTGGTTTCTCTAAGGTCTAGATAATTTCTAGTATTGAGTTTGAACAACAAGGAAGACGGTGTAGAGTCTTATAATGTTTTCAATATGTCTTTTATGTGAGTTTTGCTGCACCGGTTCATCCTTGTGTTTGTTTCAAATAAGCCTTGCTAGCCTAAACCTTGTATCGAGAGGGAATACTTCTCATGCATCCAAAATACTTGAGCCAACCACTATGCCATTTGTGTCCACCATACCTACCTACTACATGGTATTTTCCGCCATTCCAAAGTAAATTGCTTGAGTGCTACCTTTAAAATTCCATCATTCACCTTTGCAATATATAGCTCATGGGACAAATAGCTTAAAAACTATTGTGGTATTGAATATGTAATTATGCACTTTATCTCTTATTAAGTTGCTTGTTGTGCGATAACCATGTTCACTGGGGATGCCATCAACTATTCATTGTTGAATTTCATGTGAGTTGCTATGCATGTCCGTCTTGTCTGAAGAAGAGATCTACCACCATATGGTTAATCATGCATATGTTAGAGAAGAACATTGGGCCACTAACTAAAGCCATGATCCATGGTGGAAGTTTCAGTTTTGGACAACAATCCTCAAATCTCAAATGAGAAAATTATTAATTGTTGTTATATGCTTATGCATAAAAGAGGAGTCCATTATCTGTTGTCTATGTTGTCCCGGTATGGATGTCTAAGTTGAAGAATAATCAATAGCGAGAAATCCGATGCGAGCTTTCTCCTTAGACCTTTGTACAGGCGGCATAGAGGTACCCCTTTGTGACACTTGGTAAAAACAATGCATTGTGATGATCCGGTAGTCCAAGCTAATTAGGACAAGGTGCGGGCACTATTGGTACACTATGCATGAGGCTTGCAACTTATAAGATATAATTTACATGATGCATATGCTTTATTACTACCGTTGACAAAATTGTTTCATGTTTTCAAAATCAAAGCTCTAGCACAAATATAGCAATCGATGCTTTTCCTCTATGGAGGACCATTCTTTTACTTTCAATGTTGAGTCAGTTCACCTATTTCTCTCCACCTCAAGAAGCAAACACTTGTGTGAACTGTGCATTGATTCCTACATACTTGCTTATTGCACTTATTATATTACTCTATGTTGACAATATCCATGAGATATACATGTTATGAGTTGAAAGCAACCGCTGAAACTTAATCTTCTTTTGTGTTGCTTCAATGCCTTTACTTTGAATTATTGCTTTATGAGTTAACTCTTATGCAAGACTTATTGATGCTTGTCTTGAAGTGCTATTCATGAAAAGTCTTTGCTTTATGATTCACTTGTTTACTCATGTCATATATATTGTTTTGATCGCTGCATTCACTACATATGCTTTACAAATAGTATGATCAAGATTATGATGGCATGTCACTCCAGAAATTATCTGTGTTATCGTTTTACCTGGAGACAGAACTAAGCTTGGGGATGCTGATACGTCTCCGACGTATCGATAATTTCTTATATTCCATGCCACATTATTGATGTTATCTACATGTTTTATGCACACTTTATGTCATATTCGTGCATTTTCTGGAACTAACCTATTAACAAGATGCCGAAGTGCCGTTCTGTTTTGCTGTTTTGGTTTCAGAAATCCTAGTAAGGAAATATTCTCGGAATTGGACGAAATCAAAGCCCGGGGGCCTATTTTTCCACGAAGCTTCAGTCCGAAGGAGAGACGAAGAGGGGCCACGAGGGGCCACACCATGAGCGGCGCGGCCCCCCTGGCCGCGCGGCCCTATGGTGTGGGGCCCCCGTGCGCCTCTTGACTGCCCTTCCGCCTACAAATAGCCTCCGTGGCCAAACCCCCAGGAGAGCCACGATACGGAAAACCTTCCGAGACGCCGCCAACGCCGATCCCATCTCGGGGGATCCGGAGATCGCCTCCGGCACCTGCCGGAGAGGGGAATCATCTCCCGGAGGACTCTACGCCGCCATGGTCGCCTCCGGTGTGATGTGTGAGTAGTCTACCCCTGGACTATGGGTCCATAGCGGTAGCTAGATGGTTGTCTTCTCCCCATTGTGCTATCATTGTCGGATCTTGTGAGCTGCCTAACATGATCAAGATCATCTATCGTAATTCTATATGTTGCGTTTGTTGGGATCCGATGAATAGAGAATACTTGTTATGTTGATTATCAAAGTTATGTCTATGTGTTGTTTATGATCTTGCATGCTCTCCGTTATTAGTAGATGCTCTGGCCAAGTTGATGCTAGTAACTCCAAGAGGGAGTATTTATGCTCGATAGTGGGTTCATGTCTCCGTGAATCTGGGGGGGTGACAAGAACCTCTAAGGTTATGGATGTCTTGTTGCCACTAGGGATAAAACATTAGTGCTATGTTCAAGGATGTAGTCACTAGTTACATTACGCACAATACTTAATGCAATTGTCTGTTGTTAGCAACTTAATACTAGAGGGGGTTCGGATGATAACTTGAAGGTGGACTTTTTAGGCATAGATGCGGTTGGATGGCGGTCTATGTACTTTGTCGTAATGCCCAATTAAATCTCACTATACTCATCATGATATGTATGTGCATGGTCATGCTCTCTTTATTTGTCAATTGCCCAACTGTAATTTGTTCACCCAACATGCTGTTCGTCTTATGGGAGAGACACCTCTAGTGAACTGTGGACCCGGTCCAATTCTTTTATGAATACAATCTGCAATACTTGTTCTACTGCTTTCGCAAACAATCATCTTCCACACAATACGGTTAATCCTTTGTTACAGCAAGCCGGTGAGATTGACAACCTCACTATTTCGTTGGGGCAAAGTACTTTGGTTGTGTTGTGCAGGTTCCACGTTGGCGCCGGAATCCCTGTGTTGCGCCGCACTACATCCGCCGCCATCAACCTTCAACGTGCTTCTTGACTCCTACTGGTCCGATTAAACCTTGGTTTCTTACTGAGGAAACTTGCCGCTGTGCACATCACACCTTCCTCTTGGGGTTCCCAACGGACGTGCCAACCACACGCACCACCGACCCCCTACCGCCGTCGCCAGTAAGTTCATCTCTCGCCGGCGATGACGAAGCTCCACGGCCGTGCGATGCACTTCTAATCGCACGGTTGAGAAAGCCTGTACCGTTTCACTGTTTAAACCCCACCGACAGGTGGCCCCCACCATGTCAGCTGGCCTGCTGCGAAGCTGGGCTGGCCCACTTCCTTCTCACCCTGCTCGGCCTGTTAGTTTTCCCGCCAGCCCACGTTTCAAATTCAAATAGGAAAAATAGAGAAATAATCCAATCTGATGTCAACTTTGAAATTTAATAGGGAAAAATCTACTAGGACAAATTTTACAAATTTTATATATTTGGAAACCTTATGAAATTATCTACACAATGCCACTGGATTGAACCCTAGATCTATTATAGAATTAAAGTGAGAAAATAAACAAGGCAGGGACTTTTCTGCCTTAGAATAATTCTTAAAAATCAACCATAAATGCTTTTCAGTTAATTCCAACTCCTATAATTCACATTTCACTTATACTAAATGTTTCTACAAAATTATGCCATGCTTACTTTGAATGATAATGGCCTAGTTTAATTAAATGACTTTATGGCTATTTCTAGTCAAAGATATTGTCCAAAACTATTAAGAAATTATATGGGAATGTTTCTCCCATTTAAATCTTGTCATCACCAATTCAAAATGAGTTAGAGACCCTGGTCATTTAGATCTCATATGAATGGTTGGTGATATTAAATCTTTACCATGCTAGTATTAAATGGTATGTGGTGCTCACCTCATTTAAATCATTTTCTTAAATGATAAGTGTGAAGAGGTTGACCTTGGTCAACCTAGGTCACATATTATGCATGAGAGAAATTAAATCTTAAGAAGATAATGAGAGGAAGTTATATCTCTGAATAATTAAAAGTAACATTCAAGATTAGTATGAGAGGAAATTATTTTTCTTAAATAAGAAGAACACATCCACCAACTTAATAGTAATGTGTGATGCTAGCTTAAAGTGTGTAAATCATGAGTGTGCCTAGTTTAGTAAATTAGTTTGGTATGATGATTGTGTACCCCGTATTCGTATTTTAGACGCTAGTACCGAGGAGTATCAAGAGGAGGAGGAGGTCTACTTCCAAGGAGAAGAAGACCACTTTGACCAATTCCCCAACCAAGGCAAGATAATACTCTTGCAAAGTGCAAAGCTCACCATGAGCAAGGCATTACCCCATTTACTTTATGCTTATGATCCTATTTCCCAGTTTTACCTTACAAGCTTTATTTACTTTTGTTTTATCAAAGTATTTTTGATTCATGATTCACTTGGTTAGTATTGGATTAGTACAAGAGTATCAAAGTTAGCCTAGAAGCAAAGCAAAGTACTTAGCACCCCTCATACCTAGATGCTAGTGCTAAATTAAAAATGACTACTCTAGATGTGAACATGTGTTTGTGAAATAATGATGTTGAAAACCTTGGAATGATGAGTCATTTCCATTGAATTATTTTGAAGGTGAATATGACATGAATTTTACTTGGTGAAATGACTAAAACTGATGATTGAGTTGGATGCGGTACCATTCCAATTTTTGAGTACCCCCACAATACCTGATTATGTGTAAGGCTTAGGAAATTTATGTGTCTTAGTATGGGTTCCCTCTCGAACACACATCATAGGGGTTATGCTTGAGGCTGCCTCCGTTGTTAAGAAATGATGTGAATTGAGGTGAATTGTATGGCCAAGCCCTGTGCAGTTCCGGGTTAACAGTTGGTTTTCCTCGGGAGGACAAGCTCATGGGGAGAGGTGCCTATACTAGGATGTGTAAGTGAAAGGTTAACGGTTGATGATCCGCGTACTGAGTTACGATTATTCGGGGTTTATCCCTGACGGATGTAATCAAATGTTGTGGCACAAGTGTGCAACCTCTGTAGAGTGTAAACCTATTCGAATAGCCGCATCCGCGGATATGGACAATTGGAAAGGCCATACTGTTTCCGTCATCAGAATTTATATCTATGTGACTGGTGAATTTGAACTTGAATTTGAACGGTGACTTTGAATTTGAATCACAACAGAGTTGTGGGAATGACACTAATGTTCCCACTTGAGTTAGTTAGCACATGAGGAGTTGTTTATAAAATGTTTCTAAACTAAAATTGGCTTTATGCAAATAAACCCTAGAGCTTAAAACACTCTAGATAGTAATGTTAGCACTTACATTAGTATTAGATTGCGAGTACTTAAAGTACTCACGGCTTTGTCCCTGGCTATTCAAATGGCCAGACTATGAAGCCGAGCAGCAGTACGAGGATGACGACCAGCAGGACGTCTACCACAACTAGGAGCTTCTAACGTCAAGCGATGGCCTGTGGACTAGAGAGTCCTTGTGTCTTACGCTTCCGCTGTGAACTTGTGTTTGTTCGTTGATCAATAGATCAACTATTTGTGTAATATGGATCATGTGATTCCAATTTGTAAGACCTTATGGTTTGTAATGAATGATGACTGTGATACTTAACTATTATGCCTCGCAACAACAATATTCCTGGGATTGTGATGTATGGCATAATAGGCATTCGGACTTAAAAATCCGGGTGTTGACAAGTTGGTATCAGAGCCATTGTTTGACCTTAGGAGACACTAGTTAGAAATGGACGTTTGGAAAGATTATTTTCAAAAATGAATGGAGTATTTCTGAAAAACTTAGTCTTTGTCTTCTCTTTGAGTTCTTTGGAAAAATAAGAATTCATGCTCTTCCTTAGAAATATAACTAAAATTTTGCCACACTTGTTCACTTCTCTAACTTAATCCTTCACTTCACTTTCAGCCCATGAACACGATGTTTTACCAGCTCGGGAATGGGGGAAGCTTGGTCTTTGAGCACGACCTCAACGCCCTTTCCGATCACCTTGATCGCCCGCACCCGGAGTTCCATGGAGTTCAGGTCAATGACCAGCCAGGAGGCAAGCCGCAGTGGATCATCACCGCTGACTTGAGGGGCAAGATGGAGCCTCCCACTTCTGAGAGGTGAAAGGACACGGATGTCGCCTAGAGGGGGGGGTGAATAGGCGGTTTAAAACTTTTACGAGATGGGCTTAACAAATGCGGAATAAAACTAGCGTTTACTTTGTCAAGCCCAAAGCCTATATACTATGGTTCACCTATGTGCACCAACAACTTATTCTAAGCAAAGGTTCACCAATGTGCACCAACAACTTATGCTAAACAACACAAGCAAGTATGTGATAGCAAGATATATATAGCTTCAAGCACGATGGCTATCACAAGGTGACAAGGGATTAACTTGTCAATGCCTATGGATTGTAGGCTAGGGTTTAGTTAGAAGTAGAGGGCAAGTAGATCTCGAAGGTTTCAGCCGAAAAGTACTCGACGATTATGAAAACTAAGGTTTGTGACAATGATTCGATCTATTCTTCGTCCCTCGACTCCCCCTTTATATAGGAGGTGGAGCCGAGGGATTCGTGCTATAAGTTACAGAGTCCGGGACGGTTTCTAACTCATCCAGATTACAAACAACACTTCCTATTACAACTCTATCTTTCCTTAGTAAATCTTGGGCTCCCGAATCTTCTTATTCTTCGGGTATTGGGCCTCCAGTAAACCCCGGGTACTATCTTCGGCAGGCCCATTTGGCATGCCTATGTCAGTAGCCCCCGAGATTTTGCTTGAATCGTAGAGTCAGGGAAAATCTCCACTGTTTATTTTTATTCGGAAGCTTTAACTTTTTATACTTCTTCTCATAAAATTCTATATTGTACAGGGATAATGGTAGTTGGGGCTAGTTCATCTGACGGATCAGGTACTAGTTAACTGCTCTAGTGGCAATCCGCAAAAACCTACTTCAAAATCACGTCCCTGGACATGATCTCGGGATACTGGTGTAAACTTCGACGGGTGCCGCTTAAGGTCTTACCATTCGTCGAGTCCCAGTCGAATTTATCGGGTACCTAACGCGTCGTTAGGATTTTTCTTCGTATCTGTTGATACGGATAAAAGTAGCAGGCGGTCTTTGGCGATGCCACGCCCAGCAGAACGGATCTGAGGTCTTACCTTCGCAAATTTGCGGCATTCAGAAATTGATCGCAACTTGGCGTTCGAGAATATATTGTCGAGTGCTTTTCGGCTGTTGGAATGGCACATTTTATCGAGTCAAATATGACTTATATTGCTCTCCCGATGGGAGTATATGTAGAGTTAATTATAACTCGAAATATACTCTCTTGCTTTTATTTTTCCTTTGGTAATTTCATCGGGCACGCGAACAGCGTTCCCGATGGGAGTAGCCCCCGAGGCTACAACCAAGAACTTGTGCTTGGTTGTAGGCTCAACATTTTAGTCCACCTTGTCGCTATATTTTCATTACTTCGATATGATCTCTTTCTTTATCTCTCGGGTGCGCGAACAGCGCTCCCGATGGGAGTAGCCCCCGAGTGTTTCGGTGTATATTTGCGAGGTTTTGAACCAAGGCATTTATATATTTATGGCGGATATGAGCCCCCGAGCTTTTTATTGAGTACTATTTTGTATTTTTATTGTCTCACGAGGTATTTGAATACCAAGGCAAGGCTTTTCTTTTGTCGATGAGCTATATTTCGTCGGAGCAAAGACTTTGATCATGTCGATAAAGAAGAAAAGTTATATTGTCACTATCTTTATTATATTGCAGCACCGCGAGCCCGCCTCATTAAAAACCTTCTCCGGCCCCACTCGGTGCCCCGAAAAAGGAAAAGAGTGCGTCTGAAAACTCGCGGGCGTTTCAGTACATTGAAGTTTTACAAAGACTATATTTCGACTCTAGGCGTAGAACCGCCTAAGTTGCGCCACGTTCCAGGGGTTTGGCTCCTCCACCCCTGTCTTCTTGTCCTTTATCCTGTATGCTCCTCCTCCGATTACTTCCGTGACAATGTAAGGGCCAAGCCATGGTGACTCGAGTTTTTCATGACTCTTTTGCGTGAGCCGAAGAACTAGGTCTCCCACCTGAAAAGATCTTGGCCGCAATCGTCGACTATGGTAATTTTTCAAATCCTGCTGATATTTGGTTACCCGAGATAATACTTCATCTCGAGCTTCATCGAGTGCGTCGACGTCATCTTCTAGCGCTTTTCTCGACGTTTCTTCATCATATTCGGCGACACGTGGAGAGTTGTGCTCTATCTCGATTGGTAGTACTGCCTCTGCTCCATGAACCAGGAAAAACGGAGTTTCCTGCGTTGCTGTGTTTGGTGTTGTTCGGATGCTCCACAACACGCTTGGTAGTTCTTCTGGCCAGGTGTCGAGCTTTTTCCAGTGGTCCTAACAAGCGCTTCTTGATGC
Source organism: Lolium multiflorum (assembly GCA_030979885.1). NCBI lineage: Eukaryota > Viridiplantae > Streptophyta > Magnoliopsida > Poales > Poaceae > Lolium > Lolium multiflorum. The sequence continues at coordinate 204,221,304 of CM061747.1, forward strand.
CATTGCAGATGATGCCATTGGCTTTCTCGACTTGCCCATTGGTTTGAGGATGTGCGACTGACGCAAAGTTCAACTTGATACCCACCTCTTCGCAATAATCTTTGAATTCATGGGATGTGAAGTTACTGCCATTGTCTGTGACGATGCTGTGGGGCACTCCAAATCTGAAGACGAGGCCTTTTACGAATTTTACTGCGGATGCTCCATCTGGTGAATTGATCGGCTTTGCTTCTATCCACTTTGTAAACTTATCGACAGCTACGAGCATGTACTCCTTTCCTCCTGGCCAGGATTTGTGTAACTTACCCACCATATCAAGTCCCCATTGAGCAAAGGGCCATGACAATGGTATTGGTGCTAGCTCTGCTGCTGGAGAGTGAGGTTTTGCGGCAAACCTTTGACAGGCGTCGCAAGTTCTTACTATGTCCTTTGCGTCCTCGATTGCTGTCAACCAGTAGAATCCTGCCCGAAAAACTTTGGCTGCGATAGCTCGACTACTTGCGTGGTGGCCACATATTCCTTCGTGTACGTCCTTCAGAATTATTCTTCCTTCTTCGGGTGTGACACACCTTTGCAAGACGCCTGAAATACTTCGCTTATACAATTCTCCCTTGACCACCGTAAAAGCTTTGGAGCGTCGAATTACTCGCCTTGCCTCAACTGGATCATCAGGTATTTGTTTCCTCATGATGTATGATATGTACGGCTGCATCCACGGTATCTGTATCACCATGACCAAGTCCTGATCTTCCTCTTCGTCCTCTTGCTTTTCCTTGGCAGCCCCCGAGGGTTTCTTCTCCTTCTTTTTTGACTTTGTTGGCTTAGTGGATCTCTCTGTTATCTCTTCCCAGAATACACCTGGCGGGACTGGAAGGCATTGTGACCCGATGTTTGCAAGAACGTCGGCTTCGTCGTTGCTCAACCTGCTAATATGATTTACTTCGCATCCATCGAATAACTTCTCAAGCTCGTTGTACACCTCCTTGTATGCCATCATGCTGTCATTGATTGCATCACATTGGTTCATAACTGGCTGAGCCACCGTGAGTCGCCAAAGATTTTTAATCGAGTTGCTCCCGAGCTTTCGCCATCTTCATCCCGTGTATGAGAGCCTCATATTCTGCTTCATTGTTAGATGCGTTAAGGAACGTCATCCGGAGGATGTACTTCAATTTGTCGCCTTCAGGTGATATGAGTACTACTCCTGCGCCAGCTCCTTCTAGTCTCTTGGACCCATCAAAGTTCATGGTCCAAGTTCTCGATAAATCTGGAGGTCCTGTATTTTGCAACTCCATCCATTCTGCGATGAAGTCTGGCAGTATTTGCGACTTTATTGCTTTTCTTTTTCATACGTGATGTCCCGAGGGAAAGTTCTATTCCCCAAAGGGAGACACGACCCGTAGCTCTGGGTTATTCAGTATATTTGACAAGGGAGCTTCATTGACCACTATGATCGGGTGTGCCGAAAAATAGTGTCGTAGTTTTCGTGCTGTCGTGAACACTCCATATGCTAGCTTTTGTGAGGGTACCTTTGTTTTGAGGGTGACAAGACTTCGCTCACGAAGTATACTGGCTTGTACTCCATGGATTTTCCCTTCTTCTTCTCTTTCGACAACTAATACCGTGCTAACCACTTGGGCGTGGCTGCAATATACAGCAGGAGAGGTTCCTTTTCCTTTGGAGCCACCAGGATTGGTGGTGTCGAGATTTCGCTTCAAATCCTCGAAAGCTACGTCGGCCTCTTCGTTCCACAAATTTATCTCCTTGTTTTATCAGCGCATAAAATGGTAACGCTTTTCTCCTAACCTGGCGACGAACCTGCTCAAAGCTGCGACTCGCCCATTAGCTGCTTGTATTTCTTTCAACTTCGTTGGCTTTCTCATTGTTACTATGGCTTGTATTTTGTCGGGATTTGCTTCAATCCCTCTTCTGAGACTAGAAACCCCAGAAGTTCCCCTGCTGGTACGCCAAAAGAACACTTCGTCGGGTTCAGTTTGAGGCAGAATTTGTCGAGGTTGTCAAAAGTTTCTTTGAGATCCTCGATCAGCGTTGTCCCCTTTTTTGATGTTATGACGACATCATCGATGTATACTTGCACGTTTTTCACGATCTGTTGCTAAACACTTCTGCATCATCCTCTGATATGTTGCTCCCGCATTTTTTAGACCAAAGGGCATTGTCTTGTAGCAAAACACGCCGTAAGGTGTAATAAACGCTGTCTTGGCTTCATCATCTTCTTTTAATCTGATCTGGTTATAACCAGAGTATGCATCCAAGGAAAGACGTTCACAACCTGCCGTGGAGTCGATAATTTGATCGATCCTTGGGAGGGGAAAGTGATCCTTAGGACAATGTTTATTGAGACACGTAAAGTCGACGCACATGCGAAGGACTGTCGTGTTTTTCTTCGGCACCATCACTGGGTTAGCTACCCATGTGGCTTAGTAGATATTTCTCGATAAAACCAGCCTCTTGAGTCGATTTATTTAAAGCATGGCTTTGCGGTTTGGTTCAACGCCGCAAAGGTTGTCGATTGGTTTATTGTTGGATCCAAATTTAGGTGGTGCTCGGCAAGTTCCCTGGGTACTCTGGCATGTCGGCTGGACACCATGCAAAGATTTTCCAGTTCTCACGGAGGAACTTGACGAGCGCGCTTTCCTATGCGATATCCATGTCGTTTGCGATAGATGTCGTCTTTTTTGGATCTGTCGGGTGAATCTGCACCTCCTTAGAATTTTTCTCTGTGTTGAAAGTTGATTCTTTATTTGGCCTTCCAACGTCTGGCAGTACGTCGTAATCAGTCATACTTTTTGACGCCAAGTACTCAGCTTGCATCCCAAAAGTTTCTGACAACCGGTGGAAATCCTTATCGCACTTATCGGCTAAGGCAAAACTTCCTTTGACTGTGATTGGTCCCTTTGGTCCAGGCAACCTCCACAACAAGTATGTATAGTGCGGCACCGCCATAAATCTAGCATATGCTGGTCGTCCCAACAGAGCGTGATATTGCGACGGGAAATCCACGACTTCGAACTCAAGCCTCTCGATTCTGTAATTTTCTCGGGTCCCAAACTGAACGTCGAGATTGATCTTTCCCAATGGATAACTTGGTTTCTCTGGTGTGATGCCGTGGAACCTTGTGTCTGTTGGTTTCAAGTTTGCTAAGGATATGTTCATCTTCCTCAATGTATCTGCATACATGAGGTTCAAGCTGCTGCCGCCGTCTATGAACACTCGAGAGACATCAAATCCTGCGATAAGCTGGGCGAGAATAAGTGCTGGCCCTTACACGTCGGGAACTTGCTGCGGATGATCCTGCTATTGTGAAGCCGATATCTTGTCTGACCAATTAAGGTACTATTTGTTGGTGGAGGCATTTTCTACGCCATAAACACTGTCGTGAGATTACTTTCTGAGCTCTATTGGACGGTCTCCCTTGAATCATCGACAACGCTCCGTTGGAATTAGGATCAACATAGGGTGGTGGTGCGAGTGCTGCCGCTATTCTTAGCTGGTGTCGATTGTCCTCTGTAATCGCGGGAGGTGGCGGTAGATGAACTTCGCTCCTAGGCTCCCGAGGGTTTCTCTGTGCTGCTCGAGCGTGAGCATTTTCTGCGTATCTAAACATTGCTGAAAATTTCGACAGTCTTTAGCAGTGCCCGGACTGTCTTTTCCCGTTGCTGTCAAGGAAGAAATGCATCTGGCACGGTCCGTTCAGCATTTCCTCGGGGGACACGAAAGGTCTTGGAAACCTCGGCCCACTATTTTGCCTGTTGCGTGAATCATCCCTGTTATCACCTCGCTGTTCATTGCTTCTCTGGTAATCATCTCTGTTGCCTCCTCCTGTATTGTCCGAAAACCTGCCGAAATTTGTCCTGGAGCGTCGTAGTTCTGGTACGTCCGAGGAAATCTTCGCCTCGGTTGATAATTTCGACCACGGTCCTCCTCTGGCGACCTGTGTCGTTTGTTGTGGACAGCGTCTTCTCCATCTGCCCATTTATTTGCTATCTCCATTAACGCGGATATTGTCTTTGGATTGGTCCTTCCCAAATCCTCGACAAAGTCTCCACGCCTCTGCGACAAACGCATCTATTGCTCTCTCGTCAGATATGTTTTCTGCCGAGTTTTTGATGATATTCCACCTCTGGATGTATTTTCTCATTGGCTCATCTGGCTTTTGTCGACACGCTCTCAACTCCTCTAACGACGGGTTTTTTGCACGTGGATCTGAAGTTCTTGACGAACACGTCCTCGAAACTTTCCCAGCTGTCGATGGATCCTGGAGCGAGTTTCTTTATCCACGATCGTGCTGCTCCACTCAAGTGCACCTGGATGCTTTGCATGGCTGTTGCCCTAGTTCCTCTGTCAACTTCACCGTCTCCAGGATAGTCGACTAGCCAATCTCTCGGATCTTGAAGGCCGTCGAACTTCTTGAAATTATCGGGTAACTTGAATCCTGAGGGGACTCGAGTTTTTCGGACTCTTCTCGTGAAGCATGGTAAGCCACACATATCTTCGTCATTAAGTTCTGGGGATTGCCGATGATCCCTTCTGCTCTGTCGCGCTCTGTCGACTCTTGCTTGTGCTGCTGTGTGTCTTGCTCCACTTGGCCCTTCAGTGCTGCCGCTGCTGCTGCTGGTCGTGGACTATTTTGCCTCGCCGCTCCTTCGGGAGGTGTTGATATAAATGCTGTCCCCATAGCTCCAACTCCTGCTATCGCCATATTGTATAGTGTTTCCCTTGGATCACCTGGAGGTGGTTTAGATGCGAGGATATAAGCTTGTGTCGCCATATACCCAGCTTCTGGTGTCTTAGGGATAATGTTTCCTCTTGTGTCTATTGACATAAAAGACATGTCGAGGTTTTGAACCAAGTGCTCTCTTTCTGCTTCGGGTATGTGTTGTAACCTTGATCTTCCTCTGTTCCGAGCCTCCCTGTGGCTATCACCCGAAGTTCTAGATTGTCGACTTAGATCTGCCCTTCTCCTGCTAGATGCGAAGGCCTTCCTTTCTCCCAACTCAGTTGTCCTTTTTTTCTAATTCCACAGCGGCTCGCGCGAGCCTATGATATGCTTGCGGCTCTTACGGTGTGGCCGTAGTAGCCATTGGTTCTGTGCCGTTCATAGCTCTCGCGGCTCTGTCCCGCTGCCTGTGAAAGTTGAACTCTATCTCGCGGCTCGGCCCGACGTATTTGTTGCCCAGGCCTTGTCGCAGATTGGAGGGATCGACGTATGGATTTCCCAATCGTCGAAAGCCTCGGATGTTTCCTCGATCTTCAATGGCGTAAATCTGATGATACTTTGTACTCAGATCTACGTTGGGTTTGGTGACATCATCGTTGAGGTTGATGAAGACCTTGCCCACTGTGAGAGATTTGTCGATGAAGTCATAACTGTCGACATCGCTTGAGCCATCGCTTATATATGAGTCCGCAGATGACTCAAACGACATGTCGTTGAAGATCTTGGCGAGTTTCTCTCTTGCTCTGATGCTGACGTAGCGTGTCGCCGAGGTTTCTTCTTCTCCTGACTCGGTTGACGATGCATAGCTTGAAAAATCGGAATCGACCACCGACGATCCCGACGAAATCGGAATCTCGACACGATACGATCCTTCCTTCTCGACGCGAAAGTGGAACCTTCCGAACGTCATCTCCATGGGCTCCGCCAGATACGCATATGCATCCAAACGGGAGGGTGGGTGAGGAACAAAATCGACAAGACCAGCAGCGATCTGTTTACCTCGATCCATTGTGTTGCTTGCGGTTGATGATGTCGAAGATCTTGAGCGTGCCATCGAGATCAGATCCTTACGCCTCTAATTCCCACAGACGGCGCCAATTGACAAGGGATTAACTTGTCAATGCCTATGGATTGTAGGCTAGGGTTTAGTTAGAAGTAGAGGGCAAGTAGATCTCGAAGGTTTCAGCCGAAAAGTACTCGACGATTATGAAAACTAGGTTCGCAGACAATGATTCGATCTATTCTTCGTCCCTCGACTCCCCCTTTATATAGGAGGTGGAGCCGAGGGATTCGTGCTACAAGTTTACAGAGTCCGGACGGTTTCTAACTCATCCCGCCAGATTACAAACAACACTTCCTATTACAACTCTATCTTTCCTTAGTAAATCTTGGGCTCCCGAATCTTCTTATTCTTCGGGTATTGGGCCTCCATAAACCCCGGGTACTATCTTCGGCAGGCCCATTTGGCATGCCTATGTCAAGGTAAAGTGCATAAGTAAAGAGCTCGGGTATAGAGATAACCGAGGCACGCGGGAGACGAAGATTTATCCCGAAGTTCACACTCTTGCGAGTGCTAATCTCCGTTGGAGAGGTGCGGTGGCTTAGTGCTCCCGAACGCCACAAGAGGCTCACCTTGAGGTGTGGTTGCTCGATGCACACCAACGCCACAAAGGCCTCACCCCAAGATGCGGTACTCACACCACACACCGAACGCCACGAAGGCGCCTCACCTAAATCTCCGGTGACCCTCGCCACAAAGGCCTAGGTCACGGTTCCACTAAGGGATTTCCTTCGAGGCGGAAACCGGGCCTTACACAAAGCTTGGGGCACACATCCACAACTTAATTGGAGGCTCCCAAGAAATCGCCACAAAGGCCTCAAATCCGTCTAGGGTTCCAAGAACCCAAGAGTAACAACTTTCTTGCTTTCACTTCCACGAATCACCGTGGAGAACTCAAACCGATGCACCAAATGCAATGGCAAGAACACCACAAAGATGCTCAAGTACTTCTCTCTCAAATTCCAACAAAGCTACAAAAGCTATTGGGGGAATAAGAGAGGAAGAACAAATAGGAGGAGGAACACCAAATTTCTCCAAGATCTAGATCTAGTGGATTCCCCTCACAAAGAGAGGGATTTGATTGGTGAAGATGTAGATGTAGATCTCCTCTATCTTTCTCTCAAATAGATGCAAGATTCATGGGAGGGAGAGGGAGATAGCAAGCTCAAAGAAGGTCAACAATGGGGGCAAAAACGAGCTCAAACGGATGGGGAACTTTGGGGAAGAAGACCCCCTTAAATAGGTGATACGTCTCCAACGTATCTATAATTTCTGATGTTCCATGCTTGTTTTATGACAATACCGACATGTTTTGTTCACACTTTATGTCATTATTATGCGTTTTCCGAACTAACCTATTGACGAGATGCGAAGGCCAGTTCTTTTTGCTGTTTTGGTTTCAGAAATCCTAGTAAGGAAATATTTTCGGAATCGGACGAAATCAACACCGAAAGTCTTAGAAATACACGAAGCTTCCAGAACACCCGGGAAGGACCAGAGGTGGGCCACAGGGGCCCTAGGAGGGTGGCCGGCGCGGCCCAAGGGGGGGGGCTATCTCCTGGGCACCCCGTGGCCCCTCCGACTCCAACTCTCGCCTATATAATTGTCCCGACCTAAAAACATCGACCGATTCGACGAAACAGAGAAAACCATCGAGCCGCCGCCATCTCGAAACTCCAATTCGGGGACGAAGTCTCATTCGGCACCTGCGGGACGGGGAATGCCCCGAGCCATCTCCACCGCCGTCTCCACCGCCATCTTCACCGCCATCGCTGTCTCCATGATGAGGAGGGAGTAATCCACCCCCGGGGCTGAGGGCTCCGCTGTAGCTATGTGGTTCATTGATACGTCTCCAACGTATCGATAATTTCTTATGTTCCATGCCACATTATTGATGTTATCTACATGTTTTATGCACACTTTATGTCATATTCGTGCATTTTCTGGAACTAACCTATTAACAAGATGTCGAAGTGCCAGTTGTTGTTTTCTGCTGTTTTTGGTTTCAGAAATCCTAGTAAGGAAATATTCTCGGAATTGGACGAAATCAAAGCCCAGGGGCCTATTTTTCCACGAAGCTTCCAGAAGTCGAAGACGAAACGAAGTGGGGCCACGGGGTGCCCAAACCCTAGGGCGGCGCGGCCCACCCCCTGGCGCGCCGGCCTATGGTGTGGGGCCCGTGCCCCCGACTTGCCCTTCCGCCTACTTAAAGCCTCGTGGCGAAACCCCGGTGCGAGAGCCACGATACGGAAAACCTTCCGGAGACGCCGCCAACGCCGATCCCATCTCGGGGGATCCGGAGATCGCCTCCGGCAGGAGAGGGAATCATCTCCCGGAGGACTCTACGCCGCCATGGTCGCCTCGGTGTGATGTGTGAGTAGTCTACCCCTGGACTATGGGTCCATAGCGGTAGCTAGATGGTTGTCTTCTCCCCATTGTGCTATCATTGTCGGATCTTGTGAGCTGCCTAACATGATCAAGATCATCTATCTGTAATTCTATATGTTGCGTTTGTTGGGATCCGATGAATAGAGAATACTTGTTATGTTGATTATCAAAGCTATGTCTATGTGTTGTTTATGATCTTGCATGCTCTCCGTTATTAGTAGATGCTCTGGCCAAGTTGATGCTAGTAACTCCAAGAGGGAGTATTTATGCTCGATAGTGGGTTCATGTCTCCGTGAATCTGGAGGGGTGACAAGAACCTCTAAGGTTATGGATGTGTTGTTGCCACTAGGGATAAAACATTGGTGCTATGTTCAAGGATGTAGTCACTAGTTACATTACGCGCAATACTTAATGCAATTGTCTGTTGTTAGCAACTTAATAGGGGGTTCGGATGATAACCTGAAGGTGGACTTTTTAGGCATAGATGCATCTTGGATGGCGGTCTATGTATTTTGTCGTAATGCCCAATTAAATCTCACTATACTCATCATGATATGTATGTGCATGGTCATGCTCTCTTTATTTGTCAATTGCCCAACTGTAATTTGTTCACCCAACATCCTGTTTATCTTATGGGAGAGACACCTCTAGTGAACTGTGGACCCCGGTCCAATTCTCTTTACTGAAATACAATCTACTGCAATACTTGTTCTACTGTTTTCGCAAACAATCATCTTCCACACAATACGGTTAATCCTTTGTTACAGCAAGCCGGTGAGATTGACAACCTCATGTTTCGTTGGGGCAAAGTACTTTGGTTGTGTTGTGCGGGTTCCACGTTGGCGCGGAATCCCTGGTGTTGCGCGCACTACATCCCGCCGCCATCAACCTTCGACGTGCTTCTTGACTCCTACGGTTCGATAAACCTTGGTTTCTTCTGAGGGAAACTTGCTGCTGTACGCATCACACCTTCCACTTGGGGTTCCCAACGAGCGTGTGCTTTACGCGTCATCAAGCTAAATTTCTGGCGCCGTTGCCGGGGATCAAGACACGCTGCAAGGGGAGTCTCCACTTCTCAATCTCTTTACTTTGTTTTTGTCTTGCTTAGTTTTATTTACTACTTTGTTTGCTGCACTAAATCAAAATACAAAAAAATTAGTTGCTAGTTTTACTTTATTTGCTATCTTGTTTGCTATATCAAAAACACAAAAAAATTAGTTACTTGCATTTACTTTATCTAGTTTGTTTTATTTACTGTTGCTAAAATGGCCAATGCTGAAAATACTAAGTTATGTGACTTCACAACCACAAATAATAATGATTTCTTATGCACACCTATTGCTCCACCTGCTACTACAGCAGAATTCTTTGAAATTAAACCTGCTTTACTAAATCTTGTTATGCGAGAGCAATTTTCTGGTGTTAGTTCTGATGATGCTGCTGCCCATCTTAATAATTTTGTTGAACTATGTGAAATGCAAAAATATAAAGATGTAGATGGTGATATTATTAAACTAAAATTGTTTCCTTTCTCATTAAGAGGAAGAGCTAAAGATTGGTTGTTATCTCTGCCTAAGAATAGTATTGATTCATGGACTAAATGCAAGGATGCTTTTATTGGTAGATATTATCCCCTGCTAAAATTATATCTTTGAGGAGTAGCATAATGAATTTTAAACAATTAGATACTGAACATGTTGCTCAAGCTTGGGAAAGAATGAAATCTCTGGTTAAAAATTGCCCAACCCATGGACTGACTACTTGGATGATCATCCAAACCTTCTATGCAGGACTAAATTTTTCTTCACGGAATTTATTGGATTCAGCTGCTGGAGGTACCTTTATGTCCATCACTCTTGGTGAAGCAACAAAGCTTCTTGATAATATGATGATCAATTACTCTGAATGGCACACGGAAAGAGCTCCACAAGGTAAGAAGGTAAATTATGAAGAAACCTCTTCCTTGAGTGATAAGATTGATGCTATTATGTCTATGCTTGTGAATGGTAGGCCTAATGTTAATTCTAATAATGTTCCGTTAGCGTCATTAGTTGCTCAAAAAGAATATGTTGATGTGAATTTCATTAAAAATAACAATCACAATGATTCTAGGCCATACCCTGCTAATGGTAATTCTTATGGTAGATATGCTTCACCTAATGAAGAAAAGATGCTAGAAATTGAAAGATCCACCAAGAGCTTTATGCAATCACAATATGAGCAAAATAAATTGTTTACTAAAACTATGAATGAGCAATCTACCTTGTTGAAGAATATAGGGAATCAACTTGAAAATCTGAATAGGGAGATCTCGGGGTTGCAAACTAAACTTGCTAATGCTGAAACCCGAATCTCATACATGTCTGCATCACAATCTTCTTTAATTAATAAAATGGCTGCTAAACCTGAGGATTTAGATGATAAAATTACTACTACAGCAAATGCCATTCAAGTTAGAATTAATGAGAATATAAGATTAATGGCTGAACTGCGTGCTAGGTGGGATAGAGAAGAAAATGAAAAACTAGCTAAAGAGAAGAATGTAGCTAAAGTTTGGACTATTACCACCACTAGTAATGCTAATGCTACACATGTTGCTGCACCTCCTACTAATACTAATAAAAGAATTGGTGCTAGCAATGTTTCTACTTCTAATGCAAAGCGCGAAAAACTGCCTGAAACTGCTAAACTGCCTGTGATAAAGCTGCTGAAATTTTTTCCAACATTGGGGATGATGATCCCATTGCTTTAGATTATAATGGTTTGAATTTTGATGATTGCCACATCTCTGAAGTTATAAAGTTCTTGCAAAAACTTGCTAAAAGTCCTAATGCTAGTGCTATAAATTTGGCTTTTACACATCATATTACAAATGCTCTCATAAAAGCTAGAGAAGAGAAACTAGAGCGCGAAGCCTCTATTCCTAAAAAGCTAGAGGATGGTTGGGAGCCCATCATTAAGATGAAGGTTAAAGATTTTGATTGTAATGCTTTATGTGATCTTGGTGCAAGTATTTCTGTTATGCCTAAGAAAATTTGTGATATGCTTGACTTGCCACCATGAAAAATTGTTATTTGGATGTTAATCTTGCTGATCATTCTACAAAGAAACCTTTGGGGAAAGTTGATAATGTTCGCATTACCGTTAACAATAACCTTGTCCCCGTTGATTTTGTTGTCTTGGATATTGAATGCAATGCATCTTGCCCCATTATATTGGGAAGACCTTTTCTTCGAACTGTTGGTGCTATTATTGATATGAAGGAAGGTAATATAAAATATCAATTTCCTCTCAAGAAAGGTATGGAACACTTCCCTAGAAAGAGAATGAAGTTACCTTTTGATTCTATTATGAGAACAAATTATGATGTTGACACTTCGTCTCTCGATAATACTTGATACACACTTTCTGCGCCTAGCTGAAAGGCGTTAAAGAAAAGCGCTTATGGGAGACAACCCATGTTTTTACCTACAGTACCTTGTTTTTATTTTGTGTCTTGGAAGTTGTTTACTACTGTAGCAACCTCTCCTTATCTTAGTTTTGAGTTTTGTTGTGCCAAGTTAAGCCGTTGATAGAAAAGTAAGTACTAGATTTGGATTACTGCGCAGTTCCAGATTTCTTTGCTGTCACGAATCTGGGTCCACCTCCCTGTAGGTAGCTCAGAAAATTAAGAGAATTTACGTGCATGATCCTCAGATATGTACGCAATTTTCATTCAATTTGAGCATTTTCATTTGAGCAAGTCTGGTGCCATTTTAAAATTCGTCAATATGAACTGTTCTGTTTTGACAGATTCTGCCTTTTATTTCGCATTGCCTCTTTTGCTATGTTGGATGAATTTCTTTGATCCACTAATGTCCAGTAGCATTATGCAATGTCCAGAAGTGTTAAGAATGATTTTGTCACCTCTGAATATGTTAATTTTTATTGTGCACTAACCCTCTAATGAGTTGTTTCGAGTTTGGTGTGGAGGAAGTTTTCAAGGATCAAGAGAGGAGTATGATGCAACATGATCAAGGAGAGTGAAAGCTCTAAGCTTGGGGATGCCCCGGTGGTTCACCCCTGCATATATCAAGAAGACTCAAGCGTCTAAGCTTGGGGATGCCCAAGGCATCCCCTTCTTCATCGACAACATTATCAGGTTCCTCCCCTGAAACTATATTTTTATTCCATCACATCTTATGTGCTTTTTCTTGGAGCGTCGGTTTGTTTTTGTTTTTGTTTTGTTTGAATAAAATGGATCCTAGCTTTCACTTTATGGGAGAGAGACACGCTCCGCTGTAGCATATGGACAAGTATGTCCTTGGTTTCTACTCATAGTATTCATGGCGAAGTTTCTCCTTCGTTAAATTGTTATATGGTTGGAATTGGAAAATGATACATGTAGTAATTGCTATTAATGTCTTGGGTAATGTGATACTTGGCAATTGTTGTGCTCATGATTAAGCTCTTGCATCATATGCTTTGCACCCATTAATGAAGAAATACATAGAGCATGCTAAAATTTGGTTTGCATATTTGGTTTCTCTAAGGTCTAGATAATTTCTAGTATTGAGTTTGAACAACAAGGAAGACGGTGTAGAGTCTTATAATGTTTTCAATATGTCTTTTATGTGAGTTTTGCTGCACCGGTTCATCCTTGTGTTTGTTTCAAATAAGCCTTGCTAGCCTAAACCTTGTATCGAGAGGGAATACTTCTCATGCATCCAAAATACTTGAGCCAACCACTATGCCATTTGTGTCCACCATACCTACCTACTACATGGTATTTTCCACCATTCCAAAGTAAATTGCTTGAGTGCTACCTTTAAAATTCCATCATTCACCTTTGCAATATATAGCTCATGGGACAAATAGCTTAAAAACTATTGTAGTATTGAATATGTAATTATGCACTTTATCTCTTAATAAGTTGCTTGTTGTGCGATAACCATGTTCACTGGGGACGCCATCAACTATTCATTGTTGAATTTCATGTGAGTTGCTATGCATGTTCGTCTTGTCTGAAGTAAGAGCGATCTACCACCCTATGGTTAAGCATGCATAATGTTAGAGAAGAACATCGGGCCACTAACTAAAGCCATGATCCATGGTGGAAGTTTCAGTTTTGGACATATATCCTCAAATCTCAAATGAGAAAATTACTAATTGTTGTTACATGCTTATGCATAAAAGAGGAGTCCATTATCTGTTGTCTATGTTGTCCCGGTATGAATGTCTAAGTTGAAGAATAATCAATAGCGAGAAATCCAATGCGAGCTTTCTCCTTAGACCTTTGTACAGGCGGCATAGAGGTACCCCTTTGTGACACTTGGTCAAAACATATGCATTGTGATGATCCGGTAGTCCAAGCTAATTAGGACAAGGTGCGAGCACTATTAGTACACTATGCATGAGGCTTGCAACTTATAAGATATAATTTACATGATGCATATGCTTTATTACTACCGTTGACAAAATTGTTTCATGTTTTCAAAATCAAAGCTCTAGCACAAATATAGCAATTGATGCTTTTCCTCTATGGAGGACCATTCTTTTACTTTCAATATTGAGTCAGTTCACCTATTTCTCTCCACCTCAAGAAGCAAACACTTGTGTGAACTGTGCATTGATTCCTACATACTTGCTTATTGCACTTATTATATTACTCTATGTTGACAATATCCATGAGATATACATGTTACAAGTTGAAAGCAACCGCTGAAACTTAATCTTCTTTTGTGTTGCTTCAATGCTTTTACTTTGAATTATTGCTTTATGAGTTAACTCTTATGCAAGACTTATTGATGCTTGTCTTGAAGTGCTATTCATGAAAAGTCTTTGCTTTATGATTCACATGTTTACTCATGTCATATACATTGTTTTGATCGCTGCATTCACTACATATGCTTTACAAATAGTATGATCAAGATTATGATGGCATGTCACTCCAAAAATTATCTTGTTATCGTTTTACCGGGACGAGCAGAACTAAGCTTGGGGATGCTGATACGTCTCCAACGTATCGATAATTTCTTATGTTCCATGCCACATTATTGATGTTATCTACATGTTTTATGCACACTTTATGTCATATTCGTGCATTTTCCTAACCTATTAACAAGATGCCGAAGTGCCGGTTCTGTTTTGCTGTTTTGGTTTCGAAATCCTAGTAAGGAAATATTCTCGGAATTGGACGAAATCAAAGCCCGGGGCCTATTTTTCCACGAAGCTTCCAAGCCGAAGACGAAGCGAAGTGGGGCCACGGGGTGCCCAAACCCTAGGGCGGCGCCACCCCCCGCGCCGCGCCTGTGGTGTGGGGCCCCTGTGCCCCCTCTGACTTGCCCTTCCGCCTACTTAAAGCCTCCGTGTGAAACCCCGCAAGAGAGCCACGATACGGAAAACCTTCCAGAGACGCCGCCAACGCCGATCCCATCTCGGGGATCCAGGAGATCGCCTCGGCACCCCGGGAGATCATCTCCCGGAGGACTCTACGCCGCCATGGTCGCCTCCGGTGTGATGTGTGAGTAGTCTACCCCGGACTATGGGTCCATAGCAGTAGCTAGATGGTTGTCTTCTCCCCATTGTGCTATCATTGTCGGATCTTGTGAGCGCCTAACATGATCAAGATCATCTATCTGTAATTCTATATGTTGCGTTTGTTGGGATCCGATGAATAGAGAATACTTGTTATGTTGATTATCAAAGCTATGTCTATGTGTTGTTTATGATCTTGCATGCTCTCCGTTATTAGTAGATGCTCTGGCCAAGTTGATGCTAGTAACTCCAAGAGGGAGTATTTATGCTCGATAGTGGGTTCATGTCTCCGTGAATCTGGAGGGGTGACAAGAACCTCTAAGGTTATGGATGTGCTGTTGCCACTAGGGATAAAACATTGGTGCTATGTTCAAGGATGTAGTCACTAGTTACATTACGCGCAATACTTAATGCAATTGTCTTTGTTAGCAACTTAATACGGAGGGTTCGGATGATAACCGAAGGTGGACTTTTTAGGCATAGATGCATGTTGGATGGCGGTCTATGTACTTTGTCGTAATGCCCAATTAAATCTCACTATACTCATCATGATATGTATGTGCATGGTCATGCTCTCTTTATTTGTCAATTGCCCAACGTAATTTGTTCACCCAACATGTGTTTATCTTATGGGAGAGACACCTCTAGTGATGTGGACCCCGGTCCAATTCTCTCTTGAAATACAATCTGCAATACTTGTTCTGTTTTGCAAACAATCATCTTCCACACAATACGGTTAATCCTTTGTTACAGCAAGCGGTGAGATTGACAACCTCACTGTTTCGTTGGGGCAAAGTACTTTGGTTGTGTTGTGCAGGTTCCACGTTGGCGCGGAATCCCTGGTGTTGCGCCGCACTACATCCCGCCGCCATCAACCTTCGACGTGCTTCTTGACTCCTCTGGTTCGATAAACCTTGGTTTCTTACTGAGGGAAACTTGCTGCTGTACGCATCACACCTTCCACTTGGGGTTCCCAACGAGCGTGTGCTTTACGCGTCATCATTCATCTCCCTCTCTTTGTGATCAAGTTGAATATTATCTATGTGCTACTCTAGTGATGTTATTAAAGTAGTCTATTCCTCCTCCGCGGTGTAATGGTGACAGTGTGTGCACCACGTAGTACTTGGTTTATGCTATGATTATGATCTCTTGTAGATTGTGAAGTTAACTATTGCTATGTTAGTATTGATATGATCTATGCCTCCTTCATAGTATGATGGTGACAGTGTGCATGCTATGTTAGTTCTCGGTGTGATTGTGTTGATCTATCTTACACTCTAAGGTTATTTAAATATGAACATTGAATATTGTGGAGCTTGTTAACTCCGGCATTGAGGGTTCGTGTAATCCTACACATTAGTGGTGTTCATCATCCAACAAGAGGGTGTAGAGTAGTCCTATTATGTGATCTTTGTTGAGAGTGTCCACTAGTGAAAGCAGGATCCCTGGGCCTTGCTTCCAAGCATCGAATCTCCGTTTGTTTATTGTTTTGTTGAATGTTTACTCGCTGCCATATTTTACTTTATTATCACTCATACTCATCCATATTACTTGTATCTCACTATCTCTTCGCCGAACTAGTGCACCTATTGTATTAGGTGTGTTGGGGACACAAGAGACTTCTTGCTTTGTGGTTGCGGGGTTGCTTGAGAGGGATATCTTTGACCTCTTCCTCCTGAGATCGATAAACCTTGGGTGATCCACTTAAGGAAACTTGTGTTCTACAAACCTCTGCTCTTGGAGGCCCAACACTGTCTACAAGAATAAAAGCTCCCGTAGACATCAAGCACTTTTAGGCGCCGTTGCCGGGGAGGAAAGGTAAAAGGCACTCATACTTCGGTTCTAGGTAACAGTACTTTTCTGGCGCCATTGTGTGTATGCTCGAAGCTATTTCCTTTAGATCCTGCAATCTCATCCTTTTGTTTCTTGTTTTACACTAGTTAGGCATAATGGAATATAACTATGAGCTTCTTAATTTATTTCCTAAGCTAAGACATGAATTGTGTGATGCGAAAATCAAAGAACCTATGGAACCTCATTTGCATGCTAGTAGCAATATTATTGGTATGAACGCAATCACTGCTATGCTATGAATAAGTCTAAGCTTGGGGAAGCTAGTTTCTGTGATCTTTTTGGCTTCCCATCTTTAGGGGAGAAAATTTGTTCTGATAATGCTTTATCTCCCATATGCGATAACTCTAATAATGCTTGTGATACTTTAAATCCACCAACTGCAAGTACTGCTTTCAATATACCCATGAAAATTATTGAACGTGTTATTGATAACCACTATAAAGGGGATGGAACTGTCCATCCTGGAGATCATTTACTGTTTTTGCATGAATTATGCGGGTTATTCAAGTGTGCAGGTATCTCTATGGATGAAGTGAAGAAGAAGCTATTCTCCGTTTCGCTGTCTGGTAAAGCGGCGCATTGGTATAAATTGTTGGAGAATAGTCATTCTCTTGGTTGGGAGGAAATTGTACCTCTCTTTTATTCTAAATTTTATCCTCCTCATGAAGTGCATATTGATAGGAATTATATTTATAACTTTTATCCTCGTGATGGAGAGAGTATTTCTCAAGCGGGGGAGATTAAAGTCACTAATGCTCAAATGTCCCATTCATGAGCTCCCCCGTAATGTTATTGTTAATAATTTTTATGCGAGGCTTTCAGGACAACACAAGGACTATCTAGATGCCTGTTCGGAGGGATCTTTCACAAGCAAGGAGGTTGAAGCTAGGTGGGATCTTCTTGATCGGATTGAGGAGAACTCTGAAGGATGGGAGAACAACGAAGGTAAGGAGTCAGGTATAAATTATGATTATGTATGTATTGAAGCTTTTATGGATACCAATAAATTTTGAAATATGAGTGCTACTTATGGTCTTGACTCTCAAGTTGCTGCAAATCTTTATAAAGCCTTTGCTTCTCATTTTGAATTGCCTAAAAAGAATTTTGATAAGTATCATGAACCTTTTAAAGAGGCTTGCATGAAGAATGAAATTGTTGTTAATTATTGCAATAAGCATGCTCAAACTCCTAAGCATGCTATTTCCAATAAGCATGTTAATTTTTGTGGAATACATAGACCTTGTGGAATTAATCAAATCAAAGATGAATATTGTATCCATCATGCTAATGAAAAAACTAGAAAGTGGTTTAGGGCTCTAGATGATCTTGGTAAAAAAGTTTGTGCCCTCTATCCTTTTATTTGTGAAGTTTGCCATGAAGTGGGTCATTTTAATTTTCAATGCTCCTCCAATGATAATTTGAACCCAATGAGTGCTGCAAATTTGTATTGTGATGATGAAATTACTCCTAATCAGCATGATGAACTTACTTTATTTTTGGGGTGTGAAGAACTGTCGAGAAAAATCTCCTTGTTATATTTGAGTGATCTTGATATTGATGATGTCTGCATGGGTGTTTTTCTTATTGCATTGATAATAGCCATACAAATACTTACATACAAAATATTTTAGAAGATGACACCTTGCCCAAATATGATAGGACCGCTGTGTGTTTTCAACTAATTAATGAAAAGGAGGGATCCTCCCAAGTTTCTTCTATTGTTTCTAAAAGTAAATCAGGTTATACGGACAAGCCACCCTTCAAGCCTCTTCCTCCTAAAGAAGGGAACGGAGAAGGAAGAAGAAGAAGAAGAAGGGAACGAAGAAGAAGAAGGAGAATAAAAAGAAAGAGGTAACAGCATATTCCCGCGTGAATGAGATAACGCTAGGGAACCGTAAGTATGTTGCTCCTAATGATTATTGTGATAATGAATCTGAATATGATGATCTTCCTATGCCCTTTACATACATTAGTGATCATGATGTGAATGAGCACCCTACTTTTGATATTGCAAATCTCTGGGAAACTAATTCTGAAAATGATGATGATAATAATTGCCATAGTGTCAGTGCTATCCATGCTTCCTCCCATAATGATATAGAAATCTCTAAGCTTGGGGAAGAGGCGTTTGAAAATCCTTTTGCTACTGGTCATTATGTTCTTGATACATCTCCTTCTAATAACAATGATGGTGTGGACACAAATAAACCGACTGTGAAAGATAACTATTCTATTTCTTATGATGACACTGTGCCTCCGATCTTTGATGATTATTATAAAGAATGCTATGATATAGGTTATAACTATCCTTATGAAACTTGTCATAGTCATGATTGGATTACCAAAAATAATTCCCTTAATATGCAACTTGTTTACCATGTTCAAATTCTTGATAATAATCTTGCTCCAATTACTATTAGTGAGAAGAACTCTTCTTATGCCAAAATTAATGATACTTCTATGCATATGAACCATGATAAGAATGTTTTAAGTGATGGGTATATTGTGGATTTCATCAATGATGCTACTGAAATTTATTATGAGAGAGGGAAACATGGTTATATGCATCTTGATAATATTAAGTTTCCCCTCTTTATGTTGAGAATCTTGAAGTTACTCGTGTTCTATCCTCTTATGCTTGTCACTTTGTTCTTCATGAATTCGTTTGTGTACAAGATTCCTTTGCATAGGAAGTGGGTTAGACTTAAATGTGTTTTGAATTGCCTCTTGATACTCTCTTTTGCTTCAAATACTATTTCCTGCGAGTGGATCATTAAAACTGCTGAGCCCATCTTAATTTCTCCTATAAATGTTCTAATACTACCCGGGCATGCAAGGGCTCTGAGAGGGGCAAAACAATCTCGTTCACCCATTTCACGTGCGACAGTAGAACCAGCCTCCCGCTTTTCATACTGACCGTCCGATGCAGTAAAGTTTTGTTTACCTATCGCTACTCGTTCACAGTCTATGACATTTGGGCCCGTTTTTGTGCGGGACGGGCAGCCAGAGGCAGCAGCGGGCGCTCCCCCGCGTCGCTCGTTTCATTGATTGTTCGGTGGAGCGGTGAAAACCTAGACCGGGATTGGTCTCTCCACCAATCCCCGCCTCCTCTCCCCTCCCCAATCAGACGCTTCTCACTTCCCGCGGGAGCCCGACGGTGGCGGCGGCGGTGGCTGGAATGAAACGGGCGGACCTCACCGTTCATCTTCCTGCGCTAAGAAGCAGCGTGGGCGGCTCCGCCCCGTGCCTCGCATCAGGATGCATCGCGGACGAGGCCACCGCCGCTGGTAGAGCGCTAGGAGGCCACAGTTGCCGCCGGTCGTGGACGTCATCGTGCCAAAAGCAGAAGAGCGCACGAAGGCGGGCGGCGGCGCGGAGAGTGGTGGCGGCGCGTGGCCTCAGCCATGGAAGAGATGAAGGAGGCGTGGAGTTGGATGGAGCGCCGGTCGTCCCCGTCGACCGGTTCAGGCAAGTCGATCCCCTCTGTTCTCCTCTCGATCTCTCTCTGGTTGTGCTGTTGTTGATGATGACTGGCTGCTCCTTTTGCAGATTTGACATGGATTTAAGCCTAGATCTTGGACGGGGCCATGGCATCAATGCAGTGTTGACCATGGACGTGGTGCGCATGCGGCAGGAGGATCACACGGCCAGGGTAGCCGACCTGCTGCCTCTCCCATGGCTGAGGGAAGCTGCTTTTCTCTCTGCTCCACTTTGTATTAGATCGATGTCCAAAATTTCTGGAGAGCTCTTCTTGTGTTGTGCATCATCATCTAGGATTATTTTCTCCCCTTTTGAGTTGTCCCTGTACACCTATTTACAGATTTGTGGTGTACCCTGGTTTGAACCAAGATTGTTTTTTTTTGGTACAGAGGTCACCATGTTGCATTGGCAAACAGGTTGGGGATTTGATCATTGCAGGTTTGAGCCTATATATGCCATTGTCTCTCTTATTTGTCTCACTATCTCTACATCTGCTGCTTTTTCCTAATTTTCTTAGTGCGGTTTTTCGTTGCAGCAAGTGCGAGAAGGCTGAGTTCATCAGCCTGGTATGGCGCTACCTCTGGTAATTATCCTCTTCATTTCGTTTATATAATCTTGCTTATTTCCTATAATAACTCACTCAAGTTGGGTCTCTGATATTTGTGGTTGATGTATTTGTGGTTGATGTGGCAGCGGGAGGCAGAGCATATGGAGTGTTGTAAGATCCATACCGCACCGATGAGATGGTGATTCTAGACGAATCCTCTAACTGGTTGATTAGGTATGGAGTTTCTCTGTCCAGCCGCTTGTCTACTTGCTACATTGTTCAGTGTGATTTTCCTGTTAATACATATACTCACATCTAGAGAAATATCATGAACATTATGTTCAGTGCTGATCTGTCTTAATTTGAGGTTAAACTTTGGTATGAGATTGCAGGTCACACATACAGGTCCAAGTTGTGGACATTGTAGTGTTTGGTGGAACTGGCTGCAAAAATGTGTCCCCAAATATTTTTTGTGGGCTGCAATGTGGTGAGATTTTTGTTATCCGCCGCATAACGAGCTCCTGCTTTGCAGCAGCACGTGAATTCTTTTTCGCAGTTGTTGTGATCATGAGATGCATTATTTCAGACCCTTACATGTTTGAAGTTAAATTTGATTGATGCGACATCATGCTGTGGAGCCACTACCTTTGAACCTACAATTCAAGAGAAAATCTAATATATTCATGGATTACCACATGTCCACATGTGCCTTGCAAATATTTTGTTCATTTCTCAAAGGATAAACAAGGTTTACGTAGAAAAGTTAGATCTCAGCCCATGGAGAAAGTTTCAAAAAAAAATATTGCGTCTGACCTGTTTGTTATTATGTCTACGAGAAGTGATTTTTTTTCTAGCTCCATGGCGGATGGCAATGGCTGCATCTGGGCGCCCGCACATCCCCTATTCCATGGTCAGTAGCAGCAGTGTCATCTGCCTGTTCGTCGGTGGGTGCTAGGCATGAGGACATTATTAGTATAAATCAAAGTGTTGTATTAGAGAAATCATGTATAAATTAGCTCAACCCAAACTAAATGTACTTGTAGTTTAGTGTTTTATCTCTTCCATAACTCTCCTTTCATGTATCGAGCAACTATCAGTCTATCACTAAGTCTCTTTGCTTACTGGAAGGCTCTAAACCTTAAAGCGTAAAATTATGGAATAACCAATGCACTTTTTCACATAGTGAGATGGTTGACACTTTAGTCTATATTTGCTAAATCTTTACAGGTTTGCATGTTGTGTTAGCATGTGAATAGCATCTTACTTAATTGCTTATCCTCGTCTGCTGATGAATTGGTGTTATTTCGCTGTGGATAGCTACTACTATCTAGAGATTTGCATAGGCCAAAATCTAGAACCTACAGGTTGCCAGTTTGATCTAACCAATAAATTGCCAAGAATTTATATCCCTAAAAGGATGTCCATTCTGTGCAAGTTTACCTCAATTAATTATTGGTCACCCCTTCGAACTTCAACTTTGCAGTGATACACCCTAAGTGTTTGATACATGGGATTTTGCTTTCGTTGTGCAGTTTGTCATGTCGAGGGTGTGGAGCTGGTGGTTGGTGGAACGCCTTGCTGGTATGTGGCCTTTGTTTTAGATATCAGAACTGTACACTGGGTTTGGTAAACTTATACAAATAGTTTGCTTAATAGTAAGTTGAACTTATACAAACATGGAATCATATTTCAGTTCGTATCTCTATTTTCTCTTCAGTATTGGGCACTAACATATGAACGAGACACCGAGAAAGGCTTCCAGCTTGATTGGGGAAACAATAGCATCCACATTCGTGTGTTGCTAATTAATCATCCTACATTCCTATTGTATGCTCTTGATTTTGCATTTTTAAATTTGTTTTGTTGTGTATACTGATCTTTCCTCAGTTCAGCCTCCCTATGTATTGTGCCATGTGGTTGTTTTCTTTTATTTTTTCACTTTTCTCTCCAATGCCTGACCTCATAATTAAGCATTCTATTTGCATTTCTGAACGTCTCTTGCAAATAGAATAATTGCATCAACCTAATGAAAGCTGTAGAGGAGGGATACATAATGCATATTTAGATATGCAGTTATGGAACAATAGGATTGCCTATTGTAGTGCTTAATGTGGTTTATCTGTTGTATTAAAAGCTATATTGTCAACGTTTGTATTGTTGTAGAACATGCTCTATAAGTGGTGAAATTTCATTATTGCTTACGTTATGTTCATGTATAAAATATAAAATAATTCTTTGGTACTGTTTACGTTTTACTGCAGATTCTGTTTTCAGATATTTTCAGTGATGCTGATTAGCTAATATACATCAGATAAATGATTTGGTGTTTCTTCCCCAGGATTGAGGTATATGCTGATGAGATTGGGCCAGGGAGATGCTATCAGGAAGGCGTCTATTTCTTAGATGATCTGGCTTATAAAATTATGTTACTGAAGAACTGTGAAGATGCACCCTATGTTGGCTTATTTGGTTTGCCTCGGATAAAAAAGCACCAGAGTCACCTTTGAGAGCTGCAGCAGCCGTCCACAGATGACACTTATTTCCGAAAACAGGTACATTCTAGGCTCATTTCACTGAGACAAGATATTGTACCTTTCTTTCGGACATGTCTTGGGTTGCATACTTTTCCAGCTGGTCTTCTTTCAGTCCGCTTGCTAAACTAAAAATTGCCTTACATGAGAAAAGATTGTTTGCAGTAGGTATCTATTGGCTCTGCCAGTTTAGTTCATGAAAATTATGTTACCAACTGCTATTATATACCATTTCTCCTTTCTGTCCCATGCATGTCCAATTTCATCTATAGATTCATTAACGAAATAATGGAAAAAGTGGATGTTTAGGTCACAAAGAAAGTCGAAATCATCATTAACAGAATAATGAAAAACGTAGATGTTAAGTGACGCAGGCCATCGAAAGTATTGGTTGACATGTATACCAGGTTTCTTACGAGGAAAAAAGGGGGACCCAGTGGTGAAAGCTTGCACACATTGGGGTTTAGGGAAGCGAATTTTTAGCATCCTTTCCCTTCTTTTTTATGCAAAGAGGCTGATTCAAGCCAAGGACCTCGAGCACACAAGCGGAGATACTCTACCACTGATTCGAACCAAGGAGAACTAATAATTAACATGTGCTCTTTTTCGACGCCTAATCAAATGTCTATGAGTTATGTTTGCTTCTGTTGAGGTAATCTTGAGGTTATATTCTTATATCCATATTTATAAGATCCTACTCTATGTTGATTTGCCATGTCTCCATTGATTTACATAGATTTATTAGCTTCTGTCTGGCCTTGCATCAATTCCTAATAAAAATAGCAGGAAACATGAAACAAGTAATTTATCTAGCTAAGCATATTCATGTCTCCACTGACTTTCATAATTTATTAGCTTCTTTCTGGCCTTACATCAGTTCATAATAAATTATAGCACTAAAATTTAAACAACCCCTCTAAATCTTGGCACATTCTTACAGAGATATCATCTGTACATGTGTGAGTTTACTTTGCTTAGGTTGAAGATATGTGTGTCTGGAGATATGAGCTTACACACATTTTTTGTATTGGGTTACGCAGGTTGTAGGCATGAGGATATTCTTCAATGCATGGAAATTATAATGTGGGGGACCTCAAAGAATGTTTCTCAAGGTAATCCCAATACTGACATGTTTGCGCGAAGGGCTTTTCTAATCCTGCTCGATGGTCGAGATCCCATAGAGTAGAATCAAGGTACAGAACAACCATGCCAACATAATTTTCCCTAGATATTTAATGGTCAAAATTTCAAAAGGCTTGAACTTGAATCTGTAGTTCACCTATGTTTTGAAACAGAGGGAGTAAATCAGTGAGATTGGACATATTAAAAGTTTGTCTTGGTCTCTAGAGTTCCTTGTTCTGCGTAGTTGGTACCTTTGCTTGGGTGATGCATACATAAACTCTTATTCTATTTTATAGTCTAGCCTTTTGGATTCAGCAATAAATTGCATCTGAACCTGATGATCATGATACCATATATTTGTCCCATTCATTTCCCTCTCTCTTCATATTCAGGCTGTAGCAATTGATATGCAGTCTAGCCTGGAGTCTGGATTTTGTACAGGTATACTGTCCATCCTGGTTCTGGTGATTTGATTTGGGAAACTCTTGAAGTTTGATTCATATATTGGTCCTGAGAATTCTTCACCTGGCATTCTGCAATTGCTTCCAGCCAGGTAATTAGCTCACATGGGTTGTGCCATTTCCCATCCCTTCCTGCTTTAACTTTGGTGTGTTTAGACTAATTGATTGTGTAGACTATGTATGTTAGTTCCTGTATCATTCATGCCATTGTATTTTTTATATCTGTGACAGGTTACTTAAAAAAATATAGTCTAATATAGACTAACAACACATTGCAGCTATTGTGTCTAAGTTATGGAGAATTATATATGAAAGCAAATCATTTTAATGGAATTCTTTTAAGACCATAAACCCCCCATTTTCATAACTGCAATTTTTCACCATACTATTTTTTGTCACTATCTGGCTTGGTGGGTACATCAGACCATAATAATATCGATTTGCATGCCTACACCTGGCTTCCTTTTTATAGTCCAACTACACTAGCATATGCTTGCTAGATAAATGTGATTTTTGTTTTAGACGTGGACATGTTATGCTCTAAATTTTGTAAACAAGGTTGTCGGTTTAATGTTTATGTGTTGCTTTGAGTCTTCTGGCACTCATCATCGGATAAATAATTCTGAATATCTATGATCTTGATAGGGATTTCTACAATCTGGAGAAGTCCATACATTTGAGTATGCAAGATCAAGCACTTCTGATCAGCTTTGCAGTCTTCTCAGGTCGGCACATATTTTTCAGTTGGAAGTATAGTATGCGAGATGTGTTTATTTTACTGCTAAGAATACATGCTTAGTTTTATTATTATTTGGTTCCGTTTCATTGCTGATAAGACCAGATGCAAAGTGTTCTCATTCTCATGTTCCTTCTTACTGTCGAGAACAGATAATAATAGACGAACAAAATGATGTCTACATGTTGGTTATGAGAGACGAATATCTCTGTGATGTCATTTTGCCGAACTGCAAAGCTATCATTTGATGCAATGTTCCTGAAATTCAGCCTGTGGTACCTTTTTGTTTCTTGTATGAACATTATAGTTTTTTGCTTGATCATTTTTGCGTGTATTCTTTTCTCAAAGGACTACTGAAATCTGATAAAATATATATATTCCTTTATTAATTTCTCAGGATTACTGAAATTAGTCTTGAATATAATAATGGAGATCTTTGAACTTGAATTCTGTTTGGCCTTTTTCACAACTGTATGCTTTAAGATAGCTGGATACATTTTATTCTTGCATTGGTAAATTTACTTCAGGTGCAGAGAAAAGGGTAGCAAAATTCTGTTATTGAATATATTCCTAAACTCTTCATGAACTCATCTGCTTGATTTTTCTTCTCCCATGAAGGCCTGCACAGCTCTACCTTATTATGTTTCCCATCATCATTACTAATTTCATTAAGAAAGCATGGAGATGGAGGTTTGAGCATGTGCAAAATACTATTTTTATGTGATGCTTATTTACTTTGTTTCACTGCAAAGAATATATTGCACATGTGCCTTCCCTTTTATCCTACTGAGAAATGGATTGGATAGTTCCTTTTTATGAAAGCAATATTGTTTTCCCGTTGAGAGCCTCCATGATGGGACTGATCAAATTTCAGTGCTTGTAGGTTCCCTGCGCCTTGCTTACTCCCCGGTTCGTCCAGTATTCATAATTCGCTGTTTGCAAGCTGTAGATCAACCAGAAAGCCTTTGTGCAGCCCAGCGACAGCCATGGTGCTGCTTTTCATCTTGTAAAGGAAATTAGCTTGTTCTTCTGAATGTTCCACCACTAGCTTCTGGCCATGCAACCTTATAATATGCAATTAGCAATATCCACCAAGTGATTGAGGTGCCACGTGTTTTCTTTTGTATGCTTCTCCTTAGGTTAATTAGATTGTACATAACAACTTCAAATCGAAGACTCCAAGTAGTATGAGTGTATGTAGCATAACAGACAATATGCTACTATTTAACGTCTTAAAATCAAAATATCCAAATTGTATCTTCTGTTGTATGAAGCTGGTAATGTAATTTGGGCATTTAAGAACCATATCTTTCATATATTAACGGTGATCTATTTGTATTGTAGTAGCATTGCAAAAGTTACTAATTTGAAGTCAGGTGATAGATGTTTATTGATACTTGATAATCATGGAGATAATTGAAGTATTTCTCGTTGTGGGTTAAAATAAAGAATAAAACTAAAGAGGGGCAATACCACCTATTTAGATCAAGGTCAATGATGGCTGCCATACCGTCTCGCATATATCTCTCTTTCTCTCTCTTTGGTTTGGTGAATAATGAAAGGTAAATTTTGATAAGTTTGTGCACAGTGTATAGCCTTAGTTAGTCAATATGCCTACTGTGTGGCTCAAGTTTCCAGATCTGGTTCTGCTGAAGATTTGTGTTGACAGTAACATGAATGTTTGAACTCATTTGCATTTCACTATTTCTTATAGTTCTTTATCTCACGATTCATGCTACTGTCAAGAATATATAGTTCAGAATTTAAACAAGCAGGTATTTCACATTGGGATTCGGTTAAACCCTATGATAGGCTACTCCCATTATACTTGATTTGTTCTGGTTTAAGTAGTGTGGTTAATGGTGAGCCTGAGCCTGTGATGTGATGTATTCAGGTCTGGGTTGCCAGGAGCTCCGATGTGGCCAGCCGCGGCCGGGGAAAAGTCGCCGTCGTGGCCAGCCTCCGCCGATCCCTCGGCAGTAGGCTGCAGCTTGGTCGCAGCCTCGGAACTGGTGCCGCCGGACGGAGAGCCGCCGCGTCGTCGCGCCTCTCCTTCTCGACCTAGCACACCGGCGGCGGCGTGTCGGACACGTACAACAGGTTGCCCCTGCAGTGGCGCGGCAGGAAGCTGCGGCCGGTCATCTTGGAGAAGCGAGACACCTTGGCGAGGTGGCCCGGCATGGGCGCCGCAGCAGAAGGAGAGCAGATGGTCAGCGCCAGCCACCCGCCGCCAATGCGGCCCGGGGGCGGCCCGACGCCGCCCACTGCAGCCACCGTGAGCGCCGCCACCATTCGCGGCGCACGAAATGAGATGCAAATTTCGTGCACACGCTCTACGGCGCGGAGAGCGGCTGACCCTGGCCGCGGTGCCAGGTGAATCTTTTCCCCAAACATTGCTCCTATTCTCTCTGCTAGCTACCTGATGTGATTTTTGAACATGATGTGTGCAGGTCCGAGGAAGAAGAGAAGAAGTATGAAGACACCAAGGTAATATTAATCATCCATGTTTTATACTCCCGTGTTTTATACTGCTGTCCTTCAGATAGTGTTGTGTTTTATACTGCTGATATATAAAGTGTGGTCGTACCAAAGTAAAAAAGATGTAATATTAGGTATGACTAATCATTTGTTTTGGAAATGGAATTGCAGAAGAATGCTTTTTAGCTTTTATATATAACATAATTTAGTTCAGCCCTGTATTTCTCCTGATGTAGCAGTAATATGTGTTCATGAGGGTGTCAGTGTTTAAATAAAGTTGCAGTATTTGATAACAGAAATAAAGCAGTATACATGTTCTGGTTCGAGTCATCTCTGGTTTGAGTATTTGATCTCAAAAATGGTTTGTGTTATTACTATAACCAACTCATTGGATCATAGGATTTAATGCATTTCACATGCAATTCTGCAACTGCTCTCTGTATATAGGATCTGAAGGCAGCGAGAATTAATGAAAAGAAAACTACTGTTCCAGCTCATTAGCTCTACAACTACTGATTAAGCATCTCCAGATTCAAGAGGATATGTATGGCTTGATTGTCATTGTCTGCTTTCTTTGTGCCCCTCCCCTCAAAAATGGTTTGTAGTACCCATGTCTATGTGAGTTAGTTCTGAAGTCAAAAACTAATTCTTTTGTGCACCCATGAGCTACTTATAAGGTGATATAGGATTCTTCTTACAATTGTATTAACTTTCCGGTATTACTGTCCTCCTATTTAATTTGCTCCGCAACTGCTCTTTATTTTGTCCTATTATACAAATTTGTGTAACAACATCCTTTCATGCATGTCCTAATATAATCCACCACTTTTTATGGAACTCTTTCTGGATTCAATGCTGTTCTGGCGTATCAGCAAATTACCCATCTAAGAAAGCTTCTTTTGCTGATGTCTGAAATTAGAATGATACTTCTAATTTCCTACTGTGTAGGGCTTTGAAGGTATCATTTTGTGCTATTGATGATAATCCACTGCATTACAATGAATCTGTGTTGTAGAAGATTTAGCTGATCTGGTTATGTACATTTCGAACAAGGATTTGAAGAGGTTGCACATGTTCTGTTTCAGGTACTTATAGCAAATCTGCACTACCGTCTAAAGTCTACACTTCGATACTTTCACTAAGGCATTACCTGTTTTCTATCTCTTTATGAGAACTGAAGCTTTCATCACCAGAAATGTGTCCTCTCTTATGTTTTTTTAATACTTTGTGTAGGAATCAATCAAAATATTTTGTTGATCACTTGTTATGTCTTGACAAAAAGAACATTCGCATTTCAGTTTGGTTGACTAGCTTCTTTAGGAGGCTCTGAAGGGAAGGCAATAGACCTTGATGATTCTAAATTTCATCATTACGCCATCAAGTATATTACAACAGAACTTGAGCATATCCATTGTCCACTCTGCAATAAGTTGTGTGCTAGGCTAGATCGTATATTTTTTGGGTGGTGTTCTGAACTTCTGTTGGATATGGTGGTTGACTGCATCATTGAGGCAGAGGTGATTAAGTGGTCTCCTGATAGTATAAAGATTTGTTAGTAACCTGAGGCAGAGTTTTGTTGTCAAAGAGTTTTGCAGAGTTACAATCTATAAGGGATTCAACACATGGTTTCAGTGATCCATGTTGTGTACAGTTTGATGAGTAATGTAATTGTTGTGTAGTAGTACAATCAGACTATTAGATATTGCCAGCATTTTCTTGCCATTTGGCGGTTCAAAGAATTGATATTAGGGTAGTAGGTGATAATAAGACTTTTCAATAATCTACAAGTTAAATATGTATTTAATAAAGGGTCATTGGTGTAGAGGATGGGGCTTCCCCATTTTTTTAATATGTGATTATGCATAAGAAAAATTCATCGGTCTATTTTTTTGTTGTAATTCGGCTAAATGATTCTTCCAAGAAAGATGAGATGGAAAAGAAGCATCATGGACTAACCTAGAGAATCGATTGTACAATTTGTTCTCTGCTTCTTAGTGATGATCCTTGTGTATTTTCATTGAAATAAATAGCACTACATATGTACTTATTTAGTGTGTTGACCTAGAAAAAAATCAAGAGGCTTTATTATACAATTTATTTCTAATTGCTATGAACAAATGGTTGGATGCACAAAAAATAATTGTTGCATTATACATGTATTATTTTTATATTATCTTTATATATTATTACTTGAAATGTTGACTTTTCCTTAAAAAATGATGCTTATACGGCACTAAGGGCTTGCAGAGGCCGACTAAATTCTTAGACAATTAAATAAACATCAGACTATTAAAATTTATGATTACTGACCTGTTTCGCTTTTGCCTCGGCGCCGGGGCGAATTCTCTTAGGTGATCCTTTCTTAGATGTGCTAGAAAGTCCTAAAGGACTTTTAGTGAGGTTACCGGAATTCTTGATGCATTAGATAAATCAAAGGAGACATGGTGCCACCAAAGAATGCACATATGTAAATATGCAGGCAATTCAAAGCAGACACATAGCAGCATGTTTCACAAGTTATCAACATTCATTGGAAAATATAAATTACTCCTATGTTCATTTAACATAGTATATACTAAGAGTCTCTATATTTTACTAGACATGGCATGATGATGTATAGTGATCTTGGTATGCAAGTATGATCAAGACCACTTGGTCTGGCCTGTGCCCATTTGTTCTTTGATTCTTATTGAAGGAAATGACACTACTTCAATTGTACTTAATGTATGTGTTGATGGCACCCTAAAAAATATGATATTTATACACATTTATTTCTCTTTGCTATGAACAAATGGTTGGATGCAACAAATGTTGCTCCTGTGTTGTACATGTGTTAGACAATTGCTTAAAAGTTTTTATTTTCTTTTAAAAGGATTGCCTATATAGGCTTAAGGGCCCTCAAAGACATATGAATTCTTGGAAAACTAAACAGACATCAGCTGACTAAAACTTATGTTTTTATTTTCTTCAAAAAAGATTGCCTATATAGGTTTAAGGGCTCTCAAAGACCTACCGAATTCTTGGACAACTAAAGAAACATCAGCAACATAAAACATATGGTTACAGTACTGTCTTGCATATACAACTGCAGCCTTCTGAATGGAAGTTTGGTGATTGGGCAACGAAGTTTATTACTTGGTATTTTTCTCCTGCAAGATTGGACACCAAGCCTAATACTTGGCTTTCAATATATACCAGCTAATGTTCAAAAAAAATATATACCAGCTATAACAAGATAAAACTTATGGCTTCTATTCTGGTCTGACTCTGTCTTTAGTGAGGCATCGGGCTCTTATAAATTCAGTTCATATAAACTCTGGCCTTTGAGAATGGATGTGGCCCTCGATTTGGCTTTTCAATTTAACAGGAGATTAAAAATGATGCTTGCATTTATCAAAGAAAGGTTACTTCTTTATAAACAAACATTTCATTCAAAGTGATGTTTTCCCAACTGTGTTCACTGATTTTCATACAATACTTACATGTGATGATTTGATAAATATTTATGCTATATTGTTAAATTTATTTTGCAGACAGGATACATAGCCTTGCAGGTTTTTTTTCGCTCTACATGTGAATAGAATTCATCGGAGCTACTTCCGTGATGGCAAGATCGATCAACTTTTGAAGGTGTATACTGCTTGCCTTGGATGGTGCTCACATGTTATCTATCTTCTATGGTGAACCCGATCCGATCGTACGGACATTTCATGCAACATTTTTAGTTGTGAGATCGTGTTGTTGAACCTTTAACTAAATTTCTGTAGAATGTGCATAGGAATTTCATAAGACAAATTTTCTCTTTTTTACGTAGACCACATAAAATGTTGGTTATTCGTGAAACTTGATGAACACACATTTATTACGGAGATGTACATGTAGAATTTATTTTCAAAAATTTTCGACATTTCTAAATATAATTTTTTGGTAGAGGAAGCATACGCACCCGGGAGCCGAATTGAATTTCCAGTTAATGTCCACCTATTTAAATAAAGTAATATACCAACCTATATAACTTAAGACCAATTAGTGTAAACCTTTGGTCTTAAAGGCACTAAAACAGTTAAATTCTGGGCTAATTCTTAATACTAAAATAAACTAAATTTTATATGATTTAAATTATGACTTGATTTTGCCATTGCGCGGTAGCGCAACGGGTCATCGAGGGCGTTTCCCAAAGGAAAGTGGAAGCGATATCCAGAGCACTACCCAAATGAAAGTACAAGGGCCGTCGAGGGCGTTTCCTCCAACGAACCACACAACATACTATTATACCTCACCATGGGACGCCCTGTCGGATACTATTCTACTCGATCCAAAAGCTCTACTCCAACCTCGGATGATGTTATAGCTCACCTGGATGGCCACCCAACCCGAATGCCCTCCCTTTACCACTACGGTGATGACATCGGCAAGAAGAGTACAGCTCCGCTCCAAGCCTCTGATACTAAAATAAGCCAAAACTTATGGTTCAAATTCTTATTGAATTATGCTATTTGTGCAATAGCACAACGCGGTAATTCGGTACTAAAATAAGAGAAACCCTATGGTTAGCCTTCGTCATTGCGCGATAGCGCAACGGGTCATCTAGTTACTTCTATAAATGTTCAAAGACTACCCTCTCAACCAGGGGGTCTGAAGGGGCAAACGAATCTGGGTCGTCCAATCCACATGCAATAGTAAATTCTCAGCCCCACTTTTCACAGCAACCGTCGGATGCAGTGATTCCCTTTTACACATGTGGCTTCTCTGAATGGGTCAATGACAGCTAGGACCGAGTTCTTGCGGGGCCGGCAGAGAGAGGCAGAGACGCTGCTCGTTTTGGGTCGCTTTCCTTCACGCCCCCACGGGAAGCAGTAAAACCTAGATCGCACGAGGCACACACCCAATCAGTCGCCTCTCTCTCCTGCCCAATCCCCCGCACGCGCCCTCTCCTCCCCAATCCCCACATCCCCTCTCCTCCTCCCCCAATCACAGCTGAGCCGCAGCAGGAGGAGCTCGTGGAGGCGAGCAGCAGGAGGTCGCGCGCCGCGGTGGCGGGCCAGAGGAGGTGCGGCGGCGTACCGCCTTGCGCTGCCTGTCCCCGGGTGGAGCTGTTCGGGGACGGTCGCGGTGGTAGGCTGGAGGAGGCGATGCACGCGAGCGCACGGGCGCAGGCAGCGGTGCGCCGCCACATGTCCGCGCCGGCGGGGCTCTGGATCTTCGGTTAAGGTGCCTCCTCCGCCTCGTCCTCCCCTGCCTCCGCGCCCGACGAGGATGGGCCAACCTCGGATCCAACCGCCGGGGTGAGCTCCGGGCTGAGCACGAGGTCAACGATGGTGGTCGACGGCACCTCTCTCTGTGGCTGTGCACTGGCCACGGTTCATAGGCTCCTAGCACCCTCTCTTTTCTTTTCTTTATTTCTAGATTATTAGATCTGACATGTTAGTTTTGTGGTTTCTTCTTTGTTTTTTCAGTTGCTTACGGAGAGATGCATCCATGCCTTCTCCACTCGTAATCATTCATGAGACAGCAAGGTAAGGCAGTGGGACGATTCTTCACTGTGTTTTTGTTGGGCGTCTCTTCTGCCTTGCAGCAGCAGGACATGAGTACGTGACCCCAAATTACTTTTGCTTGTTATGGCACATACCTTATCCCCATCTCTCTCTCCATGTACAGATTGTTGTTGATTGGTTTAGGCTCACATAAAAGGACTCCAGTAATATTTTTGGTGGGTGATGAGCACAAAAGGCCCCGTTCCCCTTTAATATATATTGGTTGTTCTGGGAACCAAAAGAATTCACAGTTTCTGATGCATGATAGCATATGTGGTCTTGCTCTTTACATTGCAGCATGTAAAAAATCCTTGATATTGTAAGGTGTTGTGAGCTTACTAATATATATAGTTGTTTAATTTTTAATTCTTGATGTGAGCTTGCTAATAAAAAAGCAACTCTTCATGATTGTTGTAGTTTAATTGTGAGAACTTGGTGCTCCATCATCTCCTCCCCTGGAGATGTCACCGAGATGTCTTGCGGCGGTGATGCACAATGAAGAGATGGTGGGGCCTTGTGGCGTGCTTGAGGCGGAGGCTCCCCTGGCAGTGCGGTGTCCTTGGCCAGAGTAGGGCGACCTTGCCAGCAACCTTCATCTCCGACACGTCCTGAGGTACATCTGCTCCCTCCCGTCAATTCTTTGATTTTCCTAAGGAATTCATGATTTATGCTCAATTGGTGTTGTGTTCTTAATGTTACTTATTCAGATTTTTGTTTGGTCGACAATGCAGATGCAAAAGGAGCGGTACAAGTTTGGGGTCAAATGCATTGTTTACTAAAAGGAAAGCTTTATGATTTTGCAATCTGCTTTCCTAAAATGTAAAGGTTCGTTTGTTAATTTGTTCAACCTTTTGAGCCTTTGATTTTAGCCTGTAGCTCCTGGTGAAGGAAGAAATAACTGATGGTAAGAACCACCAGGCCAGAACATGTGTCAATTTACGAGTAGTTTATTTTTCAAAGAAATAGGAGTAGTGCGGTTTGGCTCTCCATAACTTGTTATGTTACAGTTTGGAAGAACCGAAGTAAAAAGATTGTGGGATTAGGTATGTAGCATCGTTGTGTTTGGCATTGGAATTGGAGAAGAGATTCTTTTATATGAATTATTTTCCGGCAATCTCTATGCATTTTATCCATGCAGATACAATTTATTGGGGTTACATTATGTAGATCCATGAATTTCTAGCATACATGGAGTCATAAGTTGTGCAATATTTTTGCCTTATTCATGTGTAATAGTTTTTAGCTTCACTTGTATAAATATGTGAAAGACAAATAAGGTATTGCCATGTAGATTCTTTTATATAAATTATTTTCCGGCAATCTCTATGCATTTTATCCATGCAGATACAATTTATTGGGGTTACATTATGTAGATCCATGAATTTCTAGCATACATGGAGTCATAAGTTGTGCAATATTTTTGCCTTATTCATGTGTAATAGTTTTTAGCTTCACTTGTATAAATATGTGAAAGACAAATAAGGTATTGCCATGTACTTGTTTAACCTAGAAGCATGCCAATATCTAATGAATCAAGGGGAGTTAGTTTAACACTTTACTCAGAAGATATTACAATTAATTATCTTCATATTATACTTCAGCTCCGAAGTCCTAATTATTCCTTCTCTAGGAATATTAGAAGGTTGCTGCAGATCGGTACTGAAATCCAGGCTGCCCGGTTTTCTTCTTGGACTTGCACAAGTTCCCTCTGGTAATATCAGATCTTAGATTGTGATAGTGTTTTATTTGTTATTTATATGTTACTAACTATCTACTGTATTTTTCCTGCAGACGAAAGCAGTTAGATACTTGAACAAGAGAAGCTATTTTGGCATCCCCTGATTACTACCTACACTCCTGTACTAAACAAGAGTGAGGTATAAAACCTAGATGCAGCTTTCGGAAGAAATATTCTATCCATGGGTGTGTGTAGATTATGTAGCATTGTACACATCTACTGAATTGGAATTAAGATTTTGTACTGTGCAACCTTTAGTACATATAAATGAGTTTAGGCAGTAGAAAACTGTGATTAGGTAGGCCTGTGCAATGCTAGCAATAGTGCTTTCATCTAATTGGTTCACATTACTTCCTTTGTGCGGTTAAAGCTATATACCATTGATAATTAGCATTACACTTAGTTTTTGGGTACCAAAAACTGAGTGTAATGTTAACTATCAGTGGATGAGCTTTGGCATCAGGGCATAATGATTAATTTCAGTCACCGCATGAACGAGCTTCCAATTGTACATAGTCAGTTGTCATAGTTAAGCACACATACAACCCCATTACAACCTGTAGAGTTGATGGTGCTTTCCTTTGATATAGCACTCATCTATTTGTTCTTGCCTTTATCAAGTGTGACACATGCATGTAGAAGTTGTTTTTTAGTTCTAATGGACTGATTAATGAATCTGGCTCTGAAGAATATAGAATGTAAACTGAGTTTAGAAAGTTATTCTTGTGACTAGGTGAAGGTCAAAATATGTGTGAACCGGGGGATGACTCTTCTTCTGATGATGAGAACATCTAGATCGAGATGCTCGGATGACGAGATCATTACACTTGCAAGAGATGAGAGCAGGTTAGCTCATAATGAACTGATGTTTGCATCATGCATTGTCTGTCAACAAGAAAATGTTTTGTGATCTAACTTTGTGTTTTCTTAATTTGACAGCTGGGATTGTACAGGTTCCAGTGTCTGGTGTTCCTGATGCTTTATTGATGCCCTTTATGATGCAAGAATGGTGTTTGCGCTCACCTGGCATGAATGGCAAACCTCAAATGGTAAGATTCTTTACCAGGTTGATAAAACATGAGTAAAACATGAAATAAGAAACCAAGGTAATTTTTTCGAATGGTTATTGGACCCAGCTCCAATTTCTTGAAATGGTTGTGTGATTTGCTTGACTCGTGTGATAATGCATAATGTGGTCGTGGTGCATTTCTCTGCTGGCTACATGGATGCAAGCATAATAAGAGACTGCTGAAAGGTTGATCTCATAGCTTTGCTGCTCAAGGTGTGTGATGAAAGCTGTGAAATCCACATATGTTACATATCTCAAGGCTATTTATTTATTTCTGAGTCGCAAAAGTATGTTAACTAATTATAAGTGCAACCTAATGAACCTGTAATGATTCAGAATACTTGCTGAAGACCCTCACTATTGTTGCAGATTCATTCGTCCAATTTTGGATCCGTTATGATGCAGCGGTGGTCGGTGTCTTGGTACCACTGATGTACAGTTCATGTACATTGCTATATCCTTTTCAATAATTTGATTAAGAAACCTGTGAATGGACCCGTGATGTAACTTCACCTCTGGTACTTTCATTGATTACAAATATTTCTGAAAACATGAATTCCTCTGTTTTATTGGTTACCACATTTGTGGTATTATTCCCAAGGGTATGTTCTAATCACCTGCATTTCTAAACCAGCATATCTAAGAGCTGAAGTACATTCTGCTTGTATTTTTGCAGAAGCGCATTGTATTCAAGCCCCTGTCAAAAGTATTCACAACTCATAGCATGTGCAGTCTTTAGCACTTCGAGCTTGCCGCTGATCACATCCCACATTGCGGTTTCAGCATTTGTCAATAAAATTACATTTGATCGGGTAAGCCTCCGTGGTTTGGGCCATTTATTATTTGGATATTGAGATGGGGTTTGTGCTTTATAGAGGGCAATATGGTTATCTAGGAATGATACTTTTAGTATGTAGCTGATTCACCCTGCATGTAATCCTAATATTGAATTTCAGTTTATATGTTTCTATTTTTGCATTGCTTGACCGATTGAGGAAACACAAGGAGAGGTGAGGCTAAATGATATTTGAGGCAGATGGATCCCTGTTAGTTTTCATGTTCATTAGTTAAACCAATAATCCATCCATATTATTTAATTAGAGTATGTTCAATGCGACATTTAATGTAGATGATCAATCTTTCCTTTGACGAGCAGTCGCCAACAATCATGTAGGCGAGACCATTCATGTGCATTTCCTTCCCTTTTCCTTTCTTTGGTACTTTCTTCCCTTGATTCAGTATGTTTGTTCACATGTAAAAGTAGAATATACAAAATCAGTGATGCTTGCTATGATAGTTTAGTATGTCAATAGCCAAGCTATCTGCTGTATGGATGCAGTACATCCGAACTTAATAATTCAGATGGCTAAGTATGCAGATAAAAAAGGCTTTCTCCTACACAATTTCCTTTATTTTTCCTATGCCCGTTAAATTTTCAGCTTTTTGGTCATATTTTCCTGCCACATAGTCATACTATAATTTACACTTTCACACCCCTTTGGATGCTAATTCACCCTCGACCATTGC
Source organism: Lolium multiflorum (assembly GCA_030979885.1). Classification (NCBI taxonomy): domain Eukaryota; kingdom Viridiplantae; phylum Streptophyta; class Magnoliopsida; order Poales; family Poaceae; genus Lolium; species Lolium multiflorum. The sequence continues at coordinate 204,259,086 of CM061747.1, forward strand.
TTAGCGGTTTGGCATTGGCATGACCATGTAGACATAACAACGTAGCGTTGTATAAAGCCTTATAGCCTCATTCTAATATTCCATTGCCTCTACTTTAAATATTTGTGAATTATCCATGATTATTAAAATAAATAGTACACCTGGATATGGATGCTATTTGGATACCAAGTGACATGGTTTGAATGGGGCATCTTTGTGTAATGACCTGATTACAAAAGATATTGGTTTGCTAATTATTTTGAACATAGGGGCAAGAAAGGTGCATGGTATCATGAAGAGGGCATGCTTTTGTGTGTGTGGGGGTAAGACCTGAGTTGATCATGGCTGATGAATATTCATTTTAAATGTGCTTGATGGGTCTGCAATTTTTAGTTGCAGAGAAGTGCCGTAGTTGACAAGCCATATGTTTTTGGTGCTTGACTCTTTTGGTCCCGATCAGAACTGATGGTGCTTGTTCTGTCCTTGTTTTTGTGGTAAAAGCGATACATAGCTTGGTTTAATGGCTTGATCTCCTTTTTGTCGTTTATGTTGGTGGAACTGATTATTTAAAAAATGAAATACCTTAGTAAGAATCCGAGGTCTGCTTTTGCTAGCTTATGTTGATATCCAGTCTCTTGTCATCTTGCCTTCCCTGCAGTGACTGAAAATGCATTTAAGTGTATTAATTTTAATGCATATGATGTATACCAGTTTCTATTGTATTGGTGGTACATATAACTAATTAGTGATTGGCATTGAATTGATGGATTTTCTTGGGTTACTCATGTTTGTTTTACGAATTTTTCAGCATACTAGATGTGCCTATTCTGGAATGATTTGGGATAAGGGCCGGTCTTCACATTTATCTGTTGTGTTAGGATTATGAAATAATACATGTAGCTGAGAACCTATATGAACCAAATTGATCCGCTATAGTGAAGATAAATTGCTCCTGTAGAGTTGATCATCTTTTCTTGAATTTGTTGGAAGTTTTAGCAAAAATCTTGACATATTTTCAGTGCCAAGGTTCCTCCTATAGAGTTAATCCTCTTTTCGTGAACTAAATAGGTGATTAATTTTAGTGCCATGATTGATGTAGGCATTGCAGTTTGTTTTAATGCACTGATGCATGAATGTTGACATATTTTCTGAGAGCTTCAGCGTGAAAATAGTTTTGAAGATACAAAATACTGTGTGAGTAGCATGAGTTAGTAATATGTTCCGAAAGCTATAGCTTTGGCTTGGCATTAGTAGTTAAGTTTGAAACCATAGGCATCATCTTGTTTTCACATCGATTGGTTTTCCTGTTGCTTCTCTGATTGGAATCTTTCCTCTCCGTTTGAGTTGTAGTTTGTATTTTTTTGTAATTAGTTAAATCATGCTTTGCTGATGTACATTGTTTCTTTGCGTTTTCTTGAATAAATCATTTCATTGGCTGATGTTACTTCTTCTATAAAACCTGATCTATGTTTTATTGTTGCTTTGGGTTGACAGGATATCTAATACTCCGTATATGAAGTCATAAATCAGGGATATATGTAAATCAGGTATGACGCTTGGTTCATGCTGGGCGATGGAGAATCACTGCTGAAGGTGATATTGAAGGCATCATCATGGCAGGTCCTACGCTCTAGGTGAGTTATTTTTTAGGGAAAGAATCATCTACTACCTTAGTTTATTAATAGGAATGTATTTGTGTGACATTGCGGTGGTACCCAAACCCAACTAAAGTGCCACTGGTAGTGCTACTTTGTTTGTCTTCTGCACATGTTGGAGACTAACCCATCTTAGCCTAATGATCGAAAAGTGGTACTGCCATACATCAGGGACTAGAAAAAGGTCATGTTTGCTTTCATCACTAGAAACATGCCTCATCTCTGTTGTTTGATTGTAGCTTTGAACCAGTGAATATGTTATGATTGCATTGGATCACCATTGAAAAATTTACTATCATATATCAAGGTATGCTCTGTTGTTGTTGAACATCCAAAAGAAGAAGTTGCTAAGCTGACAGTGAGAATACAACTTAAGAGTATGCTAAAACTGGATGAACTTGGAAAGAATGTAAATAAAAAAACAGGTTAAGAATCTTGGAGCGTTATGAAACATAGAACCATGTGGTTCCAACCAGCTCACATGTAATTTCAGTGCTTTTTTCTACATTTATTTACTAACTAGGGTACTTAGGTTACGTAGTTACTTGTATGTAGAAGAGATTTGGTCTAAAGTGATCTCTAAGAAATTCAAAGATATGGTTGCTTATGCTCTGATATCTCTATAACTCATATGCCCATGATACCTTCTCCATTTGCTGTTTCTGAATGGTTTCTATCGCTATAACTTTGTTCTTTACATTCAGGTTTATGCTGGCTTTTAGTAGAATATTGCAGTTCCTTTGAGTGCAGTGGTTTGTTTTTCAAGATCTATGGAACTTCAAATTGTGAGAATTATTTGTTAACGTCTCCTATTATCTTGTCTTAATGCATCGTCTCAATTTGACCAAGCGGAAGCTCTCAAACAATGCAGCATACATGTAATGTAATCGTCGGGAAAAGAGAAGAACTACGGTCCCCATACATGTTGTCAATTTACTATCGGTGCCTATGTGTTTTATTTCTTGCTGATCATTACCATGTATTCACTTACTGACGCATATGGTTTCAATTCCGGATTGGATTCAGGCTTCACGCCAGTGGCGATGCGGGTCAGTAGAGATATTTTGCTGCATTGATATTCAAGATCGATGTATTTATGCTATGTTGTGCTCCCTTTGTTCTATCAAATATGCAATTTTGTCGCGACAAGACTAATTTCGTCGTCTGCTCGTGTTCCAAGTGTATCATGTATATGTTTTCATATTTTAGACACATGGATATATGTTGAAAGTCGCACTTTTGTTTTGCTTTGGCCGAGGCGCAGCGTTGGCGTCTTGCTTTCGACTTTCCAAATGGTGCAATGGGTGTCAGCTGAAAACAACCGGTGGAAATTATTTACGAGGGGCAAAAATTTGTAATAGTTTCTGGTTCCCGTGGTATCGGTTAAGCGGCTCAAAATTTCAAACCAAACTTTGTCTTCCTGCTCACAATAAGTGCACACAAAGATAAATGTTATAGTTTAAATTCTGCCTTGATTCTGGCATTGCGCGATAGCGCAACAGGTCATCTAGTGGCTATAAAGAAAGAACTTCTTGGGAGATAACCCATGTGTTATTTTGCTACAGTACTTTGTTTTATATTTGTGTCTTGGAAGTTGTTTACTACTGTAGCAACCTCTCCTTATCTTAGTTTTGTGTTTTATTGTGCAAGTAAAGTCTTTGATAGCAAGGTTGATACTAGATTTGGATTCTGCAGAAATTTCTTTCGTCACGAATGGGCAAAATTATCTGTAGGTAACTCGAAAATTATGCCAATTTACATGAGTGATCCTCGATATATGTACGCAACTTTCATTCAATTTGAGCATTTTCATTTGATCAAGTCTGGTGCCTCAATATAATTCGTAATCTATTACATTTTTGATTGCCTTTTATTTCATGCTGTTTGTTATGTTCGATGGATATTTCGATTCCATTGACTTTCAGTAGCTTTGCAATGTCCAAGTGTTAAGAATGATTATGTCACCTCGAACATGTATATTTTGATTGTGCACTAACTCTCTAATGAGTGTTTTTTTGAGTTTGATGTGGAGGAAGTTTTCAAGGATCAAGAGAGGAGATGATACAACATGATCAAGGAGGGTGAAAGCTCTAAGCTTGGGGATGCCCTGGTTCACCTGCATATATCGAAGACTCAAGCGTCACTTGGGATGCAGGCATCCCCTTCTTCATTGACAAATTATCAGGTTCCTTCTCTTGAAACTATATTTTTATTCGGTCACATCTTATGTGCTTTACTTGGAGCGTCTGTGTGCTTTTGTTTTTGTTTTTGTTTGAATAGATGCTTGTTTGGGAGAGAGACACGCTCCGCTGGTTCATATGAACACATGTGTTCTTAGCTTTTAATGTTCATGGCGAAGGTTGAAACTGCTTCGTTAATTTGTTATATGGTTGGAATCGGGAAATGCTACATGTAGTAATTTGTAAAATGTCTTGGATAATGTGATACTTGGAAATTGTTGTGCTCATGTTTAAGCCCTTGCATCATATACTTTGCACCTATTAATGAAGAAATACATAGAGCTTGCTAAAATTTGGTTTGCATAATTGGTCTCTCTAAGGTCTAGATAATTTCTAGTAAGGTGTTTGAACAACAAGGAAGACGGTGTAGAGTCTTATAATGTTTACAATATGTCTCTTATGTGAGTTTTGCTGCACCGGTTCATCCTTGTGTTTGTTTCAAATAACCTTGCTAGCCTAAACCTTGTATCGAGAGGGAATACTTCTCATGCATCCAAAATACTTGAGCCAACCACTATGCCATTTGTGTCCACCATACCTACCTACTACATGGTATTTCTCCGCCATTCCAAAGTAAATTGCTTGAGTGCTACCTTTAAATTTCCATCATTCACCTTTGCAATATATAGCTCATGGGACAAATAGCTTAAAAACTATTGTGGTATTGAATATGTACTTATGCATTTTATCTCTTATTAAGTTGCTTGTTGTGCGATAACCATGTTCACTGGGGACGCTATCAACTACTTTTTGTTGAATTTCATGTGAGTTGCTATGCATGTTCGTCTTGTCTGAAGTAAGAGCGATCTACCACCTTATGGTTGGAGCATGCATATTGTTAGAGAAGAACATTGGGCCGCTAACTAAAGCCATGATTCATGGTGGAAGTTTCAGTTTTGGACAATATCCTCAATCTCATATGAGAATAATAATTGTTGCCACATGCTTATGCATAAAAGAGGAGTCCATTATCTGTTGTCTATGTTGTCCCGGTATGGATGCCTAAGTTGAGAATAATCAATAGAGAGAAATCCGATGAGAGCTTTCTCCTTAGACCTTTGTACAGGCGGCATAGAGGTACCCCATTGTGACACTTGGTTAAAACATGTGCATTGCGATGATCCGGTAGTCCAAGCTAATTAGGAAAAGGTGCGGGCACTATTAGTATACTATGCATGAGGCTTGCAACTTGTAAGATATAATTTACATGATGCATATGCTTTATTACTACCGTTGACAAAATTGTTTCTTGTTTTCAAAATAAAAAGCTCTAGCACAAATATAGCAATCAATGCTTCCCTCTGCGAAGGGCCATTCTTTTAATTTTATGTTGAGTCAGTTTACCCATTTCTCTCTATCTTAGAAGCAAACACTTGTATTAACTGTGCATTGATTCTTACATACTTGCTTATTGCACTTGTTATATTTATTTGCATTGACAACTATCCATAAGATATACATGTTACAAGTTGAAAGCAACCGCTGAAACTTAATCTTCCATTGTGTTGCTTCAATGTCTCTACTATGAATTTATTGCTTTATGAGTTAACCCTTATGCAAGACTTATTGATGCTTGTCTTGAAAGTACTATTCATGAAAAGTCTTTGCTATATGATTCAATTGTTTACTCATTGCATTTACATTGTTTCGAATCGCTGCATTCATCTCATATGCTTTACAATAGTATGATTAAGATTATGTTGGTAGCATGTCACCTCAAATTATCTTTTATCGTTTACCTACTCGAGGACGAGTAGGAACTAAGCTTGGGGATGCGATACGTCTCCAACGTATCTATAATTTCGATGTTCCATGCTTGTTTTATGACAATACCGACATGTTTTGTTCACACTTTATGTCATTATTATGCGTTTTCGGAACTAACCTATTGACGAGATGCCGAAGTGTTCTGTTTTTGGTTTCGAAATCCTAGTAAGGAAATATTTTAATCGGACGAAATCAACACCGAAAGTCTTAGAAATACATGAAGCTTCCGAACACCGGGAAGGACCAGAGGTGGGCCACAGGGGCCCAGGGAGGGTGGCGGCGCGGCCCAGGGGGCGCCCCTCTCACCCCGTGGCCCCTCCGACTCCGACTCTCTGCCTATATAATCGTCCGACCTAAAAACATCGACCGGTTCGAGAAAGAAAACCATCGAGCCACCGCCATCGCGAAACTCCAATTCGGGGGGAGTCTCTATTCCGGCACCACGGGGGAATTGCCCCCGGAGCCATCTCCACCGCCGTCTCCACGCCATCTTCACCGCCATCGCCTCCATGATGAGGAGGGAGTAATCCACCCCGGGGGTGAGGGCTCCGGTAGCTATGTGGTTCATCTCTCTCTCTTTGTGATCAAGTTGAATATTATCTATGTGCTACTCTTGTGATGTTATTAAAGTAGTCTATTCCTCCTCCGCGGTGTAATGGTGACAGTGTGTGCACCGCGTAGTACTTGGTTTATGCTATGATTGTGATCTCTTGTAGATTGTGAAGTTAACTATTGCTATGTTAGTATTGATATGATCTATGCCTCCTTCATAGTATGATGGTGACAGTGTGCATGATATGTTAGTTCTCGGTGTGATTGTGTTGATCTATCTTACACTCTAAGGTTATTTAAATATGAACATTGAATATTGTGGAGCTTGTTAACTCCGGCATTGAGGGTTCATGTAATCCTACAGAGTTAGTTGTGTTCATCATCCAACAAGAGGGTGTAGAGTAGTCCTATTATGTGATCTTTGTTGAGAGTGTCCACTAGTGAAAGCAGGATCCCTGGGCCTTGCTTCCAAGCATCGAATCTCCGTTTGTTTACTGTTTTGTTGAATGTTTACTCGCTGCCATATTTTACTCGGATTGCTATTATCACTCATACTCATCCATATTACTTGTATCTCACTATCTCTTCGCCGAACTAGTGCACCTATTGTATTAGGTGTGTTGGGGACACAAGAGACTTCTTGCTTTGTGGTTGCGGGGTTGCTTGAGAGGGATATCTTTGACCTCTTCCTCCTGAGACCGATAAACCTTGGGTGATCCACTTAAGGGAAACTTGCTGCTGTTCTACAAACCTCTGCTCTTGGAGGCCCAACACTGTCTACAAGAATAGAAGCTCCCGTAGACATCAATAGGGCAAGAGAAATCTGCCCGTTATGCACAAAACTCGTCAAAACCGGAACTTCCGGTCATTTGGGGCGGAACTTCCGCCCCCCGGAAGTACCGGCCAACTTCCGGTGAAGTAGGGCGTCCCCGGAAGCTTACAGTATGTTTTGCGTGCAGAATCGTCATTTCCGGAAGTTCGGCGGAAGTAGGGCGGAAGTTCCGCCACCGGAACTTCCGCCAACTTCCGAAGCTTCACGGAAACTTGAATAACTTTTGCATCCGGACTCCGTTTTGATGATCTTGGGCTCGTTTCGAAGCTAGTAACAAGCTCTACAAGATCATGCAGGGAACCATCATAGTCTAGTAAGTTAGGATAGAAACAAATGATGAAAGGTTTGACCTATCTAAAAAAGACATACCGGTAAAACCTCCAATCTTGAAAATGCAACAAGTTGCCCATGCAAAAACCATTTTCGATGAACTAGAGCTTGTCATGAGAATAAGAACAAGCTCTAAAACATAACATGGATAAGATCCAAATAAAACCAAGAAAGATGATGAACCAAACTCGAAAACGCAACAAGTGATCTATGCGAAATCCATTTTCGATGAACTAGAGCTTGTCATGAGAATAAGCACAAGCTCTAAAACATCACAAGGATAAGGTCCAAATAACAACCAAGAAAGATGATGCAAGGATGCAAAGGTTTGAGCTCTCTCCGAACAATACGATGGAGTTACTCACTCAAGAGCCCTCTTGATAGTACGGTAACTAAACTATAAACCGGTCTCCAACTACACTATGAGACCGGTGAGAAAGAAACCCTATCAAGAGCAAACCTTATACTTGCACATTCCACTTGAGCTTGATGACGACGATCTTGACCTCAATAAGATGGAACGCCTTTCTTTCTTGTGCTTGCTTGACGAAGTCTTGTGGATTGCTCCCCCATAATCCACCATGGGAGAGCTTCTTCTTCGGCGCATCTTCACATAACCATGACCACCATGTGGATTGCTCCCCCGTAATCCACCATGGGAGAGCTTCTTCTTCGGCGCATATTCACATATCCATGATCACCATATGGATGGCAAGACTCAAGCAAAGGATCTCTTCGAGATGGCTCATCTTGAACTTGCACTTCATTTCTTCATTCTTCATCATGTTGATGTCTTGAAGTAAATTGAGGGCTCACTTCATCTTCATCTTCAAGACATACTTGACACTTGATATCCTTCATCAAATTCTTCTTATTGCAACCTTCAAGCCAACAAATGGTTCAAGAATTGCCTATGGACAACTCCTACAAATATAACTCAATGCAAACATTAGTCCATAGGGATTGTCATTAATTACCAAAACCACACATGGGGGCTCCATGCACTTTCAATCTCCCTCATTTTGGTAATTGATGACAATCTCTTTGAGAGGGTTTATATAAGGAATTTAAGTAACAAATAAGTTGAATATATAGAGCAAACTCCCCCATAATATATGCATGTGTGAATGATCTTGACTTTCATTGCATATATTGGCATTCAAAGCCTAGTGGAGTTTCCTCTAAATATTCAACTATGCAAAGCAACAAGATGCAATGCAATAAAGGCACATGCTTAAGCACAAAGCAAAGACATAACCAAATTCCCTTAAACCCTCCAAACTTCTCCCCCATTGGCACCAATTGCCGAAATGGGTGAAAAATTTAGAAGGCCAATATAGTGAGAGTTCCTCCATAGCGTGTGCATTTCTCATAATTTGAGTGGAATCAAAGGCACATATACAATGACGAATATTCAGAAGAAATCACACTATAAATAGGATCAAAGATTGCAAAAAGATAACAAAGTCAAGAAGCTTCAACAAATGAAGCAAGCAACCAAATGAACCACAAAGAAGATACCAAAAGAAAGATAGATATTATGATAAGATCAAGAAGATTGCTCTAAATAATATGAGGAAGCTCCCCAAGGTTTGTGCACAAAACTAGACAATTTGCATTGGAGTATAAAGTGCACAAACATGGAATCATCACTCCCATAATATCATTCAAAACAAAAGATACCAAGTGAATCAAACTCTAATGATCACCACAAGATAGTGCTCTAAATCAAATGAGGAAGCTCCCCAAGGTACATGCATAAAATAAAATGTTGCATTTGAATACAATATGCATAACATGGAATCCTCACTCCCTTATTATCATTTAAAACACAAACATTTTCAATAGATCATAGATAGAAAAATAAGCTTAACACTTGCAACAAACAAATGGTTGAGCAACAAGTAAGAGACATCATAATAAAAGGCTCAACCAAGAGGATATGTGAAAGGCATGATAAAGCATATTATAAGACTATTACAAGGATGAGCAAAAAGCATCATCATAGTCTTCAATGAATTATATTGCTTAGCATGACCAATCAACACGCAATAAATAAATAAGATATCAAAAGGAGATGTATCATCTCTTATGTGTATAAGTTTCTCTAAGTGGGCAATATCACAAAGATATTTATCCACAAAGAAACATGCACACACAAAATAGATACGCAACAAATATAGCATGATATCCAAGACGAAGTCATGCAATATACCAATAAGAATTTTTGCTTAATAGCATGGCCAAAGGCTCAATTTTATCTTATTGTACATTCATGAACTTCAACCACAAACATCTAAAATACATCACAAATATCAACAAGGGAAAGAAGATAGTTGGGATGCATTGAGAAAGTCAACAAGTATCACAAACGAGGATACCAAAAGAAATAACTAAATTTGCACTTTCATCTATATTGCACATGTGAGAGCCTTGAGGAATTGATATGCAATAAAATTGCTAGATAGGCATAGTTGGGATGGATGAATCATGAGCATGATTTAAAATACTTCCCAACAAATGCACTCATCTCAAATTACTCACATTCACAATAAAGAGGTTTCATTAAGACTTTTGCAAGAAGCACAACATTTGCAAATCAAGAGATTCATGCCAAGATGCAACCATAAGGTTGGATACAAGAAAAGTATGCATGAGAAGATACTTGTTACCGAGATAACATTGGTGTGGATGTAGTAGATATGTGTTCGTTGACCATCCTAGCTTGCCTCAAGTTACCATTGAGTCACCACTTCTTTCCAAGAGTGAGACAAGCATCCAATGCATATCCATTGTACCTAACACAAAGGTAAGTACAAAATGGTCCCCAAACTAATTGGGTCCGAAGTAGTTAGACACACTACAACATATAGGACAAAATCCACAATACTATGTGCATATAGATATGAAATTGAATTTCATGCACATCTTAGCCAAATTAGGATTTGATGGAGTTTACCCTATATATTGGATCAAAGAAGTAACACATGCCATAAGATATACATATATTGAATATGCATGCACAATACTTTCAAGAACCAAAGGAAGATACAATTTGAACAAAACACCAAATAAATCAAGAGACAATGCCCAAATTATATCAAAGAATCAAATCAACAAAAGATTGACTCCAAATACTTATCTCATTATAAGAAGCTAATTAAACCTAAACACAAGGAATGAGATAACCAACTCCCAAGAGAGCAAGGTTCCAACAAATAAACCAAACCCTCAACACCTTTTTTATGATGGCACAAAGTACCAAAAGGAAAATTTTATGTCTCCCAAAACCAAATTTTTGATAATGATCAAGAGATGTTAAGCATTCTAACAAATATAGAAGAGCTCCCCCAAGATTAGTGCATTATCTAGGATTTTTCATATAAATACAAGATGCACAAACACTAGGATCATCACACTACCTATATCTACTAAAAAGCTAAGAAAGTTTGAATAGACAAATTAGATCCATAAGATGCAAGGAAGACACATGGGAGTCAAAGCAAAACAAATTCATGGCAATAAATAAGGCAATTTGAACACAAGAGCCAATGTAAATATGATCAATAAAAATCTACCTCATAATGGATTACCAATTATCCTTGGACAAGAGATATTAGGAAATATTTCCCGGTGGTAGTTTGTAAGTATACGAAAGATCATATTTACAACAAATAAAGCATATGGTAAAAGATAAGAGTTAACCATGATGCAAAGAGAGTTTCTTGATAGCTTCAATTAGTCATACCAACATGCAAAGCAATCAATAGAATGACTTGAAGCACATGGTTTCCCAAAAGTATATTGAGGTACATGTTGTGAAAAACCATGCCAAGAAAAGCTTTCACAAATAAGATCCACAAAGATGTTAGCAATGAAGCCTATTTAAGCAAATTGGAACTTGTTTGAGCAAATATGCCACATAGGAGAGAGATAAATTACGGTATCAATTCTATGTGACACAACCTCAAATGTTCACATTTTCTAGGCTTGCAATATGCACAAAGCTTATTACTCCCCCATAATGTGATAAGGAATTTAGTTTCACAAGAGACAAATAAGATCCAACTAGAGATATTAATGGACATTAGAATTTGAATTTCTCATGAAGATGACATACCACATAGAGACTAGATAATATTGCAATATCAATTCTAAGTGATATTCCTCATGTACATACATTGTTTAGGATCATGAAATTCCCAAAGGAATATCACTCCCCCAAAATGGGATAGTCCATTAATCGCTCATAAGAGCCATATAAGATACAACAAGATGCAAAGTGGCTCCAACACAAACACAAATACATGGTGTGCAACCCAACATGCATAGACTTGATTTCTCAAGCAAAACAATTAGGAAGCACAACATATACAAACACATGTTAGGAACAAAACTAACACATGCAAAGGGGCGAGTAACTTTCAATATAAATGAGTTGAGAACATGTTACCACAAGGAGGAACATTGGATATATGATAGTAGCAAGATAATCAAAAGACTTGGCTTGATATAATATAAATGATGAAGATCCCTTAATTCTTCATGGTGTAGCCAAGTCTCCAATGCCCTCCAACAAGTACCTATTGATCAAGTTTTGGATTGTTGGTCCCCAACTAAGTTGGGTCCTAAGAGGTTAGTCACAATAGGCTTGGCAACCCAAATGGTTCTTTTCTTGACACCACTTTGAGCACCAACAAATTTGGCAAACACATTGCCACCCTCATCCTTACGAAGAGAATAAACATCATCAATGGTGATAGAGTTGGATGAGGTACCAATAGTGCAAAAGGAGGAGATGTGGCCCTTCTCACGACATATGTAGCAAGTTCTTTTCTTCTCCTTCTTCTCACTAGATTTCTCCACAATGGGAGCATTGGCTTGATTCTTCTTGGGAAGTGGCATTTCTTCAACTTGAGGTTGAATATGAGTTTGAGCTTGAGGCCGCTTCCCTTTTTGCTTCTTCTTCAAAGGACAAGATCTAACATGATGCCCTTCAATTTTGCACTTGAAGCAAACAATCTTGGCCGGGTCTTTGACTTGTAATTGGTCCTTCTTAATCTTGTTGTTCTTGGACTTGTTCTTGTTGTTGGAATTGAATCCAAGTCCACACTTGTCATTGGGGGATTGTTGCACACTCAACATCTTGTCAAGTTTGCATTTCCTTTCATGACTCTTTACTAAGTCGTTCTTCAAAGAAGAGACTCGGGCCTTGAGCTCTTTGATTTCCTCTACATGGTTAGTAACAACACAAGTACTAGAGGAAGTAGAACCTTCATTGTTAGAGCAACAAGGCAAGGAAGATAATTCATCACAAGATTTAGCAATACTTTGAGTGGATGAATTACTAGGACTAGCACATGGAAATATAACATTTTGAGTAGTAGTGCTAGTACCCACATGAGGCTCACAAGGTGTTGCCTTAGATATGATAGCCTCATGAGCTAACTTTAGCCTATCATGAGAGGATAGAAGATCCTCATGGGAGCTAGCAAGCTTTCCATGATTTTCTTCCAATTTCCCATAATTGCTAGTTAGCAATTTAAGTTGAGCCCTTAGCTCAACATTCTCCTTCAAGATAGATGCTTCACAAGAAGTAGAGTTAGTAGCACAAGCATCATTATTAATAGTAATGGGAGAAGGCAAGTTGTCATGCTCTTTTAGATAAGAAGCTTTAAGTTGCTCATGCGACTCGGTGAGTTTGGTGAGCGCACTCTCAATAACCCTTGAGCCCTTTTTGAGTTGCTCAAAATCCTCAAGGAGTTTAGCATTAACAAACACAAGCTTATCATTTTTTAGCTTTAGTTCATTTGCCACCTCAAGAGCTTTATCATGGTTTTCCTTTTCTCTAGACAATTCTAGAGCAAAGGTTTCCTCAAGAGCTTCCTTGGTGGTTTGTTCTTCTTCAAGTTCATCCTTTAGAGATGCCACATCATTGGCGTACTCACGTTCAAGAGCACCCATTTTATCAATGGTGTTCTCATGCATCCAAATAAGTTTTTGGCTCTCAATAGCGGTAGTCAAGATTTCAAAGAAGTGAGTGCTAGCAATTTTATCTTTGCAAAGAACCTTGAATACACTCTTACCCTTATCGCGTAGAGAGACAACCCAATCCTCTTCTTCATATACATCCTCATCCTTATCACCACGAGACATATTAGGTTCCATGGTAGGAGGTACCGTGGAACCCTTGGCCATAAGGCATACATGAGGACCGTGAGATAAAGATGAGGATTTACTTGAGGCTCCTTTCAAGATATTGTCTTGACCAATAGAATCTTTGGTTTCCTCTACATTGTTAGACACACAACAACTAGAGGAAATAGAAGCATTTTTATCATGGCCACAAGACAATGCAAGCATATCATCATTAGATTTATTCAAGCAACTTACACATGATATGCAAGGACTATCAACACAAGCATGTAAATCATTTCTAGTGCTAGATGTGTTTGAGTCCGTAGATGAAGCATTGCAATGAGATAGAGATGAAGAATCATCAATAGTAAGCTCAATATCAACATTGCAATTTTCATCACCACTCACCATATCATTACCTTGTGTCTTGACACACTTTGGTGAAGTGGATGAAGATGAGAACTCATCACGGCCGGAAGTGGAAGCAATACAATCATCCTCAATAATATTGGACACATCATATTTATCTTGAAGCTTTGTCCATAATTCATGAGAGCTCCCAAAAGGCATGATTGACGAAGTAACTACATTGCTCACAACAATGGAAAACACATGAGAAGCAAGAGCATCGAGGCAAGAGTTTTTCTCCTCCTCAAGAGATAAATTTTGAGGATCCTTAGGAGAAGAAAAACCCATGCCAAGAAATCGCTCCATGTCCGGGGACATACCCCGTAAGATTTTAAGCACATAAATTTTCCATAGATCATAATTTGTGCCATCAAATATAAACAAGTTATTGTGCGCTAATCCCCTAACCGACATCTTTACTCTCAAGGCGGTGAAGCCTAAGAATGAGAGACCTTGCTCTGATACCAATTGAAAGGACACGGATGTCTCCTAGAGGGGGGGTGAATAGGCGGTTTAAAACTTTTACGAGATGGGCTTAACAAATGCGGAATAAAACTAGCGTTTACTTTGTCAAGCCCAAAGCCTATATACTATGGTTCACCTATGTGCACCAACAACTTATTCTAAGCAAAGGTTCACCAATGTGCACCAACAACTTATGCTAAACAATACAAGCAAGTATGTGATAGCAAGATATATATAGCTTCAAGCACGATGGCTATCACAAGGTAAAGTGCATAAGTAAAGAGCTCGGGTATAGAGATAACCGAGGCACGCGGGAGACGAAGATTTATCCCGAAGTTCACACTCTTGCGAGTGCTAATCTCCATTGGAGAGGTGCGGTGGCTTAGTGCTCCCGAACGCCACAAGAGGCTCACCTTGAGGTGTGGTTGCTCGATGCACACCAACGCCACAAAGGCCTCACCCCAAGATGCGGTACTCACACCACACACCGAACGCCACGAAGGCGCCTCACCTAAATCTCCGGTGACCCTCGCCACAAAGGCCTAGGTCACGGTTCCACTAAGGGATTTCCTTCGAGGCGGAAACCGGGCCTTACACAAAGCTTGGGGCACACATCCACAACTTAATTGGAGACTCCCAAGAAATCGCCACAAAGGCCTCAAACCCGTCTAGGGTTCCAAGAACCCAAGAGTAACAACTTTCTTGCTTTCACTTCCACGAATCACCGTGGAGAACTCAAACCAATGCACCAAATGCAATGGCAATAACACCACAAAGATGCTCAAGTACTTCTCTCTCAAATTCCAACAAAGCTACAAAAGCTATTGGGGGAATAAGAGAGGAAGAACAAATAGGAGGAGGAACACCAAATTTCTCCAAGATCTAGATCTAGTGGATTCCCCTCACAAAGAGAGGGATTTGATTGGTGAAGATGTAGATCTAGATCTCCTCTATCTTTCTCTCAAATAGATGCAAGATTCATGGGAGGGAGAGGGAGATAGCAAGCTCAAAGAAGGTCAACAATGGGGGCAAAAACGAGCTCAAACGGATGGGGAACTTTGGGGAAGAAGACCCCCTTAAATAGGGCAAGAGAAATCTGCCCGTTATGCACAAAACTCGTCAAAACCGGAACTTCCGGTCATTTGGGGCGGAACTTCCGCCCCCCGGAAGTACCGGCCAACTTCCGGGTGAAGTAGGGCGTCCCCGGAAAGCTTACAGTATGTTTTCTGCGTGCAGAATCGTCATTTCCGGAAGTTCGGCGGAAGTAGGGCGGAAGTTCCGGCCACCGGAACTTCCGGCCAACTTCCGGCCAAAAAACTGCTTCACGGAAACTTGAATAACTTTTGCATCCGGACTCCGATTTTGATGATCTTGGGCTCGTTTCGAAGCTAGTAACAAGCTCTACAAGATCATGCAGGGAACCATCATAGTCCAGTAAGTTAGGATAGAAACAAATGATGAAAGGTTTGACCTATCTAAAAAAGACATACCGGTAAAACCTCCAATCTTGAAAATGCAACAAGTTGCCCATGCAAAAACCATTTTCGATGAACTAGAGCTTGTCATGAGAATAAGAACAAGCTCTAAAACATAACATGGATAAGATCCAAATAAAACCAAGAAAGATGATGAACCAAACTCGAAAACGCAACAAGTGATCTATGCGAAATCCGTTTTCGATGAACTAGAGCTTGTCATGAGAATAAGCACAAGCTCTAAAACATCACATGGATAAGGTCCAAATAACAACCAAGAAAGATGATGCAAGGATGCAAAGGTTTGAGCTCTCTCCGAACAATACGATCGAGTTACTCACTCGAGAGCCCTCTTGATAGTACGGCAACTAAACTATAAACCGGTCTCCAACTACACTATGAGACCGGTGAGAAAGAAACCCTATCAAGAGCAAACCTTATACTTGCACATTCCACTTGAGCTTGATGACGACGATCTTGACCTCAATAAGATGGAACGCCTTTCTTGCTTGTGCTTGCTTGACGAAGTCTTGTGGATTGCTCCCCCATAATCCACCATGGGAGAGCTTCTTCTTCGGCGCATCTTCACATAACCATGACCACCATGTGGATTGCTCCCCCATAATCCACCATGGGAGAGCTTCTTCTTCAGCGCATCTTCACATATCCATGATCACCATATGGATGGCAAGACTCAAGCAAAGGATCTCTTCGAGATGGCTCATCTTGAACTTGCACTTCATTTCTTCATTCTTCATCATGTTGATGTCTTGAAGTAACTTGAGGGCTCACTTCATCTTCAACTTCAAGACATACTTGACACTTGATATCCTTCATCAAATTCTTCTTATTGCAACCTTCAAGCCAACAAATGGTTCAAGAATTGCCTATGGACAACTCCTACAAATATAACTCAATGCAAACATTAGTCCATAGGGATTGTCATTAATTACCAAAACCATACATGGGGGCTCCATGCACTTTCAAGAGGATCCTTTTCTCCTTCAGGGAGAGCAACTGGCTGGACGGACTTGCCCGCGCCCTTCAGGAGGCACTCGCATGCTTGTGCGGGATGAGCGGGGAGGCACTCAAGAGCCCTCGCTTTTCTCACCTCGCGAGGCGTAACTCTGCTGGAGAGCCCATGGACATGTCGCCCCACCCGGAGCTGAAGCACCATGGGGAGCATCTGGACTTCATCCTGTACCACACTCAGCAGGACCTCGACCACGTGCGTGAGTACGCCAACCAGACTCACGCCCACATCATCGAGCAAGGTGATACGTGTCCAACGTATCGATAATTTCTTATGTTCCATGCCACATTATTGATGTTATCTACATGTTTTATGCACACTTTATGTCATATTCGTGCATTTTCTGGAACTAACCTATTAACAAGATGCCGAAGTGCCAGTTGCTGTTTCTGCTGTTTTTGGTTTCAGAAATCCTAGTAAGGAAATATTCTCGGTTGGACGAAATCAACGCCCGGGGGCCTATTTTTCCACGAAGCTTCCGAAGTCCGAAGACGAAACGAAGAGGGGCCACGGGGTGGCCAAACCCTAGGGCGGCGCGGCCCCGGGCGCGCCGGCCTATGGTCTGGGCCCTCGCGCCGCCTCTTGACCTACCCTTCCGCCTACTTAAAACCTCCATGACGAAACCCCCACGAGAGCCACGATACGGAAAACCTTCCAGAGACGCCGCCAACGCCGATCCCATCTCGGGGGATCCAGGAGATCGCCTCCGGCACCCTGCCGGAGAGGGGAATCATCTCCCGGAGGACTCTACGCCACCATGGTCGCCTCCGGAGTGATGTGTGAGTAGTCTACCCCTGGACTATGGGTCCATAGCAGTAGCTAGATGGTTGTCTTCTCCCCATTGTGCTATCATTGTCGGATCTTGTGAGCTGCCTAACATGATCAAGATCATCTATCTGTAATTCTATATGTTGCGTTTGTTGGGATCCGATGAATAGAGAATACTTGTTATGTTGATTATCAAAGTTATATCTACGTGTTGTTTATGATCTTGCATGCTTTCCGTTACTAGTAGATGCTCTGGCCAAGTAGATGCTTGTAACTCCAAGAGGGAGTATTTATGCTCGATAGTGGGTTCATGCCTGCATTGACACCTGGGACAGTGACAGAAAGTTCTAAGGTTGTGTTGTGCTATTGCCACTAGGGATAAAACATTGATGCTATGTCTAAGGATGTAGTTGTTGATTACATTACGCACCATACTTAATGCAATTGTCTGTTGCAACTTAATACTGGAAGGGGTTCGGATGATAACTTGAAGGTGGACTTTTTAGGCATAGATGCAGTTGGATGGCGGTCTATGTACTTTGTCGTAATGCCCAATTAAATCTCACTATACTCATCATGATATGTATGTGCATGGTCATGCTCTCTTTATTTGTCAATTGCCCAACTGTAATTTGTTCACCCAACATGCTGTTTGTCTTATGGGAGAGACACCTCTAGTGAACTGTGGACCCCGGTCCAATTCTCTTTACTGAAATACAATCTGCAATACTTGTTCTACTGTTTTCTGCAAACAATCATCTTCCACACAATTCGGTTAATCCTTTGTTACAGCAACCTCACTTTTCGTTGGGACAAAGTACTTTGGTTGTGTTGTGCAGGTTCCACGTTGGCGCCGGAATCCCTGGTGTTGCGCCGCACTACATCCCGCCGCCATCAACCTTCAACGTGCTTCTTGACTCCTACTGGTTCGATAAACCTTGGTTTCTTACTGAGGGAAACTTGCTGTTGTACGCATCACACCTTCCACTTGGGGTTCCCAACGCGTGTGCTTTACGCGTCATCAAGCTAAATTTCGGCGCCGTTGCGGGAGATCAAGACACGCTGCAAGGGGAGTCTCCACTTCTCAATCTCTTTACTTTGTTTTTGTCTTGCTTAGTTTTATTTACTACTTTGTTTGCTGCACTAAATCAAAATACAAAAAAATTAGTTGCTAGTTTTACTTTATTTGCTATCTTGCTTGCTATATCAAAAACACAAAAAAATTAGTTACTTGCATTTACTTTATCTAGTTTGTTTTATTTACTGTTGCTAAAATGGCCAACGCTGAAAATACTAAGTTGTGTGACTTCACAACCACAAATAATAATGATTTCTTATGCACACCTATTGCTCCACCTGCTACTACAGCAGAATTCTTTGAAATTAAACCTGCTTTACTGAATCTTGTTATGCGAGAGCAATTTTCTGGTGTTAGTTCTGATGATGCTGCTGCCCATCTTAATAATTTTGTTGAACTATGTGAAATGCAAAAATATAAAGATGTAGATGGTGATATTATTAAACTAAAATTGTTTCCTTTCTCATTAAGAGGAAGAGCTAAAGATTGGTTGCTATCTCTGCCTAAGAATAGTATTGATTCATGGACTAAATGCAAGGATGCTTTTATTGGTAGATATTATCCCCTGCTAAAATTATATCTTTGAGGAGTAGCATAATGAATTTTAAACAATTAGATACTGAACATGTTGCTCAAGCTTGGGAAAGAATGAAATCTCTGGTTAAAAATTGCCCAACCCATGGACTGACTACTTGGATGATCATCCAAACCTTCTATGCAGGACTAAATTTTTCTTCGCGGAATTTATTGGATTCAGCTGCTGGAGGTACCTTTATGTCCATCACTCTTGGTGAAGCAACAAAGCTTCTTGATAATATGATGATCAATTACTCTGAATGGCACACGGAAAGAGCTCCACAAGGTAAGAAGGTAAATTCTGTCGAAGAAACCTCTTCCTTGAGTGATAAGATTGATGCTATTATATCTATGCTTGTGAATGGTAGGCCTAATGTTAATTCTAATAATGTTCCGTTAGCGTCATTAGTTGCACAAGAAGAACATGTTGATGTAAACTTCATTAAAAATAATAATTTCAACAACAATGCTTACCGGAACAATTCTAGTAACAACTATAGGCCATATCCTTATAATAATGGCAACGGCTATGCTAATTCTTATGGGAATTCTTACAACAATAATAGGAGTTCACCCCCTGGACTTGAAGCCATGCTTAAAGAATTTATTAGTACACAAACTGCTTTTAACAAATCTGTTGAAGAAAAGCTTGGGAAAATTGATATACTTGCTTCTAAAGTCGATAGTCTTGCTGCTGATGTTGATCTTTTGAAATCAAAAGTTTTGCCTAATGAGAATCATCATAATAAAATTGTTACTACAGCAAATGCCATCCAAGTTAGAATTAATGAGAATATAAGATTAATGGCTGAACTGCGTGCTAGGTGGGATAGAGAAGAAAATGAAAAACTAGCTAAAGAGAAGAATGTAGCTAAAGTTTGGACTATTACCACCACTAGTAATGCTAATGCTACACATGTTGCTGCACCTCCTACTAATACTAATAAAATAATTGGTGTTAGCAATGTTTCCACTTCTAATGCAAAGCGCGAAACTGCCTGCTAAAACTGCTGAAACTGCCTGTGATAAAGCTGCTGAAATTTTTTCCAACATTGGGGATGATGATCCCATTGCTTTACATTATAATGGTTTGAATTTTGATGATTGCCACATCTCTGAAGTTATAAAGTTCTTGCAAAAACTTGCTAAAAGTCCTAATGTTAGTGCTATAAATTTGGCCTTTACACATCATATTACAAATGCTCTCATAAAAGCTAGAGAAGAGAAACTAGAGCGCGAAGCCTCTATTCCTAAAAAGCTAGAGGATGGTTGGGAGCCCATCATTAAGATGAAGGTTAAAGATTTTTATTGTAATGCTTTATGTGATCTTGGTGCAAGTATTTTTATGCCTAAGAAAATTTATAATATGCTTGACTTGCCACCTGAAAAATTGTTATTTGGATGTTAATCTTGCTGATCATTCTACAAAGAAACCTTTGGGGAAAGTTGATAATGTTCGCATTACCGTTAACAATAACCTTGTTCCCATTGATTTTGTTGTCTTGGATATTGAATGCAATGCATCTTGTCCCATTATATTGGGAAGACCTTTTCTTCGAACTGTTGGTGCTATTATTGATATGAAGGAAGGTAATATAAAATATCAATTTCCTCTCAAGAAAGGTATGGAACACTTCCCTAGAAAGAGAATGAAGTTACCTTTTGATTCTATTATGAGAACAAATTATGATGTTGACACTTCGTCTCTTGATAATACTTGATACACACTTTCTGCGCCTAGCTGAAAGGCGTTAAAGAAAAGCGCTTATGGGAGACAACCCATGTTTTTACCTATAGTACTTTGTTTTTATTTTATGTCTTGGAAGTTGTTTACTACTGTAGCAACCTCTCCTTATCTTAGTTTTGTGTTTTGTTGTGCCAAGTTAAGCCGTTGATAGAAAAGTAAGTACTAGATTTGGATTACTGCACAGTTCCAGATTTCTTTGCTGTCACGAATCTGGGTCCACCTCCCTGTAGGTAGCTCAAAAAATTAAGCCAATTTACGTGCATGATCCTCAGATATGTACGCAACTTTCATTCAATTTGAGCATTTTCATTTGAGCAAGTCTGGTGCCATTTTAAAATTCGTCAATACAAACTGTTCTGTTTTGACAGATTCTGCCTTTTATTTCGCATTGCCTCCTTTGCTATGTTGGATGAATTTCTTTGATCCACTAATGTCCAGTAGCATTATGCAATATCCAGAAGTGTTAAGAATGATTGTGTCACCTCTGAATATGTTAATTTTTATTGTGCACTAACCCTCTAATGAGTTGTTTCGAGTTTGGTGTGGAGGAAGTTTTCAAGGATCAAGAGAGGAGTATGATGCAACATGATCAAGGAGAGTGAAAGCTCTAAGCTTGGGGATGCCCCGGTGGTTCACCCCTGCATATATTAAGAAGACTCAAGTGTCTAAGCTTGGGGATGCCCAAGGCATCCCCTTCTTCATCGACAACATTATCAGGTTCCTCCCGAAACTATATTTTTATTTCATCACATCTTATGTGCTTTTTCTTGGAGCGTCGGTTTGTTTTTGTTTTTGTTTTGTTTGAATAAAATGGATCCTAGCATTCACTTTATGGGAGAGAGACACGCTCCGCTGTAGCATATGGACAAGTATGTCCTTGGTTTCTACTCATAGTATTCATGGCGAAGTTTCTCCTTCGTTAAATTGTTATATGGTTGGAATTGAAAAATGATACATGTAGTAATTGCTATTAATGTCTTGGGTAATGTGATACTTGGAAATTGTTGTGCTCATGATTAAGCTCTTGCATCATATGCTTTGCACCCATTAATGAAGAAATACATAGAGCATGCTAAAATTTGGTTTGCATATTTGGTTTCTCTAAGGTCTAGATAATTTCTAGTATTGAGTTTGAACAACAAGGAAGACGGTGTAGAATCTTATAATGTTTTCAATATGTCTTTTATGTGAGTTTTGCTGCACCGGTTCATCCTTGTGTTTGTTTCAAATAAGCCTTGCTAGCCTAAACCTTGTATCGAGAGGGAATACTTCTCATGCATCCAAAATACTTGAGCCAACCACTATGCCATTTGTGTCCACCATACCTACCTACTACATGGTATTTTCCGCCATTCCAAAGTAAATTGCTTGAGTGCTACCTTTAAAATTCCATCATTCACCTTTGCAATATATAGCTCATGGGACAAATAGCTTAAAAACTATTGTGGTATTGAATATGTAATTATGCACTTTATCTCTTATTAAGTTGCTTGTTGTGCGATAACCATGTTCACTGGGGACGCCATCTACTATTCATTGTTGAATTTCATGTGAGTTGCTATGCATGTCCGTCTTGTCTGAAGTAAGAGCGATCTACCACCTTATGGTTAAGCATGCATATTGTCAGAGAAAAACATTGGGCCGCTAACTAAAGCCATGATCCATGGTGGAAGTTTCAGTTTTGGACATATATCCTCAAATCTCAAATGAGAAAATTATTAATTGTTGTTACATGCTTATGCATAAAAGAGGAGTCCATTATCTGTTGTCTATGTTGTCCCGGTATGGATGTCTAAGTTGAAGAATAATCAATAGCGAGAAATCCAATGCGAGCTTTCTCCTTAGACCTTTGTACAGGCGGCATAGAGGTACCCCTTTGTGACACTTGGTAAAAACATGTGCATTGTGATGATCCGGTAGTCCAAGCTAATTAGGACAAGGTGCGGGCACTATTAGTACACTATGCATGAGGCTTGCAACTTATAAGATATAATTTACATGATACATATGCTTTATTACTACCGTTGACAAAATTGTTTCATGTTTTCAAAATCAAAGCTCTAGCACAAATATAGCAATCGATGCTTTTCCTCTATGGAGGACAATTCTTTTACTTTAAATGTTGAGTCAGTTCACCTATTTCTCTCCACCTCAAGAAGCAAACACTTGTGTGAACTATGCATTGATTCCTACATACTTGCTTATTGCACTTATTATATTACTCTATGTTGACAATATCCATGAGATATACATGTTACAAGTTGAAAGCAACCGCTGAAACTTAATCTTCTTTTGTGTTGCTTCAATGCTTTTACTTTGAATTATTGCTTTACGAGTTAACTCTTATGCAAGACTTAATTGATGCTTGTCTTTAAGTGCTATTCATGAAAAGTCTTTGCTTTATGATTCACTTGTTTACTCATGTCATATACATTGTTTTGATCGCTGCATTCACTACATATGCTTTACAAATAGTATGATCAAGATTATGATGGCATGTCACTCCAGAATCTATTATCGTTTTACTGCTTACGAGCCCAAGCTGATACGTCTCCAACGTATCGATAATTTCTTATGTTCCATGCCACATTATTGATGTTATCTACATGTTTTATGCACACTTTATGTCATATTCGTGCATTTTCTGGAACTAACCTATTAACAAGATGCCGAAGTGCCAGTTCCTGTTTTCTGCTGTTTTTGGTTTCAGAAATCCTAGTAAGGAAATATTCTCGTAATTGGACGAAATCAACGCCCAGGGCCTATTTTTCCACGAAGCTTCCGAAGTCCGAAGACGAAACGAAGAGGGCCACGGGGTGGCCAAACCCTAGGGCGGCGCGGCCCCACCCCTGGCCGCGCCGGCCTATGGTCTGGGCCCCTCGCGCCGCCTCTTGACCTACCCTTCCGCCTACTTAAAGCCTCCGTGATGAAACCCCCAGTACCGAGAGCCACGATACGGAAAACCTTCCAGAGACGCCGCCAACGCCGATCCCATCTCGGGGGATCCAGGAGATCGCCTCCGGCACCCTGCCGGAGGGGAATCATCTCCCGGAGGACTCTACGCCGCCATGGTCACCTCCGGAGTGATGTGTGAGTAGTCTACCCCTGGACTATGGGTCCATAGCAGTAGCTAGATGGTTGTCTTCTCCCCATTGTGCTATCATTGTCGGATCTTGTGAGCTGCCTAACATGATCAAGATCATCTATCTGTAATTCTATATGTTGCGTTTGTTGGGATCCGATGAATAGAGAATACTTGTTATGTTGATTATCAAAGTTATATCTACGTGTTGTTTATGATCTTGCATGCTTTCCGTTACTAGTAGATGCTCTGGCCAAGTAGATGCTTGTAACTCCAAGAGGGAGTATTTATGCTCGATAGTGGGTTCATGCCTGCATTGACACACAGTGACAGAAAGTTCTAAGGTTGTGTTGTGCTGTTGCCACTAGGGATAAAACATTGATGCTATGTCTAAGGATGTAGTTGTTGATTACATTACGCACCATACTTAATGCAATTGTCTGTTGCTTTGCAACTTAATACTGGAAGGGGTTCGGATGATAACCTGAAGGTGGACTTTTTAGGCATAGATGCAGTTGGATGGCGGTCTATGTACTTTGTCGTAATGCCCAATTAAATCTCACTATACTCATCATGATATGTATGTGCATGGTCATGCTCTCTTTATTTGTCAATTTCCCAACTGTAATTTGTTCACCCAACATGCTGTTTGTCTTATGGGAGAGACACCTCTAGTGAACTGTGGACCCCGGTCCAATTCTCTTTACTGAAATACAATCTACTGCAATACTTGTTCTACTGTTTTTGCAAACAATCATCTTCCACACAATACGGTTAATCCTTTGTTACACAAGCCGGTGAGATTGACAACCTCACTGTTTCGTTGGGACAAAGTACTTTGGTTGTGTTGTGCAGGTTCCACGTTGGCGCCGGAATCCCTGGTGTTGCGCCGCACTACATCCCGCCGCCATCAACCTTCAACGTGCTTCTTGACTCCTACTGGTTCGATAAACCTTGGTTTCTTACTGAGGGAAACTTGCTGCTGTACGCATCACACCTTCCACTTGGGGGTTCCCAACGAGCGTGTGCTTTACGCGTCATCACAAGGCGAAGCCATCAAGCTACTCAACAACGACCGCAAGGCCCTCCGCCAGCAGCGGGCAAATAATGATGCCACCATCACACGCCTTCGCGCGAAGATTGCAGCACTCGAGGCCACTGTCAAGGACCAGGAGGAACAGATGAAGAAGATGGAGGAAGATGGAGAGGACATTCAGGGAGGAAGCGCCTTCCTGAGTGACGACGACGACTTCGAGGAGGATGGAGACACCGAGGAGGAAGACTATGAGTTCCTCGACGCCGGAGAGGATGAACACACCACCATAGATGTAGATGAGGATGAGGAGTAGTTCACTTGTGCACTATCGTAGGTGTGAGTTGTATCCCGCCCCATGTATTGTAGCTTGGAGAAGAAGGGTTCTTAAAACCCTTAGTGTGTTAGCTTGTAATATGTGTTGTTTGTCATGAATGAATGTATGTTTGTGTTATCATGAAAAGACTTCAAGTTTTTAAACTTTTGAACTTAAACACAAAACAACCATAGAGAATTTCCCTCTTATCTCATGATCTATCTCAATGCTCAGATGGCCCCTCCAACTCGCAACGCGACTCAAGACGCAATGATGCAGATGTTGCAAACTATGCTGGAAGGTAGAGAAGCAGAAAGAGATGAAAGGCAAGCCAACATTGCAGCACTTCAACAGCTTGCCAACAACAATCAAGGCCATCATGATCATCCAGGATCAAAGCTCAAGAACTTCCAGAATACCAACCCGCCAGTTTTCAGCAAGACTGAGGAACCACTTGATGCAGATGATTGGCTCCAAACTATGGAGAACAATCTAGAAGTAGCTGGAGTTGAAGAGAATGAGAAAGTGCTGTTTGCCACGCACTACTTAGCAGGACCAGCAAGAGCTTGGTGGACAAGTACCCGTGCCATGAACGCGGGACAGTTTATGACTTGGACTGATTTCAAGCTCAAGTTTAGCAAGTACCATGTGCCCCCGGGTCTGATCAAGAAGATGAGAGATGAATTCCGTGAACTGAAGCAAGGCCGGATGTCCGTGGTGGAATACCGCGACAAGTTTCTAACACTGTCAAGGTACGCCCCGGATGAGACTGATACTACTGAGAAGAGGAAGGAAAGGTTTCTGAACGGACTGCATGATGAGATGCAGACTGTGTTGATCAACATCCCCTTCGCCGACCTCGAAGCCCTTGTTGACTCCGCCATCCAAATGGAGGGCAAACTGCATCAAGCCAGCGAGAACCGCAAGCGCCGCATGATGAACCAGAGTGGGCCTAGCAATGCCCCAAAGTATCGCCCCAACTCAAGCGGAGGCTTCCGGAACAACAAGCCCAATGCACAGATGTCACGTCCGGGTTATCAGAACCGGAGTGGAGGAAACCCGAGGCCAGGAGGCCACTACAACAACAACAACTACTACTACAACCGCGCTCCGCCGAGAGCCCCCAACAACAACAATAGCAACAACAACAACACCGCACCAAGGACTGGGAGCAACGCCATCCCCGTTGCGACCAAGGACAAGGCCACCATCACTTGCTATGAGTGTGGTGTAGTGGGGCATTACTCCAATGAGTGTCCCAAGAGGCTCGCCAAGCTCGCAGGCAACCCCGCACCACCAGCTCAGCAGCAACGCCGTGTCTCCACCGGCAAGAAGTTTGCCCCCAACAACCCAAACAACCGTGGAGGTCGCCTCTTCCACATGAACGCCGAGGAAGCCCAGGAAGCACCTGACGTGGTGCTGGGTATGTTCTCTGTTAACTCAATACCAGCAAGAGTGTTGTTTGATTCTGGAGCATCGTTCGTTTGTTACAGAAGATTTTGTGTGCACTAGTAAGATTCAACCAATCAGCTTGAAACATGTCATGATAGTTCAAATACCTGGAGCAACCACTAAAGCTAGAAAATTTTGCAAAGATGTACCCATCAGAATTCATGAAATAGACTTTTATGCAAACTTGATTGTTCTGGGAACAAAAGGATTGGAAGTAGTACTGGGTATGGATTGGATGGCGAAACATCATGGATTGATAGACTGCGCCAAGAAGGCCATCACCATGACTAGTAGCACCGGAATAATAATAGAACATGTGTCTGAAAAACTACCCAGAAAATTTACCTGCAACCAAAGTGTAGCCAAGCCAACTCTGGATCAAATCAGGGTCGTTTGTCGATACCCTGATGTGTTCCCGGATGATCTACCCGGTATGCCCCCGGATCGGGATATCGAGTTTATCATCGAGTTAATCCCTGGAACTGGACCTATAGCCCAGAGAGCCTATAGCATGAACCCCGCAGAGCTAGTGGAACTGAAGAAGCAACTGGATGATATGTGATGTCTACGGGTGCTTCTATTCTTGTAGACAGTGTTGGGCCTCCAAGAGCAGAGGTTTGTAGAACAGCAGCAAGTTTCCCTTAAGTGGATCACCCAAGGTTTATCGAACTCAGGGAGGAAGAGGTCAAAGATATCCCTCTCAACCACGCAACCACAAAGCAAGAAGTCTCTTGTGTCCCCAACACACCTAATACACTTGTCAGATGTATAGGTGCACTAGTTCGGCGAAGAGATAGTGAAATACAGGTGGTATGAATGTATATGAGCAGTAGTAACGGCACCAGAAAATAGCTTGATGCTACAACTGGCATGTGGTTGATGATGGTAATATTGCAGGCAATACGGATGCAGTAGAACAGTAAATAAGCGATGATTGCAGTATTTGGGAACAAGGCCTATGGATTATACTTTCACTCAAATTGAATGAAAGTTGCGTACATATCTGAGGATCACTCACGTAAATTGGCATAATTTTCTGAGTTACCTACAGAGAATTAGGCCCAGATTCGTGACAGCAAGAAATCTGTTTCTGCGCAGTAATCCAAATCAAGTATCAACCTTTCTATCAAAGACTTTACTTGGCACAACAATGCAATAAAAATAAGATAAGGAGAGGTTGGTACAGTAGTAACAACTTCCAAGACACAAATACAAAATAAAAGTACTGTAGCAAAATAAACACATGGGTTATCTCCGAAGAAGTTCTTTCTTTATAGCCATTAAGATGGGCTCAGCAGTTTTAATGATGCACTCTCAAGAAATAGTAGTTGAAGCAAAAGAGAGCATCAATCGGCAAATTCAAAACAAATTTAAGTCTAACATGCTTCCTATGAAAAGGAATCTTGTAAATAAACAAGTTCATGAAGAGCAAAGTAACAAGCATAGGAAGATAGAACAAGTGTAGCTTCAAAAATTTCAGCACATAGAGAGGTGTTTTAGTAACATGAAAATTTCTACAACCATATTTTCCTCTCTCATAATAACTTTCAGTAGCAACATGAGCAAACTCAACAATATAACTATCACATAAAGCATTCTTATCATGAGTCTCATGCATAAAATTATTACTCTCCACATAAGCATAATCAATTTTATTAGTAATAGTGGGAGCAAATTCAACAAAGTAGCTATCATTATTATTTTCATCATCAAATATAGGAGGCATATTGTAATCATAATCAAATTTATCCTCCATAACAGGTGGCACCAAAAGGCTACTATCATTATAATCATCATAAATAGGAGGCATATCATAATCAACATAAACTTTCTCCACAATACCCGGAGGGCTAAAGAGATCATTTTCACATAAACCAGCTTCCCCAAGCTTAGAATTTTCCATAGCATTAGCAACAATAGTGTTCAAAGCATTCATATTAATAACATTCCCATTAGCATGCATATAAAGTTCCATGGGTTTTTTAATTCTCTCTTCAAACACATCATGTCCTAATTCAAGATAAAGTTCATAAAGATCTCTCATATTTTTGTTGTTTTCCATTATGCCTAACTAGTGTAAAACAAGAAACAAAAAGATGCAATTGCAGGATCTAAAGGAAATAACTTCGAGTACTTACAGCGGCGCCGGAAAATATCTTAGTAGCCGAGATCCGGAATGTGAGTACCTTTTACCATTCCTCCCCGGCAACGGCGCCAAAAAAGTGCTTGCTGTCTACGGGTGCTTCTATTCTTGTAGACAGTGTTGGGCCTCCAAGAGCAGAGGTTTGTAGAACAGCAGCAAGTTTCCCTTAAGTGGATCACCCAAGGTTTATCGAACTCGGGAGGAAGAGGTCAAAGATATCCCTCTCAAGCAACCCTGCAACCACAAAGCAAGAAGTCTCTTGTGTCCCCAACACACCTAATACACTTGTCAGATGTATAGGTGCACTAGTTCGACGAAGAGATAGTGAAATACAGGTGGTATGAATGTATATGAGCAGTAGTAACGGCACCAAAAAATAGCTTGATGCTACAACTGGCGTGTGGTTGATGATGGTAATATTGCAGGCAGTACGGATGCAGTAGAACAGTAAATAAGCGATGATTGCAGTATTTGGGAACAAGGCCTATGGATTATACTTTCACTAGTGGACACTCTCAACATTGATCACATAACAGAATAAATAGATAAATGCTATACTCTACACTCTCTTGTTGGATGATGAACACCACTAATTGTGTAGGATTACACGAACCCTCAATGCCGGAGTTAACAAGCTCCACAATATTCGATATTCATGTTTAAATAACCTTAGAGTGCACGATAGATCAACACAACTAAACCAAGTACTAACATAGCATGCACACTGTCACCTTCACACTATGAAAGGAGGAATAGATCACATCAATACTATCATAGCAATAGTTAACTTCATAATCTACAAGAGATCACAATCATAACCTACGCCAAGTACTACACGATGCACACACTGTCACCATTACACCGTGCAGGAGGAATAGAGTACTTTAATAACATCACTAGAGTAGCACATAGATGAATAGTGATACAAAACACATTGCAATCATAAAGGGATATAAATAAGCACTTCACTATGCTATTCATAACAGTGAATAAGTATTCTGTGAAATATAGCCTAAGAGACCCACACGGTGCACACACTGTCACCTTTACACACGTGGGACAAGGAGTCTCCGGAGATCACATAAGTAAAATCCACTTGACTAGCATAATGACATCTAGATTACAAGCATCATCATATGAATCTCAATCATGTAAGGCAGCTCATGAGATTATTGTATTGAAGTACATAGGAAGAGAGATTAACCACATAGCTATCGGTACAGCCCTTAGCCTCGATGGAGAACTACTCCCTCCTCATGGGAGACAACAGCGTTGATGAAGATGGCGGTGGAGATGGCAGCGGTGTCGATGGAGAAGCCTTCCGGGGCACTTCCCCGTCCCGGCGTGCCGGAACAGACTCTGTCCCCCAGATCTTGGCTTCGCGATGGCGGCGGCTCGGAAGGTTTCTCGTACCGTGGCTTTTCCGTATCGAAGATTTAGGTCAGGGACCTTTAAATAGGCGAAGAGGCGGAGTCAGAGGGTCGACGAGGCGGTGTCACAGTAGGGCAGCGTGGCCCACACCCTGGCCGTGCCAGCCTGGTGTGTGTGGCCCCCTCCGGCGGCTCTCGGTGTTCTGAAGCTTCGTCCAATTCTAAGACTCTGGGCATTGATTTCGTCCAATTCCGAGAATATTTCCTTACTAGGATTTCTGAAACCAAAAACAAAAAACAGGAACTGCACTTCGGCATCTCGTCAATAGGTTAGTTCCGGAAAACACATAAAATCATCATAAAGTATGAACAAAACATGTAGGTATTGTCATAAAACAAGCATGGAACATAAGAAATTATCGATACGTTGGAGACATATCAGCATCCCCAAGCTTTGTTTCTGCTCGTCCCGAGCAGGTAAACGATAACAAAGATAATTTCTGGAGTGACATGCCATCATAACCTTGATCATACTATTGTAAGGCATATGAGATGAATGCAGCGATTCAAAGCAATGGTAAATACAATGGTTAAACAATTGAATCATATAGCAAAGACTTTTCATAAATAGTACTTTCAAGACAAGCATCAATAAGTCTTGCATAAGAGTTAACTCATAAAGCAATAGATTCAAAGTAAAGGCATTGGAGCAACACAAAGGAAGATTAAGTTTCAGCGGTTGCTTTCAACTTGTAACATGTATATCTCATGGATAGTTGTCAATGCAAAGTAATATAATAAGTGCAATAAGCAATAATGTAAGAATTAATGCACAGTTAACACAAGTGTTTGCTTCTAAGATAGAGAGAAATGGGTAAACTAACTCAACATAAAAGTAGAAGAATGGCCCTTCGCAGAGGGAAGCATCGATTGCTATATTTGTGCTAGAGCTTTGGTTTTGAAAACAAGAAACAATTTTGTCAATGGTAGTAATAAAGCATATGCATCATGTAAATTATATCCTACAAGTTGCAAGCCTCATGCATAGTATACTAATAGTGCCCGCACCTTGTCCTAATTAGCTCGGATTACCTGGATTATCACCGCAATACATATGTTTTAACCAAGTGTCTGATGACGCGTAAAGCACACGCTCGTTGGGAACCCCAAGTGGAAGGTGTGATGCGTACAGCAAGTTTCCCCAGAAACCAAGGTTTATCGAACCAGTAGGAGTCAAGAAGCACGTTGAAGGTTGATAGCGGCGGGATGTAGTGCGGCGCAACACCAGGATTCCGGCGCCAACGTGGAACCTGCACAACACAACCAAAGTACTTTGCCCCAACGAAACAGTGAGGTTGTCAATTTCACCGGCTTGCTGTAACAAAGGATTAACCGTATTGTGTGGAAGATGATTGTTTGCAGAAACAGTAGAACAAGTATTGAGATTGTATTTCAGTAAAGAGAATTGGACCGGGTCCACAGTTCACTAGAGGTGTCTCTCCCATAAGACAAACAGCATGTTGGGTGAACAAATTACAGTTGGGCAATTGACAAATAAAGAGAGCATGACCATGCACATACATATCATGATGAGTATAGTGAGATTTAATTGGGCATTACGACAAAGTACATAGACCGCCATCCAACTGCATCTATGCCTAAAAAGTCCACCTTCAGGTTATCATCCGAACCCCTTCCAGTATTAAGTTGCAAAGCAACAGACAATTGCATTAAGTATGGTGCGTAATGTAATCAACAACTACATCCTTAGACATAGCATCAATGTTTTATCCCTAGTGGCAACAGTACAACACAACCTTAGAACTTTCTGTCACTGTCCCAGGTGTCAATGCAGGCATGAACCCACTATCGAGCATAAATACTCCCTCTTGGAGTTACAAGCATCTACTTGGCCAGAGCATCTACTAGTAACGGAAAGCATGCAAGATCATAAACAACACGTAGATATAACTTTGATAATCAACATAACAAGTATTCTCTATTCATCGGATCCCAACAAACGCAACATATAGAATTACGATAGATGATCTTGATCATGTTAGGCAGCTCACAAGATCCGACAATGATAGCACAATGGGGAGAAGACAACCATCTAGCTACTGCTATGGACCCATAGTCCAGGGGTAGACTACTCACACATCACTCCGGAGGCGACCATGGCGGCGTAGAGTCCTCCGGAGATGATTCCCCTCTCCGGCAGGTGCCGGAGGCGATCTCCGGATCCCCGAGATGGGATCGGCGTTGGCGGCGTCTCTGGAAGGTTTTCCGTATCGTGGCTCTCGGTACTGGGGGTTTCGTCACGGAGGCTTTAAGTAGGCGGAAGGGCAAGTCAGGAGGCGCGAGGGGCCTGACCATAGGGCCGCGCGGCCAGGGGGGGGCCGCGCCGCCCTATGCTCTGGCTGCCTCGTGGCCCTCTTCGTTTCGTCTTCGGACTGGAAGCTTCGTGGAAAAATAGGCCCCTGGGCGTTGATTTCGTCCAATTCCGAGAATATTTCCTTACTAGGATTTCTGAAACCAAAAACAGCAGAAAACAGCAAGTGGCACTTCGGCATCTTGTTAATAGGTTAGTTCCAAAATGCACGAATATGACATAAAGTGTGCATAAAACATGTAGATAACATCAATAATGTGGCATGGAACATAAGAAATTATCGATACGTCGGAGACGTATCAGCATCCCTTCTTAGTCGTCCCGAGCAGGTAAAACGATAACAAAGATAATTTCTGGAGTGACATGCCATCATAACCTTGATCATACTATTTGTAAAGCATATGTAGTGAATGCAGCGATCAAAACAATGTATATGACATGAGTAAACAAGTGAATCATAAAGCAAAGACTTTTCATGAATAGCACTTCAAGACAAGCATCAATAAGTCTTGCATAAGAGTTAACTTATAAAGCAATAATTCAAAGTAAAGGCATTGAAGCAACACAAAAGAAGATTAAGTTTTAGCGGTTGCTTTCAACTTGTAACATGTATATCTCATGGATATTGTCAACATAGAGTAATATAATAAGTGCAATAAGCAAGTATGTAGGAATCAATGCACAGTTCACACAAGTGTTTGCTTCTTGAGGTGGAGAGAAATAGGTGAACTGACTCAACATTGAAAGTAAAAGAATGGTCCTCCATAGAGGAAAAGCATCGATTGCTATATTTGTGCTAGAGCTTTGATTTTGAAAACATGAAACAATTTTGTCAACGGTAGTAATAAAGCATATGCATCATGTAAATTATATCTTATAAGTTGCAAGCCTCATGCATAGTGTACTAATAGTGCCCGCACCTTGTCCTAATTAGCTTGGACTACCGGATCATCACAATGCACATGTTTTTACCAAGTGTCACAAAGGGGTACCTCTATGCCGCCTGTACAAAGGTCTAAGGAGAAAGCTCGCATTGGATTTCTCGCTATTGATTATTCTTCAACTTAGACATCCATACCGGGACAACATAGACAACAGATAATGGACTCCTCTTTTATGCATAAGCATGTAACAACAATTAATAATTTTCTCATTTGAGATTTGAGGATATATGTCCAAAACTGAAACTTCCACCATGGATCATGGCTTTAGTTAGCGGCCCAATGTTCTTCTCTAACAATATGCATGCTTAACCATAAGGTGGTAGATCGCTCTTACTTCAGACAAGACGGACATGCATAGCAACTCACATGAAATTCAACAATGAATAGTTGATGGCGTCCCCAGAACATGGTTATCGCACAACAAGCAACTTAATAAGAGATAAAGTGCATAATTACATATTCAATACCACAATAGTTTTTAAGCTATTTGTCCCATGAGCTATGTATTGCAAAGGTGAATGATGGAATTTTAAAGGTAGCACTCAAGCAATTTACTTTGGAATGGCGAAAATACCATGTAGTAGGTAGGTATGGTGGACACAAATGGCATAGTGGTTGGCTCAAGTATTTTGGATGCATGAGAAGTATTCCCTCTCGATACAAGGTTTAGGCTAGCAAGGCTTATTTGAAACAAACACAAGGATGAACCGGTGCAGCAAAACTCACATAAAAGACATATTGAAAACATTATAAGACTCTACACCATCTTCCTTGTTGTTCAAACTCAATACTAGAAATTATCTAGACCTTAGAGAAACCAAATATGCAAACCAAATTTTAGCATGCTCTATGTATTTCTTCATTAATGGGTGCAAGCATATGATGCAAGAGCTTAATCATGAGCACAACAATTGCCAAGTATCACATTACCCAAGACATTAATAGCAATTACTACATGTATCATTTTCCAATTCCAACCATATAGCAATTTAACGAAGGAGAAACTTCGCCATGAATACTATGAGTAGAAACCAAGGACATACTTGTCCATATGCTACAGCGGAGCGTGTCTCTCTCCCATAAAGTGAATGCTAGGATCCATTTTATTCAAACAAAACAAAAACAAAAACAAACCGACGCTCCAAGAAAAAGCACATAAGATGTGATGGAATAAAAATATAGTTTCAGGGGAGGAACCTGATAATGTTGTCGATGAAGAAGGGGATGCCTTGGGCATCCCCAAGCTTAGACGCTTGAGTCTTCTTAATATATGCAGGGGTGAACCACCGGGGCATCCCCAAGCTTAGAGCTTTCACTCTCCTTGATCATGTTGCATCATACTCCTCTCTTGATCCTTGAAAACTTCCTCCACACCAAACTCGAAACAACTCATTAGAGGGTTAGTGCACAATAAAAATTAACATATTCAGAGGTGACACAATCATTCTTAACACTTCTGGACATTGCATAATGCTACTGGACATTAGTGGATCAAAGAAATTCATCCAACATAGCAAAAGAGGCAATGCGAAATAAAAGGCAGAATCTGTCAAAACAGAACAGTTCGTATTGACGAATTTTAAAATGGCACCAGACTTGCTCAAATGAAAATGCTCAAATTGAATGAAAGTTGCGTACATATCTGAGGATCATGCACGTAAATTGGCTTAATTTTCTGAGCTACCTACAGGGAGGTGGACCCAGATTCGTGACAGCAAAGAAATCTGGAACTGCACAGTAATCCAAATCTAGTACTTACTTTTCTATCAACGGCTTAACTTGGCACAACAAAACACAAAACTAAGATAAGGAGAGGTTGCTACAGTAGTAAACAAATTCCAAGACACAAAATAAAAACAAAGTACTGTAGTAAAATAACACATGGGTTATCTCCCAAGAAGTTCTTCCTTTATAGCCATTAAGATGGGCTCAGCAATTTTAATGATGCACTCGCAAGAAATAGTATTTGAAGCAAAAGAGAGCATCAAGAAGCAAATCCAAAACACATTTAAGTCTAACATGCTTCCTATGAAAAGGAACCTTGTACACAAATAAATTCATGAAGAGCAAAATGACAAGATCAGGAAGATAAAACAAGTGTAGCTTCAAAAATTTCAGCACATAGAGAGGCATTTTAGTAACATGAAAATTTCTACAACCATATTTTCCTCTCTCATAATAATTTTCAGAGGCATCATGAACAAACTCAACAATATAAGTATCACATAAGGCATTCTTATTCACATGCATAAAAGTATCATTACTCTCCACATAAGCATAATCAATTTTATTAGTTGTAGTGGGAGCAAATTCAACAAAGTAGCTATCATTATTATTCTCATTATCAAATATAGGAGGCATATTGTAATCATAATCAAATTTATCCTCCATAACAGGCGGTACTAAAAGACCAATATCATTATCATCATAAATAGGAGGCAAAGTATCATCAAAGTAAATTTTCTCCTCAATGCTTGGGGGACTAAAAAGATCATGAAAACCAGCTTCCCCAAGCTTAGAACTTTCTATATTATTATCAACAATGGTGTTCAAAGCGTTCATACTAATATTACTACCAGCATGCAAATAAGGTTCCATAGGTTTTTTAATTTTCGCATCAAACAATCCATGTTTTAAATCAGGAAATAGAATAAGAAGATCATTCTTGTCCATTATGCCAAACTAGTGTAATAAAAACATGCATGATATTATAAAGTAAAACAAGTAACTATTTTTTTTGTGTGTTTTTGATATAGCAAACAAGATAGAAAATAAAGTAAAACTAGCAACTAATTTTTTTGTATTTTGATTTAGTGCAGCAAACAAAGTAGTAAATAAAACTAAGCAAGACAAAAACAAAGTAAAGAGATTGAGAAGTGGAGACTCCCCTTGCGGCGTGTCTTGATCTCCCCGGCAACGGCGCCAGAAATTTAGCTTGATGACGCGTAAAGCACACGCTCGTTGGGAACCCCAAGTGGAAGGTGTGATGCGTACAGCAGTTTTTCCTCAGAAAGAAACCAAGGTTTATCGAACCAGTAGGAGCCAAGAAGCACGTTGAAGGTTGATGGCGGCGGGATGTAGTGCGGCGCAACACCAGGGATTCCGGCGCCAACGTGGAACCTCGAACACAACCAAAGTACTTTGCCCCAACGAAACAGTGAGGTTGTCAATCTCACCGGCTTGCTGTAACAAAGGATTAACCGTATTGTGTGGAAGATGATTGTTTGCGAAACAGTAGAACAAGTATTGCAGTAGATTGTATTTCAGTAAAGAGAATTGGACCGGGGTCCACAGTTCACTAGAGGTGTCTCTCCCATAAGACAAACATCATGTTGGGTGAACAAATTACAGTTGGGCAATTGACAAATAAAGAGAGCATGACCATGCACATACATATCATGATGAGTATAGTGAGATTTAATTGGGCATTACGACAAAGTACATAGGCCGCCATCCAACTGCATCTATGCCTAAAAAGTCCACCTTCAGGTTATCATCCGAACCCCTTCCAGTATTAAGTTGCAAAGCAACAGACAATTGCATTAAGTATGGTGCGTAATGTAATCAACAACTACATCCTTAGACATAGCATCAATGTTTTATCCCTAGTGGCAACAACACAACACAACCTTAGAACTTTCTGTCACTGTCCCAGGTGTCAATGCAGGCATGAACCCACTATCGAGCATAAATACTCCCTCTTGGAGTTACAAGCATCTACTTGGCCAGAGCATCTACTAGTAACGGAAAGCATGCAAGATCATAAACAACACGTAGATATAACTTTGATAATCAACATAACAAGTATTCTCTATTCATCGGATCCCAACAAACGCAACATATAGAATTACAGATAGATGATCTTGATCATGTTAGGCAGCTCACAAGATCCGACAATGATAGCACAATGGGGAGAAGACAACCATCTAGCTACTGCTATGGACCCATAGTCCAGGGGTAGACTACTCATCACTCCGGAGGCGACCATGGCGGCGTAGAGTCCTCCGGGATGATTCCCCTCTCAGGGTGCCGGATCTCCTGGATTCCCCGAGATGGGATCGGCGTTGGCGGCGTCTCTGGAAGGTTTTCCGTATCGTGGCTCTCGGGGGGTTTCGTCACGGAGGCTTTAAGTAGGCGGAAGGGCAAGTCGGAGGCGGCGCGAGGGCCCATCATAGGGCAGGCCGCGCCACCCTATGCTCTGGCTGCCTCGTGGCCCCTCTTCGTTTCGTCTTCGGACTTCTGGAAGCTTCGTGGAAAAATAGGCCCCTGGGCGTTGATTTCGTTCAATTCCGAGAATATTTCCTTACTAGGATTTCTGAAACCAAAAACAGCAGAAAACAACAACTGGCACTTCGGCATCTTGTTAATAGGTTAGTTCCGAAAATGCACGATATGACATAAAGTGTGCATAAAACATGTAGATAACATCAATAATGTGGCATGGAACATAAGAAATTATCGATACGTCGGAGACGTATCAGTGTCACAAAGGGGTACCTCTATGCCGCCTGTACAAAGGTCTAAGGAGAAATCTCGCATTGGATTTCTCGCTTTTGATTATTCTCAACTTAGACATCCATACCGGGACACAGACAACAGATAATGGACTCCTCTTTAATGCTTAAGCATTCAACAACAATTAATTTTCTCATTAGAGATTTGAGGATATTTGTCCAAAACTGAAACTTCCACCATGATTCATGGCTTTAGTTAGCGGCCCAATGTTCTTCTCTAACAGTATGCATGCTCAAACCTTTCAACTCATGGTAAATCGCCCTTACTTCAGACAAGACGAACATGCATAGCAACTCACATGATATTCAACAAAGAGTAGTTGATGGCGTCCCCAGGAACATGGTTATCGCACAACAAGCAACTTATAAGAAATAAAATGCATACGTACATATTCAATACCACAATAGTTTTTAGGCTATTTGTCCCATGAGCTATATATTGCAAAGATAAAGGATAGAAATTTAAAGGTAGCACTCAAGCAATTTACTTTGGAATGGCGGAG
Organism: Lolium multiflorum; assembly: GCA_030979885.1. NCBI lineage: Eukaryota > Viridiplantae > Streptophyta > Magnoliopsida > Poales > Poaceae > Lolium > Lolium multiflorum. The sequence goes on from CM061747.1 coordinate 204,297,878, forward strand.
AAATACCATGTAGTAGGTAGGTATGGTGGACACAAATGGCATAGTTATTGGCTCAAGGATTTGGATGCACGAGAAGTAATCCTTCTCAATACAAGGCTTAGGCTAGCAAGGTTATTTGAAGCAAACACAAGGATGAACTGGTGCAACAAAACTCACATAAAAGACATATTGTAAACATTATAAGACTCTACACCGTCTTCCTTGTTGTTCAAACACTTTACTAGAAATTATCTAGACCTTAGAGAGACCAATTATGCAAACCAAAATTTAGCAAGCTCTATGTATTTCTTCATTAATAGGTGCAAAGTATATGATGCAAGAGCTTAAACATGAGCACAACAATTGCCAAGTATCACATTATCCAGGACATTTTACCAATTACTACATGTAGCATTTCCCGTTTCCAACCATATAACAATTAACGAAGCAGTTTCAACCTTTGCCATGAAAATTAAAAGCTAAGAACACATGTGTTCATACGAACCAGCAGAGCGTGTCTCTCTCCACACAAGCATTTATTCAAACAAAAACAAAAACAAAAACAAACAGACGCTCCAAGTAAAGTACATAAGATGTGGCCGAATAAAAATATAGTTTCAAGAGAAGAAACCTGATAATTTGTCGATGAAGAAGGGGATGCCTTGGGCATCCCAAGCTTAGATGTTTGAGTCTTCTTGAAATATGCAGGGATGAACTACCGGGGCATCCCCAAGCTTAGGCTTTTCACTCTTCTTTCTCACATTGTATCATCCTCCTCTCTTGATCCTTGAAAACTTCTTCCACACCAAACTCAAAACAACTCATTAGAGGGTTAGTGCATAATAAAAATTCACATGTTCAGAGGTTAAAAAATCATTCTTAACACTTCTGGACATTGCTCAAAGCTACTGGAAGTTAATGGAACAAAGAAATCCATCCCACATAGCAAAAGAGGCAATGCGAAATAAAAGGCAGAATCTGTCAAAACAGAACAGTCCGTAAAGACGAATTTTATTGAGGCACCAGACTTGCTCAAATGAAAATGCTCAAATTGAATGAAAGTTGCGTACATATCTGAGGATCACTCACGTAAATTGGCATAATTTTCTGAGTTACCTACAGAGAATTAGGCCCAGATTCGTGACAGCAAGAAATCTGTTTCTGCGCAGTAATCCAAATCTAGTATCAACCTTTCTATCAAAGACTTTACTTGGCACAACAATGCAATAAAAATAAGATAAGGAGAGGTTGCTACAGTAGTAACAACTTCCAAGACACAAATACAAAATAAAAGTACTGTAGCAAAATAAACACATGGGTTATCTCCCAAGAAGTTCTTTCTTTATAGCCATTAAGATGGGCTCAGCAGTTTTAATGATGCACTCGCAAGAAATAGTAGTTGAAGCAAAAGAGAGCATCAATAGGCAAATTCAAAACAAATTTAAGTCTAACATGCTTCCTATGAAAAGGAATCTTGTAAATAAACAAGTTCATGAAGAGCAAAGTAACAAGCATAGGAAGATAGAACAAGTGTAGCTTCAAAATTTCAGCACATAGAGAGGTGTTTTAGTAACATGAATATTTCTACAACCATATTTTCCTCTCTCATAATAACTTTCAGTAGCAACATGAGCAAACTCAACAATATAACTATCACATAAAGCATTCTTATCATGAGTCTCATGCATAAAATTATTACTCTCCACATAAGCATAATCAATTTTATTAGTAATAGTGGGAGCAAATTCAACAAAGTAGCTATCATTATTATTTTCATCATCAAATATAGGAGGCATATTGTAATTATAATCAAATTTATCCTCCATAACAGGTGGCACCAAAAGGCTACTATCATTATAATCATCATAAATAGGAGGCATATCATAATCAACATAAACTTTCTCCACAATACCCGGAGGGCTAAAGAGATCATTTTCACATAAACCAGCTTCCCAAGCTTAGAATTTTCCATAGCATTAGCAACAATAGTGTTCAAAGCATTCATATTAATAACATTCCCATTAGCATGCATATAAAGTTCCATGGGTTTTTTAATTCTCTCTTCAAACACATCATGTCCTAATTCAAGATAAAGTTCATAAAGATCTCTCATATTTTTGTTGTTTTCCATTATGCCTAACTAGTGTAAAACAAGAAACAAAAAGATGCAATTGCAGGATCTAAAGGAAATAGCTTGAGTACTTACAACGGCGCGGAAAATAGCTTAGTAGCCGAGATCCGGAATGTGAGTACCTTTTACCTTTCCTCCCCGAACGGCGCCAAAAAGTGCTTGATGTCTACGGGTGCTTCTATTCTTGTAGACAGTGTTGGGCCTCCAAGAGCAGAGGTTTGTAGAACAGCAGCAAGTTTCCCTTAAGTGGATCACCCAAGGTTTATCGAACTCTAGGAAGAGGTCAAAGATATCCCTCTCAAGCAACCCTGCAACCACAAAGCAAGAAGTCTCTTGTGTCCCCAACACACCTAATACACTTGTCAGATGTATAGGTGCACTAGTTCGACGAAGAGATAGTGAAATACAGGTGGTATGAATGTATATGAGCAGTAGTAACAGCACCAGAAAATAGCTTGATGCTACAACTGGCGTGTGGTTGATGATGGTAATATTGCAGGCAGTACGGATGCAGTAGAACAGTAAACAAGCGATGATTGCAGTATTTGGGAACAAGGCCTATGGATTATACTTTCACTAGTGGACACTCTCAACATTGATCACATAACAGAATAAATAGATAAATGCTATACTCTACACTCTCTTGTTGGATGATGAACACCACTAATTGTGTAGGATTACACGAACCCTCAATGCCGGAGTTAACAAGCTCCACAATATTCGATATTCATGTTTAAATAACCTTAGAGTGCACGATAGATCAACACAACTAAACCAAGTACTAACATAGCATGCACACTGTCACCTTCACACTATGAAAGGAGGAATAGATCACATCAATACTATCATAGCAATAGTTAACTTCATAATCTACAAGAGATCACAATCATAACCTACGCCAAGTACTACACGATGCACACACTGTCACCATTACACCGTGCAGGAGGAATAGAGTACTTTAATAACATCACTAGAGTAGCACATAGATGAATAGTGATACAAAACACATTGCAATCATAAAGGGATATAAATAAGCACTTCACTATGCTATTCATAACAGTGAATAAGTATTCGTGAAATATAGCCTAAGAGACCCACACGGTGCACACACTGTCACCTTTACACACGTGGGACAAGGAGTCTCTGGAGATCACATAAGTAAAATCCACTTGACTAGCATAATGACATCTAGATTACAAGCATCATCATATGAATCTCAATCATGTAAGGCAGCTCATGAGATTATTGTATTGAAGTACATAGGAAGAGAGATTAACCACATAGCTACCGGTACAGCCCTTAGCCTCGATGGAGAACTACTCCCTCTCATGGGAGACAGCAGCGTGATGAAGATGGCGGTGGAGATGGCAGCGGTGTCGATGGAGAAGCCTTCCGGGGCACTTCCCGTCCGGCGTGCGTAAGAGACTCCTGTCCCCCATCTTGGCTTCGCGATGGCGGTGGCTCTGGAAGGTTTCTCGTACCGTGGCTTTTCCGTATCGAAGATTTAGGTCAGGGACCTTTAAATAGGCGAAGAGGCAGAGTCGGAGGGTCGACGAGGCGGTGTCACAAAGAGGGCGGCGCGCCCACACCCTGGCCGCGCCAGCCCGGTGTGGTGGGCCCGTGGGCCCCTCTGCGGCTCTCGGGTGTTCTGAAGCTTCGTCCAATTCTAAGACTCTGGGCGTTGATTTCGTCCTATTCCGAGAATATTTCCTTACTAGGATTTCTGAAACCAAAAACAGCAGGAAACTGCACTTCGGCATCTCGTCAATAGGTTAGTTTCGGAAAACATAAAATCATCATAAAGTATGAACAAAACATGTAGGTATTGTCATAAAACAAGCATGGAACATAAGAAATTATCGATACGTTGGAGACATATCAATATGCTGTACAAAGGTCTGATTCGACCAAGTGCGTCGCCTTGGAGATCACCAGTTTTGTTTGTGGATAAAAGGACGGTGCCACTCGTTTGGTTACGGATTATCGTAAGCTTAACGATGTCACCATCAAGAATAAATACCCCTGCCAAAGATAGAAGACCTGTTTGACCAGCTGACCGGTGCCCAAGTATTCTCTAAGATTGATCTGAGGACAGGTTACCATCAAGTGAAGATCCGTGCAACAGATATTCCGAAGACTGCCTTTACCACCAGATATGGACTGTATGAGTACAATGTTATGTCCTTTGGACTGACCAATGCCCCCGCTTACTTCATGAATCTCATGAATAAGATCTTTATGGACTTCCTGGATAAGTTTGTCGTTGTCTTCATCGACGACATTCTTATCTACTCCAAATCAGAAGAAGAACATGAGCAACATTTGGAAGTGGTCCTAGAAACCCTGAGGCAGCACAAGTTGTACGCCAAGTTTAGCAAATGTGAGTTTTGGTTGAAGGAAGTAGGATTCCTGGGACACATCTTGTCTGCAGGAGGAATTGCCGTAGATCCCGCAAAAATCAAAACCGTTGAGGAATGGAAAGCCCCAACCACCCAGACTGAAGTCCGAGCATTTCTGGGATTAGCGGGATATTATCGCAGATTCGTTGAAGGATTTTCAAGCATCGCAAGACCAATGACTCAACTGCTGAAGAAGGACAAGAAGTTTGACTGGAATGACAAATGTGAAGAAAGCTTTCAGACTCAAGCAGATTGACTACAGCCCCAATATTGATCATGCCCGATGTCACCAAGCCATTCGACGTCTATTGTGATGCATCCAAGATTGGTCTTGGATGTGTGTTGATGCAAGGAGGCAAGGTGATATCGTACCTATCAAGACAACTGAAGCAACATGAGCAGAACTATCCAACTCATGACTTGGAGTTAGCAGCCGTAGTTTTAGCCCTGAAGGTTTGGCGTCATTACCTCATGGGTAATCGATGCGAGATATACTCGGATCACAAAAGCTGGAAGTACATTTTTGTAACATCCCAAAAATTTCAAAACAAAACAAATGGATTTCCCATTCTCCAAATTTTGGAACCAACAAAAACTTTTATTCAATTAAGTTTGATCCATAATAATCTTTCTTAATTCTTGTGCTATTGCCATGATTGCTTGTTATTAGTATTGGAAATGATCTTAAACCCTAAACCTCACCCCTCTTTTTCATCACCCTAGTGAAAATAAAATAAAAGGAAATTAAATAAGAAAAAGGTATATGTGCCTATGGCTATTTTTATAAATCTTTACCCTAAACCTTTCCACTTTATTTAGAGAATTGGAAAAGCTTCATAAACCTTGTATAGTGTCGTTGCCTAATTGATGGTACCTCGGAGGAGGGATCCTCACGAGGGGGAGAAGAAGTAGGGGCCATAGGGCGGAGTGCACACGGGACGGTGGTACGCGAGTTACCCAGCTTCGGAACACCCGCACGATGACAGGGCCTACTGCCGCTTGTCGCTTTCGCGTTGTTACAATGAGTTGTGGTTGTGCCTCTAGGGCTCCCGGGATCCGGCTTATAAAGGCGCACGGATCTAGGGTTTACACGGAGAGTCCTAGCCGGAATACAAGTTGCCTAACTACGGTACAAAGTCTTGCCGTGTACGTCAAGGATCCGCCTTCCTTCTAGGTCACGCTGGATCCGGATACTTCATGGGCCTTCACGGATCCGGCCTCCTTCGTAGGTCGGTTAGGGATCCGGCTCCTCGTTCCTGGGCTGGACTTCATCCTTCATGATCTACAGCAACTGGGCCGCCCGATGGGCCACATGCCTCACCACCAACTATGGGCCACCCGGGCTTGCCGGATCTAGGCCATGCCGTTGATATACCCATAAAGTATACCCACAACAGTAGCCCCCGAAGTTCTCCGAGATTCATCATTCCTCCGACTTCATACAGCTCGGAAACGAAGAGAATCTTGAAGAGCTTCAAAACTTCTTACTTGATTCCGGGTTCGCTCCTCCGGAAATCCTCCATCTTCAGATCATGCACAACAACGGAAAGTCCACTTTTCCCGCGCACAACTTCCTATTTCCCGCGCTAAATTTTCGCAGATGCAAATCTTTAGCCGGAATTTTCGGGAGTGCATGGTTAAGTTACCTCCACGTCATTTTACCGCACTTGACCTAAAACACGTGTCATCCATCCAACGGTGCGACCGTTCCGTTCCACCGTCGGATCCGAATCCCGAATCTCCGCGCGGCCTATAAATACCCCGCGGCTCGGTAAAATTCATTCTTTCACCTCTTCACCACCGTCTTCCTCCTCGCGCCGCGCCGCCCGCCAGATCTCGACTCCGGCGAGTTTTGCCACGGTGAGCTCCGCGCGCCGCCAAACCAAGGCTCCCTCGTGCCAAGATTCCCGTTGAACGAGATTTCGCTCCGCCGCCGATTCGTGGTCACGCGGGACGATTTTCTTCAAGTCCGACCTCATCTTCACCGGAGTCCGTCGAGCCACCGCGCCATTAGCGGTATGCGCCGGCCTTGTAGAAGATAACTTAGTGTAGAAGATAGACTTAGTGATCCGGGTACTCAAATACTTTGTATGGGCGCAGCCGGAAGCATGCCACTCGAATCGTCGCACTGTACTGGTAGCTCTCCGAGTAGCCCGGATCCCAATCAAATAGAACCCATATGCCCGGATCCCATATCATTCCTGCCACCATATGTTTCCGACATTAGACTAGCTCAACCTTTTTCCGCATCTTCCAGCACCGCTCCAGGCCGGATCCCTTCCCTCCAAGAGCTCCAAGAAGAACTCGAGGGACAAGCTCGGATGGCAGCAAAGGTGCAGGAGGCGGAAAACAAGAGGGCGTCCAAAGCCCGGATCCGCGAAGGAGAGCGGGGTCAGTGGTGGCCTTGCGCAACTACCGATGTGGAGCTTAGAGAGCTCCAGAACGAGGGCATGATCTCCACACATTGGAGTTTCACGCGCGACTCCGACGTCCCCAAGCCCGAAGCCGGAGAAATTGTTATGACCAAAGCTTGGGTGGAACGCGGACTTTCACTTCCCTGTTCGGAGTTTTTTCTCTCCGTCCTCAACACATATGGGCTCCAGCCCCACAACATCTGCCCAAACTCTTATCTTCTTCTGTCCAACTTCGTAACTCTTTGCGAAGGGCACCTTGGGATCCGGCCAGACGTCAAGTTATGGCAGTTCTTTTTCCGGGTGAAGAAGGAAACCAAGGACAAAGCAATGGTGAAAGCATGACGTTTATGCTCCGCCCTAGCCGCATGTACCCTCCTCACGACTCGCACGAATCCGTCCGGTACTGGAACGCCGGATGGTTCTATGAGAAGAATGCTTCAGTTCCGGATGTTCATGAAGGTCTGCCCCAGTTCGTCAACGAACCTCCGGAAGAGCTTGCAAGCTGGAGCTTCGTCCCTTCGCTCGCCCAGACTCGATCCTGGAGAAGGCTGCGCGGAGAATCTCCTGGCTAGTCCACGACGGACTGACCGGAGCCCAGCTCACTCTAGCTGGTTCTCCCGGAGAATCCAGCCTCTACGCTACAACGCGCGCCTGATGTGCGCTTATACCGGGGCGGACGATCTTCTCCGGGTTACCCGCCACGATCTTCCGGCCGACTCTCTGAAGAGAAGGTTCAAGACGCTGGTGAAGATTTCGAGGGGCCAACAGGTCCCGGAACTGATCAAGGATATTTACACGAACGACCAGTGTCCTCCGGTAAGCTTTGTTCTTTTCGTTGCTTCAAACTTCACAAGTTTTTGGATGTTAACTAACTCTTGTTCATTCTCCAGCTCAACACTTTGGCGGAGGAAAACTTCCGCACCATTCTTCGTGTCCCCGTCAGCGGCGACGCGGCGGAGGAGGCTCCGGAAGACGACGAGGAGGAAGAGGAACAGGCACCCCGCAAGGCGGCCCCTCGACCTACAAAGCGTCCCCGCGCCAAGGCTTCCGGCTCTGAGCTAGCGGCGAGGCCTCCGCCAAGAAGCCCAAGACGACAAAACCACCTCCGCTAGACTCAAGGAAAGCGGAGCGTGCGCGTTTAAGGATGCTCTCAACGGCTGGCCAGCGCACGCGCCCCATCATCCCCGGCGCCCCGTAAGTTTCCGAACATGATGCAACTTTATCTTGGCGAAATTATCTCTTGTCTAAACCCTTTCACTTGTTTGCAGGAATCCGAATACCACTGCCACGCGGACCACCAGCCAGGAGCCCATCACGAAATATATGAAAAAATCTCCGGCTGTTGGTCCTTCTACTCCAGTTCCACCAAGTGCCTCCCACCCAACTCCTCAACCGTCTCCCCCTCAGGCTGATCCATCTCCCCCTCCTGCCGCAAATACTCCACCGGAAATAATTCCGGTTAGCAGCGAGCATGCGGGCGGAGAAGATCCTAAGGCCAAGGGCCCTGCCCAAGAAGACGCGGAAATACAAGGCCAAGGAGAGGCTGAAGTCACTTCTTCCGAGAAGGCTGGAGAGGGCGCTGGCGACATGGTCGTTTTTCCGAAGAACTTTGGAGATCCGGCTGACACCACTTCCACCCCCAAGGCGTATGCTACCAAGTTTTTCAACAAGCTGTCCGAGGCGGAGAAGTGGGAACTTGAACAAGACCTGCTCAACGCCATGCTGAACAACGCCTGGGGGAAACCTGACTCCAGGACATCGGAAATCCAAGACTTCAAGAAGAACGTCGGCCAGTTCTTCGACCAGCTCATCTGCAAGCAAAAGGTACTCCCCAGTAGCCCCCAAGCATGTAGGCGGAAACTCAAAAAGTAGTTAGCGCTTAGATGCTTAGAGAAAGATTACTTCCGGGAAGGTTTTTAAATTGGATCAGTAGCCCCCAAGCATTATGGCGGAAAAGTTCCGGCAATAATGCTTTGGAGAAAACCACTTTTACAGGCGGAATTTTTACTCCTGCTCTGTCTATGTTTTACAGGAACAGCAGGCGCTGCACTATGAGCTGCACAAGAACATTGCGCTTCAGCGCCGCGTTACTCTGAATCAGGCGGAAAATATCCGGACTCTGAAGGATGAGAATGCGGAACTGACCAAGCAACTGGCGGACGCCCAAGGTTGGTTTCCGCTCTGTTCGTCATTAGTCATACTCCGACTTAGAACTTGTTGTTAACTTATGTTATTATAGGCGCATCCTCTTCCCTTGCTACAGCCTCATCTGAACTTGAGAACCTGCGCTCCTCGTACCAAGATCTGGAAACGAAATTAAAGGAGGCGGAACTAAAGAGGGAGCAGGCCGAGAAGCAGCTGGCGGAGAAAAACTCCGAACATATCAGGGAAAAGGGCGAGCTGTTACTGAAGAAAAATGCTGACAGCGAAACCATCAAGAGGCAGCAGAAAGAGCTCAATGGCCTCCGGAAATATATGGAGACCGCGGAGCATCACTGGGACTTGCTCAACGAGAACATCTTGGGTACGATACTGAAACCTTGCCCAAATGTTTTCTCCGACTTTTTACTTTGCGCTCAAACTGCATGCTTATATCCTGATTATCTTTATGCAGAGCCGCTTGGATATCCGGAGCAGCGCCGGAATTTGTTCCCACGGGATGACCTTCTTCAACTCGCAGGCGACGATTGCAAAGATCTCATCTCCGCCTCCCGCAAGATATGCTATAACTTATCCATCAAGAGGAGTCGCACATGCAACGTTCGCAAGCTTGTTGGAAAGATGGATGTTCTGCCGGAGCTGGTGACGGATCTGCAAGCATCATCAGCCCGAGGCGCAGCTGCAATGACGTTGACTATGTGCTTAGCACATAACCCGGATCTTGATCTTGATCAGGTAACCACGGGCGTTCCTCCGGATGCGGATGTTAACGCGCTCCTGGATGCAGTAAGCGGCTACGACACCCGCATCGCGCGCAGGATCCAGCATGAGGAATTCTACGACAAGGTCGTTCTTCCTGCAGACGAGCCCTTGGAAGAGGAACTTCAGAAGGAGCTCGCCGCGAAGGCGCGACCTGCGGAATCCGGAACCCAATATACCTGGACCAGCTCCAAGGACGCTCCCCAAGAAGAACCCAAGACCAGCACTGCAGCTTCCGATGAAGAAAAAGAAAGCGACGAAGACGTGTCATCTCCGGCCGAAGACGCCGAGAAAAAAGATTCAAAGGGCAAGACTTCTCCGGCTAAGGGGGAGTGAAAACTTTTATTCCTGCGGGAAAGACAATGCATCATTTTGGCCCCAGCGAGGGTTTGTAATATAACTTTAAATTCTTAAGTATCTAGGGACGAAACAATTATGCATGGGCGGAAAACTTATCCTGCTATCCTTTTGAATTATTTGCATGTTTCGTTTGTAAAAGCAAGTGCTGGTTTGTTAATTTTCCGGCTTACTCATTTGACCTTCCACGAGCCGGAAAACCTTTGCCGGAAACGCTCGCCTGCGGCGACGAAGCCCAATGGCGTCCGTCCATAACCGCGGAAACAAGCCCCCAGCCTAGGTGCCGGAAATCGCTACCAGGAATCCACAAGTTCGCAACGAAAAAAATTTCCACCAGAAAACTTAAGCTCACGTCCTAAAGGACGATTTTGAAAATCACAACTTTCATACACGCCTAGGCGGAAACATCCAGCTCTGCGGTTTTAGTCGGAAAAAACATACACGATCTAAAATGAACAAGTAAAGGAGGTAAAAGACTCAAAGAGTGAACCATAAGCTTTATTTCATTGATCATGTATAACTATTACAGAGTTTGTAACTCGGAAAAATATGCTAAGTGTAGAAAGGACGTAGCTGTGCGATATTCCAAGGGCGATCTGTTTCGTCGTAGATGTCATCCGGATCCTCACGCTTGCGTTTCCGGTGCCAGCAGGTCTATCCCTCAGCTCGCGGAAATCAACAAGGTAGTACGACCCGTTATGAAGCACTTTGCTAACGACGAAGGGTCCTTCCCATGGAGATTGCAGCTTATGGTCTTTCACCTGTCGAAGGCGGAGGACCAGGTCTCCTGCCATGAAGGAGCGTTTCGAACTCGACGACTGTAATAACGTCGGAGCTTCTACTGGTAGATGGCGGAACGCTGATCAGCTAAGTTCCGAGCTTCCTCGATCAGGTCCACAGATAGCTGTCTGGCCTCGTCAGCTGTTTCTTCATTGTAGGCGGAAACTCGCGGTGAATCGTGGATGATGTCGGAGGGAAGCACGGCTTCGGATCCGTATACCAGGAAAAAGGGGTAAACCCTGTTGATCTGTTAGGGGTAGTTCGTAAACTCCACATAACAGCTTCCAACTCATCAGCCCAAGCTCTGCTCGTCGCAGCGGTCCTTCAAGGCGTGGTTTAATTCCTGATAATATTAGGCCGTTAGCCCTTTCAACCTGACCATTGGATTGTGGGTGAGCCACAGATGCGAGGTCCAGTCGTATCCCCATTGTTTCACAATAATCCCTCAATTCTCCTTGAGCGAAGTTTGTGCCATTATCTGTGATTATGCTGTGTGGGATGCCGAATCTCATCACGAGGCTGCAGACGAATTTTAGTGCCGTAGCACCATCGGCTTTTCTCACTGGCTTAGCCTCGATCCATTTGCTGAACTTGTCAACAGCGACCAGGAGGTACTCAAAACCGCCAGGAGATGATCTTTTTAACTTACCAACCATATCAAGCCCCCAGACCGCAAATGGCCAGGTGATAGGTATGGTCTTCAGCTCTTGGGCTGGAGCGTTTGGTTGAGTAGCGTAGTACTGACAACCTCGGCAGGTTTTGACTATTTTGTCAGCGTCTTCTTTAGCTGTGAGCCAGTAGAAACCTAAACGAAAAGCTTTTGCAACGAGCGATCTGGGGGCGTGATACGTCTCCGACGTATCGATAATTTCTTATGTTCCATGCCACATTATTGATGTTATCTACATGTTTTATGCACACTTTATGTCATATTCGTGCATTTTCTGGAACTAACCTATTAACAAGATGCCGAAGTGCCAGTTGCTGTTTTCTGCTGTTTTTGGTTCAGAAATCCTAGTAAGGAAATATTCTCGGAATGGACGAAATCAACGCCCAGGGGCCTATTTTCCCACGAAGCTTCCGTCCGAAGGAGAGACGAAGAGGGGCGACGAGGGGGCCACACCCTAGGGCGGCGCGGCCCCCTTGGCCGCGCGGCCCTGTGGTGTGGGCCCCCGTGCCGCCTCTTGACCTACCCTTCCGCCTATAAAAAGTCTCCGTGACGAAACCCCCAGTACCGAGAACCACGATACGGAAAACCTTCCGAGACGCCGCCGCCGCCGATCCCATCTCGGGGGATCCAGGAGATCGCCTCCGCACCCTGGAGAGGGGAATCATCTCCCGGAGGACTCTACGCTGCCATGGTCGCCTCCGGAGTGATGTGTGAGTAGTCTACCCCTGGACTATGGGTCCATAGCAGTAGCTAGATGGTTGTCTTCTCCCCATTGTGCTATCATTGTCGGATCTTGTGAGATGCCTAACATGATCAAGATCGTCTATCTGTAATTCTATATGTTGCGTTTGTTGGGATCCGATGAATAGAGAATACTTGTTATGTTGATTATCAAAGTTATGCTATGTGTTGTTTATGATCTTGCATGCTCTCCGTTACTAGTAGATGCTCTGGCCAAGTAGATGCTTGTAACTCCAAGAGGGAGTACTTATGCTCGATAGTGGGTTCATGCCTGCATTGACACCTGGGACAGTGACAGAAAGTTCTAAGGTTGTGTTGTGCTGTTGCCACTAGGGATAAAACATTAGTGCTATGTTCAAGGATGTAGTCACTAGTTACATTACGCACCATACTTAATGCAATTGTCTGTTGTTAGCAACTTAATACCGGAGGGGGTTCGGATGATAACCTGAAGGTGGACTTTTTAGGCATAGATGCAGTTGGATGGCGGTCTATGTATTTGTCGTAATGCCCAATTAAATCTCACTATACTCATCATGATATGTATGTGCATGGTCATGCTCTCTTTATTTGTCAATTGCCCAACTGTAATTTGTTCACCCAACATGCTGTTCGTCTTATGGGAGAGACACCTTTAGTGAACTGTGGACCCCGGTCCAATTCTCTTTACTGAAATACAATCTACTGCAATACTTGTTCTACTGTTTTCTGCAAACAATCATCTTCCACACAATACGGTTAACTCTTTGTTACAGCAAGCCGGTGAGATTGACAACCTCACTGCTTCGTTGGGGCAAAGTACTTTGCTTGTGTTGTGCAGGTTCCACGTTGGCGCCGAATCCCCGGTGTTGCGCCGCACTACATCCCGCCGCCATCAACCTTCAACGTGCTTCTTGGCTCCTCCCGGTTCGATAAACCTTGGTTTCTTTCTGAGGGAAAACTTGCTGCCGTGCGCATCATACCTTCCTCTTGGGGTTGCCCAACGAACGTGAAATACACGCCATCAAGCTCACTTTCTGCGCCGTTGCGGGGAGATCAAGACACGCTGCAAGGGGAGTCTCCACTTCTCAATCTCTTTACTTTGTTTTTGTCTTGCTTAGTTTTATTTACTACTTTGTTTGCTGCACTAAATCAAAATACAAAAAAATTAGTTGTTAGTTTTACTTTACTTGTTATCTTGTTTGCTATATCGAAAACACAAAAAAATTAGTTTACTTGCATTTACTTTATCTAGTTTGTTTTATTTACTGTTGCTAAAATGGCCAACGCTGAAAACACTAAGTTGTGTGACTTCACAACCACAAATAATAATGATTTCTTATGCACACCTATTGCTCCACCTGCTACTACAGCAGAATTCTTTGAAATTAAACCTGCTTTACTGAATCTTGTTATGAGAGAGCAATTTTCTGGTGTTAGTTCTGATGATGCTGCTGTCCATCTTAATAATTTTGTTGAACTATGTGAAATGCAAAAATATAAAGATGTAGATGGTGATATTATTAAACTAAAATTGTTCCCTTTCTCATTAAGAGGAAGAGCTAAAGATTGGTTGCTATCTCTGCCTAAGAATAGTATTGATTCATGGACTAAATGCAAGGATGCTTTTATTGGTAGATATTATCCCCTGCTAAAATTATATCTTTGAGGAGTAGCATAATGAATTTTAAACAATTAGATACTGAACATGTTGCACAAGCATGGGAAAGAATGAAATCTCTGGTTAAAAATTGCCCAACCCATGGACTGACTACTTGGATGATCATCCAAACCTTCTATGCAGGACTAAATTTTTCTTCACGGAATTTATTGGATTCAGCTGCTGGAGGTACCTTTATGTCCATCACTCTTGGTGAAGCAACGCTTCTTGATAATATGATGATCAACTACTCTGAATGGCACACGGAAAGAGCTCCACAAGGTAAGAAGGTAAATTCTGTCGAAGAAACCTCTTCCTTGAGTGATAAGATTGATGCTATTATGTCTATGCTTGTGAATGATAGGACTAATATTGATCCTAATAATGTTCCGTTAGCTTCATTGGTTGCACAAGAAGAACATGTTGATGTAAACTTCATTAAAAATAATAATTTCAACAACAATGCTTACCGGAACAATTCTAGTAACAACTATAGGCCATATCCTTATAATAGTGGCAACGGCTATGGTAATTCTTATGGGAATTCTTACAACAATAATAGGAGTTCACCCCCTGGACTTGAAGCCATGCTTAAAGAATTTATTAGTACACAAACTGCTTTTAACAAATCTGTTGAAGAAAAGCTTGGGAAAATTGATATACTTGCTTCTAAAGTCGATAGTCTTGCTGCTGATGTTGATCTTTTGAAATCAAAAGTTTTGCCTAATGAGAATCATCATAATAAAATTACTACTACAGCAAATGCCATTCAAGTTAGAATTAATGAGAATATAAGATTAATGGCTGAACTGCGTGCTAGGTGGGATAGAGAAGAAAATGAAAAACTAGCTAAAGAAAAGAATATAGCTAAAGTTTGGACCATTACCACCACTAGTAATGCTAATGCTACACATGTTGCTGCACCTTCTACTCATACTAATAAAAGAATTGGTGTTAGCAATGTTTCCACTTCGAATGCAAAGCGCGAAAAACTGCCTGAAACTGCTAAAACTGCTGAAACTGCCTGTGATAAAGCTGCTAAATTTTTTTCCAACATTGGGGATGATGATCCCATTGCTTTAGATTATAATGGTTTGAATTTTGATGATTGCCACATCTCTGAAGTTATAAAGTTCTTGCAAAAACTTGCTAAAAGTCCTAATGCTAGTGCTATAAATTTGGCTTTCACGCATCATATTACAAATGCTCTCATAAAAGCTAGAGAAGAGAAACTAGAGCGTGAAGCCTCTATTCCTAAAAAGTTAGAGGATGGTTGGGAGCCCATCATTAAGATGAAGGTTAAAGATTTTGATTGTAATGCTTTATGTGATCTTGGTGCAAGTATTTCTGTTATGCCTAAGAAAATTTATAATATGCTTGACTTGCCACCGCTGAAAATTGTTATTTGGATGTTAATCTTGCTGATCATTCTACAAAGAAACCTTTGGGTAAAGTTGATAATGTTCGCATTACCGTTAACAATAACCTTGTTCCCGTTGATTTTGTTGTCTTGGATATTGAATGCAATGCATCTTGTCCCATTATATTGGGAAGACCTTTTCTTCGAACTGTTGGTGCTATCATTGATATGAAGGAAGGTAATATAAAATATCAATTTCCTCTCAAGAAAGGTATGGAACACTTCCCTAGAAAGAGAATGAAGGTACCTTTTGATTCTATTATAAGAACAAATTATGATGTTGACACTTCATCTCTTGATAATACTTGATACACACTTTCTGCGCCTAGCTGAAAGGCGTTAAAGAAAAGCGCTTATGGGAGACAACCCATGTTTTTACCTACAGTACTTTGTTTTTATTTTGTGTCTTGGAAGTTGTTTACTACTGTAGCAACCTCTCCTTATCTTAGTTTTGTGTTTTGTTGTGCCAAGTTAAGCCGTTGATAGAAAAGTAAGTACTAGATTTGGATTACTGCACAGTTCCAGATTTCTTTGCTGTCACGAATCTGGGTCCACCTCCCTGTAGGTAGCTCAGAAAATTAAGCCAATTTACGTGCATGATCCTCAGATATGTACGCAACTTTCATTCAATTTGAGCATTTTCATTTGAGCAAGTCTGGTGCCATTTTAAAATTCGTCAATACGAACTGTTCTGTTTTGACAGATTTTGCCTTTTATTTCGCATTGCCTCTTTCGCTATGTTGGATGAATTTCTTTGATCCATTAATGTCCAGTAGCATTATGCAATGTCCAGAAGTGTTAAGAATGATTGTGTCACCTCTGAATATGTCAATTTATATTGTGCACTAACCCTCTAATGAGTTGTTTCGAGTTTGGTGTGGAGGAAGTTTTCAAGGATCAAGAGAGGAGTATGATGCAACATGATCAAGGAGAGTGAAAGCTCTAAGCTTGGGGATGCCCCGGTGGTTCACCCCTGCATATATCAAGAAGACTCAAGCGTCTAAGCTTGGGGATGCCCAAGGCATCCCCTTCTTCATCGACAACATTATCAGGTTCCTCCCCTGAAACTATATTTTTATTCCATCACATCTTATGTGCTTTTTCTTGGAGCGTCGGTTTGTTTTTGTTTTTGTTTTGTTTGAATAAAATGGATCCTAGCATTCACTTTATGGGAGAGAGACACGCTCCGCTGTAGCATATGGACAAGTATGTCCTTGGTTTCTACTCATAGTATTCATGGCGAAGTTTCTCCTTCGTTAAATTGTTATATGGTTGGAATTGGAAAATGATACATGTAGTAATTGCTATAAATGTCTTGGGTAATGTGATACTTGGCAATTGTTGTGCTCATGTTTAAGCTCTTGCATCATATGCTTTGCACCCATTAATGAAGAAATACATAGAGCATGCTAAAATTTGGTTTGCATATTTGGTTTCTCTAAGGTCTAGATAATTTCTAGTATTGAGTTTGAACAACAAGGAAGACGGTGTAGAGTCTTATAATGTTTTCAATATGTCTTTTATGTGAGTTTTGCTGCACCGGTTCATCCTTGTGTTTGTTTCAAATAAGCCTTGCTAGCCTAAACCTTGTATCGAGAGGGAATACTTCTCATGCATCCAAAATACTTGAGCCAACCACTATGCCATTTGTGTCCACCATACCTACCTACTACATGGTATTTTCCGCCATTCCAAAGTAAATTGCTTGAGTGCTACCTTTAAAATTCCATCATTCACCTTTGCAATATATAGCTCATGGGACAAATAGCTTAAAAACTATTGTGGTATTGAATATGTAATTATGCACTTTATCTCTTATTAAGTTGCTTGTTGTGCGATAACCATGTTTACTGGGGACGCCATCAACTATTCATTGTTGAATTTCATGTGAGTTGCTATGCATGTTCGTCTTGTCTGAAGTAAGGGCGATCTACACTGAGTTGAATGGTTTGAGCATGCATATTGTGAGAGAAGAACATTGGGCCGCTAACTAAAGCCATGATCCATGGTGGAAGTTTCAGTTTTGGACAACAATCCTCAAATCTCAAATGAGAAAATTATTAATTGTTGTTGAATGCTTAAAGCATTAAAAGAGGAGTCCATTATCTGTTGTCTATGTTGTCCCGGTATGGATGTCTAAGTTGAGAATAATCAAAAGCGAGAAATCCAAATGCGAGCTTTCTCCTTAGATCTTTGTACAGGCGGCATAGAGGTACCCCTTTGTGATACTTGGTTAAAGCATATGTATTGCGGTGATAATCCAGGTAGTCCAAGCTAATTAGGACAAGGTGCGGGCACTATTGGTACACTATGCATGAGGCTTGCAACTTATAAGATATAATTTACATGATGCATATGCTTTATTACTACCGTTGACAAAATTGTTTCATGTTTTCAAAATCAAAGCTCTAGCACAAATATAGCAATCGATGCTTTTCCTCTATGAGGACCATTCTTTTACTTTCAATGTTGAGTCAGTTCACCTATTTCTCTCCACCTCAAGAAGCAAACACTTGTGTGAACTATGCATTGATTCCTACATACTTGCTTATTGCACTTATTATATTACTCTATGTTGACAATATCCATGAGATATACATGTTACAAGTTGAAAGCAACCGCTGAAACTTAATCTTCTTTTGTGTTGCTTCAATATCTCTACTTTGAATTATTGCTTTATGAGTTAACTCTTATGCAAGACTTATTGATGCTTGTCTTGAAGTGCTATTCATGAAAAGTCTTTGCTATATGATTCACTTGTTTACTCATGTCATATACATTGTTTTGATCGCTGCATTCACTACATATGCTTTACAAATAGTATGATCAAGATTATGATGGCATGTCACTCCAGAAATTATCCGTGTTATCGTTTTACCTGCTCGGGACGAGCAAACTAAGCTTGGGGATGCTGATACGTCTCGACGTATCGATAATTTCTTATGTTCCATGCCACATTATTGATGTTATCTACATGTTTTATGCACACTTTATGTCATATTCGTGCATTTTCGGAACTAACCTATTAACAAGATGCCGAAGTGCCGGTTGCTGTTTTCTGCTGTTTTTGGTTTCAGAAATCCTAGTAAGGAAATATTCTCGGAATTGGACGAAATCAAAGCCCAGGGGCCTATTTTTCCACGAAGCTTCCGGTCCGAAGGAGAGACGAAGAGGGGCGACGAGGGCCACACCCTAGGGCGGCGCGGCCCCCCTGCCGCGGCCCTCGGTGGTGGGCCCCGTGCCGCCTCTTGACCTGCCCTTCCGCCTATAAAAAGTCTCCGTGACGAAACCCCCGACCGAGAACCACGATACGAAACCTTCCGAGACGCCGCCGCCGATCCCATCTCGGGGGATCCAGGAGATCGCCTCCGGCACCCTGCCGGAGAGGGGAATCATCTCCCGAGGACTCTACGCCGCCATGGTCGCCTCCGGGTGATGTGTGAGTAGTCTACCCCTGGACTATGGGTCCATAGCTAGCTAGATGGTTGTCTTCTCCCCATTGTGCTATCATTGTCGGATCTTGTGAGCTGCCTAACATGATCAAGATCGTCTATCTGTAATTCTATATGTTGCGTTTGTTGGGATCCGATGAATAGAGAATACTTGTTATGTTGATTATCAAAGTTATGCTATGTGTTGTTTATGATCTTGCATGCTCTCCGTTACTAGTAGATGCTCTGGCCAAGTAGATGCTTGTAACTCCAAGAGGGAGTACTTATGCTCGATAGTGGGTTCATGCCTGCATTGACACCTGGGACAGTGACAGAAAGTTCTAAGGTTGTGTTGTGCTGTTGCCACTAGGGATAAAACATTAGTGCTATGTTCAAGGATGTAGTCACTAGTTACATTACGCACCATACTTAATGCAATTGTCTGTTGTTAGCAACTTAATACCGGAGGGGGTTCGGATGATAACCGAAGGTGGACTTTTTAGGCATAGATGCAGTTGGATGGCGGTCTATGTACTTTGTCGTAATGCCCAATTAAATCTCACTATACTCATCATGATATGTATGTGCATGGTCATGCTCTCTTTATTTGTCAATTGCCCAACTGTAATTTGTTCACCCAACATGCTGTTCATCTTATGGGAGAGACACCTCTAGTGAACTGTGGACCCCGGTCCAATTCTCTTTACTGAAATACAATCTCTGCAATACTTGTTCTATTGTTTTCTGCAAACAATCATCTTCCACACAATACGGTTAACTCTTTGTTACAGCAAGCCGGTGAGATTGACAACCTCACTGTTTCATTGGGGCAAAGTACTTTGCTTGTGTTGTGCAGGTTCCACGTTGGCGGAATCCCGGGTGTTGCGCCGCACTACATCCCGCTGCCATCAACCTTCAACGTGCTTCTTGGCTCCTCCTGGTTCGATAAACCTTGGTTTCTTTCTGAGGGAAAACTTGCTGCTGTGCGCATCATACCTTCCTCTTGGGGTTGCCCAACGAACATGTGAAATACACGCCATCAGGGCGGCATGATGCCCGCAGTCCCCTGCGTGGATCTCTCTGAGGATTTCAATGCCATCTTGATTGGAGACGCATTTGAGAAATACCCCTGTTGCACTTCGTTTGTAGAGCTGTCCATCAACAATTGTGTAGGATCTTGCTCGTCTGACGATCTGTCTTGCGAGGACCTCGTCCTCTTGCAACTTCGATCGATGAGGTAGTCCAGAAAGGCCGTGTCCAAGCCGGAATGATAGCCATCACCTCCCCGGCCGAGACACCGCCACCTCTGGGTTTTTCGGGTTAGCGCCTTCGAGGGTATCCGGAGATGCTCCAGGAAAATGCCGGCGGAATTTGCTTCCTGCCGGATCCGAGCTTGGATAGCATGTCCGCTGTGTTATTGTCTCTCCTGACGTACTTGACTTCGTATCCGAGGAAGCACTTGGCGATCTCATCAACTTCGTCTCTGTAAGCCGCCATGACGGAGTTTCTGGCGTTCCAGGTTCCGGCTACTTGTTGTGCCACCAGGTCGGAATCTCCACAACATATGATGTGCTTGATCCCAATTTCCTTAGCGATGCGCAGACCGTGTAGTAGAGCCTCGTATTCCGCCATGTTATTTGTAGCTTCGAAGTGGATCTGCAGAACATACTGCAGTTCTTCTCCGGTAGGGGACTTCAGGGTGACTCCGGCTCCTGAGCCTTGATGCTGCTTGGATCCATCGAAGTGCATGACCCATGTCTCTGGTTCCGGCTCCAGACTTGCATCCGGAGCTTCTGTCCAATCTGCAACGAAATCTGCCAAGACTTGGGATTTAACCGCAGTCCTGGGCTTGTAAGCGATGTCGAAGGCGGATAATTCGATGCCCCATTTAGCCGTACGTCCTGTTGCGTCAGCGTTGTTGAGAATTGTTGACAGCGGAGCCTTGCTCACAACTGTTACTGGGTGCTCTTGGAAGTAGTGTCTCAGCTTCCGGCTGCCTAGGAACACTCCATAAGCTAGCTTCTGAAAGTGAGGGTATCTTTGTTTTGACTCCGTCAGCACCTCGCTAATGTAGTAGACAGGTCTTTGGACGTCATATTCATGACCTTCTTCCTTTCGCTCCACCACGATGACGAGGCTGATGACTTTGTTGGTAGCTGCCAGATAAAGGAGCATTGGCTCTGACTCTGCTGGAGCTGCCAAGATAGGTGGGGAGGTAAGTATTTTCAACCCTCGAAGAGCTACGTCAGCTGGCCGTCCCAGACAAATTTGTCTGTTTTCTTCAGCAGCTTGTACAGAGGTAGCGCCTTCTCGCCAAGACGGCTAACAAACCTACTGATTGCTGCAACACAACCAGTTAGTCGTTGCACATCTTTGAGACAAGTTGGCCGTTTGATACACAGGATTGCCTTGATTTTCCGGGTTAACCTCGATGCCTCTGTGAGAGACTATGAAGCCAAGGAGTTTTCCTGCTGGCACGCCAAAGACGCACTTCAGCGGATTCAACATCATCTTGTACTCGGAGGTTGTCGAAGGTTTCGTGAGGTCGCTGATCAAGTCGATCCTTTCCGGGTCATGACCGCGATGTCGTCGACGTAGCGTGCACGTTCCGGCCAATTTGGTCCTTCAAGCACCGCTGCATCGTACGTTGGTAAGTAGCACCTGCATTTTTCAAACCAAAAGGCATAGTAACATAGCAGTAAGTACCAAACGGGGTAATGAATGAAGTCGCCTTTTGGTCGGATTCCTTCATCCGGATCTGATGGTACCCGGAATACGCATCAAGAAAACACAGAAGTTCCGCCCCTGCCGTCGAATCAATGACTTGGTCAATGCGCGGCAAGGGGAACGGATCCTTCGGGCAATGTTTGTTCAAGCCGAGTAATCGATGCACATTCTTAGTATTTCTGTTCTTTTTGGGTACAAGGACGGGATTCGCGACCCAATCGGTGTGGATAACTTCTATTACAAAACCTGCTTCTAGTAACTTTGCTAGTTCCATTCCTATGGCGCGGCGCTTCTTATCTCCAAAGCGTCGCATAGCTTGCTTCACCGGTTTAGCCCCCGGATTTATGTTGAGGTAGTGCTCGGCGAGTTCCCTAGGTACTCCGGACATGTCAGAAGGTTGCCATGCGAAGATATCCATGTTAGCGCGGAGGAACTCGACGAGCGCGTCTTCCTATTTGGGGTCCATGTTGGCTCCGACTGAAACCTGCTTGGAAGAGTCGCCTTTGATGAGGTCGTGCTTCTTGGTTTCTATCGCGGCCTTGAAGGAGGTTTTCTGCTCGGAGATCTGCTTCTTGGTGGTCTGCATTTCAGTCGGATCCACCGCGGCTCTGTAGCCTTCAGCTCTTCTCCAGATATCACAGACTCTGCGAAGGCGGCTTCGCCTAACTCGCACTCATGAGCCTTCTTGTAGTCTCCGGATACGGTAATCATACCTTTAGGACCCGGAATCTTGAGCTTGTTGTAGATGTAGCACGCTCTTGCGTGGAACTTGTGGTAGGTGGGCCTGCCGAAGATGACGTGGTAGGAGCTCTTGAAGGGCACAACTTCAAACGTGATCTTCTCTTCGCGGAAATTATGAACATCGCCAAAAGCCACGGGAAGTGTGATGCTGCCGAGGGAGTTCGCCTTCTTACCCGGAACCACGCCATGAAACTCAGTGTTGCTGTGTTTGAGCTGTTCCTTGGTGAGGTTCATCCGCTCTAGAGTCTCCAGGTACATGATGTTTAAGCTGGCTCCGCCATCCATGAGGCACTTGGAGAAGTCATACCCATCTATGCGGGGACTTACAACCAAGGCGTAGCATTCTTTTGGCACAATTGCGGGGTGATCCTTCCTATCAAATGTGCAAGGGATTTCCGACCACCTGACGTACTGCGGCACAGCCGGAACTATGGCGTTCAGGATCCGGGTAGCTGACTTGGAGGCGCGTACTGTTGGGTCCCGAGGAAAGTGTGGTAAGCCCCCACGCTCTTTTTGTCGAATGGGTTGGATTTTCCTGCGGATCCTGCCTTGGGATCCGGCGAGTTATCATCCTCATCCATCGCCTCGGAACTATCATCCTCTTTGTCCTTGTTCTTTCCCTTGCCACCTTTGCCACCGGGCGCGCTTGTATCCTGCCTCCGGGTCGTTCTTTAGATCATTGACCCACTTGCAGTTGCGGTTGGTGTGAGTTCCCCGTAACCGGATCCATATGGGCCAGGCATGGCATGTCTCTGTACTCTCGTAGGTTTGCGGAGCACGGATCCGCCGGGGACCTCGGAGGTATGCTGCCGACCCCGGCCGGCTCCGCCTCCACGTCCGCGTCCTCTTCCGCCTCCTGGACCTCCGCGTTGAAACGCCATGGCGACCATCTCGGATCCGCCACTCTTCTGGTCATCAGGGTTCTTGCGCTTATGGCTGCTGCTGCTACCGTTGTCACGGTTCTCCTTTGTTGATGCAGGGGATTGCTGAAGGCGAGATCACCGCCCGCGTCATCATCGGCGGCAGGTGATCGCTGGCGATGGTGATCATGTCATCCAACGTCAGTTTGTTTGCATTGACCAAGCAAGTTAGCTTGTGTCGCAGCAATCCTCCTCGCTGCAAGCCCCCAATGAAAGCGTGCATTGCTGTGCGGTTGTCGACGTTCTCGCTCGTTTCTGCATGCCAACCATCGGGTGAGGAAATTCCTCGATGTTTCGCCCTTCTTCTGGATACAAGCCTGCATGTCGCTTGTGGTGGCAGGTCTCTTGTAGGTGCCCCTGAAGTGTTTCTCGAAAGCGTTCTTTAGGTCAAACCAGCAAAAGATAGAATTCTTCTCGAGGTCGCTGAGCCAGATCCGGGCTGGACCTACAAGGTACAACTGAAGCATGCGGCAGGCGATGTTAGGGGTTCCTCCGGCGAAGGTTACAGCATTATAGTAATCCTCAATCCAGGTATCCGGCCTTTCCGTGCCATCATAATTCTTCAGATTTCCGGGTAGCTTGAGATTCATCCTTGGCTTTGGTTCCTCTCGAATCATCCTGCCAAAGCACTTCGGACCAATGTAGTCGGTTCTGTACTCGTTAAGGCGATCCCGTGCGTCGCGCGGGTCGTGGCGGGGGGATTGTGAGCGAGAGTCTCCGGCCACCGCCTCCACCGCCACCGCTAGGTGGTGAGGACCCGGCGAGGTGGGCGGTCTGATTTCTTGCTTCCGCCATCTGATTCTCCTCTCGCCTTCCCCGGTGCTGGCTCCGGCCTCGTGGGCTGCCTTCGCCCGGCGCTGGCTGCCCCCCGGGTGCCCGCGCTGCGGGTCCCGGTCCGGCGGGGCTGGGGTCACGTCCGGTGAGGCTCGGGTCACGGTTTGGCGAGGCTCGGGTCGCGACCCGGCGAGGCTCGGGCCGCGGTTTCATTCCGACCTCCCCCGGGGCTCGGGCACACGAACATTGTTCTGGTTCCGGCGTGGTTCCTGCGAGCGCTCCCTGTTTCTTTCTTGGCAGCACGTTGTCGCTGATAATAATCCCACCATGCCCTGGGGGCCTGGTGTTTCCGGCTGGACTACGGCGGCGAGGGGGTCGCGGGTAACCATTGGGCGGAGGGGAGGGGTTGCGATATTTGTCTCGTCCGGAGTACATTGCATCCTTGCCTTTTCTTGGATCTGACGAAGGCGTCTTGGATGGAACGGGGATCGGATTTGGGTGTTCCCTGGTTCCTTCTTCGCGCTCCGAGGATCCGGTGTGTGATTCATCATCGGGATGCCGATCGGCGCGGGCGTCCTTCTGCGCGGTGGATACACAATTATCCGGATTGAATTCCAGCCTGCGCGAAGTATCCGCATTGCTTTGCTGCTGCATTGCTGAAGCGACAAGTGTGCGGAGGTAGTTGATATCAACTTCTTCGTCCTTCTTCTTCAGCAGCTCCGCAGCTTTTTGCATGTTGTCCTTTGGGGTTTCCAGCGGCTGGTGATCTGCGGGCGTGTTGAAGGGTATCCTGCGAGGCGGAATTGCTTCTCTAACAATTCGATCGGCCTCCGCCTGCGCATAGGTCATCTTTACTTCCCACTCTTTCGCCATGCCCTTGACCTGCTCGAGTGTAGCAGCAATTTCGCGATCCTGTCTGTCGAAATCTTCCGCCAAACCCGCAGCTCGTTCCCTTTCTTCCTTTAACGCGGCTTCGGTCTCAGCGAGCTTCTTGGCTGTGGCCAGCATTTCCTGTCTAGTGGCTTCTAGGGCCTCCAGATCTGCGGCGTCGCCCGGGGTTATAGGTGTGTTGAGAACTGCTCGCGCAACCATCTCTTCAGCCGGAAGGATTTCCTCCGAGGAAGAATCCCTGCGAGGTCGCTCCCGTGACATTGGAGATCCTTGGTGGGATGGCTGGGGGTTAGATTGGCTGGCTGGCTCTTCAGATCCAGTTTGCCCCAGTGCTGCTATAGTTGCGAGAACCTGCTTAGGCTGGGCGGAGTCGACTTCAGGCTGATCACCGAAACCGTACTCCCCTAGCTTGCGGTTAAACTCGTCAGTATCCATGGATGGGGTATCTCCGGAAATTGGGCTCAGATTGCCCAAAATCGACTCTTCAACCGGAGCTTCGCTTTCTCCGACAGGCTCAGCCTGATCCGGATCTGCGCCGTTTTCCTGCCTCTTCCTGCTCAGACCAGCTTCGGCTTCGGTTCCGGCGGTATGGCCAAGAAGTGTACGAAGTGGCACCTCTGCTTTTCTAAGGGAGACCCAGGCGGATCTGCATTGGTCTTCCACCGTTGTTTCCTGCTCAGGGGCGGATTGGGTGGGCTTTGAAATTTCCAGATCTAAGGCGGAATCTTCCTTGGGAAGCTCCAGCATCTCAGATCGGATCTTCGCGACAGCGTCCTGCTCTGCGGCGGTCGCGTCAAGTACTTACCAGGGGTTTCCGTCGGAATCGACGGTTTCGATGAAGATGTGTATGCCGCCTATTGGGACGATGGAGAGCTTGACGGGGTTTGTCCAGCCGAATCCAGCACTCATCCGAGGGACGATCGTAGATTTCCGGCGTAGAGGACGCGCCCCACGCGATGGTGTCGTCGTAGCTTCCCATGGCGGAACCCTCCCGGTTCGCCCCGTACGCCACGCTGGCCCCACGGTGGGCGCCAACTGTCGCTGCCTCGACGGTACCTGAGGAGGGATCCTCACGAGGGGAGAAGAAGCAGGGGCCATAGGCGGAGTGCACACGGACGGTGGTACGCGAGTTACCCGGCCTTCGAACACCGCACGACGACAGGGCCTACTGCTGCTTGTCTGGAATTATCTGGCGCTTTCGCGTTGTTACAATGAGTTGTGGTTGTGCCTCTAGGGCTCCCGGGATCCGGCTTATAAAGGCGCACGGATCTAGGGTTTACATGGAGAGTCCTAGCCGGAATACAAGTTGCCTAACTACGGTACAAAGTCTTGCCGTGTACGTCAAGGATCCGCCTTCCTTCTAGGTCACGCTGGATCCGGATACTTCATGGGCCTTCACGGATCCGGCCTCCTTCGTAGGTCGGTTAGGATCCGGCTCCTGATCCTGGGCTGGACTTCATCCTTCATGATCTACAGCAACTGGGCCGCCCGATGGGCCACATGCCTCACCACCAACTATGGGCCACCCGGGCTTGCCGGATCTAGGCCATGCCGTTGATATACCCATAAAGTATACCCACAACATATAGTACTTCTCAAATCATTTCCAAGTTGAAACCAAAGAAAATAAAAAGAAACTAAAAATGCCATAGAGGCATATGAGAGTAATTTAGCAAATTTGTAAATTTGAGAAGCTTGACCCTAAGACATGTTGTGAATGGTTGGACCACTCCTATATATCATTTCAACACTCAACAACACCAATTGGGTCAAGCCAAGTCAAACTAAAACTCCAATGCAACATATGCATAGAAGCATATGTGGCACATAGCCATTTCACCAAACTTTGACCTATGGCTTTAAACCTTGACCACATGATGTGAAACCTTCTCTCAACCTAATATAACACTAAATTGACCTTAACCCAAGTCCAAGTAAAGCAAGATCAACAATCTACAAGTTTAATGAAATATGACACATCACTTCTTATGTGTTATGGCCATTTTTGCAAATCTTTGAGCAAGACCATTTGAATTGGTTTCAATGGTTGGGAAATGTTTCTAAACTAATAAGAATCACATTTGAGTCAAGAAATATCAAATAAATTGGAGAGAAATCAAATGGTGAGGAATTCCCAATTTCACTCACATACACATAAGGCCAATTTTGCAAAATCTTCACCAAAGGCCACCATTGCTTGATCTCTTGCTTGTAGAATGTTTATATATGATAAACAAACACAATTGCATCAAAGAAACCCAAATCAAAGCAAAGAAGAATTCAAATGCAACTTATATATGATAATGGTCATTTGGCCATTTTATATTATCTTACCCACTTTGAGCTCTTCTATTAAGAGATTTTCAAACCAAACCCTGCCAACTCTTTGCACCTCATCCAAGACCTCATCAAGATGAACACTTTTGATGTTGACCACTTTGACCAGAGAGTTGACCATTGCTTAATACAAGAGTGCAAAGTGGCAACATTGAAACAAATTCTAGATTCCCTCCACATTTTCACAAATCTTGCCCAAAACCCAAACCAATGCCACCATTTGCTGCCAAATATCATTTGTAGCTCATCCATGAAGAGACCTAGCAAAATTTACCCACACATGAGGTTTTTACATAAGGATTCACTTTTTACATAAAGGTACACCCACTCTCACCAACTATGTACCACCTCCCTTTTCTATCCTTTGAGCTCATCTATAGTGCCATGTACCTCCAACCACTCATCATGACATCACATATCTTGGACATCATCACCATTGACACCATGCCACACCATGCCATGACCTATGTCACTCCTCTTGGCCAAAATTAAATTTGTACATGCCATAGTCCTCTCCAACAATGCTAACCTTGTCTAGTACCTTGCCCTCACAACTTTCAACCTTGCCAAACACCAGAGACAAGAATTTGGGCATGATCTCATCCAAGAACCTACCATGCCGGCCACCTTTTTGACATCACCATGCCATCCTCTCCACCTTTCACCTCAGCCTTGCCACACCTTGTCCTTGAGCTTCCTTTTTCAATGCTGAGCCTGCTATGGGACAAGGAGAGCAAGTTTTGGACCAAAAACATCCATGCCAATGTCACTTGATCACCAGCCCGTGGACACCTCCCTCTCCTCGCATGCACACCGCGTTCCAGCACGTCACCCTGCGCCACCAGCTCCCTCTCGGTCCCGCACCACTGCCAGACACGGCCGTTGGCCCGCGCGCGCCCCAGGACGACGCCACGACGCGACGCCCTCGAAGGACGCCAACGTCGGCATTTTCCCCGTGCGCCCTGCACACGACGCCATCAACCGCGCCACTGTGCACGCATCCTCCCCTACCCATGAGCTCACCTCCTGACGCAGCAGCAGTGCCGGAGACGCCCGTGCCCGCCGTGCACCGTGACGTCGTGGCCATGCCGACCACGTCGCGCCCCACACCTCCAGCCACTATATAAACGCCCCCTCGCCTCTGGACTTCACCACACCACCCAGAAGCTCACCTCTCTAGCCCCTAGCCTTCCTCTCTCGCTCCCATCGCCACCAACCGGAGCCCGAAGCCTGCCGGAGAGCACACCACCGCCGCCCCATTTTCTCACTCCCTCAGCCTCCACCACCTACACCAATTTGAAGCCCTGGAAAATCCTAGCCGAACGCAACAAACCTCACCGCAAACCGTGCCCGGAGGTGAGCAGGAGAGCCGTCGGAAGTTCACCGGCGTCGGGAGGGAGACGACGGCCCAGTGCCGTCAGATCCCGATCCGACGATCCGCGCGCCCCGCGCGAGCCCGACGTGCATGCGCCATGCACGCCAGGCCCGGGCAGCAACTGGGCCGGCCCAACTTCTTCCCGCCCCCTTCTCAAATTCAAACTTCGTTTAATTTTATTCCCTTTAAATTGCTTACAGATACTTTGCTAGATTTTGAATATCTTAAATTGTACAAATCCAAATTTAGTGATTCAAAATGTTTTGGAAAGCTCATGAAAGTACCTAGCTAATCACACTGGATTCAATTCAAAATTCTTCCTAGATCCTCTACAATAAAAATAACAAATCAGTAACTTTTCAAACTTCAAATAAATCTTAAAAATCAACCATAAACTATTTTGAGGTGGTTCCACCTCTCATAAATCACATTTGATGTTGTCTAATTTATTATGTAAAAATAGGATATGGGTACTGTATATGATCATGGGCTAGATTCAAATAATGGCTATATGGCCATTTCTAGCTCATTTAAACTATTTCAAAAATAGTATTTAAATTATATGAGGTGTAGCATCTCATTTAAATCATTACTCCAAGTGATTCAATGTGAGTTGATTACACATGTCTTCATGAACCATATGTTCTTATTTGAAAATATTAAATCTTTCTCATAGTAGTATTTAAATTGTTCCAAACTACTTATTAAATCATATGAGATGCATTGGTCTCATTTAAATCTTTGTCTCAAGTAATTCTACATGAGGTAGAGACCATGGTCTATTAACTCTCATATTGAGTTATTTGATGATATTAAATCATTACTATGTTGGTATTAAATTGCATGAGGTGCATCACCTCATTTAACTCATTTTCCCAAATGATGAGTATGAAGGGGTTGACCTTGGTCAACCTAGGCCATACATTATTATTGGAGGAAATTAAATCTTAACAAGATTCAATGAGAGGGAATTATTTCTCCAAAGAATTAAATAAGAAACCCTAATCAATATTTGTAATGAGAGGAAATTATTTTTCTTTAAGAAAACAAAGTCAACCAACATGATAATAATATGGTGATGTTAGAATAGCTTGTGTGAGCCATTTGTGTGATTAGTCTAGCACTTGAGTATTGTTTGGTGATTGTATCCTCGTATTTGTTTATAGACGCTAGTACCGGAGACTATCAAGAGGAGGAGGTTTTCTACCAAGAGGAAGAAGAAGAGACCTTTGAGCACAACACCAACCAAGGCAAGCAAATATTCTTGCAAGCTATTACCAATGCAAGCTAGACTAATGCAAACTACTTTGGTTGCCAGTTTATTTCTTGCAAAGTGCAAAGCTCTACAAGAGCAAGGCACCATTACATTTTACTTTATGAACCTATCCCAAGTTTTTATTTTACAAGCTTTACTTGATTTTATTTATCAAAGTTACTTTTTGATTTATGATTCACTTGGTTGAATTATAGAGTAGTACAAGAGCATCACACTTAGCCTAGCAAGCTCCAAGATACTTAGCACCCCTCATAACTAGTTGCTAGTGCTCAATATTAAAAGTGACTATTCTAGTTGGGAACTTGTGAATTTAAATGACTTTGAAAACCTTGGAATGAGGAGTCATTCTATTGAAAGATTTTGAAGGTGAATATGACCGTGAATGACTTGGTGAATTTTCCAAAAACACTGATGGTTCAGTTCGGATGCGATACCATTCCAATTGTACCCCCACAATACCTGAATCTGGGTAAGGCTTAACTGGAAACTTATGTATTTTAGTATGGGTTCCCTCTGAACAAGCGTCATCGGGGTTATGCTGAGGCTGCCTCTACAAAGGAATGATGTGAAATGACGTGAAATGAGGTGAATGTCCTGCCCAAGCCCTGTGCAGTTCCCAGGCTGACTGTCTGTCTTCACTGGGAGGCCAAGCTCATGGGGAGAGGTGCCTATACTAGAGTATGTAAATGAAAGGTTAGGATTGGTAGTTCGCGTACTGCGTACGATAAATCAGGGCCAGTTACCCCTGACGAGCTATTGCAATTGTTGTGGCACAAGTGTACAACCTCTGCAGAGTTTAACCTATTCGAATAGCCGCGTCCACGGTCATGGACAGTTGGAAAGGCCATACTGTTCCGTCATCAGAACTTTTCAAAAATGTGACATGTGAAGGGTGACTTGTGATTTGAACTTGAAAGGTGAATGGTAAACTTGACTTGAATCACAACTGAGTTGTGGGAATGACACTAATGTTCCCACTTGAGTTAGTTAGCAAATGAAGAGGCTTTTACTAAATGTTTGTGAACTAAAATTGGCTTTATGCAAATAAACTTAGAGCTTAGCACCCCTTACTATAGTTGATAGTGCTTACATTAGTATTAGTTTGCGAGTACTTTAAAGTACTCATGGCTTTGTCCTCGGCTATTCAAATGGCCGACTATGAAGAGGAACAGCAAGACGAGGAAGATGGACAGCAGGACATCTACGACAACTAGGATCACTCCTGACGTCAACATTGCCTGTGGAATAGATGGACTACTACTACGCTACTTCGCTTCCGCTATGTGTTTTGTAATTGATCAATAGATCATCTACTATTGTAATGAGACTGGATCATGTGATCCTTTGTTGTAAGACAATTACGATGCTGTAATGAATGATGTTCTGTGATATCAATCTATTATGTCTCGCAAAAACAATATTCCTGGGATTGCGATGAATGGCATAATAGGCATCTGGACTTAAAAATCCGGTGTTGACAAGTTGGTATCAGAGCCATTGTTGACCTTAGGAGACCCTAGTTAGAATGGACATCTGTAAAACTTAGTTTCAAAACCAAAGAAGGGAATATTTGTGAAAAACTTATTCTCACTCTTATCCTTAAGATCTTTTTCAAAAGAAAAATTTCATGCTCTACTTTTTCTTTGTAGAACTATCTAAAATTTGCACACTGGAATACTTCTCTAATTTACTCCTCCTCTTTGTTCATAGATGGAATACAAATGGGAGTGCTATCAGCTTGGTCACGGAGGAGAACTGAGGTTCGAAAAGGATTTGAAGCAACTAGTGGAATATCTAGGACACCCGTATCCCGAGTTCTTCGGAATACCCCTCAACAACCACTCCGGAGAACCCCCTCGGTGGGAAGTTTCTACTGATCTACGAAGAAAGCTTGGAGCCCCGGTATGGGAAACCATCTGGTTTTCTGTAACGGGAAACACTTGGAAGGAAGGACTAGTCAGAGCTATGCATGAAGCAATTGCCCGTCTGTGTGGACAAAATGAGAACAAGATCAAGAACACTCGCTTCATCTACTACCCAAGACATGACTCCATGGGAAGATCGATGACCATGCCACCACACCCGGAGATGAACCACTATGTAGCACACCAGGACTTCAGGCTGTACAAAACCCGCAGGGATTTGGACAACGCCCTCGCCTCTCGCCAAGCACATCACCCGTGAAGACGAAGAATCCACCCCTGAAGAGTAGTATCACCCCAGACTTAAGTAGGTGTGAGTTGTATCAGGATCCCCTTGTATCGTAGAGCGATGAATGGTTCTTCAAACCAACGGTGTGTTAGATTTGTAATATGTGATGCTTGGTATGAATGAAAAAGTGTTGCTGGTTTTTACCAACACTACTCAAATTTTCAAGTTATGAACTTTTTAAACCGTAACAAAACAAACCTTAGAAATTTCCCTCTTATCTTATCATCTACCTCAATGTTCAGATGGCCCCACCAACCCGCAACGCCACCCAGGATGCCATGATACAACTGCTGCAGACGATAATGGCAGACCGAGAAGTCGAAAGAGCTGAACGCCAAGCCAACATTGCGGCACTGCAACAGATAGCTCAGAACAATCAAGGCCATGAAAATCACGATCACCCTGGATCAAAACTGAAAACTTTCGAACACCAACCCTCCGATGTTCAACAAGACCAAGAGCTCCTCGATGCGATGACTGCTCCAAACAATGGAGAACAACCTGAAGTTGCGGGAGTTGAAGCCGCAGAGAAAGTACTTCGCCACCCACTACCTGTCAGGACTCGGCCAGAATCGTGGACAAGTGCCCGTGCAATGAATGCGGCGATGATGACATGGGAAGACTTCAAGCTGAAGTTCAGCAAACCATGTGCCCCAAGGACTGATCAAGAAGATGAGAGACGAGTTCCGCGAACTCAAACAAGGAAGGATGTCCGTGGTGGAATACCGCGACAGTTTCTTACTCGTCAAGGTACGCCCCGGATGAGACCGACACCAACGAGAAGAGAAAGGAAAGATTTCTGAACGGACTGCATGACGAGATGCAAACCGTGTTAGTGAACATTCCGTTCACGACTTAGAAGCCCTCGTGGACTCAGCCATACAGATGGAAGGAAAAATCGCATCGGCCAATGAGAACCGCAAGCGCAGGACGATGAACCGAATGGACCCCACCATACCCGTATACCGCAACAACTCCTCCGGGAGGATTCAACCCAAGATACAACAAGCCCCCTGCTCAGAATTCTCGACCCAACTACACCAACAACAACGGAGGATCCCCGAAGCCCGGAGGAAACCACAGCAACCCCAACAACAACAACAACCACCCCAATGGCAACAACAACAACCCCAATACTGCCCCAATGACTGGAAGCAACGCTGTTCCCGTCAACCCCAAGGACAAGTCCACCATCAACTGCTATGAATGTGGAGTTGTGGGTCACTACTCCAATGAGTGCCCCAAGAAGCTTGCCAGGATTGCCGCCAACACGCTGCACGTCAAGCAATGCTGTCACGGGTAGAAGGAACCAACAACAACAACAACCGCTTCTACCACATGAATGCCACTGAAGCTCAGGAAGCACCTCAGGCCATACCAAGTATGTTCTCATGTTAATCAATTTCTCAATCTCTCTTAGGAACCTAACTTTTCTTAAAATCTCGGGACGAGATTTGTTTAAGGGGGAAGGGTTTGTAACATCCCAAAAATTTCAAAACAAAACAAATGGATTTCCCATTCTCCAAATTTTGGAACCAACAAAAACTTTTATTCAATTAAGTTTGATCCATAATAATCTTTCTTAATTCTTGTGCTATTGCCATGATTGCTTGTTATTAGTATTGGAAATGATCTTAAACCCTAAACCTCACCCCTCTTTTTCATCACCCTAGTGAAAATAAAATAAAAGGAAATTAAATAAGAAAAAGGTATATGTGCCTATGGCTATTTTTATAAATCTTTACCCTAAACCTTTCCACTTTATTTAGAGAATTGGAAAAGCTTCATAAACCTTATATAGTACTTCTCAAATCATTTCCAAGTTGAAACCAAAGAAAATAAAAAGAAACTAAAAATGCCATAGAGGCATATGAGAGTAATTTAGCAAATTTGTAAATTTGAGAAGCTTGACCCTAAGACATGTTGTGAATGGTTGGATCACTCCTATATATCATTTCAACACTCAACAACACCAATTGGGTCAAGCCAAGTCAAACTAAAACTCCAATGCAACATATGCATAGAAGCATATGTGGCACATAGCCATTTCACCAAACTTTGACCTATGGCTTTAAACCTTGACCACATGATGTGAAACCTTCTCTCAACCTAATATAACACTAAATTGACCTTAACCCAAGTCCAAGTAAAGCAAGATCAACAATCTACAAGTTTAATGAAATATGACACATCACTTCTTATGTGTTATGGCCATTTTTGCAAATCTTTGAGCAAGACCATTTGAATTGGTTTCAATGGTTGGGAAATGTTTCTAAACTAATAAGAATCACATTTGAGTCAAGAAATATCAAATAAATTGGAGAGAAATCAAATGGTGAGGAATTCCCAATTTCACTCACATACACATAAGGCCAATTTTGCAAATCTTCACCAAAGGCCACCATTGCTTGATCTCTTGCTTGTAGAATGTTTATATATGATAAACAAACACAATTGCATCAAAGAAACCCAAATCAAAGCAAAGAATAATTCAAATGCAACTTATATATGATAATGGTCATTTGGCCATTTTATATTATCTTACCCACTTTGAGCTCTTCTATTAAGAGATTTTCAAACCAAACCCTGCCAACTCTTTGCACCTCATCCAAGACCTCATCAAGATGAACACTTTTGATGTTGACCACTTTGACCAGAGAGTTGACCATTGCTTAATACAAGAGTGCAAAGTGGCAACATTGAAACAAATTCTAGATTCCCTCCACTTTTGAAATTTTCACAAATCTTGCCCAAAACCCAAACCAATGCCACCATTTGCTGCCAAATATCATTTGTAGCTCATCCATGAAGAGACCTAGCAAAATTTACCCACACATGAGGTTTTTACATAAGGATTCACTTTTTACATAAAGGTACACCCACTCTCACCAACTATGTACCACCTCCCTTTTCTATCCTTTGAGCTCATCTATAGTGCCATGTACCTCCAACCACTCATCATGACATCACATATCTTGGACATCATCACCATTGACACCATGCCACACCATGCCATGACCTATGTCACTCCTCTTGGCCAAAATTAAATTTGTACATGCCATAGTCCTCTCCAACAATGCTAACCTTGTCTAGTACCTTGCCCTCACAACTTTCAACCTTGCCAAACACCAGAGACAAGAATTTGGGCATGATCTCGTCCAAGAACCTACCATGCCGGCCACCTTTTTGACATCACCATGCCATCCTCTCCACCTTTCATCTCAGCCTTGCCACACCTTGTCCTTGAGCTTCCTTTTTCAATGCTGAGCCTGCTGGACATGACCCTTGGACAAGGAGAGCAAGTTTTGGACCAAAAACATCCATGCCAATGTCACTTGATCACCAGCCTGTGGACACCTCCATCTCCTCGCATGCACACCGCGTCCAAAGACGTCACCCCCGCGCCACCAGCTCCCTCTCGGTCCCGCACCATCGCTAGACACGGCCGTTGGCCCGCGCGCGCCCAGTGACGATGCCACGACGCGACGCCTCGAAGGACGCCAACGTCGGCATTGTCCCCGTGCGCCCTGCACATGACGCCATCAACCGCGCCACTGTGCACGCATCCTCCCCTACCCATGAGCTCACCTCCTGACGCAGCAGCAGTGCCGGAGACGCCCGTGCCCGCCGTGCACCGTGACGTCGTGGCCATGCCGACCACGTCGCGCCCCGCGCCTCCAGCCACTATATAAACCCCCCCTTGCCTCTGGACTTCACCACACCACCCAGAAGCTCACCTCTCTCGCCCCTAGCCTTCCTCTCTCGCTCCCATCGCCACCAACCGGAGCCCGAAGCTTGCCGGAGAGCACACCACCGCCGCCCCATTTTCTCACTCCCTCAGCCTCCACCACCTACACCGATTTGAAGCCCTGGAAAATCCTAGCCGAACGCAACAAACCTCGCCGCAAACCGTGCCCGGAGGTGAGCAGGAGAGCCGTCGGAAGTTCGCCGGCGTCGGGAGGGAGACGACGGCCCAGTGCCGTCAGATCCCGATCCGACGATCCGCGCGCCCCGCGCGAGCCCGACGTGCATGCGCCATGCACGCCAGGCCCGGGCAGCAACTGGGCCGGCCCAACTTCTTCCTGCCCCCTTCTCGAATTCAAACTTCGTTTAATTTTATTCCCTTTAATTTGCTTACTGATACTTTGCTAGATTTTGAATATCTTAAATTGTACAAATCCAAATTTAGTGATTCAAAATGTTTTGGAAAGCTCATGAAAGTACCTAGCTAATCACACTGGATTCAATTCAAAATTCTTCCTAGATCCTCTACAATAAAAATAACAAATCAGTAACTTTTCAAACTTCAAATAAATCTTAAAAATCAACCATAAACTATTTTGAGGTGGTTCCACCTCTCATAAATCACATTTGATGTTGTCTAATTTATTATGTAAAAATAGGATATGGGTACTGTATATGATCATGGGCTAGATTCAAATAATGGCTATATGGCCATTTCTAGCTCATTTAAACTATTTCAAAAATAGTATTTAAATTATATGAGGTGTAGCATCTCATTTAAATCATTACTCCAAGTGATTCAATGTGAGTTGATTACACATGTCTTCATGAACCATATGTTCTTATTTGAAAATATTAAATCTTTCTCATAGTAGTATTTAAATTGTTCCAAACTACTTATTAAATCATATGAGATGCATTGGTCTCATTTAAATCTTTGTCTCAAGTAATTCTACATGAGGTAGAGACCATGGTCTATTAACTCTCATATTGAGTTATTTGATGATATTAAATCATTACTATGTTGGTATTAAATTGCATGAGGTGCATCACCTCATTTAAATCATTTTCCAAATGATGAGTATGAAGGGGTTGACCTTGGTCAACCTAGGCCATACATTATTATTGGAGGAAATTAAATCTTAACAAGATTCAATGAGAGGGAATTATTTCTCCAAAGAATTAAATAAGAAACCCTAATCAATATTTGTAATGAGAGGAAATTATTTTTCTTTAAGAAAACAAAGTCAACCAACATGATAATAATATGGTGATGTTAGAATAGCTTGTGTGAGCCATTTGTGTGATTAGTCTAGCACTTGAGTATTGTTTGGTGATTGTATCCTCGTATTCGTTTATAGACGCTAGTACCGGAGACTATCAAGAGGAGGAGGTTTTCTACCAAGAGGAAGAAGAAGAGAACTTTGAGCACAACACCAACCAAGGCAAGCTAATATTCTTGCAAGCTATTACCAATGCAAGCTAGACTAATGCAAACTACTTTGGTTGCCAGTTTATATTCTTGCAAAGTGCAAAGCTCTACAAGAGCAAGGCACCATTACATTTTACTTTATGAACCTATCCCAAGTTTTTATTTACAAGCTTTACTTGATTTTATTTATCAAAGTTACTTTTTGATTTATGATTCACTTGGTTGAATTATAGAGTAGTACAAGAGAATCACACTTAGCCTAGCAAGCTCCAAGATACTTAGCACCCCTCATAACTAGTTGCTAGTGCTCAATATTAAAAGTGACTATTCTAGTTGGGAACTTGTGAATTTAAATGACTTTGAAAACCTTGGAATGAGGAGTCATTCTATTGAAAGATTTTGAAGGTGAATATGACTGGTGAATGACTTGGTGAATTTTCCAAAAACACTGATGGTTGGGTTCGGATGCGATACCATTCCAATTTTACAAGTACCCCACAATACCCGAACTGGGTAAGGCTTAACTGGAA
Organism: Lolium multiflorum; assembly: GCA_030979885.1. Lineage (NCBI taxonomy): Eukaryota > Viridiplantae > Streptophyta > Magnoliopsida > Poales > Poaceae > Lolium > Lolium multiflorum. Next base: position 204,335,716 of record CM061747.1, read on the forward strand.
ACTTATGTATTTTAGTATGGGTCCCTCCGAACAAGCGTCATCGGGGTTATGCTGGAGGCTGCCTCTACAAAAGGAATGATGTGAAATGATGTGAAATGAGGTGAATGTCCGGCCCAAGCCCTGTGCAGTTCCCAGGCTGACTGTCTGTCTTCACTGGGAGGCCAAGCTCATGGGGAGAGGTGCCTATACTAGAGTATGTAAATGAAAGGTTAGGATTGGTAGTTCGCGTACTGCGTACGATAAATCAGGGCCAGTTACCCCTGACGAGCTATTGCAATTGTTGTGGCACAAGTGTACAACCTCTGCAGAGTTTAACCTATTCGAATAGCCGCGTCCACGATTATGGACGGTTGGAAAGGCCATACTGTTCCGTCATCAAAACTTTTCAAAAATGTGACATGTGAAGGGTGACTTGTGATTTGAACTTGAAAGGTGAATGGTAAACTTGACTTGAATCACAACTGAGTTGTGGGAATGACACTAATGTTCCCACTTGAGTTAGTTAGCAAATGAAGAGGCTTTTACTAAATGTTTGTGAACTAAAATTGGCTTTATGCAAATAAACTTAGAGCTTAGCACCCCTTACTATAGTTGATAGTGCTTACATTAGTATTAGTTTGCGAGTACTTTAAAGTACTCATGGCTTTGTCCCCTGGCTATTCAAATGGCCGACTATGAAGAGGAACAAAGCAGACGAGGAAGATGGACAAGAGACGTCTACGACAACTAGATCACTCCCCGACGTCAACAGCTGCCTGTGGAATAGATGGACTACTACTACGCTACTTCGCTTCCGCTATGTGTTTTGTAATTGATCAATAGATCATCTACTATTGTAATGAGACTGGATCATGTGATCCTTTGTTGTAAGACAATTACGATGTTGTAATGAATGATGTTCTGTGATATCAATCTATTATGTCTCGCAAAAACAATATTCCTGGGATTGCGATGAATGGCATAATAGGCATCTGGACTTAAAAATCCAGGTGTTGACAATTTTCACCCAGAAAGAGCTGAACATGAGACAACGCAGATGGATTGAATTAATCAAGGATTACGACATGGAAATTCACTACCACCCCGGCAAGGCCAATGTGGTAGCGGATGCCTTGAGCAGACTGCCGTGTCAGTTGAACTCCATGATCGCAATAGAGCAACCCAGCCTGTATCAAGAGTTTGAACAGTTCAGACTAGAGCTAGTGAGCGAAGGATACTTAGCCAGCTTTGAGCTCCAACCCACCTTGATGAGCCAGATAAAAGAAGTCCACAAGGGAAATGCCAGCATTGATGAATCAAGAATCGATAGTCAGCAGAAAGGCACCAGGGTTCACCGTAGATGAAGAAGGAGTTCTTTGGTACAACGGATTGTGTACCATCAGATTCAGAATTGAAGCAAGTCATTCTAAGGAAGCTCACGATACACCGTATTCCATTCACCCTGGGAGAAACCAAGATGTACCAAGACTCGAAGGAACAATTCTGTGGCACGAATGAAGCGAGAGATAGGAAGCTACATCGCCAAGTGTGATATATGTCAATGAGTCAAGGAAGAACATCAACGCCCACAGATCGTTGTAACCCCTACAGATTCCTGAATGGAAATGATTCTCATTGAGATATGGACTTTATCACAGCATTGCCCAAATCTAGCAGAGGAAATGACTCCATTTGGGTAGTCATCGATAGGTTGACCAAGGTTGCACATTTCATCCCCATCAAGACCACATACCAAGGCCCAAAGCTAGCAGAGTTATACATCTCTAGGATAGTCAGCCTGCACGGAACACCGAAGTCAATTGTGTCAGATAGAGGATCTCAATTTACCTCAAGATTTCGGCAGAAGGTGCATGAAGGACTAGAACCCGAATTTCAGCACAGCCTTATCACCCGTAGACCGACGGACACCGAGAGAGTCAACCGTACATCGGAAGATATGTTGAGAGCCCGTGTGCTAGAGTATGTATCCAAATGGGAAGACTGCCTACCATACGCAGAATTCTCCTACAACAACAGTTATCAAGCCAGCTTACAGATGGCCCCCTTTGAAGCCATGTACGGAAGGAAATGCCGTACCCCTTGATACGCGTTGTTGACGTATTGTCTTTTCGTTCGACACGCGTCCGTTGGGAACCCCAAGAGGAAGGTGTGATGCGTACAGCAGCAAGTTTCCCTCAGTATGAAACCAAGGTTTAATCGAACCAAAGAGAGGAGTCAAGAAGCACGTTGAAGGTTGATGGCGGTGGATGTAGTGCGGCGCAACACCAGGGATTCCTGCGCCAACGTGGAACCCGCACAACACAACCAAAGTACTTGCCCCAACGAAACACTGAGGTTGTCAATCTCACCGGCTTGCTGTAACAAGGATTAACCGTATTGTGTGGAAGATGATTGTTTGTAAAAAAAAGTAGGAACAATATTGCAGTAGATTGTATTTCATGTAAGAGAATTGGACCGGGGTCCACAGTTCACTAGAGGTGTCTCTCCCATAAGATAAACAGCATGTTGGGTGAACAAATTACAGTTGGTCAATTGACAAATAAAGAGGGCATGACCATGCACATACATATCATGATGAGTATAGTGAGATTTAATTGGGCATTACGACAAAGTACATAGACCGCCATCCAACCGCATCTATGCCTAAAAAGTCCACCTTCAGGTTATCATCCGAACCCCCTCCAGTATTAAGTTGCAAGCAACAGACAATCGCATTAAGTATGGTGCGTAATGTAATCAACAACTACATCCTTAGACATAGCATCAATGTTTTATCCCTAGTGGCAACAAGACAACACAACCTTAGAACTTTCTGCACTCGTCCTGTGTCACGTGTACATGAACCCACTATCGAGCATAAATACTCCTCTTGGAGTTACAAGCATCTACTTGGCCAGAGCATCTACTAGTAACCGAGAGCATGCAAGATCATAAACAACACATAGATATAACTTTGATAATCAACATAACAAGTATTCTCTATTCATCGATCCCAACAAACGCAACATATAGAATTACGGATAGATGATCTGATCATGTTAGGCAGCTCACAAGATTCGACAATGATAGCACAATGGGGAGAAGACAACCATCTAGCTACCGCTATGGACCCATAGTCCTCGGGAGATGATTCTCCTCCGGCAGGTGCCGGAGGCGACCCGGATCCCCGAGATGGGATCGGCGGCGGCGGCATCTCTCGGAAGGTTTTCCGTATCATGGCTCTCGGACTGGAGGTTTCGCACGGAGGCTTTAAGTAGGCGGAAGGGCAGGTCAAGAGGCGCACGAGGCCCCACACCACAGGGCCGCGGCCAAGGGGGGCCGCGCCTAGGGTGTGGCCCCCGTGGCCCCTCTTCGTCTCCTCTTCGGACTTCGGGAAGCTTCGTGGCAAAATAGACCCCGGCGTTTGATTTCGTCCAATTCGAGAATATTTTGTTTACTAGGATTTCTGAAACCAAAAACAGCAGAAAAACAGCACTTCTGCATCTTGTTAATAGGTTAGTTCCAAAATGCACGAATATGACATAGTGTGCATAAAACATGTAGATAACATCAATAATGTGGCATGGAACATAAGAAATTATCGATACGTCTGAGACGTATCGCATCCCTGCTTAGTTCTGCTCGTCCCGAGCAGGTAAAACGATAACACGGATAATTTCTGGAGAGACATGCCATCATAACCTTGATCATACTATTTGTAAAGCATATGTAGTGAATGCAGCGATTAAAACAATGTATATGACATGAGTAAACAAGTGAATCATATAGCAAAGACTTTTCATGAATAGCACTTCAAGACAAGCATCAATTAAGTCTTGCATAAGAGTTAACTCATAAAGCAATAATTCAAAGTAAAGGTATTGAAGCAACACAAAGGACGATTAAGTTTCAGTTTCAGCGGTTGCTTTCAACTTGTAACATGTATATCTCATGGATATAGTCAACATAGAGTAATATAATAAGTGCAATAAGTATGTAGGAATCAATGCAGTTCACACAAGTGTTTGCTTCTTGAGGTGGAGAGAAATAGGTGAACCGACTCAACATTGAAAAGTAAAAGAATTGTCCTCCATAGAGGAAAAGCATCGATTGCTATATTTGTGCTAGAGCTTTGATTTTGAAAACATGAAACAATTTTGTCAACGGTAGTAATAAAGCATATGTATCATGTAAATTATATCTTATAAGTTGCAAGCCTCATGCATAGTATACTAATAGTGCCCGCACTTGTCCTAATTAGCTTGGACTACCGATCATCACAATGCACATGTTTTAACCAAGTGTCACAAAGGGGTACCTCTATGCCGCCCGTACAAAGGTCTAAGGAGAAAGCTCGCATTGGATTTCTCGCTATTGATTATTCTTCAACTTAGACATCCATACCGGACAACATAGACAACAGATAATGGACTCCTCTATATAAGCATGTAACAACAATTAATAATTTTCTCATTTGAGATTGAGGATATATGTCCAAAACTGAAACTTCCACCATGGATCATGGCTTTAGTTAGCGGCCCAATGTTCTTCTCTAACAATATGCATGCTTAACCATAAGGTGGTAGATCTCTCTTACTTCAGACAAGACGGACATGCATAGCAACTCACATGAAATTCAACAAAGAGTAGTTGATGGCGTCCCCAGAAACATGGTTATCGCACAACAAGCAACTTAATAAGAGATAAAGTGCATAATTACATATTCAATACCAAATAGTTTTTAAGCTATTTGTCCCATGAGCTATATATTGCAAAGGTGATGATGGAATTTTAAAGGTAGCACTCAAGCAATTTACTTTGGAATGGCAGAAAATACCATGTAGTAGGTAGGTATGGTGGACAAATGGCATAGTGGTTGGCTCAAGTATTTTGGATGCATGAGAAGTATTCCCTCTCGATACAAGGTTTAGGCTAGCAAGGCTTATTTGAAACAAACACAAGGATGAACCGCAAAAACTCACATAAAAGACATATTGAAAACATTATAAGACTCTACAATCGTCTTCCTTGTTGTTCAAACTCAATACTAGAAATTATCTAGACCTTAGAGAAACAAAATATGCAAACCAAATTTTAGCATGCTCTATGTATTTCTTCATTAATGGGTGCAAAGCATATGATGCAAGAGCTTAATCATGAGCACAACAATTGCCAAGTATCACATTACCCAACACATTAATAGCAATTACTACACGTATCATTTTCCAATTCCAACCATATAACAATTTAACGAAGAAGAAACTTCGCCATGAATACTATGAGTAGAAACCAAGGACATACTTGTCCATATGCTACAGCGGAGCGTGTCTCTCTCCCATAAAGTGAATGCTAGGATCCATTTTATTCAAACAAAACAAAAACAAAACAAATCGACGCTCCAAGAAAAGCACATAAGATGTGATGGAATAAAAATATAGTTTCAGGGAGGAACTCATAATGTTGTCGATGAAGAAGGGATGGGCATCCCCAAGCTTAGACGCTTGAGTCTTCTTGATATATGCAGGGGTGAACCACCGGGCATCCCCAAGCTTAGAGCTTTCACTCTCCTTGATCATGTTGCATCATACCCCTTGATCCTTGAAAACTTCCTCCACACCAAACTTAGAACAACTCATTAGAGGGTTAGTGCACAATAAAAATTAACATATTCAGAGGTGACACAATCATTCTTAACACTTCTCGACATTGCATAATGCTACTGGACATTAATGGATCAAAGAAATTCATCCAACATAGCAAAAGAGGCAATGCGAAATAAAAGGCAGAATCTGTCAAACAGTTCGTATTGACGAATTTTAAAATGGCAACAGACTTGCTCAAATGGAAATGCTCAAATTGAATGAAAGTTGCGTACATATCCGAGGATCACTCACGTAAATTGACATAATTTTCTGAGTTACCTACAGGGAAAACAGCCCAGATTCGTGACAAAAAGAAATCTGCTTCGCAGCAGAATCCAAATCTAGTATGAACTTTTCTATCAACGGCTTAACTTGGCACAACAAAACACAAAACTAAGATAAGGAGAGGTTGCTACAGTAGTAAACAACTTTCAAGACACAAAATAAAAACAAAGTACTGTAGGTAAAAACATGGGTTGTCTCCCATAAGCGCTTTTTTTAACGCCTTCAGCTAGGCGCAAAGTGTGTATCAAGTATTATCAAGAGACGGTGCATTCTCAGCGGGGTGCGGAGTTTTCTCAACCAGGCATAATATATTAGATACATAAGTTTTAGCATCTCCCTTTTCATTAGTCTTAGGCGTGCTACTCTCATCAAACAAATTTTCAGGAACAAGCCAAGCATAGTTATTTTCTAGTGCATCATTCATAGCTAAGAGTTTACATGGTATTGGTGCTTTGATCTCCCCACCATCATCAATATTATTAGTGTATCTTATTCTATCCATGTCCATCTTTTCAAGGAGACTAACAAAATTAGTATGAGAACCAAGCATATTAAATTTAGCAAAGACCTTTCTAGCTTCTCTTGCTAGACCACCAAATTCTCTAAGAAGGGTTTCTAAAACAAAATCTTTCTTTTCCCCTTCTTCCATATCGCCAAGTGTGAGAAACATGTGTTGGATTATAGGATTAAGATTAACAAATTTAGTTTCCAACAGGCGAACTAAATGCGCAGCAGCAATTTCATAAGTAGGCGCAAGGTCTACCAAGTGTCTATCTTCAAAATTTTCAATGGTACTAACATGATTGAAAAATTCTTCTATATTATTTCTCCCAACTATAGACCCACGTCCTACCGGTATGTCTTTCGTGGTAAAATTAAAAGAAAACATGATGAATCAAGTAAAGTAAATGCAAGTAACTAATTTTTTTGTGTTTTTGATATAGCAAACAAGATAGAAATAAAGTAAAACTAGCAACTAATTTTTTTATATTTTGATTTAGTGCAGCAAACAAAGTAGTAAATAAAACTAAGCAAGACAAAAACAAAGTAAAGAGATTGAGAAGTGGAGACTCCCCTTGCAGCGTGTCTTGATCTCCCCGGCAACGGCGCCATAAAAAGCTGCTTGATACGCGTTGTTGACGTATTGTCTTTTCGTTCGACACGCGTCCGTTGGGAACCCCAAGAGGAAGGTGTGATGCGTACAGCGGCAAGTTTCCCTCAGTATGAAACCAAGGTTTAATCGAACCAGTGGGAGTCAAGAAGCACGTTGAAGGTTGATGGCGGCGGATGTAGTGCGGCGCAACACCAGGGATTCCGGCGCCAACGTGGAACCCGCACAACACAACCAAAGTACTTTGCCCCAACGAAAAAGGAGGTTGTCAATCTCACCGGCTTGCTGTAACAAAGGATTAACCGTATTGTGTGGAAGATGATTGTTTGCAGAAAACAGTAGAACAATATTGCAGTAGATTGTATTTCAGGAAAGAGAATTGGACCGGGGTCCACACTCACTAGAGGTGTCTCTCCCATAAGATAAACAAAGATGTTGGGTGAACAAATTACAGCTGGTCAATTGACAAATAAAGAGGGCATGACCATGCACATACATATCATGATGAGTATAGTGAGATTTAATTGGGCATTACGACAAAGTACATAGACCGCATCCAACCGCATCTATGCCTAAAAAGTCCACCTTCAGGTTATCATCCGAACCCCTCCAATATTAAGTTGCAAAGCAACAGACAATTGCATTAAGTATGGTGCGTAATGTAATCAACAACTACATCCTTAGACATAGCATCAATGTTTTATCCTAGTGGCAACAGACAACACAACCTTAGAACTTTCTGTCACTGTCCCATGTGTCAATGCAGGCATGAACCCACTATCGAGCATAAATACTCCCTCTTGGAGTTACAAGCATCTACTTGGCCAGAGCATCTACTAGTAACGGAGAGCATGCAAGATCATAAACAACACATAGATATAACTTTGATAATCAACATAACAAGTATTCTCTATTCATCTGATCCCAACAAACGCAACATATAGAATTACAGATAGATGATCTTGATCATGTTAGGCAGCTCACAAGATCCGACAATGATAGCACAATGGGGAGAAGACAACCATCTAGCTACCGCTATGGACCCATAGTCCAGTGGGTAGACTACTCACATCACACCGGAGGCGACCATGGCGGCATAGAGTCCTCCGGGAGATGATCCCCTCTCCGGCAGGTGCCGGAGGCGATCTCCTGGATCCCCCGAGATGGGATCGGCGGCGGCGGCGTCGGGAAGGTTTTCCGTATCGTGGCTCCCGTGACCGGGGCTTCCACGGAGGCTTTAAGTAGGCGGGGTAGGTCAAGAGGCGCACGAGGGCCCCACACCACAGGCCGCGAGGCCAAGGGGGCCGCGCCGCCAGGGTGTGGCCCCTTCGTGGCCCCTCTTCGTCTCTTCTTCGGACTTCTCAAGCTTCGTGGCAAAATAGGACCCCGGGCGTTGATTTCGTCTCAATTCCGAATATTTCGTTACTAGGATTTCTGAAACCAAAAACAGCAGAAAGAACTGGCACTTCGGCATCTTGTTAATAGGTTAGTTAAAATGCACGAATATGACATAAAGTGTGCATAAAACATGTAGATAACATCAATAATGTGGCATGGAACATCAGAAATTATCGATACGTCGGAGACGTATCACCCCTCTGAACCGGTCGGAAGTCGGAGATAGCCAAGTCTTCGGCCCCGATATTCTCCGAGAATCCGAAGAGAAGGTGCACAAGATCTGCGAGTACCTCAAGACCGCTCCTCAAGACAGAAGAGCTACGCCGACAAGAGACGCCGAGAGATGACATTCGAGATCGAAGATTTTGTGTATCTCAAAGTCTCACCCCTCAAAGGAATGCAGAGATTCCAACTCAAAGGAAAACTCGCCCCCAGATATGTCGGACCATTCAAAGTTCTGAGCCGCCGAGGAGAAGTTTCATATCAGCTGGAACTACCGGAAGAAATGTCCGCCGTGCACAACGTGTTTCACATCTCACTGCTTCAGAAGTGCCTAGAAGTGCCGGAGAAGACCGAAGTGTTCAAGAACATCGACCACAGAGCCATTGATATCAACAAGGATCTAACATACCGCGAAGTGCCTATTCGCATCCTGGAAGAAGCTTTCAGGACCACCCGCACCAGAAGTATCAAGTTCCTGAAGATACAATGGAGTACCACACCGAAGAAGAGGCCACTTGGGAACGTGAAGAAGATATGAAGAAGGAATACCCAGATCTCTTTAGTACCTAGTTTCCTTTAGATCTCGGGATGAGATCTTTTGTAAGGGGGAAGGGTTTGTAACATCCCAAGTTTTCAATAAAAGGAACAAGAGAAAGTTTCAAGAATCCAAAAATCAGAGCCAACAAAAACTTTTGCTCATCATATAGTACTATGCATATAGCTCACCTTATTAATTAATTGAGTGTGCTTTTGCCATGATGCTTGCTTATGTGTTTACTCTCACTCTAAAACCCTAACAATGATCACTTGATCATCTATAGTCAAATAAAAAGGAAATAGAAAAGAAATTATAAAAATCAATTTCACACACACATATGGCCTATGCCATTTTTACAAATCTTTAATCTAGACCAATTTGGTTTGCACCATTAGTTGATACTAAACACTTATTAACACTTTTAGAAACAATCAAACTCAATTCAAATCAAATTTGAATCAAATTTGTGATCACATGTGATTATGGTCATGTGAGACTTTTTCAGCATGATACCCACTTTGAGCCCCTGGTTTTCAACTTTTTCTTTCTACACTTGGCCAACTCTTTGTACCTCTTCCAAGATCTCATCAAGGACAACAACTTTGCTCAAAGCACCCACCTCAAACTCGGCCTCAATTTCAAAGTTAAGCAAGCCAAGATGAGACTTTGAAACAAAACTAAGATCCTATGCATTTTGAGATTTTGCAAACCAATTCCAAATTGAACCAAACCAACACCATTCTACTCCATTTAATATATGATTACAACCCACCAAAAAGAATTGCAAAATTCAAAAATATTTTTCTTTCGGGCATTACCTCAAACACCTTTAGGCAGGGTTAATACCCATACCGAAATTTGGAGAGGACCAAGTCCACCCTGAGCCACCACAGCAACCCTGGACCCTCCTCTCACCTCACCACACCAGTGCCACCACTTGCACTGGCCAATGTTTGATCTAATCAACCAAACCTTGCCATGCCGTGGCATGGCATGCCACCATCATGCCACCATCGCCTCTGGCCACCTCTGGACTGCACCACCGTGTCAACTCTCTCCCTCTCACTCCCCTGAGTCTGACCAGTCCAAGCCACGACCATTTCTCTCACCGCAACGGGCAGAAACCGCCGTGCACCGTGGCGCCCAGACGCTCGCCAGAACGCGCGTGGCATCCACTCTGGACGCGCCAGAGCGACAGCCGCCTGGAGCCCCTGCGTCACCTCCGCTCACCATCTCTCGCCAGTGGACGCGCCAGGACACCAGCTCGCTCGTGGACACGCCCGTTTGACCGCAGCATCGCCATGGCCCTCGTCATCGTCGACGCGACGCAGCCTGCCTGCCACTTCCCATCAAGCTCCCTCTCTCCACTGAGCCTCTGCCGAGCCACGATCAAGCTCGTCATCACCGCAGGCAAGAACCAGCCGCGCCCATCCCTTGCCCTTCGCAACGTTGGAACAGCGACGACGACGACTCCCGCTCCGCCCTTCGGCCACCTCCCTCTCCTATAAAAGGAGAGCTCCTCCCACCGATTTGAGCACGCCAACTTATTCCCCTCACCGCAGCTCTCCTCGCCACTTCAATTTGATCGATTAGCCACTCCACCGCCCGACCTGCAAGCTCGCCGCCACCGCCAGACACTGAGCACGCCGAGAGAAGGAGACCACCCAGCGACGCAACTGCTCTGTGCGCTCTCGTCGATGACACGGTCCCGGCGCACATCTCCGATGACCGCCGGAGCTCCGACGAGCTCGCCGACCCCCTACCGCCGTCGCCAGTAAGTTCATCTCTCGCCGGAGATGACGAAGCTCCACGGCCGTGCGATGCACTTCTAATCGCACGGTTGAGAAAGCATGTACCGTTCGCTGTTTAAACCCACCGATAGGTGGCCCCCACCATGTCACCGGCCCGCCGCGAAGCGGGGCCGCCCACTTCTTCTCACCGCTCGGCCCGTTAGTTTTCCCGCCACCACGTTTCAAATTCAAATAGGAAAAATAGAGAAATAATCCAATCTGATGTCAACTTTGAAATTTAATAGGGACAAATCTACTAGGCCAAATTTTACAAATTTTATATATTTGGAAATCTTATGAAATTATCTACACAATGCCACTGGATTGAACCCTAGATCTATTGTAGAATTAAAGTGAGAAAATAAACAATCAGGGACTTTTCTGCCTTAGAATAATTCTTAAAAATCCACCAAATTTTTCAGTTAATTCCAACTCCTATAATTCACATTTCACTTATACTAAATGTTTCTACAAAAATATGCCATGCTTACTTTGAATGATCATGGCCTAGTTGAATTAAATGACTTTATGGCTATTTCTAGTCAAAGATATTGTCCAAAACTATTAAGAAATTATATGGGAATGTTACTCTCATTTAAATCTTGTCATCACCAATTCAAAATGAGTTAGAGACCCTGGTCATTTAGATCTCATATGAATGGTTGGTGATATTAAATCTTTACCATGCTAGTATTAAATGGTATGAGGTGCTCACCTCATTTAAATCATTTTCTTAAATGATAAGTGTGAAGAGGTTGACCTTGGTCAACCTAGGTCACATATTATGCATGATAGAAATTAAATCTTAATAAGATAATGAGAGGAAGTTATATCTCTGAATAATTAAAAGTAACATTCAAGATTAGTATGAGAGGAAATTATTTTTCTTAAACAATAAGAAGAACACATCCACCAACTTAATAGTAATGTGTGATGCTAGCTTAAAGTGTGTAAATCATGAGTGTGCCTAGTTTAGTAAATTAGTTTGGTATGATGATTGTGTACCCCGTATTCGTATTTTAGACGCTAGTACCGAGGAGTATCAAGAGGAGGAGGAGGTCTACTTCCAAGGAGAAGAAGACCACTTTGACCAATTCCCAACCAAAGCAAGATAATACTCTTGCAAAGTGCAAAGCTCACCATGAGCAAGGCATTACCCCATTTACTTTATGCTTATGATCCTATTTCCCAGTTTTACTTTATTTACTTTTGTTTTAAAAGTATTTTTGATTCATGATTCACTTGGTTAGTATTGGATTAGTACAAGAGTATCAAAGTTAGCCTAGAAGCAAAGCAAAGTACTTAGCACCCCTCATACCTAGATGCTAGTGCTAAATTAAAATGACTACTCTAGATGGGAACATGTGTTTGTGAAATAATGATGTTGAAAACCTTGGAATGATGAGTCATTTCCATTGAATGATTTTGAAGGTGAATATGACATGAATTTTACTTGGTGAAATGACTAAAACTGATGATTGAGTTGGATGCGATACCATTCCAATTTTGAGTACCCCCACAATACCTGATTATGGGTAAGGCTTAGCTGAAATTTATGTGTCTTAGTATGGGTTCCCTCGAAAACACACGTCATAGGGGTTATGCTTGAGGCTGCCTCCGTTGTTGAGAAATGATGTGAATTGAGGTGAATTGTACGGCCAAGCCCTATGCAGTTCCCGGGTTAATAGTTGGTTTTCACCGGGAGGCCAAGCTCATGGGGAGAGGTGCCTATACTAGGATGTGTAAGTGAAAGGTTAACGGTTGATGATCCGCGTACTGAGTTACGATTATTCGGGGTTTATCCTCGACGGATGTAATCAAATGTTGTGGCACAAGTGTGCAACCTCTGCAGAGTGTAAACCTATTCGAATAGCCGCGTCCGCGGATATGGACAATTGGAAAGGCCATACTGTTTCCGTCATCAGAATTTATATCTATGTGACTAGTGAATTTGAACTTGAATTTGAACGGTGACTTTGAATTTGAATCACAACAGAGTTGTGGGAATGACACTAATGTTCCCACTTGAGTTAGTTAGCACACATGAGAGTTTATAAAAATGTTTCTAAACTAAAATTGGCTTTATGCAAATAAACCCTAGAGCTTAAAACACTCTAGATAGTAATGTTAGTACTTACATTAGTATTAGATTGCGAGTACTTAAAGTACTCACAGCTTTGTCCCTGGCTATTCAAATGGCCAGACTATGAAGCCAAGAAGCAGTACGAGGATGACGACCAGCAGGACGTCTACCACAACTAGGAGCTTCTAACGTCGTTGGCCCGTGGACTAGAGAGTCCTGTATCTTACGCTTCCGCTATGAACTTGTGTTTGTTCGTTGATCAATAGATCAACTATTTGTGTAATATGGATCCTGTGATTCCAATTTATAAGACCTTATGGTTTGTAATGAATGATGACTGTGATACTTAACTATTATGCCTCGCAACAACAATATTCCTGGGATTGCGATGTATGACATAATAGGCATTCGGACTTAAAAATCCGGGTGTTGACAACTTTGCATATAGTTTGATACAAATAATCAAATGACATGAGCAAGCGATGAACTTGCCTTTCTTGACTGCAAGATTATGCAGGCAAAAGCTTCGATATGTGATAACTCCCAATTCTGAAATACCATCATCGTCCGGTGATACGTCTCCGACGTATCGATAATTTCTTATGTTCCATGCCACATTATTGATGTTATCTACATGTTTTATGCACACTTTATGTCATATTCGTATTTTCCTCGGAACTAACCTATTAACAAGATGCCGAAGTGCGCTGGTTTTCCTGTTTTTGGTTTCAGAAATTAGCAAGGAAATATTCTCGGAATTGACGAAATCAAAGCCCAGGGGCCTATTTTTCCACGAAGCTTCCAAAGTCCGAAGACGAAACGAAGAGGGGCCACAGGGTGGCCAAACCCTAGGTGGCGCTGCCCCCCTTGGCCGCACCGCCTATGGTGTGGGCCCCGTGCCGCCTCTTGACTTGCCCTTCCGCCTACTTAAAGCCTCCGTGACGAAACCCCCGTACCGAGAGCCACGATACGGAAAACCTTCCAGACACCGCCAACGCCGATCCCATCTCGGGGATCCAGAGATCACCTCCGGCACTGCCGAGAGGGGAATCATCTCCTGAGACTCTACGCCGCCATGGTCGCTCCGGGGTGATGTGTGAGTAGTCTACCCCTGGACTATGGGTCCATAGCAGTAGCTAGATGGTTGTCTTCTCCCCATTGTGCTATCATTGTCTGATCTTGAGCTGCCTAACATGATCAAGATCATCTATCTGTAATTCTATATGTTGCGTTTGTTGGGATCCGATGAATAGAGAATACTTGTTATGTTGATTATCAAAGTTATTCTATGTGTTGTTTATGATCTTGCATGCTCTCCGTTATTAGTAGATGCTCTGGCCAAGTTGATGCTAGTAACTCCAAGAGGGAGTATTTATGCTCGGTAGTGGGTTCATGTCTCCGTGAATCTGGAGGGGTGACAAGAACCTCTAAGGTTATGGATGTGCTGCCACTAGGGATAAAACATTAGTGCTATGTTCAAGGATGTAGTCACTAGTTACATTACGCGCAATACTTAATGCAATTGTCTGTTAGCAACTTAATACTGGAGGGGGTTCGAATGATAACCCAAGGTGGACTTTTTAGGCATAGATTTGGATGGCGGTCTATGTACTTTGTCGTAATGCCCAATTAAATCTCACTATACTCATCATGATATGTATGTGCATGGTCATGCCTCTTTATTTGTCAATTGCCCAACCGTAATTTGTTCACCCAACATGTCATTTATCTTATGGGAGAGACACCTCTAGTGAACCGTGGACCCCGGTCCAATTCTCTTTACCGAAATACAATCCACTGCAATACTTGTTCTACTGTTTTCTCGCAAACAATCATCTTTCACACAATACGGTTAATCCTTTGTTACAGCAAGCCGGTGAGATTGACAACCTCACTGCTGTTGGGGCAAAGTACTTTGGTTGTGTTGTGCAGGTTCCACGTTGGCGGAATCCCCGGTGTTGCGCCGCACTACATCCCGCCGCCATCAACCTTCAACGTGCTTCTTGACTCCTACGGTTCGATAAACCTTGGTTTCTTACCGAGGGAAACTTGCTGCTGTACGCATCACACCTTCCACTTGGGGTTCCCAACGAGCGTGTGCTTTACGCGTCATCAAGCTAAATTTCTGGCGCCGTTGTCGGGGAGATCAAGACACGCTGCAAGGGGAGTCTCCACTTCTCAATCTCTTTACTTTGTTTTTGTCTTGCTTAGTTTTATTTACTACTTTGTTTGCTGCACTAAATCAAAATACAAAAATTAGTTGCTAGTTTTACTTTACTTAATATCATGCATGTTTTTATTTCATAGTTAAGCATAATGGAAAACAAAAAAATATGAGAGATCTTTATGAACTTTATCTTGAATTAGGACATGATGTGTTTGAAGAGAGAATTAAAAACCCATGGAACTTTATATGCATGCTAATGGGAATGTTATTACTATGAATACTTTGAATACCATTGTTGCTAATGCTATGGAAAATTCTAAGCTTGGGGAAGCTGGCTTTGATGAGCATGATCTTTTTAGTCCCCCAAGCATTGAGGAGAAAATTTTATTTTATGATTACAATATGCCTCCTATATATGATGATAGCCACTTTGTTGAATTTGCTCCCACTACAACTAATAAAATTGATTATGCTTATGTGGAGAGTAATAATTTTATGCATGAGACTCATGATAATAATGCTTTATGATAGTTATATTGTTGAGTTTGCTCATGATGCTACTGAAAGTTATTATGAGAGAGGAAAATATGGTTGTAGAAATTTTCATGTTACTAAAATGCCTCTCTATATGCTGAAATTTTTGAAACTACACTTGTTTTATCTTCCTATGCTTGTTACTTTGCTTTTCTTGAACTTGTTTATTTACAAGATTCCTTTTCATAGGAAGCATGTTAGACTTAAATGTGTTTTGTATTTGCCTCTTGATGCTCTCTTTTGCTTCAAATATTATTTCTTGCGAGTGCATCATTAAAACTGCTGAGCCCATCTTAATGGCTATAAAGAAAGAACTTCTTGGGAGACAACCCATGTTTTTACCTACAGTACTTTGTTTTTATTTTGTGTCTTGGAAGTTGTTTACTACTGTAGCAACCTCTCTTATCTTAGTTTTGTGTTTTGTTGTGCCAAGTTAAGCCGTTGATAGAAAAGTAAGTACTAGATTTGGATTACTGCGTTCCAGATTTCTTTGCTGTCACGAATCTGGGTCCACCTCCCTGTAGGTAGCTCAGAAAATTAAGCCAATTTACGTGCATGATCCTCAGATACGTACGCAACTTTCATTCAATTTGAGAATTTTCATTTGAGCAAGTCTGGTGCCATTTTAAAATTCGTCAATACGAACTGTTCTGTTTTTGACAGATTCTGCCTTTTATTTCGCATTGCCTCTTTTGCTATGTTGGATGAATTTCTTTGATCCACTAATGTCCAGTAGCATTATGCAATGTCCAAAAGTGTTAAGAATGATTGTGTCACCTCTGAATATGTTAATTTATATTGTGCACTAACCCTCTAATGAGTTGTTTCGAGTTTGGTGTGGAGGAAGTTTTCAAGGATCAAGAGAGGAGTATGATGCAACATGATCAAGGAGAGTGAAAGCTCTAAGCTTGGGGATGCCCCGTGGTTCACCCTGCATATATCAAGAAGACTAAAGCTTGGGGATGCCCAAGGCATCCCCTTCATCACAACATTATCAGGTTCCTCCCCGAAACTATATTTTTATTCCATCACATCTTATGTGCTTTTTCTTGGAGCGTCGGTTTGTTTTTGTTTTTGTTTTGTTTGAATAAAATGGATCCTAGCATTCACTTTATGGAGAGAGACACGCTCCGCTGTAGCATATGGACAAGTATGTCCTTGGTTTCTACTCATAGTATTCATGGCGAAGTTTCTCCTTCGTTAAATTGTTATATGGTTGGAATTGGAAAATGATACATGTAGTAATTGCTATAAATGTCTTGGGTAATGTGATACTTGGCAATTGTTGTGCTCATGTTTAAGCTCTTGCATCATATGCTTTGCACCCATTAATGAAGAAATACATAGAGCATGCTAAAATTTGGTTTGCATATTTGGTTTCTCTAAGGTCTAGATAATTTCTAGTATTGAGTTTGAACAACAAGGAAGACGGTGTAGAGTCTTATAATGTTTTCAATATGTCTTTTATGTGAGTTTTGCTGCACCGGTTCATCCTTGTGTTTGTTTCAAATAACCTTGCTAGCCTAAACCTTGTATCGAGAGGGAATACTTCTCATGCATCCAAAATACTTGAGCCAACCACTATGCCATTTGTGTCCACCATACCTACCTACTACATGGTATTTTCCGCCATTCCAAAGTAAATTGCTTGAGTGCTACCTTTAAAATTCCATCATTCACCTTTGCAATATATAGCTCATGGGACAAATAGCTTAAAAACTATTGTGGTATTGAATATGTAATTATGCACTTTATCTCTTATTAAGTTGCTTGTTGTGCGATAACCATGTTTACTGGGGACGCCATCAACTTTTCATTGTTGAATTTCATGTGAGTTGCTATGCAAGTTCGTCTTGTCTGAAGTAAGGGCGATCTACACGAGTTGAATGGTTTGAGCATGCATATTGTTAGAGAAGAACATTGGGCCGCTAACTAAAGCCATGATCCATGGTGGAAGTTTCAGCTTTGGACAAACATCCTCAAATCTCTAATGAGAAAAGAATTAATTGTTGTTGAATGCTTAAAGCATTAAAAGAGGAGTCCATTATCTGTTGTCTATGTTGTCCCAGTATGGATGTCTAAGTTGAGAATAATCAAAAGCGAGAAATCCAAATGCGAGCTTTCTCCTTAGACCTTTGTACAGGCGGCATAGAGGTACCCCTTTGTGATACTTGGTTAAAGCATATGTATTGCGGTGATAATCCAGGTAGTCCAAGCTAATTAGGACAAGGTGCGGGCACTATTGGTACACTATGCATGAGGCTTGCAACTTATAAGATATAATTTACATGATGCATATGCTTTATTACTACCGTTGACAAAATTGTTTCATGTTTTCAAAATCAAAGCTCTAGCACAAATATAGCAATCGATGCTTTTCCTCTATGGAGGACCATTCTTTTACTTTCAATGTTGAGTCAGTTCACCTATTTCTCTCCACCTCAAGAAGCAAACACTTGTGTGAACTGTGCATTGATTCCTACATACTTGCTTATTGCACTTATTATATTACTCTATGTTGACAATATCCATGAGATATACATGTTACAAGTTGAAAGCAACCGCTGAAACTTAATCTTCTTTTGTGTTGCTTCAATACCTTTACTTTGAATTATTGCTTTATGAGTTAACTCTTATGCAAAACTTATTGATGCTTGTCTTGAAGTGCTATTCATGAAAAGTCTTTGCTTTATGATTCACTTGTTTACTCATGTCATATACATTGTTTTGATCGCTGCATTCACTACATATGCTTTACAAATAGTATGATCAAGATTATGATGGCATGTCACTCTAGAAATTATCCGTGTTATCGTTTTACCTGCTCGGGACGAGCAGAACTAAGCTTGGGGATGCTGATACGTCTCCGACGTATCGATAATTTCTTATGTTCCATGCCACATTATTGATATTATCTACATGTTTTATGCACACTTTATGTCATATTCGTGCATTTTCCGAACTAACCTATTAACAAGATGCCGAAGTGCCAGTTGTTTTCTTGTTTTTGGTTTCAGAAATCCTAGTAAGGAAATATTCTCGGAATTGACGAAATCAAAGCCCAGGGCTATTTTTCCACGAAGCTCAGTCCGAAGATGAAACGAAGAGGCCACGGGGTGGCCAAACCCTAGGGCGGCGCGCTCCTTGGCCGCGCCGGCCATGGTGTGGGCCCCGTGCCGCCTCTTGACTTGCCCTTCCGCCTACTTAAAGCCTCCGTGACGAAACCCCGCATCGAGAGCCACGATACGGAAAACCTTCCCGAGACGCCGCCAACGCTGATCCCATCTCGGGATCCAGGAGATCGCCTCCGGACCGCCAGAGGGGAATCATCTCCTGGAGGACTCTACGCCGCCATGGTCGCCTCTGTGATGTGTGAGTAGTCTACCCTCGGACTATGGGTCCATAGCAGTAGCTAGATGGTTGTCTTCTCCCCATTGTGCTATCATTGTGGATCTTGTGAGCTGCCTAACATGATCAAGATCATCTATCTCTAATTCTATATGTTGCGTTTGTTGGGATCCGATGAATAGAGAATACTTGTTATGTTGATTATCAAAGTTATATCTATATGTTGTTTATGATCTTGCATGCTCTCCGTTATTAGTAGATGCTCTGGCCAAGTTGATGCTAGTAACTCCAAGAGGGAGTATTTATGCTCGATAGTGGGTTCATGTCTCCGTGAATCTGGAGGGGTGACAAGAACCTCTAAGGTTATGGATGTGCTGTTGCCACTAGGGATAAAACATTAGTGCTATGTTCAAGGATGTAGTCACTAGTTACATTACGCGCAATACTTAATGCAATTGTCTCTTGTTAGCAACTTAATACTGGAGGGGGTTCGGATGATAACCTGAAGGTGGACTTTTTAGGCATAGATGCGGTTGGATGGCGGTCTATGTACTTTGTTGTAATGCCCAATTAAATCTCACTATACTCATCATGATATGTATGTGCATGGTCATGCTCTCTTTATTTGTCAATTGCCCAACTGTAATTTGTTCACCCAACATGCCGTTTATCTTATGGGAGAGACACCTCTAGTGAACTGTGGACCCCGGTCCAATTCTCTTTATGAAATACAATCTACTGCAATACTTGTTCTACTGTTTTCGCAAACAATCATCTTCCACACAATACGGTTAATCCTTTGTTACAGCAAGCCGTGAGATTGACAACCTCACGCGTTGGGGCAAAGTACTTTGGTTGTGTTGTGCAGGTTCCACATTGGCGCCGGAATCCCTGGTGTTGCGCCGCACTACATCCCGCCGCCATCAACCTTCAACGTGCTTCTTGACTCCTACTGCCCGATAAACCTTGGTTTCTTACTGAGGGAAACTTGCTGCTGTACGCATCACACCTTCCACTTGGGGTTCCCAACGAGCGTGTGCTTTACGCGTCATCATCCGGTAAGGACAATGTTTAAAGAACTGGCAAAGATGCTATAATGCATAGTATGAGATGCAATCGCCCCGAGCGTAACCTAACCTCGATGATTTAGGATGTATGAGTTGTAAAGATTTCTTTAGGGTTGGTTGCACTTTTAGAATGGTTCTCAAACAAGGTTCTTATTAGGGTTTGGTTATATTAGCATCATAACCAAGTGATATAAGACATCCTAACAATCATACACATAAGAATAGTGGTGGAATAATATGTAAAGAACAATTGTCAATTTTAAGTTCTACAGAACATGGTTGATGATTACTTATACTATACTTCAAAAGAATAACTTTTGAAGAACATGTTGTTTAAGAGATAATAAGTATTTCAAAGAAGGATTAGGGCTTCTAAGGTTTGATTGACATTTGTACTTCAAAAGAATAACTTTTGAAGAACATGTTAAATAAGAATATGAACTACTATACATAGGAGCTATGTACTCTAGGGTTTACTATTGGGTTCATTTAGTTTCACTAATAGGAACTGGTTGGTTCTTAATCTTGGAATGGGGGTTTCTATATAGAAAGTATTGGTAGGTTTATTGCTATGGTTTCTCATATACATCATATCAAAGGATGATTATTAAGATGGTTCCATAGGTTTGCTATTAGGTTTACTATGGCTTCACATTTGCTTTAATAAATAATCTCTAATGGTTTCTAAGCTAAGTGGCTTATCATTTCCTAAGTAGGGTTTAGTGGAATAGGAGCATGTGATGTGATTTGCTACACAAGGTTGGTACTAGGGTTTATCATTATGGTTCTACTAGGGTTTGATGGTTGAAGTTGATTCTAATGGTATGGTATGTAGGAGTGGTGATCAATGGTATTAATCTAATTAACAAGTTAGGGTTTATATCTAGGTGGCACTAGTGGATCATATAGGTTTTAATTAAGAATAGGGACATGAAATGATAATCTCATGTGACTTGGTTTTTATGCTAGTGGATCATAAGCATGCATTCAATTGTTGCTTATTAGGGTTCTATATGTTAAGTGAATCTCACATGATCACATGTGACACATATCTAGGGTTTTAGAGTTGCTTCTAAGGTGGAATGATCACATGAAATAATAAAGTTGGGGTTTCTATTTATTTTAGAATTAGGTTCCTAAATTGTGGTATTATTCTTATCATAATAATTGTGCTAGAGTTTAATGTAATTAAGTACTTGAAATAAAGTTATTAATAAATTTAACATGCTATTAATTTTTAGAGGGTTTAAGAATTAAAATAATTACTAGTGAGGGTTTAATTAGAAATCAGGGTTTCCTTAATTATTGTTAGGTTTTAAAATAATGACTTGTTAACTAAAAATGCTTAAGTACATAATTGTTGGGCTACTAAAATAATATTGGTTTTTAATATTTTGTAGAGTTATTACTATTTAAAAAAATAGTAAATTAGAATTTTCAAATTAGGGTTTATGCATTACCCTTAATAATTAAGTTAATGCAAATATGATAAATAAAATTAATCTTAACATTTTACTTAGTTACTGAATAGTTTAAATTTAATTTTGAAACTTTACTATTTATTGAATTCAATTTGTATTTTAAACAATTAGAAAGACATAATTAATAAAGATAAAAATAAGTGAATTTTTATTTTGACACACATTTTTGTTTTATATTTTATTTTAATAGAGTTTATTTTTGTGAGCATTTTGATATATTATTTATATTTTTCTGAGTTGAAATGAATTTCACATGATTTTACAAAGTTTCAGCATTTTTTCTGGAATTTGAAATAACTAACAAATACTAACTATACCGGTTCATGTCTAGCCACAGAGACAGACAGGTGGGACCTACATCCAGGCCACCTGCCACGGGGCAACGACCAAGTCAAAGGTCTCCTGGTCCCACTCTTGCCGACCGGCTTGACGCCGGCGGGCAGTAGAGGACGGCGCCGCCGTTTTAAGGCCTCCCAGGACGCGCGACTAGGTTTTTCCGACTCCCTGGCACCTAACGAACACGATGGTGGTGATGGTTTGTCGAATAGTTCATCGGAGCTTCGCCGACAGTCATGTCCGCGGCGGAGCTACTCCGGCCAATATACGAACTAATGCTAGGATGATCTTTAGGAAGCAAGAAATGGCTCAATCGACGCGCCTGCTCACCTTGATGCTTCCCAGATGCTCGGCGGAGCCTGCCGGAGACGAGGACGACGACAATCTTCAATTTTCTGCGGGATGCCGATCAAAGGGAACGGTCGATTGGCGGCGATTGAGACCTCCTCTCCTCGATTCCTTCCACGAGGATGCTCCCTGAGACACGGCGCTTCTCCTCGACTACGCGGTGGACTCCGGGGTGGCTTCTATCGACGGCTAGCTGGAGAACTTGCCGGCCATGGTGGTGGTTCCAGTGAGAGATAGAGAGCGATTGAGAGAGAATGGATGGGCGGCGAAGAACAAGGATTACACGGTGATGATCTCCAACTATTTATAGGCCGAGGGGAGCTCTGAGGCCTCGACACGACGACAACGACGGTCAGGAGGTGGCGGTCTCTGGAAGGTGGTCTGGCGAGGATCTTTTCTCTTCCGCGGATAGACTCGGACGTGAAACGATTAGGGTGAGGTTCTGGAACCTTCTGCCGCGTCCGGGCATCCCTATCGTCGACGAGGGCAGTGTCTACTGGCGATGCCGCGCTGTCGACGCCGGAGAAGAAGACGATGACGAAGTCCCTCCATTGCACGATTTTTAAAGCGACCAAAACGGTATGTGCCTTTGGGCTGGGCCGCGTCTGGGCTGCGTTGGCCAGCTTCGGCTGGTGCAGTGCTGGGCTACGTGGAGATGGTTGTTGGACGGTAAGTTTCCCTCTCCCTTTTCTTTTTTTTAAATTTTCTATTTTATTATTCTGGTTTCTAGTTTATTATTTGAATTCAATTCTAACTTCTATTTTGTTCTGCAGGTTTTACAATTTTGATTCTCAATAGAATTTAATAGAAATACATATTGCATAGTTGTTTGGTGTAAACAAATATTTAATATTTGATTAAACTTGTGTTGTTGTGAGAGGTATTCTAAATTTTAAATGGATATGGGTTAAATGTCTATCCCTATTCCTTAAATTTGGAAATCAAACCTATTTTGAATGATTTGAAGTTTATAACCAGTGCTTGGTAAACATGTCATTAAGTTTTGTTATTACTTAACAATATTGATTGTTCCCATGTATTTTATATTATGGTTAGAGTTTCAATTAAATGGTGTTGAGAATAGAATGGTTCATGATTTTATGTGAAGAATTGTTTTCAAAGGTTTAAGAAAATGGTTGGATTTACTCTATGTTAAATAATCTTGCTTAGAAAACTCTTGATTGAATTATTTAAAATGAATCCTAAACTCATCATGATTAACTCTTTTGTTGAGGTGATACCATTTTATAAAGTACTGTTCATTTGGTTCACTTAGGCAAAGTATTAGGATAGCAAAGTAAAATGGAATATTGATTTCATTCTACTCACCAAATGGCATTAGTCTTTAAGTATATAGGAATTGGTTTTATTCTTGTGTTCCATGATACACAAGTTAGGACATAATATTTTATGTGGGATAGATCCCATGTGAAAAGGTTTAGGGTTTTGGTAATGCTCACTAGTTGAAGTATAAATAGGCATGAGGCATGGCATGGTTCTAATTATAATCCAAAGTGATACTTGGATTGAAATTCAAATGTGGTCTAGGGTTTAAGTAGTGATCACCAATGTGATACACAACTAGGATTAGGTATGAGCATAAACTTCGTTATGTTTAATTGGCTAGGGTTATCCTCCTCACTTAGGTAGAATTATTGTATCAAGGCAATGCTAGGTTTGTCTCAAGTGTTTGGATAGGCAAGGTTTAAATACAATATCATTACTACTCTATACAAGGCATGAGTATTGGTTTGGTTAACTACCAATGAGTTGCTTATTATTTCATGAGAAGAATGAGATCTATACATCACATATATAGATTTAACTTATCAGCTCAATTTATAAAGTAAGATCATGCATTAGACATGATCCACTTATTCCTTACTAATCTCTCTTCTTTAATACTTCTCTCAACACACTCACTTAGATTCTTAAGGTTTATGATCATCACCCAATTTGTAATGATCAAAGTATTGGCCTCATAATAATTCATTAGTGAATCATGGTTCTCTCTCCAAGATCAAGTATAAGTCCATATACTTGAGGATACCTCTTTAAGTTGAGCTCTTCTGAATAGGTAGGGTTTCTCTAGGATTTATGATCATTACCAAGTTGTAATGATCACAACAATTGTCTCTCTCTTGGATCACTAGTAAAAGAGGTTCTCACTTACTATCAAGTATGAGCTAAGACAAGTAAGGTTTATTACTTGACTTATATTTCTTGTATCATTGGTTAGTATCCATAAGTACCTCAATTGGATAAGGTTTAAATAGTAATCTAGGTTCTATTCAATGGATAGAATAAGCATATGAATGATTCTCTCCTTTCTCTAGGTTTAATGGTAGGAGTTGGGAAACAAGATTGGAATGGTCAAGGTTTAATGAAGAATGAATATGAGTGTTCTTGACATGGATTCAAGTATTGTAGTTGAAAAGATATACCATGTGACTCATGGTAGGAACATTTATTTAGTAGAAGACATGGATAAGATAAGTATAGAATAGTGTCTTAATTAATTGTGTTCTTTGATTTATAGTTGAATAATTATTCATGTGTTGTTGTAGGGAATGTCATGTTGAGATCTTTTATAAGATCTTGTAGTTGACCCTTACTTAAGGTGTTGTTTATTGTAAAACTAATTTCATTTGATCTAGCCCATAGATCAAATCATCTCTACCCAAAACAAGGTTTTAGCAAAGATCACAGTGAAGTTTATAGCGCTTGACTTGATGATCTACTTCAGTTCCAGCAAGTCAAGTGAAACTTCAGTTACTGTGGTAAGTTTTATTTGAAGCGCGAAAATTCCCCGGATTTTCTATGCATGAATGCAGTGCACACTTTGGTGTTCTCTCATTTTATAGCCTCTAAACCTGGGATATTACAACACACAAGATACATTGTCATTTACAATATTCATATGAATTATAATTATTACAACACATTACAGAAATTGAATAAATGAAAAAGAAAATGAAAATTACAAAGAATTGCAAATGGCTAAACTATCTAAATTCTTCTAGAACTTCTTGATCAACACTTGATGAAGAGCTTTTTGATCATCTCCTTAAACCCTGCATAAACAACAAAGAAAAAAACATAAATTATGCCAAGTGGCAATGCCACTTGGCAGGTTAGTCAAAGAAATATAATTTTTGGTGGATAATACCAGGGCTCAGCCGAGCTGATCCAACAACAGCTCAAGTTCCAACCAGGGAACTCACAAGCAGCTCACATGGCTTGCTGCATGCCCAACAGCACACACAGACCAGGGGAGGGCCACCAACGTGACATGCAGTGTTGTCAACCAAGGAAGCCAGGAGAAGGGGGTATAAAACCTTTTCACAAGCAAACCCTAGTCATCCATTGATAGCAGCTCCAAAAGGGTAAGAACACAAGAACAGCAAGAACACACAGCCAACAAAACTATCAAGGATAGTTCCACCAAGGAATATTTGCTGTAGAACAAGAGCTGATGAATAGATCATCACAAGCTAGCCAGGAGGAGCAGGGCAAGCTTAAACCATCAACCAGAAGCAAAACCTCTACATCAACACATATTCTAGGAGCTGGAGTGAGGTATACCCAAGAATCATGAGCAAGCACTATTTTTCTCATACAAATCAAGCATATGCATAAGCCACATAAGCCATAGGGTTAGCTACCCTGTTTGTATCATCATTTGGCAACTAGACATGTGATGCAAGCAAAATAAGGGAAAGGCTAGCATGAATTCATCCAAGGGAACACTGGTTAAGTCAACATAATGATCATTGAGCTAACCAAAGAAATCCTGCAAGGAATTGAACCCTATCTAGCCAACCAGACTCACCTAGCACCCTATAGCTAGCTATACCATCAGAATATAGACATTTATATATCTATTTTCATTTCAACATCAAATATACTAGAAGCACTTGAATAACTACCAGTAGGATTGCACAGAAGCATACAGAAATGGTAGGAGCAACCATAACTAGCAGGCCAAGCTCTACTAGGATCACAACAACTACCTAGCCACACACAAAAGACAACCAGAGAAGCCTAACATCACCGAGGAGTTCAAGCATCACAGGAGGTGCCAACACATGTTGGTTTCCATCCAGTTATTGCACAGGATGCACAGGAATCACCACTGCATCACTAGATCATGTTTGTCTGTCAGAAATAGGAAGCAAAGCTTCACTGACAAGCACAAGTAATTGAAATAGCTCACACAGAGGCAACCAGGTGCATCAAATTAATCAAACAACCAATAGAATTGCTTTCACAAGCAACAGCAACCACCAGTACTTGGTGAGGAGCTAGATACACAAGCATCAACAACATATAAAAAAATGCATGCAAGTGTATAAGCCAACAGGAAGCTCTGATGATCACAGAGATAGGTAGTAATCACTGCAAGCCATAATAGATAATACACATATATAAATTCACCATTTATAATTGTATGCAAAAGCACACCATCAAGGAATGGAGACAAGTAGCCAACAACCTAGCTCAGCAGAGCTGTACCACGAATTAGAGTTCAATGAGCAACACACCAGTGGCACTTGCTCTTGCATAAAGCAAGGATTACTCACAGTAATCAAGCCAGTGGCAGAGAAGATGAATACACATGACAACCTAGTAGGAGCAACATGGCAGACCATGAGCATCATAGCATGCTCATGAGCATCTACACAAGAACCACATCAGCAGTAATAGCATGAACACAAACATAGGCTAGAGAGAGGGGAGCAACATCACAGGTACGGTCATAGAGCTATAGCATGGCAAGCTAGAATGCATAAGCAACAGCAGCACACAGAGGTAGCACATCACACAGCAGCAACCATAGTAGCAGCACACAACACATACGAGCAGGAGTAGCAGCAGCGCAACACCCTGGACGCCAAGGCATCCAGTGGTAAGCAAGGTGGAAGAACAGATAAGAGAGAGAGAGGGGGCGGAGCACTTACAGGTGAAGCGGACAAGGAGCGCAGCCATGGCAGCCACGGTGGCACACGTCGGGGGCACGACGGTGCCAGGCCAAGCCAGGCCAGGCCACGGCAACGCCGCAACACCTAGCACCACCACGGCGGGGCTCACGATGGCGCCATAGCGCCAAGGACGCCAGCGAGTAGTGAGATCGCAGTGGATCCTGTAACCCTAGCCACAGAGGAGGGGTCGGGGACGAGCGGGAGCCACGCTAGCTCCAGATCGACGCGGAGGAGAGTGACTGGTGTCGGGAGGCGGTTTGATTGCGCCCCATGGCGAGGGCCAGTATCGCCGGAGTCAGCCGGAATCGGCCAGCGACGGCGAGGGCGACGCGAGCATCGCATGAGCGTGTGGGGAATTAAGGTTAGGACGAAGGAGGCGACGCACGAGCGACTGGGTCGGTTGGACCAGCCCGGCTCGGGCTGCCTGACAGGTGGGCCCGAGGGGCATTTTGGTCATTTTAAAATTCCAAATTAAATAGAAACTTTAACAGAATTTTATAAATTATATATAACTCCAAAAAAATAAAGAAAAATAGTAAATCACTTAGAATAAAATTCTCTATCATAATAAAATATGAAATGGAATTTTTGAGACAAATAAAGTTGAGTCATAATTTAACACAAAGAATAAAGAATTAATAATAATCATTAAAAATAAAATCCATATTATTAATGATAAAATAAGTCCATAAATTATTTTGGACTTAAAAACATCTTGGCAATACTCCAAGATAGTATTTTACTCATAAGGAGTAGTTCTAAATTGTTCTTATTAGCCACCTCCAACTTGAAATAACAAAGCACCGGGAAGGGGGAACCAAACCCTAAAATCTGAAGCATGCATATTTGAATCTTTAACCATTGCCCTTATCGGACAATGATGCTATCTTTCAGAAACAGAGGACCAGGGTCAGTCCAAACAATCCAACTGCACTACATTACAGTCACCAGGCAAGTTCATCACTTTCTCATGTCAATTTGAGTATTTTTACCAAATTACTTGCAAAGTACTATAATTATCACTCTTGCATAAAAAGTAAAATTGCTATCTTCACAATTATGAATATGACTATGTGGTGGGCAATGGAACCATGGTATGAGTATGGTGGAGGTTCCATTGCAAGGGTTTGTATCCATCTAGGATTAAACAACAAATGTCGTCCAGTGATTCTTGTGTCATAACAACCATGTTAATCATAAGATCTGGAATGGGACGGTGTAGTCAGTTGTGTTTGTCCCTCTCGTTCATCAACGGATGCGCTTACCGTAGTCAGTTGAATCCCGAGGGACAAGCGGAGTGGTTGGGGAGCCCTAAGTCCCCACAGTAACGCGGTCTATGATGGGTTGCAATGACCAACGAAGGTATCAGGTCAGGAAACCTGATAGTAGTTGAGGTCGGATGGTATCCTATGGATACGCTGGCCGGCGAGGACCCAAGGTAGGAATTGCAACGAAGGGTGGGTGTTCGGGGTTGCAGAGAAACATAATGATTGGCTAGGACCTTATACCGGGCCTCACACCACGGAAGTGTGAGTGGGAAAGCTGCCCGGTTGGCACCAAGGTTAAGATCTCTTATGGGTAAAGCAACACACCTCTGCAGAGTGTAATGAATCGTGACCTTTCACTCCTTGTTCCGGGATATGGAACTGCGAACGCTGCCGAAAAGGAACTCCATGAAGTTCTAGTAAGCCGGTGGAGGCTGGCGGACATAGTTCTTCTGAATAAAAGCAACATTTTGAAGAAATGGTTATAAAACATGCATTGGTATTAGACTTTCTGGTCTAGTGCCATAGCTAGTGCATTAAACACCTCTTTCCTATAATGAGCTTGTTGAGTACGCTCGTACTCATACCTCTTATAATCCCCTGCTTAGATTGTATGAATCACCTTGAGGAGGCCACCGAAGGACCAGATAGAGCAGATGAGATCTTCTACGAAGAACCAGACCTCTCTGGAGGAATAGAGGGGGTCGACTACCTTATCATCTACGAAACCGGGGAGGTTCCAGAAGGAGAACAAATGTGAACAACGATAGTAGTAGTAGTAATCGAGCATCACGAACTCTTTAGCATTTAGCTACTCGAGGCAAATAATGTTTAACCTGCTTAGACATCTATATTGTAAGTTAAGTAGGGTTCACCTCGAACCAAGGAGTAAACCTCTATGGACCTACGAGGAGCTCCGAGATGATGTATATATATGGTTTGTAATAATATGTGAATGAGTTATGGACCATCTTTGTTTCTGTTGTACTACTCTGAGGGATGTAATATTTACGGATTGGTACTTCGCACATGTTATGTCACCGACTGACATACTACAACATGCAGTGGTATGCATGGTCACCTTTTACACTTGGTATCATAGCAAAAGCTTTGACCTTAGGTTGGAACCTAGTTATTGGGACCAAACGATAGGAGTCAAATAGGATTAGTAAAGAATTCTCTAAAAATATGGTGTCTATTCACTTGAGAATAAAACATTCATATCTTTTAGTGCGATAATTCTTTATTATCACTATTATGATGCATTATTACTAATATTACAAGAGGATACCCCGCGCGTTGCTGCGGAAATTTGTTCTTGTGATTTATTGGAGTTACACTCATATAGTAAAACAGATGAGGGACATTAGCATGCCAAACAGACTTCTATAACAATAATAAAATTAACAAAAATGTTAGCATAGCGTCACTTAGAAATCAACCTAAACAGCTGAGAGGACCATTGTTTTTTTGTAAGCAAGCTAACTTTCTTGATCAAATATCCTGCAATAAACGTGAGGAGGCCAGGAGAAAAAAGAACAACACAACAGATGCATTGAGAAAGAACTTATCCTTAAACTAACTTTTCTGTCGAGTTTACATTTAATTTCCTATTATATTTACTATGAACAGGTTACATAGGAGAAGGTTTCCTATTATATGTACTATTACCAGATTACATAGGAGAAGGTCTGCCACTTCCCTTATAAACAGAAGAGTATGTCAGACCTGAATAATATATATGATACATTCAAATATGAATTGGTAGTCGAAAATAAAGCCTGCATTGTCCATTATCTGTTGGAACTTAATAATGTTTGTCCCATAGATCATGTTTGGAGTCAGAGCACCAACAAATATATATCTATAGCCACCTCATCATCTGAATCATTTTGCTCTTTACGTCTATAGATTTTGTAAAGGGACTTACCTTCCATGAACATGTAGTTAGTCGATATAGATGTTAGACATGTTGTAATACTTTTTTGGATGGAGATTACGTGATCATGAAAAATATCGCTCCGTCTGCATACTTCACACAAACAACTACAAAGGTAATAGCTTTATTCACACCAACTAAAACATTAATATTAATATTAATGACAATGAAGAATATAATATTCTCATGAAGTTAGAATTACTTGAGAATTAGCAATGTCAAGATTTTGGTGAAAATCTTGATACAATGAACAGTCTCACATTAGATAAGACAACAATGCTAGATGATTTAATGCCAGTGTATAGTACTTTTTATCTCGTTGAATCTGAAGAGATCTATGTCGCTGCAAAGAAATATCAAGAAGAACTATGCCACATATGACAAAATATAGAGTATTTTATCAATGTAAGCATGTACAAATGAATCAGATCCTATGGTGTATTGACATGTCCTCCAGATAACATACAACCTTCCAACATAGTTTAAACCTGCAATCTTTTAAATAGCCTACAAAGATGAACATGCTTACTAAATGTACCCTAAGATTTCTATTGATCACAATTCAAATGCAGAAAAACTAAAATTGGACCATGAACATCACTTACAGTAAAGTACTACTTTCTTTGCTGTGGCAAAGCTCGATTGCTGAAAACAGACGAAGCAATTTCCTGCAACTCACCCAATCTTAGATTTCGTTGATGGATGTATAGTTTGCGAGATCTATATGTATACTTTTCATATCTAGAGTTTCCATCAAAAGGAACTGCAAAGGTACATGAAAACACTCATGAGACGTGAGAAAATAACATGTATAATGTTTTGGCGGTTAAGCAAAAAAGACAACAGGGGAGTATTGGGATTGGGGGAACCTGGAATTCTGGACTAACCTTAGTGCAACCCAGGTGACGACAGCGGCACCAGATCCGTCCCGTTTAGCACGCGCGGAACCAATCGTGAAACTGGAAACCCATTCTGCGAATTATCTTTCTAATAGAGAATCAAACGAATCAAAAATTATCACAGGGCCGGGAGAGATGTCAGCGAAGAAGAGAAGGAGCAGCTCGCGGGGATGTCGAGATTCCGATCGGAGGAGGGGTTGTGGCCAGGCATATCCAAATCAATTCGGAGGGGCTTGAGCGAGCAGCACGTACAATCCAATAAAAATCCAATAAAATCAGACGGGGGCAAACAAATTCCCTATATCTGATTTCCAACCATGGCAGAGTGCAACCTGTCAAAGTTCGGTGATTGAAAATAAAAAGCGAGAAAGAAAACTGGGAGTGGCCATCTACCATAGTGGAGGCTGGTGCGAGAGAATGAGAGATGGCGACGCACTCCGGCAACCGCGCTTGATGTCGACGGCACACGGCAGGACAGGTGGGTTTTAACATGGATGATGCAATGGCTGACTTGAAGGGAACCGTTTCTACTCAATGAAAGCATTTTTGCGAGGATTCCATAGGTCGCGGGAGGCCATGCATCGTGGCGGTCGAGGACTTAATAACGATCCCACGAAAGCACGTCCACAACCCACTTGACTCGAAGATGAGATGTTGCGCGGGCGCACACGGGGCTGAGGAAAAAAGAGATGACGTGGAGGCACCACAAGCCAGCAAAATCAAGTAGTAAGGGATTGCTATTTAGAGTTAAAAGATATTCTTTCTTATCCACAGCCAACTATGGCCAGTTCACGTTCCGGATGTAACGTGAGAGTGAAGGAATCCACTTTGGATGACTATGACTCGGGACTTGCTGATATACTCTGGGCTATGTTACTCGAGTTTGGGTGTGATCCCCAAATCCGAGTATTGAAGTACATGTACTATGATGGCTAAGTGTAGGGTAGGACTCCAGTTACCTGATGCCTTTGGTTTGAGTGTAGTTATGCCTGCAGGAGAGGCTAGGACAATCAGGACAGCCTATCACATAGCCATCATGAAATCCATCACAAATATTCGTGAGCATAAGACCAAGGATCTTATAGGCTCCGAATTCGCACATATCCCACATATGGAGGAGGACGATGATCCGACTCTAAGTCACTTTAAGTTTGCCAAGAGAAAACCTGCAGAAGCCTCAAAATACATGGATAACTGTAGGAACCTTCTGACTTTGTACTTTCAGTTGAACCGACACTTGTCGGGAGCAATTGATACAATGTTAGAAGAGTTTACTGAGCCAAAGGAGGAGTCTAAAGGTAAGAAGCCAATGGAGAGTGATCCACCTACACCAGCTTTCTCAACTGGTGATTATATCCACATAGATACTCCAGAACCACAACCAACACCACAAACACCTAGGTTCTTCCCTAGTAGTTCATATGGTGGTTATGAGGGAGGAGAATAATCCGGGAACAACCAACGCTCGGAGACTCCAATTGAGAACTCCACTGGATGGCGTTGGGGATCGTTCATGGGTACCGAGGAAGATCCGGTTAGATGTGATCCAAAGATAGACCAGGACGTTGTAGACCAGTACCAGAACCATCACTATGAGTTTGGAGATTACCAGGAGTATCCAATAGTGATAGAGTACGATTCCGTAGGAGGGAAGGCACGTAAGGTGGTTAAGGGGGGTGGTCCAGGAAGCAGAGGAAGGCATGGACCTTTTGACATGAACACCTCTGAGCACACCGGAAACGTGTCCGTTGAGGAGGAGGAGTACCCCAGGGGGATGCTTATGCATCACTGAATAATCATTTTATGATGACAGATTTCTCCTTGGGATCATCCCAGACTCGGTCTACCAGCCTACTGGGAGGCCATATGTTCCAGACACTATCAAGAGGATGACACGTTCGACCGGATGGGTGCCTGGGATGTATCAGG
Source organism: Lolium multiflorum (assembly GCA_030979885.1). Lineage (NCBI taxonomy): Eukaryota > Viridiplantae > Streptophyta > Magnoliopsida > Poales > Poaceae > Lolium > Lolium multiflorum. Next base: position 204,369,059 of record CM061747.1, read on the forward strand.
AATGTAGCCACGAGTAGTGACCACCAAAGGAGGCGAGACTACAATATTGTTGTACCAAATGTATTGTAGTGTGTAATAGTTTAATCTTTACTATTATATTTGAGTTGGTCATAGGTCGTACAACGCGTTTGGTGAAGGAGATTCAGATCATCTGCACCGTTCGATTTTCTCTTAACATCCCGCTCAATATCTAACCGTCGGTGCCTTGTTCTCTCTTTTAATAGCTGATCACTTTCCAGAAACTAGCACAATCAGGAGACCACTACAATCACGGAATTGAGAACAAGAAAGTGCGTGACCCCTAGCGAGCCTCTGGGGCTATCCACGATATGCTCCTCGCAGCGAAGGGTCGGGCGTTGGCAATCTCATCTCCACTCGTTGGCCCACCTGTTATTGGCTCCCCTCTGAGATCGCAGGGAGAAGGAGGTCGTGTGGGAAAACCTAGCCCCCACTCCTTTCCTGTGCCGCCGCCTCTCGCAGTTCCCCTTTTCTTCTTCTTCTCACATGGCCTCTCCCTCCTCGGCGTCGATCCGGACCGCCGCTCGCGTGCTCCGCTTTGTTGGCCGCCGCTGCACCGCACTGCCGTTGGTGGCAGCTGGGAGGCAGAGCAGCACCGGTGCTCACGAGGAGTAGGTCATCTACTCACGCGCTCGGTCGTATCGGCCGCCGTTCTGCCACACTGCACCCGACGGCCAGGACGGCACACGCTGGGGGCACGGCGGCGCCAGGCAAAACCAGGCCAGGCCACGGCAACACCGCAGCTCCCAGCACCACCACGGCGGGGCTCACGACAGTGCCATAGCGCCAAGGACGCCAGCGAGCAGCGAGATCGCCACGGATCCCGTAACCCTAGCCAAAGAGGAGGGGCCGGGGACGAGCGGGAGCGACGCCAGCTCCAGATCGTCGCGGAGGAGAGTGACCGGTGTCGGGAGGTGGTTCGATTGCGCCCCATGGCGAGGGTCAGTATCACCGGAGTCAGCCGGAATCGGCCGGCGACGGCGAGGGCGACGCGAGCGTCGCAGGAGCGTGTGGGGAATTAGGGTTAGGATGAAGGAGGCGACACGCGAGCGACTGGGTCGGTTGGACCAGCCCGGTCCAACCTAACCAGCTCGGGCTGCCTGACAGGTGGGCCCGAGGGGCATTTTGGTCATTTAAAATTCCAAATTAAATAGAAATTGAACAAAATTTTATAAATTATATATAACTCCAATAAAATAAAGAAAAATATGTAAATCCCTTAGAATAAAATTCTCCATCATAATAAATTATGAAATGGAATTTTTGAGACAAATAAAGTTGAGTCATAATTTAACACAAAGAATAAAGAATTAATAATAATCATTAAAAATAAACTCCATATTTTAATGATAAAATAAGTACATAAATTATTTTGGACTTAAAAACATCTTGGCAATACTCCAAGATAGTATTTTTACTCATAAGGAGTAGTTCTAAATTGTTCTTATTAGCCACCTCCAACATGAAATAACAAAGCACCGGGAAGGGGGAACCAAACCCTAAAATCTGAAAGCATGCATATTTGAATCTTTAACCATTGCCCTTATCGGACAATGATGCTATCTTTCAGAAACAGAGGACCAGGGTCAGTCCAAATAATCCAACTGCACTATATTGCAGTCGCCAGGCAAGTTTATCGCTTGCTCATGTCAATTTGAGTATTTTTACCAAATTATTTGCAATGTACTATAATTATCACTCTTGCATAAAAAGTAAAATTGCTATCTTCACAATTATGAATATGACTATGTGGTGGGCAATGGAACCATGGTATGAGTATGGTGGAGGCTCCATTGCAAGGGTTTGTCTCCATCTAGGATTAAACAACAAATGTTGTCCAGTAATTCTTGTGCCGTAACAACCGTGTTAACCATAATATATTAACTGGGACCTCTCGGAAATACGCGCACAATTGCTTGCAAGCACACGACTAGGTCACATGAGGGTACACTATTATGACGAGAAAAGAGTACTTAATGGTAACGAGATAAGAACAAGGTATGAAGGTACCAATGATCAAATATCAGGTAACTAAGATACCACAAGACATGGGAATTATATATGAACTAGATCATGGATGCGCGCGTTGCCGCGCCCGTCCATCTTGATAAAAATAACAATGTAGTATTTTTTAAATCCGAAGAGTACAAATATTCGAGAAATTTTCAACATTTCGTGTAGCTTGATGATTAGGGCCAAGTGTGAACACTAGTAGAAAATCTCTCATCAGTACCAGTTCCAGAGGGGCATTCGTAGCGGTTGAGCAACCGGTATAAATTATCCAGCACTAAAGGCCCCCCCCTTTCGTACCGGTTGCTTACGAACCGGTATAAAAGGGGCCTCCACATGGGCCACCAGGAGAGCTCAGGGCCAAGGAGCTTTGGTATCGGTTGGTAATACGAACCGGTACCAAAGGTTCCCACCCGCGGCAGGGAATTTGCCCGAATCTCTGCCGCGGCAGAGAATTGAATATTTAGGGTTTTTGGAGGGGTTTAGGGATATCGGTTTGTTTCATATCGCGTCGATGCACCAGAAACGCGTATGGGTTTAGGTAGTACATGAAGATCAAGATGATGCATAGCAAGTTGGTGCATATAATATAACACACATGTAATCGCATAAGATCGCAAATTAAGTAGCACTATGCATGAAGATCGAGCTTCATGCATAGTGGTACTCTCCGAGGCGTACTCTATATATGTCTATTACATGTAGCATAGTGGTACTCTTCGAGTCAACTATATATGTAACATGTACATCTTTATTCATAGTGGTACTCTGCGAATGGTGGTATGACGTCCCGAAGGAAAAATCCCGCCAATTCCTCGCCTATTGCTATGAAGCGGTCATCGATTGAGAGCTTGTTCCGCTTTCTTGCCAACTATAAAAGAATAAGATACAAATGAATGTGTGATGCACATTTTGCATGTTTGCATATCTTCATGTGAATGCCAAATTTGTTACAGATTTTCCTACACATTTTACCGTGCACTTTTAGAGTTTACATTATTGTATAAATAGAAAATATGTAGACCTACCATTTTTAAATATTGAAAACAGATTATAATTACAAGTAGATTGCAGAGTCAAAAACAATGTCTAGTACTATTTTATACTGAAAAAATGTGGACAATATTGTTATATGAATTACTTCATAACATACCTGGGGGAAAAACATGTGGAATTTAAACAAGATCATTTTTAGGGGAAAAAGTGAAAGATAGAATTTCCAGACCCATTTGGTTTTAATGGTATGCGCAATAACCCCAAAGATCTCAAAAAAAAAATCCAACTTATGCATGTATTTTATAAAAGGTATTGGTTGACCTTCCTTTATTTATACAGCAGAAAAATATCCAAAAAAAATGCAAGTGTGTTAGTTATAGAATGTCCTGGAGCCATGTATTTCGAGAAAATCATGTCTGCCATTTGGTTAATGGTAGAACAATCACTTATGTTCACATTTTTTTCCCGAGAATCTGCAAACTATATTAACATAAAATTGAGGGCCTTTGATTAGTTACAAACTTATAATTTGACATGGTATGTAAATATTTCGGAAGCTTTTTATTTCGCATGGAGTAGATTAAAGGTACCTAGGATGTAGGTCCAAGGTCATGGAGGGCGGGGTGGCCGATAGCATGGTTCTTTACTAACCGCGGCAAGTTGTTCAAAGAAAGAAGCTGCAAAGTTAATTCCACAAAAGAATGATTTCTTGAAATGTGAGAACACTACTCGAAGAATTTGTAGAAGTTACAGTATGCAAGAGTTTAAATACACAGTGATGTAGAAATAGTGGAACCACAAGAACATACATTAGATTCCTGGATACACTGGTTTGACATTGAAAACTATAATGATGGGCATTACTTTGAAGAATGTAATTTGGCTAAGATATTCAGGTACCAATCTGATAACATGCTGAAGGTGTTGGTGATCTTCTTGGACTTGCTGGTCTCCATTTCCAATTACTAAGAAATTAAAAACATATGCATAGCAATCTTGCAGAAAGCTGAAATGGGATTGGAAACTGATAGAAGACACTTTACCTAATCAACCAGTTGAATATTGTTAAACAGTTAGGCAAGATCTTACAAAATGCTGAAATATGATTGGCAACTGATGAAGACTCCATGCCATCAGCACATCATCCAGTTGGGAGTTGCTAAGCAGCTCACTTAAAATGTTTATGTAAGATGTCATGCTGAATTCAAGGCAATAACGAGAATCACAAAGTTATAGTTCCTGAATCCTGTGCCAGAGTACCTGAATCCTATGTCGGATTACCACAATGGTCTTCAACAAGCAACCCCATAAGACTACAAAAGAGATTAGACACAACTCAGTTTCAAATCATTCACACAGGCAAAGAAATAACAGCACAAAATAGCATGCATGACAAGGAGATGCATCAACTGCACTACTCCTAGCTCTCTAAACAAAGATCTTCTGGACACTCATCGGTACAAGTAGTTAAATGTGCTTGAGCTCCTTTGTCTAGTCCCCCTGGTCTGTATATAGTTTACTACAGGAGATGAAGTGATGGAGAAACGGTGCCACAGCACAAATGACATGCCAGTGATTACTCGCGCAAAATAGTAGAATCATGAGCGAGCTTGACAGAAGGAGTAGAAGACATACCATTCAACAGAGAAAATGTTGGAGACTGAAAGAAACTAAAGCTTATTACTTCCCTTGGGATTCTTCCTCTTATATAATACAAGTAAATGACACAGAATGCTACTACATATGAAAGAAAAACCAACCATATATAATTATCAATAGCCTTCAAACTTTGGTAAAGAATGTGTGTGGCCCACTGGCCCTAGAAAAAAGATAGAAAAGGCCTCATATGAGGATGTCATTATGTCAATGTAAAATTTTCAATGTCACATAAATTAAACAGAGTTCGGTGTATCATCCGACGTTACCCCCACCTGCCAATATTACTAATATGTTTGGAAACTGGCTTAATGGGGTAAAGAAATTAGAAAAGGCCAGAATTAGGATCGGCATATCTGCTATATGTTGGTCTATTTGGACGAGTCGGAATGACATAATTTTTAATAAAAAAGGGAACTAATTTTTTGCAGGTTATCCGACGTGCGGCGTACTGGATTCAACAATGGGCTTTACTTCTCCCGGAGGATCAGCGGGAGACTATGGTTACTGGATGCAACCGTCTGCTAACGGTTACTCAGGACTTCTTTTTCCTGGCTACTGGGTGGCGACACACTAGTAGGCTACAAAATGGATAATAATATGTTGTTCTCCATTTTTCGTTGGTTGGTGCATGTACCGACCCTCTTTGATCCGTGATGTAAGAATTTGATTTGGTGCACTTTGGAGATACTTTAATAAAGAAAGCTATGTGCATCATATTGATGCAGAGGCTGGGTTTTGCCCCATTTCGAAAAAAAAAAAAGTTCGGTGTATCATCTCCTTACATCAATATCAAAAGCCAAAAGGGCAGAAAGTGAGAAGAATTGTTCATGTGAGTGTGTCTAATTCAGCCAAACAATCTTAAAACTTACAACTACTGAATGAAAAGCTGACCCTTAGTAGTGTTTACAGGAAAAAGTGCAACAAAGCACGTGCGCACTGCGCACCCGAATCGCCATCGTCCATCCTACCTGGGGATATGAGGCCTCTGACCTGCGTTTGCATGTGATTACCAGCGTCAGCTTGCCGCTCGGGCTTATTATATGGGCACCCATTGCTGACTTTGTCGGTCACATGCTAGGTTCTCCACCGTTCCTCTTCCTCCTCTTCCTCCAACAGATTCCTTTGCTCGAACATATCCGCTACCCCTTTCCATCAAACTGAGTTCCATAGGCTTGGCAGGAGAGGCAAAGAGGAATAGATGGGGGTGCAGGGCTACAAGAGGTCGCCGGGTACCTAGCCGAGTACCAGCTCGGCGTGAGGAGAAGGTGGGCAGTGGCAGGCTGTTGGGCGGCAGTGTGAGTGCGTGCAGCAGGACTCCTCCACGAAGCTGTGACACCGCCGGGAGAGTGCCAACGCGCAAGAAGCTCGCCATGCCACCGTGGACGCCGAGGACGCCGGGCGCCCCGCCGTACAGTGCTCTCCCAAGGGCATCTACTCCGTGGAGACCACCGCCAACTGCACTGCACGCTCTTCTCCATGGGCTATGCATCGATGGTGTTCATGAGAGAGAGAGAGAGAATCAGCTGAGGGCTTCGCCGCCATGGATTCACTGCAAGGTTCTCCATAATCCTGGTGGACTGAGAGAAACGAACGGCTGCTACTTTTAATTTTTTCATTGTCTTGTCGAGTCACGGGCTGAACATGGGCGTACGAAGACAAAATCTGAATTTGTAGCTAGGTCGTGAGTCAGAGACACTGAAACAGTGACCTTTCAGGCCCACCTCGATTACGATTCCAATTACGGTGTCAGCCTGCTTAGGTTGCAAGGAGCGGCTCATATCCCAGCGAGCTATGCATGGATTCCACGTTTCAGATACAGGTGCGCAAGGCGCACTTGCTCTGAAAATCCAGTCTCGTGTTTACATGATTCAATACCAATTACGCCAAACCACAGGGAAGAATTCCGCAACACTAAATGCAGAAGCACCACAAAAATTACGCGCACAACAGTTGGAAAAAAAGGATAGAGCAAAAAAGAAAAGGGACAAACAAAACGAAACTCTGTAGAGTGTAGCAGGCAGCCGTGCCGCATCCTCGCCGTCGCAATGGTTCTTTTGATGTTGATGGAGAAGCGAAATCGCTCGGGGACTGCTTCCATGTCACTGGCGTGCTTCTTCCAAAGACGCAAGGTGGCGCCTCAAGGCCCACACGTATTTCCTAGAGAAGTGGAACATAAGCATCGACACCTCAGCATCCAATCCCGCGACCTCCACCGCCGATGGCAACCGCGGTATCACCACGGCAAGCCACCGGCTTCAGTCCATATCCCATCTCCTTCGCCACCAACACTTCATCACCACCGCAAGCACGGCCGCTGCACACTGCCGGGAAAGCAGAAGAAACAATCCCAAAAGCACACTCCCAAGGATATGGTACGCCGAACGGGCGAAGCGGAAAGACTACAGCCTGATCCGTGGCCGAATCGTCCAACACGCCGCCGCCACTGCGGGATGGACGCGGCAACGCACGCCTAGTGTTTCTGATAATTAAAGAAGCAAATCATTTTCCCATTGCATATAAAGAGAACTACTGAAGCAATCTTTAACGGGAAAAACAAACCGAGATTTAATTACTGATATGCTTAGAAATATAGCCCTATAGATGAACATGTGCCTTGCGATCATAGCTTCACAATATGGCAAAGCATATTACTTATAGCTATATAATATTTTGGATATTAGTAAGCAAATCCACAGAGATAGCATTTGAAACAAAATTGAACCGTCCATATTAATTTGCAGTGGTGAGAATACGTACCACTACCAGCTCTTTCTGCAATGAAATTGCACTCTGCCTTCCTCTTCAGAGTTCATACGGCTTATATAAAAACTGCAAAAAGGGACAACGAGCGAAATAAAATCCCCTGAAATCGGATCTAAAAGTCTAACCAGGGAGAAGACTCGTGGCCCGTTACCATATTCAAGTGCAGAAATATTAAAATTCAAGTATATGCATTACCCTCACCATGTCATATATCCAGGCTGTGGCGGAGTAGACAGCATCGGTAATGTCAGCGCAAAGGAGAGAATGCCCATGGGAGCTTGTGGAAGACGCGTCATCGCGATGACGGATTACCAATGACAAATAGACGGAGCACAAACTTCTCAAGGCCCTCACGTGCACATCCGCCGACACAGCCTCCTCCTCTTCACCTCCACCGCCAAATCATACATAAATCGACCACCGCCTGCTATCGAGAAAGTTGAAGAAAGGGGAGACTATACAGATGGAGCGGCACCACAGAGCTAACCTGCACTAGGGAGGTATTTCACCGCCGCCGCCCGAGCGCGGCTGGGTTTTGGAGGCCAAGCTGCCTCAGCCCTCAGTGCCTCCCACCTCCGCCCCCTTCCATCGCCCGGCGAATCAGGCGTGTCGGCTGGCAAAGAAGAGGCAACATGTCCCTGAATAAAACTCTCTAGCTAGATCCTGCCGAAGGCCCAGTTGGCCCAGTTAACCAGAGGTTGCCCAAGTCTATGTCGGGAGTAGCAGCCCAGCAACGATGGGCTGACCTGAACATACGGATGGCACGGTAAAAGAAAGCAGAACCACTCGACCAGAAGATCTGGGAAGTTGATGACCCACAAGTATAGGGGGTGTATCGTAGTACTTTCGATAAATAAGAGTGTCAAACCCAACGAGGAGCAGAAGGTGTTGACAAGCAGTTTCGATGAAAGATTCACTGTAAATGCTCACAGACAAGTATTCAGGGGGTTTTGATGTAGCAGATAAATAAAGTACAAGTAAGTAAAATGCGAGAATAATAATTGCAGTGAGTGGCCCAATCCTTTTTAGCACAAAGGACAAGCCGGTTTGTTTGCTTATAATGACCAAACGTTCTTGAGGACACACGGGAATTTAGTCTAGTGCTTTCGCTTCATATAGCTGATTAATCTTCATTGTTTTGATAAGTGTTGTGTGGGTGAACCTATGCTAATGCACCGCCCTTCCTAGGACTAATACATATTTGTGATTATACCCCTTGCAAGCATCCGCAACTACAAGAAAGTAATTAAGATAAATCTAACTACAGCCTTAAACTCTGAGATCCTGCTATCCCTCCTGCATCGATATACCAACGGGGGTTCAGGTTGCTGTCACTCCGGCAACCCCACAATTAGCAAACGAATACAAGATGTATTTCCCTAGGCCCATAAAGGTGAAGTATCATGTAGTCAACGTTCACATGACACCACTAGAAGAATAACACCACAACTTAAATATCAAACCATTGAATATTACCCAACATAATTCACTACTAACATTTAGACTTCACCCATGTCCTCAAGAACTAAACGAACTACTCACGAGACATCATATGGAACATGATCAGAGGTGATATGATGATGAATAACAATCTGAACATAAACCTTGATTCAATGGTTTCACTCAATAGCATTAATAACAAGTAGTAATCAATACCGGGAGAGTTTCCCCTATCAAACAATCAAGATTCAACCCTAGATGTTACAGCGGTGACGAGGTGCAGCGGTGGAGATGGCGGTGATGATGATGGAGATGATGGTGATGATGATCCCAATGATGTCCAGCTCGATGACGGTGACGATGGCGTCGATTTCCCCCTTCGGGAGGGAATTTCCCGGCAGATTTCAGCTGCCGGAGAGCTCTTTCTCTCTGGTGTTTTCCGCCCCGCAGAGGCGGCTGTGACTCCTCACGACTATCCTCTGGAGCTTAGGTTTTCGGGGCGAAGAAGTACGCGCAGGAGAGGCGGCAGAAGGGGGCTGTGGGCCCCCTCCCCACAAGACGGAGCGGCCAGGCCAAGGCCCGCGCCGGCCTATGGGGGGGGCCATGGAGGTCCTCCTCGGTCCCTCCTTTTGGCTGGCTTCATCTTCGGGAAAAATAAGATCTTCAGTGTAATTTCCGTCAATTGTTGATCTTCCGAAATATTGCATTCTAATGGTGCTTTTTCCAGCAGAATCCTGACTCCGGTGAGCGATTCTCCAATAATCATAAAACATGCAAAATAGATGAAATAACATAAGTATCATCTCTAAATATGAAATATATCAATGAATAACAGTAAATTATGATATAAAATAGTGATGCATAATGGACGTATCAACTCTCCCCAAGCTTAGACTTCGCTTGTCCCCAAACTGAACTCAGTAAACAAGACCACATGTTTATGGAGTGAAGAGTCGATAAACCAAATACGGACAAGAAGCATCATATTAATTCACACAAGACATTCTAGTGAACAATTTCCTCATATAATTCAACTTGAAATAAGTAGAAGGTAATCACAAATAAAGGTGCATAAGAAATCATAATTGGTGATGGCAAACTTCGTTCTTGGTCAGAGAACAATTAACAGATTGTACTTATCTGTCGAGCAGCGCTCTTATGTTAAAGCTTATATGGCACAACTTGCATACTCAATCATAATAATCTCCTCATAATCATTGATAACTTTCAAAGCTATATTCATTCGGATAAAACTTGTACTAAACAAGGTAGAATAAAAGGCATGATTAAGTAGATCACAATATAAATGGTTTGATCACAACAACTCAATTGCTTGCTTAAGATAGAGGGAAATAGGTTTACTGACTCAACATAAAGTAAAAGATAGACCATTCACAGAGGGAAGCAGGGATTAAATCATGTGCTAGAGCTTTTTAAGTTTTGAAATCATATAGAGAGCATAAAAGTAAAGTTTGAGAGGTGTTTTTTGTTGTCAACGAATGGTAGTGGATATTCTAACCCCCTTGCCAAACAGACTTCCAAAGAGCGGCTCCCATGAAGGACGTTATCTCTACCAGCAAGGTAGATCATCCCTCTTCTCTTTTGTTTACACATGTACTTTAGTTTTTATTTATTTATGGGTGACACTCCTCCCAACCTTTTGCTTTCTCAAGCCATGGCTAACCGAATCCTCGGGTGCCTTCCAACATTCTCATACCATGGAGGAGTGTCTATTTGCAAAATTAAGTTGCTTACTGATGAATCAGGGCAAAACATGTGAAGAGATTTATTAATGAAAGTTAATTAATTGGGGCTGGGAACCCCGTTGCCAGCTCTTATTGCAGAATTATAGGATAAGCAGATGAAGCCACTAGTCCATTGATGAAAGTCTGCCTAACAAGATTGAAAGATAAAACACCACATATTTCCTCATGAGCTATAAAACATTGACACAAATAAGGGATGATAACTTTGAATTGTTTAAAGGTAGCACATGAAGTATTTACTTGGAATGGCAGGGAAATACCACATAGTAGGTAGTTATGGTGGACACTGATGGCATAGGTTTGGGTTAAGGTTTGGATGCACGAGAAGCATTCCCTCTCAGTACAGGTCTTTGGCTAGCAAGGTTGATTAGCAAGCATAAGAGTTGAGGGAAACAAACAAATACACATATGATGGAAACAATCATGCATCTTCCTTGTAAGCACAAACAATTTTAACTTCAGAATAATAAGCTAAGAGCTAGCAAGAAAGAAAGATAATGAAACAACATATCTACATGTATTTCTCTTTTCTACTTAAACCTCAAAGTGTTGTTGCTATTGACCAATGCTAAGTTTGCCAAAACCAAATAGATTTACTCAATGCTCCCAAAGTGATGCCCATACTAACAACAAGATCAATCATATAATAGAGATTGCAAACTAAAATAAGATGTGCAATATGTAAATGATAAAACTTCTCATTAATATTCCATAACGATAACTCGCACCAAGGGATATATAGATAACCAGCTAAAAGAGAGATACTTCCACACTGCAACCCATCTTATATGATAACTTCCCTACTCATGATATGACACTACTTGATAGTAAAAGGTAAAAGATAGTGATGATGTGATACCGCTCCCCCCAAGCTTGGAACAAACCAAGGGGTGCCAATACCAATGATGAATTACTCCTTCGGTGGTGATGGTGGGAAAGCCTTGATGGGAGTGACCGCTCTAGCATTCTGCGAAGTCGGTTGTTCTCCTCCTGAAGTATCTCCACTTCCCTTCTCAGAGCACGGTATTGATCACAAAATTCATCGGTAACCCGTAAAAATTCCCTCAAGCCAGGGAAAGAGTCAAGGCTGGGAGCAGGTGGTAAGGGTCCCTGCAAGTTATGAGAAAAAGAACGCTGAGTGTTAACCGATCCCACCAAGATTTTCTTACTCCTGACAGCTTGTTGCTCTCTTTTGGATGACATCTTCTTCACTTCTTCCTTGACGCTCTCATCCATCTCCTTCCACTTGGGATCTTGAATATCTTCCTCCGAAAGCCCCTTGCCCTTGTTGTTGGATGCCATGGTGCTTCTAGATCAAAGACAGATCCTGGCAGAAAACAGCTCGAAACAAAACATGACGAGAAAAAGATATACGGACCTCCAGGGGTACGGGAGATTATATAGCAAAAAATTTCACGACGGAAGGAAAGTACCAGGTCGAACTAGAGTCGGAGAGGGACACCGAGGGGCCGTCCTCATAGGGCGGCGCGGCTAGGCTGGGGCCCGCGCCGGCCTATGGGCACACCCTCGTGCGTCTCCTCCACTCCGTTTCGATCTCGTAATTTTTCATATTTTCCAAAAATAGCAAAAACATTGTTCGGAAAGTTAAACGCGGACTTTTTATTACCATTACTATTACCTATTCAAAGTCGAACTCTGCAGAACTGTCAATTTGGCCTTTGATGAAAGCTTCCGGGGTCACCACTCGAGTAACATCAACATCTTCATTATAAGAATCTCCAGAAATATAATGCTTGAGTCTTTGTCCATTCACCACTTGTGTGGCATCGCCTTGCAGAGATCTAATTTTAATTGCTCCTGAACGATACACCTCCACAATGATATATGGTCCTTCCCATTTTGAGAGTAATTTCCCTGCAAAAAATCTGAGACGAGACCGATACAATAGGACTTTATCCCCAACATTAAATTCTCTTTTGATAATTCTTCTATCATGCCATTTCTTAACTTTCTCTTTAAAGAGTTTAGCATTTTCATAAGCTTCACTTCTCCATTCATCTAGAGAACTCAATTGTAGCAATCTCTTCTTACCGGCAAGTTTAGGATCTTTATTTAGTTCTCTTACAGCCCAATAAGCTTTGTGCTCTAGTTCTAAAGGTAAATGACAAACTTTCCCATAAACCATTTTATAAGGTGACATACCCATAGGATTTTTATAAGCAGTTCTATAAGCCCATAGTGCTTCCTTCAATTTACTAGCCCAGTTCTTTCTAGATTTATTAACAGTCTTTTGCAAGATAGATTTAATCTCTCTATTTGATAATTCTACTTGCCCACTAGTTTGAGGATGATAAGCAGAAGCAATCCTATGATTAATACCATATTTAGCAAGAGTTTTTCTAAAACCACCATGAATAAAATGAGAACCTCCATCATTCATAAGATATCTAGGAACTCCAAATCTAGGAAAAATAATATCTAAAAGCATTCTTAAAGAAGTCTCACCATCAGCACTTTTTGTGGGTATGGCTTCCACCCATTTAGTGACATAATCAACAGCAACAAGTATATGTGTGTTACCTTCTGAAGAAGGGAAAGGACCCATGAAGTCAAATCCCCAACAATCGAATGGTTCAATAACAAGAGTATAATTCATAGGCATTTCATTGCGTCTGGAGATATTACCAACCCTTTGACATTCATCACACGATAAAATAAATTTTCTTGCATCTTTAAAGAGAGTTGGCCAATAAAAACCGATTGTAGAACCTTTTGCGCGGTTCTATCTCCAGCGTGATGTCCTCCATAAACACTACCATGACATTTACTCAATATCTCTTGTTGTTCATATTCGGAACACAACTTCGCATAATACCATCCACTCCTTGTTTATATAAGTGTGGGTCATCCCAAAATAATGCCTCAAGTCATAAAAGAATTTCCTCCTTTGCTGAGCTGAAAAGGTTGGAGGCAAGTACTTGGAAACAATAAAGTTAGCATAATCAGCATACCAAGGACTATCTCGCGAGCTCACCTTTATTACAGCCAATTGTTCATTTGGAAAACTGTCATTAACAAGAACATGATCATAAGTAATATTTTCCAATCTAGACAAATTATAAGCAACAGGATTATCAGCACCTTTCCTATCTATAATATGCAAATCAAATTCTTGCAAAAGAAGCAACCATCTAATAAGCCTTGGCTTAGCATCTTTCTTTTCCATAAGGTATCTAATTGCAGCTTGATCAGTATGAATTGTAACTTTTGAATCAACAATATAAGGTCTAAACTTGTCACAAGCAAAAACTACAGCTAATAGTTCTTTCTCAGTTGTAGCATAATTTCTTTGAGCAGCATCAAGAGTTTTACTAGCATAATGAATAGCATTCAATTTTTTTATCTATTCGCTGTCCAAGAACAGCACCTACAGCAAAATCACTATCATCACACATAATTTCAAAAGGTAAATTCCAATCAGGAGGTTTAACTACAGGAGCAGTTGTCAAGGCTTTCTTTAGAGTTTCAAAAGCTTCCTTAGAATCATCATCAAAAACAAAAGGTACATCTTTTTGAAGAAGATTAGTAAGAGGCTTTGAAATCTTAGAGAAATCTTTAATAAATTTCCTATAAAACCCAGCATGACCAAGAACACTACGAATACCTTTAACATCCCTTGGATAGGGCATCTTCTCAATTGCTTCAACTTTAGCTCTATCAACTTCAATACCTCTCTCGGAATTTTATGTCCCAATACAATTCCTTCATTAACCATAAAGTGGCATTTCTCCCAATTAAGAACAAGGTTAGTTTCTTCACATCTCTGCAAAACTTTATCAAGGTTTCGCAAGCAATTATCAAAAGAATTCCCATAGACAGAAAAATCATCCATGAATACCTCTACAATCTTTTCACAAAAGCCATGAAAAATAGCAGACATGCATCTTTGAAAAGTAGCAGGAGCATTACATAAACCAAAAGGCATACGCCTATAAGCATAAGTTCCATAGGGACAAGTGAAAGTGGTTTTCTCTTGATCTTTAGTTTTAACAACAATTTGTGAGAACCCAGAATAACCATCAAGAAAGCAAAAATGAGTATTTTTAGATAACCTTTCTAACATTTGATCAATAAAAGGTAAAGGGTAATGATCTTTCTTAGTAACTTTATTAACTTTTCGATAATCAATGCACATTCTATACCCTACAACTACTCTTTGAGGGATGAGCTCATCATTATCATTAGGCACAACAGTTATTCCTCCTTTCTTAGGAACACAATGCACAGGACTAACCCATCTACTATCAGCAATAGGATATATAATACCAGCTTCAAGAAGTTTTAATACCTCATTCCTTACCACATCCTTCATCTTAGGAATTAGACGACGCTGATGTTCAACAACAGGCTTTGCATCATCTTCCATATTGATGGCATGTTGGCAAATAGAGGGAGAAATCCCCTTCAAGTCATCAAGAGTGTAGCCAATAGCTCCTTGGTGTTTCTTCAATATTTCCAATAACCTTTCTTCCTCAAACTCTGAAAGCTTAGAACTAATAATAACATGATATATTTTACTATCATCAATATGAGCATACATAAGATTATCAGGCGATGGTTTTAAATCAAAAACAAGATCTTCCTTTGGTGGTGGTGTTGTACCTAGATCTTCAACCGGTAAATCATGCTTAAGAATAGGTTGACGAAGGAAAATTTCATCAAGCTCATTCCTTTCTTCCCTAAAGACTTCACTCTCACTATCCTCCAAATATTGATGCAAAGGATTATTAGGAGCAAGGGAAATAGATGCACATTGTTCAACTCTAAAATCATTATTAGGCAAATCAGCTTTATAAGGAGTTTTGGCAAATTTAGAGAAATTAAACTCATAAGATTCACCAGCAAATTTAGTCACAATTTTCTCTTTCTTGCAATCTATAACAGCTCCACAAGTATTTAGAAAATGTCTACCAAAAATAATAGGACAAGACTTACTAGCAGCAGAACCAAGTACTAAAAAGTCAGCAGTATATTTAATCTTACCACATAGAACTTCCACATCTCGAACAATACCAATAGGAGAAATAGTTTCTCTATTAGCTAGCCGAATAACCACATCAATATCTTCAAGCTCACAAGAACCAATTTCATGCATGATCTCCGTGTAAAGCTCATAAGGAATGGCACTAATACTTGCACCAATATCGCATAAGCCATAATAACAATGATCACCAATTCTAACAGAGAGCATAGGAACACTGGTTTTCCTAGACTTATTAGGATGCGAAACAATATGACCATCTTCTACATTTTCAGTCACAGGATCTTTAACTATTGCAATAGCAGGTTCAACCTTTATTTGCTCTTCAGGTTCTATAGGTTTCTTTGCACTTTTATTAACCGCACTAGTTATAACAGAATACTCCTTCATTTTAGGAGGGAAAGGAGTTTTTTCAATACAAGCTTCAGGAAGAATATGATCAACAGTTTCAACTACAACACATTTATTTATAGATGAATCAGTTTTATCTTTATACGGTTCATGATACTTATCAAAATTCTTCCTAGGCAATTCAAAATGAGAGGCAAAAGCTTTATAGAAATTTGCAACGACTTGAGTATCAAGACCATAAGTAGCACTCATATTACAGAATTTATCAGTATCCATAAAAGTTTCAGTGCATTCATAATCATAATTTATACCTAACTCTCTATCTTTGTCGTTCTCCCATCCTTCAGTATTTTCCTGAATCCGATCAAGAAGGTCCCTTTTAAACTCTTGTTTGTTGCGTGTGAATGATCTAGAACAAGTAGTATCCAGCAAGGTTTTATCTTGAAAAGAAAGTCTTGCATAGAAATTATCAATAATGATATTACCAGGAAGCTCATGAATGGGGCATTTGAGCATTAAAGACTTCAATCTCCCCCATGCTTGGGCAATACTCTCTCCATCATGATACGCGTACAACACGCGTCCGTTGGGAACCACAAGAGGAAGGTGTGATGCGTACAGCAGCAAGTTTTCCCTCGGTAAGAAACCAAGGTTTATCGAACCAGTAGGAGCCAAGAAGCACGTTGAAGGTTGATGGCAGCGGAGTGTAGTGTGGTGCAACACCAGGGATTCCGGTGCCAACGTGGAACCTGCACAACACAACCAAATTACATTGCCCCAACGTGACAGTGAGGTTGTCAATCTCACCGGCTTGCTGTAACAAAGGATTAGATGTATAGTGTGGATGATGATGTTTGCAGAAAACAGTAGAACGAGTATTGCAGTAGATTGTATTCGATGTAAAAGAATGGACCGGGGTCCACAGTTCACTAGTGGTGTCTCTCCGATAAGAATAAGCATGTTGGGTGAACAAATTATAGTTGGACAATTGACAAATAAAGATGGCATGACAATGCACATACATATTATGATGAGTAGTGTGAGATTTAATTGGGCATTACAACAAAGTACATAGACCGCTATCCAGCATGCATCTATGCCTAAAAAGTCCACCTTCAAGTTAGCATCCGCACCCCTTCCAGTATTAAGTTGCAAACAACAGACAATTGCATTAAGTATGGTGCGTAATGTAATCAACACAAATATCCTTAGACATAGCATTGATGTTTTATCCCTAGTGGAAACAAGACATCCACAACCTTAGAACATTCTTGTCCCAGTTTAATGGAGGCATGAACCCACTATCGAGCATAAATACTCCCTCCTGGAGTTACAAGTAATGACTTGGCCAGAGCCTCTACTAGCAACGGAGAGCATGCAAGATCTTAAACAACACATATATGATAGATTTATAATCAACATAACATAGTATTCCATATTCACCGGATCCCAACAAACGCAACATGTAGCATTACAAATAGATGATCTTGATCATGTTAGGCAGCTCACAAGATCCGACAATGATAGCACAATGAGGAGAAGACAACCATCTAGCTACTGCTATGGACCCATAGTCCAGGGGTGAACTACTCACGCATCAATTCGGAGGTGATCATGGCGATGAAGAGTCCTCCGGGAGATGATTCCCCTCTCCGGCAGGTGCCGGAGGCGATTTCTGAATCCCCGAGATGGGATTGGCGGCGGCGACGTCTGGAAGGTTTTCCGTATCGTGGCTCTCGGTACTGGGGTATTCTCGACGAAGGCTATATGTAGGCGGAAGGGTAGGTCGGGCGTCACGAGGGGCCCACACGCTAGGGCCGCGCGGCCAGGGCTTGGGCCGCGCCGGTGTGCGCCTCGTCGCCCCTTCGTTTCCCTTTCGGACTTCGGAAGCTTCGTGGAAAAATAAGACCCTGGGCGTTGATTTCGTCCAATTCCGAGAGTATTTCCTTACTAGGATTTCTGAAACCAAAAACAGCAGAAAACAACAACTGGCTCTTCGGCATCTTGTTAATAGGTTAGTGCCGAAAAATGCATAAATATGACATAAAGTATGTATAAAACATGTGAGTATCATCAATAAAGTAGCATGGAACATAAGAAATTATCGATACGTTGGAGACGTATCACATCATGAGGCCATAAATTATATATGCGGTTCTGGTCTTTGTGAATTTCACTTGGAGGATAGAATTTAGAATAAAATAGAGGCACAATATCCTTCCAATCAAGAGATTCCCCATTCTTCAGTAATTTATACCAATGCGCCGCTTTACCAGACAGCGATATAGAGAATAGTTTCTTCCTAACTTCATCCATAGCAATACCTGCACACTTGAATAAACCGCATAATTCATGTAAAAACAGTAAATGATCTCCAGGATGGACAGTTCCATCCCCTTCATAGCGGTTATTGACAAGGTATCAACTTGTCAATGCCTATGGATTGTAGGCTAGGGTTTAGTTAGAAGTAGAGGGCAAGTAGATCTCAAAGGTTTCAGCCGAAAAGTACACGACGATTATGAAAACTAGGGTTTGTAACAATGATTCGATTGCCTCTTCGCCCTCGACTCCCCCTTTATATAGGAGGCGGAGCCGAGGGTTTCGTTTTGTACAAGTTACAGAGTTCGGGACGGTTTCTAACTCATCCCGCTAGATTTACAAATAACACTTCCTATTACAATTCTAACTTTCCTTAATACATCTTGGGCTCCCGAATCTTCTTATTCTTCGGATATTGGGCCTTCAGTAAACCCCGGTACTATCTTCGGCAGGCCCATTTGGGATGCCTATGTCAGTAGCCCCGAGATTTTGCTTGAATCGTAGAGTCAGGGAAAATCTCCGTTTATTTTTATTCGAGAGCTTTAACTTTTTTATATTTCTTGACATGAAATTCTATATTGTACAGGGATAATGGTAGTTGGGGCTAGTTCATCTAACGGATCAGGTACTAGTTAACTGCTCTAGTGGCAATCCGCAAAACCTACTTCAAAACCACGTCCCTGGACATGATCTCGGGATACTGGTGTAAACTTCGACAGGTGCCGCTTAAGGTCTTACCATTGTCGAGTCCCAGTCAAATTTATCGAGTACCTAACGCGTCCGTTAGGATTTTTCTTCGTATCGATACGGATAAAAGTAGCAGAGCGCAGTCTTCGGCGATGCCACGCCCAGCAGAACGGATCTGGGTCTTACCTTCGCAAATTTGCGGCATTCAGAAATTGATCGCAACTTTGGCGTTCTGAGAATATATTGTCGAGTGCTTTTCCGGCTGTTGGAATGGCACATTTTATCGAGTCAAATATGACTTATATTGCTCTCCGATGGGAGTATATGTAGAGTTAATTATAACTCGAAATATACTCTCTTGCTTTTCTATCTTTTCTTTTTTAATTTCATCGGGTACGCGAACAGCGTTCCCGATGGGAGTAGCCCCCGAGGCTACAACCAAGGACTTGTGCTTGGTTGTAGGCTCAACATTTTAGTCCACCTTGTCGCCATATTGTCATTATTTCCCAATATGATGTCTCTTCTTTTTTTTATCTTTCGGGTGCGCGAACAGCGCTCCCCTGAGGCTACAGCCAAGGACTTGTGCTTGGTTGTAGGCTCCCACAATTTCTATATTGCCATACTCGAAATTTTACTTTTTATCGAAGTAGCCCCCGAGCATTTGGGCAAAAACTTGTATTTGATCAAAAGCTCCCGAAGTATTTAATAACTTCTCCTGTCGCCAATCTTCTTTTATTTTTCTTGTCGGCATGCTTCCCTTAATCAAATTTACTTCATCTCTGTTAATAGTCGTGGTTTTCTGCCTTTTAGGTCCATTGCTTCCACCACGTTGACACGTCGTGTAAGTGGGGGACACACGTCCTCCGCTTTTCCTGGCGCACGTACGGTAACGCCTATCTCAGTAAAAATACCTTTTTACCCTTTTATCTAGAAGATCTTTTTTCACCACACGATTTCTTCATCCAACGGTGCATTGCTTCGCCCGATTCTTATATAAACCTTTCTTCAACCTCCGTTCACTCCTTCGCTTGCGCCGCACATCTGTTCCTCTTTGCAAAAACTTCCCCTGCGCCCAACTCTCTCTGATCTTCCGCACTCACGAACATTGCTTTTTCCATTGCCGTTGATGCGACTCACTCGCCACAGCACTCCAGAGTCCAAGATGGCTGCTGAAGACCTTGAGTGGGAGAGATCTAAAATCTCCAACCAGGACGTCAACATGCTGAAGAGGCTTGGCCTGATGAAGAAAGAAGACGCCATCCGCTTTCCCAGCGAAGAAAGCTACCCCAACCCTCCATTGGAGTTCCGGGTTAGTTTCGTTGATCACCTCATCCGCGGCCTTTCGGCCCCAATTCACGATTTCCTTCGCGGCCTTCTGTTTGTTTACGGGATTCAACTGCACCAGTTGACCCCCAATTCCATCCTCCACATTTCCATTTTTATCACACTGTGCGAATGTTTCCTTGGAATCCCTCCTAATTGGGCTCTGTGGAAACGCATTTTCTGCCTCCGCCGCAATGGCTCCCACAACGCCACCTATAACATAGGCGGCGTTGTTATCTGTGTCCGAACTGACGTTGATTATTTCGACGTCAAGTTTCCTGATTCTGTCCAAGGATGGCGCAAAAGATGGCTCTACATTCACGAAGAAAGTGCCAACTCTGTGGAACACAACATAATCCCTTTCGACGGAAGTGCCAAAATTCAGCGCCGCCGTTCCTGGGACGCTGAAGCTTCCGAAGAAGAGAAAAAGGCGACAGAAGCGCTTATGTCTCGTATTCATCAGCTTCAAAATACTCGAGGCAAAGAACTATCCGGTGTTCAAATCACTGCCTACTTCCTTAGGATTAGAGTGCAGCCTCTTCAGGCTTGCAAAAATCCCCTTTGGACGTACTCTGGTGAAAACGACGCCAATAGAATCTCCAGTGATCTTTCTGCAAAGGACTTGGAGAAATTGATTCGAAGAGTTTCTCGCCTGGCCAAGAAGGATCCTATTCCCTCCTCTTGTCGCGTGGAACCATATAGCGCCGCCAATCCTCTTCCCGAGGTATTTTGTCTTCTCGAGTTTCTGTCTTGTTCCGAACTTTTCCTGCATCTCATCGTATTGATATCTCCCTAATTTTCCTTTTGTCGCTATTTTCTTGCAGAACCATCCTACTATGTCTTCCCTTCCTCCTCTTCCTGAGGATGGAGAAGTCGAAGAACAGGCTATTGTTGCCGAAGACACCCAAGGTTCTTCTATTCCTGAAAGTGAAGTTGCAGGTTCTCACAAATCTGCGGCTTCCCATGAAAAAGAAGTTGAATCTGAAGCCAGCGAGTCGACGCAATCCCTTCCTCCTGCTGTTTCCCCAAGGAACAAAAGGAAAAGGAATGATGCCGAGGATTCTGGCACTTCTAAGGCTGAAAAAGTTGTTCCTTCTCATCCGAAGGCAGCTTATGATCCTTATATTGAATCCCTCGTCAGCTCGTAAGTCATCTTTATTTCTCCCTATTTTTGTACTCGAAATGTTTATCTTGTCTTGCTTTTTATGCTGCCGATTTTTGATCAACAGTGATGACGAGGAAGAAATACCAACTGTTGACGTTACTCCTCGGACAAGCACGTCACATACTGTACTTGCCTCAGACACGCTAGTTGAAGGAGAAGAGTCCTCGCCTCCTCAACAAAACGTCGTCACCACAACTCCGCCAGCGAGCCCCCTTGCTCCTTCACCAAAAAGGACAAGGATTGAAACGATTATTGAACCTGCCCCTCAATTGGGCAGTTCGTCGACTCTGCTCTTAGATGATGTAAGTTTGTCGATATCTGTATTTCCCCTATTTTGCTTTTTCACGCCTTCACTCTCTTTTTCATGCCGATGTTTTTCTTTCTGTGTTCTTCTTTAACAGCCCATGATCAAAGAACTTCTCCGCACCGGATCCCAATTTATTGGGTACCGTGAATATGCTAGCAGAACCGAAGGTAACAACTTTTATACTTGTCGTTTTTCCTTGACTTTTTGCTCCTGTTGCTTGTCGTGATTTTTGATCTTTCTTCTCTCTTTTTTTTATATATCTCGACAGAGAAACTTGCAGAGGCCAACAAACGTGCCGACGCACTTGCTCAAAAACTTGAGCAAAGTGAGGCGGCTCGCAAGAAAGCCGAACTTGTTGCTAGCAAGGCCAAAGCCGAGGCTGATGAAGCCAAAGCAAAAGCTGCTAGTGTCAAGGAACTGCAGAAAAAACTTGAGGATACTGCATCTGCCTTAAACGAGCACAAAGCTGCACAAGCTTCTCGTGAACAGGGGATCCTCAAGCGCCTGAAATCACAAAGTCGACGCACTTTCAGTAATATTATTGATCCCTTCTATTTTTATGAGAGCCGCTGTTTCTTGTTGTTTGACCAACGTTTTGTTTCCTTGGCAGATCAAACAAACCAAGATTTTGATCTGGAGAATCCTGTCGATGACCCTCTCATTGACGCACTTTCCTATCTGGAGCTGCATGGGTCCGAAATTCGTGAAGGCGTGGCCAATGCTAATGCAGGATTGTCGGCGCTGTTCCCCTACTTCTTCCCGAAGAAAGAGGAGCCCTCGACTTTCCTTTCCCTTGCCAAGATGTTCAATTCACCAGAAGACCTTGGACTGAAGATGCGCCAAGAGAATATGAAAATTGCTGTCGAAAGCACTGTTGCTCTGGTTGCTGACAGCCAACAGACTGTTGATTGGACGAAAGTTGGCGACACCGAGCAAATAGAGCAATCAAGATGGAGGTCCCTGATTAAGGCAGCCAAGCCCAATACGAAGAAAATCTTGGCTTATCTCGGGATCAAACCAGCTTCGACTCCTAGCTCATCAAGGCCGGAGGTCTAGTTGCATGCCTCTTTATTTTTCTTTCTTTGTCTCTTTTGCTCTTGTCGCCAAAGTAGTTATTTGGCGACACGTACTTCATTAGCTCCACTGTAAGGCCTTTGTAATTATTCCGAAAGATTAATGAAAACTCTATCTTTTGCGTGTTGATTGATGTTGTCTTGCTTTGTTAAATTTCAGTTGGTATTTGATAACTATACTCCATCTTCCGCTCCTTCCAATGTTTCGCCTTCTTCTTCTCACCCAAGGAGACCTCTTGCTGATGCTGCACCTGTCGAAGATTCCTTGCCGCGAGAATTGGATGAACTTCGGCAGCAACTTCAGTATGCGAAGAAGCAAACACTTGTGATGATGGAAAAATCTCGCAAGTCATCTGAAGCCGAAAAAATTGCACTTCAGCAAGCTCGTGAGGCCGTGGCTGCCAAGGAAATCGCTGCTTCCGAGGCTGAAAAGGCGACTACTCGAGAAAATTTCATGCTCGAGTTGATGAATGAAGCCAGTGCGGATATGTCGGGTATGCTTGTTTCAACCTCAATATCTTCCGTCTTCATGCTACGTCTCTTAAAATTTTTCTGCTCCGTTGTTTTGATAGGTTCCTTTACTGATGCTGTTGCCGAAGAAGAGAGGGTAAATACTAGGACGAACCTCCTCGTTAATCTTTCCCTTGATCATGGTTCTTTGTTTTGGGCTACCCCAGAGAGGACCCGCCAGATTGTCAGATTTCAGGATCGCGCTTCTCAAACTCGCGACTTCCTTGACTTCTGTACCAAGACCCTGTCCATGGTTTATAATTCCATGTTTCCTCGGAACGTTCAACCAAAGGCTCTTCCCGAGTTAATGGAGAAATTCAAGGATGCCCACAGGATCCATGATTTTGTCAAAGCTCAACTGGTAGCTGGCGCCAGATTTGCTCTTATCATGCTTCAGATCTGCCACTCAAATCTTGACCTGACCCAAGTTGTTGCGAAAGTCCATCAGAAGGTAAAGCGCCGAAGAGTTGGTGTCGATCGAATTAACACGAAGGTTTCGCCTATAGCCGAAGAAATGATTGAAGACCTTCTTCGGATGGATGCCGACTTTTTTGCCGATGGTCATTATGCTGACTTTCTTGGCGCTGCTCCTGAAGAAAACAGAATTACCCTTGACGACATACTGAATCAGGACTAATTATTTTCTTTTTGTAGATAACTCTTCTTTGTAACCCATGACTGTGATTATATTGTGAAGCAATCATTATATTTCTATATTTATCTAGCCCCCGAGTGTTTCGGTGGCTATTTACTGTATTTGTATATTGCGAGGTTTTGAACCAAGGCATTTATGTAATATGTATCTATTGCGAATATCAGCCCCCCGAGCTTCTTTATTGAGTACTATTTTGTATTTTGATTGACTCACGAGGTATTTTAATACCAAGGCAAGGCTTTTCTTTTTCGATGAACTATATTGAAATTCGTCGGGTCAGAGACTTTGAACATGTCGATAAAGAAAAGTTATATTGACACTATCTTTATTATATTGCAGCACCGAGCCCGCCTCATTAAAAACCTTTCCCGGCCCCACTCGGTGCCCCGAAAAAGGAAAAGAGTGCGTCTGAAAACTCGCGGGCGTTTCAGTACATTGAAGTTTTACAAGGACTATATTTCAGCTCTAGGCATAGAACCGCCTGAGTTGCGCCACGTTCCAGGGGTTTTGCTCCTCCACCCCTGTCTTCTTGTCCTTTATCCTGTATGCTCCTCCTCCGATTACTTCCGTGACAATGTAGGGGCCAAGCCATGGTGACTCGAGTTTTTCATGACTTTTTGCGTGAGCCGAAGAACTAGGTCTCCCACCTGAAAAGATCTCGGCCGCAAACGTCGACTGTGGTAATTCTTCAAGTCTGTTGGTATTTGGTTACCCTTGATAGTACTTCGTCTCGAGCTTCATCGAGTGCGTCGACGTCGTCTTCCAATGTTATCTTGGAAGTTTCTTCATTGTATTCGTGACTCTGGGGAGTCGTGCTCTATTTCTATTGGTAGTACTGCCTCTGCTCCATGGACCAGGAAAACGGTGTCTCATGTGTCGTTGTATTTGGTGTTGTTCGGATGCTCCACAACACACTTGGTAGTTCTTCTGGCCAGGTATGTCGAGCTTTTTCCAGTGGTCCTAACAGCGTTTCTTGATGCCATTGCGGATGATGCCATTGGCTTTCTCGACTTGCCCATTGGTTTGAGGATGTGCAACGACGCGAAGTGCAACTTGATACCCACTTCTTCGCAGTAATCTTTGAATTCGTGGGATGTGAAGTTACTGCCATTGTCTGTGATGATGCTGTGGGGCACTCCAAATCTGAAGACGAGTCCTTTTATGAATTTTATTGCGGATGCTCCATCTGGTGAATTTATCGGCTTCGCTTCTATCCACTTTGTAAATTTGTCGACATCTACTAACATGTACTCTTTTCCTCCTGGCCAGGATTTGTGTAACTTACCCACCATATCAAGTCCCCATTGTGCAAAGGGCCATGACAATGGTATTGGTGTTAGTTCTGCTGCTGGAGAGTGGGGTTTTGCGGCAAACCTTTGACACGCGTCGCAAGTTCTTACTATTTCCTTAGCGTCCTCGATTGCTGTCAACCAGTAGAATCCTGCCCGAAAGACCTTGGCTGCAATAGCTCGACTACTTGCGTGGTGGCCACATATTCCTTCGTGTACATCCTTCAAAATTATTCTTCCTTCTTCGGGTGTGACACATCTTTGCAGGACGCCTGAAATACTTCGCTTATACAATTCTCCTTTGACCACCGTGAAAGCTTTGGAGCGTCGAATTACTCGCCTTGCCTCAACTGGATCATCGGGTATTTCTTTCCTGAGGATGTACGATATGTACATCTGCATCCATGGTATCTGTATCACCATGACCAGGTCCTGATCTTCTTCTTCCTCTTGCTTTTCCTTGGTAGCCCCCGAGGGTTTCTTCTCCTTCTTTTTTGATTTTGTCGATTTGGTGGATCTCTCTGTTATCTCTTCCCAGAATACACCTGGCGGGACTGCAAGGCATTGCGACCCGATGTTTGCAAGAACGTTGGCTTCATCGTTGCTCAATCTACTAATATGATTTACTTCGCATCCATCGAACAACTTCTCGAGCTCGTTGTACACCTCCTTGTATGCCATCATGCTATCATTGACTGCGTCGCATTGGTTCATAACTTGCTGAGCCACCAATTGTGAGTCGCCAAAGATTTTTAGTCGAGTTGCACCGCAAGCTTTCGCCATCTTCATCCCGTGTATGAGAGCCTCATATTCTGCTTCATTGTTAGATGCGTTAGGGAACATCATTCGAAGGATGTACTTCAACTTGTCGCCTTCAGGTGATATGAGTACTACTCCTGCGCCAGCCCCTTCTAGTCTTTTGGACCCATCAAAGTTCATGGTCCAGGTTCTCGACAAGTCTGGAGGTCCTGTGTTTTGCAATTCCATCCACTCTGCGATGAAGTCCGGCAGAACTTGCGACTTGATTGCTTTTCTTTTTCATACGTGATGTCCCGAGGGGAAAGTTCTATTCCCCAAAGGGAGACACGACCCGTAGCTTCTGGGTTGTTTAGTATATTTGACAAGGGAGCTTCATTGACCACTATGATCGGGTGTGCCGAAAAATAATGGCGCAATTTGCGTGCTGTTGTGAACACTCCATATGCTAGCTTTTGGTACTGAGGGTACCTTTGTTTTGAGGGCGATAAAACTTCGCTGACAAAGTATACTGGCCTCTGCACGCCGTGAAGTTTTCCTTCTTCTTCTCTTTCGACAACTAGCACCGTGCTCACCACTTGGGGCGTGGCTGCAATATACAACAGGAGAGGTTCCTTTTCCTTCGGTGCCACCAGAATTGGTGGTGTCGAGATTGTGCGCTTCAAATCCTCGAAGGCTCTATCGGCCTCTTCGTTCCACTGGAATTTATCTCCTTGCTTTATTAGAGCGTAAAATGGTAACGCTTTTTCTCCCAACCTCGCGACAAATCTGCTCAAAGCTGCGACTCTCCCAGTTAGCTGCTGTACTTCTTTCAACTTTGTTGGCTTCCTCATTGTTATGATAGCTTGTATTTTGTCGGGATTTGCTTCAATCCCTCTTGCTGAGACTAGAAATCCCAGAAGTTCTCCTGCTGGGACGCCAAAGGAACACTTCGCCGGGTTCAGCTTGAGGCAGAATTTGTTGAGGTTGTCGAAGGTTTCCTTGAGATCCTCGATCAGTGTTGCCCCCTCTTTTGATGTTATGACGACATCGTCAATGTACACTTGCACGTTTTTCCCGATCTGTGTCGCCAAACACTTCTGCATCATCCTCTGATATGTTGCTCCCGCGTTTTTTAAACCGAAAGGCATTGTTCTAACAAACACGCCGTAAGGTGTTATGAACGCTATTTTGGCCTCGTCTTCTTCTTTCAATCTGATCTGGTTATAACCAGAGTATGTGTCCAGGAAGGAAAGACGTTCACATCCAGCCGTGGAGTCGATAATTTGATCGATCCTCGGGAGAAAGTGATCCTTTGGACAATGTTTATTGAGACACGTAAAGTCGACGCACATGCGAAGGACTGTCGTGTGTTTCTTCGGCACCATCACTGGGTTAGCTACCCATGTGGCTTCTATAGATATCTCTTTGATAAAACCAGCTTCCTCCAGTCGATTTACTTCTGATAGCATAGCTTTGCGGTTTGGTTCTGAAAAACGCCGCAAAGGTTGTTTGATTGGTCTCGCTAATGGATCCAAGTTTAGGTGGTGCTCGGCAAGTTCCCTGGGTACTCCTGGCATGTCAGCTGGATACCATGCGAAGATTTTCCAGTGCTCACGGAGGAACTTGACGAGCGCGCTTTCCTATGCGATATCCATGTCGTTTGCGATAGATGTCGTCTTTTTCGGGTCTGTCGGGTGAATCTGCACCTCCTTAGAATTTTTCCTGGTATTGAAAGTTGATTCTTTATTTGGCCGTCCGACGTCTGGCAGTACGTCGTAATCGGTCATGCTTTTTGACGCCAAATACTCAGCTTGCATCCCGAAAGTTTCTGATAGCCGATGAAAATCCTTATCACACTTATCGGCTAAGGCAAAGCTTCCTTTGACTGTGATTGGTCCCTTTGGTCCAGGCAACCTCCACAACAGGTATGTATAGTGTGGCACCGCCATAAATCTAGCATATGCTGGTCGTCCCAACAGAGCGTGGTATTGCGACGGAAAATCTACGACTTCGAATTCCAGCCTCTCGATTCTATAATTTTCTCGGGTCCCAAACTGAACGTCGAGATTTATCTTCCCCAATGGATAACTTGGTTTCTCCGGTGTGATGCCGTGGAACCTTGTGTCTGTTGGCTTCAAGTTTGCTAAGGATATGTTCATCTTCCTCAATGTATCTGCATACATAAGGTTGAGGCTGCTGCCGCCGTCTATGAACACTCGAGAGACATCAAACCCCGCGATAACTCTGGCAGAATAAGTGCTGACCCCCTGGTCGAGGAACTTGCTGCGGATGATCTGCTATGGTGAAGCCAATATCTTGTCCTGACCAGTTAAGATACTCAACTGTTGGTGGAGGCATTTTTCTCCATAAACACTGTCGTGAGATTACTTTCGAGCTCTATTGGACGGCCTTCCCTTCTGAATCATCGACACCACTCCGTTGGAGTTAGGATCAACATAAGGTGGTGGTGGAGGTGCTGCCGCTATTCTGAGCTGATGCTGATTGTCGTCTGTAATCGCGGGAGGAGGCGGCAAGTGAATCTCGCTTCTGAGTTCTCGAGGATTTCTCTGTGTTGCCCGCGCGTTAGCGTTCTCTGCATACCTTAGCATTGCCTGGAAATTTCGATAGTCTTTCTGCAGGTGCCCTGACTGTCTTTTACCATTGCTGTCGAGGAAAAAATGCATTTGGCACGGTCCATTCATCATCTCTTCAGGGGACACGAAAGGCCTTGGGAACCTAGGCCCGCTATTTTGCCTGTTGTTGCGAGAATCATCCCTATTATCGCCTCTCATTGCTTCTCTGATAATCATCTCTGTTGCTTCCTCCTGTGTTTGCCCGAAAGCCTGCCGAAATTTGCCCTGGAGCGTCATAGTTCGGATACTGCCGAGGAAATCGTCGCCTCGGTTGATAGTTTCGACCACGGTCCTCCTCTGGCGACCTGTGCCATTTGTTGTGAACAGCATCCTCTCCATCTGCCCATCTATTTGCTATCTCCATTAACGCGGATACTGTCTTTGGATTGGTCCTTCCCAAGTCCTCGACAAAATCTCCACGCCTGATTCCTGCGACAAACGCATCTATTGCTCTCTCGTCAGATATATTTTCTGCCGAGTTTTTGATGATATTCCACCTTTGGATGTACTTTCTCATTGGCTCATCCGGCTTTTGTCGACATGCTCTCAACTCTTCTAACGACGCAGGTTTTTTGCACGTGGATCTGAAGTTCTTGACGAACACATCCTCGAAACTTTCCCAGCTGTCGATGGATCTGGAGTGAGTTTCTTTATCCAAGATCGTGCGGCTCCACTCAAATGCACCTGGATGCTTTGCATAGCTGTTGCCCTGGTTCCTCCTGTGAGCTTCACTGTCTCGAGATAGTCAACTAGCCAGTCCTCTGGATCTTGAAGGCCATCGAACTTCTTGAAATTATCGGGTAACTTGAATCCTGAGGGGACTCGAGTTTTTCGGACTCTCCTCGTGAAGCATGGTAAGCCGCACATATCTTCGTCGTTAAGCTCCGGAGATTGCCGATGATCCCTTCTGCTTTGCCGCGCTCTGTCGACCCTTGCTTGTGCTGCTGTGTCTCTTGCTCCACTTGGTCCTTCAGGTGCTGCCGTTGTTGCTGCAGGTCGTGGACTATTTTGCCTTGCCGCTCCTTCGGAGGCGTTGATACAAACGCTGTCCCCATAGCTCCAACTCCTGCTACCGCCATATTGTACAGTGTTTCCCTTGGATCACCTGGAGGTGGTTTAGATGCAAGGATAAAAGCATGTGTCGCCATATATCCAGCCTCTGGTGTCTTGGGGATGATGTTTCCTCTTGTATCTATCGACATGAAGGACATGTCGAGGTTTTGAACCAAGTGCTCTCTTTCTGCTTCGGGTATATGTTGCAGCCTTGACCTTGCTCTGTTTCGCGCCTCCCTATGGCTATCACCCGAAGTTCTAGATTGTCGACTTAGATCTGCCCTCCTCCTGCTAGATGCAGAAGCTGCTTCCTTTCTTCTGTTTAACCCAGCTGTTTGTTTTTCCAATTCTCTTGCAGCTCGTGCGAGTCTATATTGATATGCTTGCAATTCCT
The DNA here is from genome assembly GCA_030979885.1 of Lolium multiflorum. Taxonomy (NCBI): domain Eukaryota; kingdom Viridiplantae; phylum Streptophyta; class Magnoliopsida; order Poales; family Poaceae; genus Lolium; species Lolium multiflorum. The sequence goes on from CM061747.1 coordinate 204,399,210, forward strand.
CCGGTGTGGCTGTGGTGGCCATTGGTTCTGAACCGTTCATAGCTCTCGTGGCTCTGTCCCACGCTGCTTGCGAAAGCTGAACTCTGTCTCGCGGCTGCGGCCCGACGTATTTATTGCCCAGGCCTTGTCGCAGATTAGAGGGATCGACGTATGGATTTCCCAGATCGTCGAAAGCCTCAGATGTTTCCTCTTGATCTTCAATGGCATAAATCTGATGATACTTTGTACTCAGATCTATGTTGGGTTTGGTGACATCATCGTTGAGATTGATGAAGACCTTGCCCACTGTGATAGATTTGTCGATGAAGTCGTAACTGTCGACATCGCTTGAGCCATCGCTTATATATGAGTCCGCAGATGGCTCAAACGACATGTCGTTGAAGATCTTGGCGAGTTTCTCTCTTGCTCTGGTGCTGACGTAGCGTGTCGACGAAGTTTCTTCTTCTCCTGACTCGGTTGACGATGTATAGCTTGAAAAATCGGAGTCGACCGCCGACGATCCCGACGAAATCGGAATCTCGACACGATACGATCCCTCCTTCTCGACGCGAAAGTGAAACCTTCCGAACGTCATCTCCATGGGCTCCGCCAGATACATATGCATCCAAACGGGAGGGTGGGTGAGGAACAAAATCGACAAGACCAGCAACGATCTGTTTACCTCGATCCATTGTGTTGCTTGCGGTTGACGATGTCGAAGATTTTGAACGTGCCATCGAAATCAGATCCTTACGCCTCTAGTTCCCACAGACGGCGCCAATTGACAAGGTATCAACTTGTCAATACCTATGGATTGTAGGCTAGGGTTTAGTTAGAAGTAGAGGGCAAGTAGATCTCGAAGGTTTCAGCCGAAAAGTACTCGACGATTATGAAAACTAGGGTTTGTAACAATGATTCGATTGCCTCTTCGCCCCTCGACTCCCCCTTTATATAGGAGGCGGAGCCGAGGGTTTCGTTTTGTACAAGTTACAGAGTCCGGGACGGTTTCTAACTCATCCCGCCAGATTTACAAATAACACTTCCTATTACAATTCTAACTTTCCTTAATACATCTTGGGCTCCCGAATCTTCTTATTCTTCGGATATTGGGCCTTCAGTAAACCCCGGGTACTATCTTCGGCAGGCCCATTTGGGATGCCTATGTCAGTTATCCACAACACGTTCAATAATTTTCATAGGTATTTTGTATGGAACCTCTTTCTCACCTGGCGCCTCATCCACTACCTTTGCAGTAGTAGTAGATTTTCCAAATAGAAATTCAAGAGAAGATCTCTCCATAATGAATTTTAGCAGCAGGCAGAAATAAAATCAGCACGTACAGTAAAAGTTTCCCTTACCAATTCCACTTACCAATAACGCTTCACTCCCGGCAACGGCGCCAGAAAATAGTCTTGATGACCCACAAGTATAGGGGTGTATCGTAGTACTTTCGATAAATAAAAGTGTCGAACCCAACGAGGAGCAGAAGGTGTTGACAAGCAGTTTCGATGAAGGATTCACTGTAAAAGCTCACAGACAAGTATTCAGGGGGTTTTGATGTAGCAAATAAATAAAGTACAAGTAAATAAAATGCGAGAATAATAATTGCAGCGAGTGGCCCAATCCTTTTTAGCACAAAGGACAAGCCGGTTTGTTTACTTATAATGACCAAACGTTCTTGAGGACACACGGGAATTTAGTCTAGTGCTTTCACTTCATATAGCTGATTAATCTTCATTGTTTTGATAAGTGTTGTGTGGGTGAACCTATGATAATGCACCAACCTTCCTAGGACTAATACATACTTGTGATTATACCCCTTGCAAGCATCCGCAACTACAAGAAAGTAATTAAGATAAATCTAACCACATCCTTAAACTCTGAGATCCTGCTATCCCTCTGCATCGATATACCAACGGGGGTTCAGGTTGCTGTCACTCCGGCAACCCCACAATTAGCAAACGAATACAAGATGTATTCCCCTAGGCCCATAAAGGTGAAGTATCATGTAGTCGACGTTCACATGACACCACTAGAAGAATAACACCACAACTTAAATATCAAACCATTGAATATTACCCAACATAATTCACTACTAACATTTAGACTTCACCCATGTCCTCAAGAACTAAACAAACTACTCACGAGACATCATATGGAACATGATCAGAGGTGATATGATGATGAATAACAACCTGAACATTAACCTTGGTTCAATGGTTTCACTCAATAGCATTAATAACAAGTAGTAATCAATACCGGGAGAGTTTCCCCTATCAAACAATCAAGATTCAACCCTAGATGTTACAGCGGTGATGAGGTGCAGCGGTGGAGATGGCGGTGATGATGATGGAGATGATGGTGATGATGATCCCAATGATATCCAGCTCGATGACCGTGACGATGGCGTCGATTTCCCCCTCCGGGAGGGAATTTCCCCGGCAGATTTCAGCCCCGGAGAGCTCTTTTCTCTCTGGTGTTTTCCGCCCCGCAGAGGCGGCTGTCACTCCTCGCGACTATCCTCTGGAGCTTAGGTTTTTGGGGCGAATAAGTACGCGAAGGAGAGGCAGCAGAAGGGGGCTGTGGGCCCCCTCCCCACAAGGCGGCGCGGCCAGGCCAGGGCCGCGCTGGCCTATGGGGGGGCCCATGGCGGCCCTCCTCGGTCCCTCCTTGGCTGGCTTCATCTTCGGGAAAAATAAGATCTTCTGTAATTTCCGTCAATTGTTGATCTTCCGAAATATTGCATTCTGATGGTGCTTTTTCCAGCAGAATCCTGACTCCGGTGAGCGATTCTCCAATAATCATGGAACATGCAAAATATATGAAATAACATAAGTATCATCTCTAAATATGAAATATATCAATGAATAACAGTAAATTATGATATAAAATAGTGATGGAAAATGGACGTATCAGATGTTCACACGCACGATCGTACGGCTGCGGGCGTTAAATTGCTGTGGTGGCTTGTAGGTAGTTCCATTTTACTGTTACTCAATGACATAAGTGGTTCACTCAATAAGATCATTGATGTTGTGCAGAGCACGCAGTTGGGAAACCCCAAGAGGAACGTATGATGAGGACAACAAAAAGTTTTTCCTCTGTTAGAAACCAAGGTTTATCGACCAGTTGGAGAAAGAAATCACTTATGAAGGTGTTGTTGGCTGACTTTGGCAGGACACACTACCGGCGTCTGCAACAACGTGGAACCTGCACACAATACAACCAAAATACTTTGCCCCAACTTACAGTGAGGTTATCAATCTCACTGGTTTTGCAGAAAACAAATGATTAGATGTATAGTGTGGAAAGAGATTTTTGTTTGCAGTGAAATAAAGAGAATAATGTTTTGCAGTAGATGGATTTATTAGTGTAAAAGAAAAGACCAGGGTCCACAGTTCACTAGAGGTGTCTCTCCATAAACATAAATAACATGTTGGGTAACAAATTACAGTTGGGCAATTGACAGAATAAAGACCATACATGACAAGATGGTTACTATGAGATTCATATGGGAATTACAACAAGATTCTTAGACCGTAATCCAACTGCATCTATGACTAATAATCCACCCTCAGGATATCATCCGAACAACTTTAGGTATGAAGTTGCAAACAACAGATTATTGCATTAAGAAAAGTGTATAAGTAAACAATAGAATTATCCTCAAATAAAACATTATTGTTTTCTTCCTAGTAGCAACAACACATATAAAACCTTAGGAGTTACTATCACTCTCCCAGATTACTAGAGGCATGAACCCATTATCAAGCATAAATAGTCCCTCTTGGAGTCACAAGCACATACTTGGCTAGAGCATCTACTAGCAATGGAGAGCATGCAAGATCACAAATAACATATAAACATGTCTATAATCAACTCAACCACAGTATTCAATATGTAGAATTACATAAAGATGATCTTGATCACAATAGGCATCTCACAAGATCTAAATATGAATCATATGTAGGAGAAGACAACCATCTAGCTACTGCTATGGACCCGTAGTCCAGAGATGAACTACTCACGCATCACTTCGGAGACGGGCATGGCGATATAGAGGCCTCTGGTGATGATCTCCCTCTTCGGCAGGGTGTCGGAAAGAGCTTCAGAACCCTCCCGAACTAGGGTTGACGATGGCAGCGGCTACGGAACTTTTCATGGATGGAGGCTCAGGTGTTTAGGTTTTTCCCGAGGATGTGAATTTATAGGTGAAAGGGCGAGGTCGGTGGATGACCGAGGGGCCTACCCAACCCCTAGGCACGGCCAGGGGGTGGCCCCCGCCTAGGCATGGTGTGGCCGCCTCCTGGCTCTTTTCCGTCTTTGCTTTGGACTCCGTTTTCGTGACAGTAAAATAGGAACTTTGGATTTTGTTCGTCCAATTCCGAGAATATTTCTTGTACAACTTTTCTGAAATACAAAAACAACAGAAAATAGGAACTAGCACTGTGGCATGTTGTTAATAGGTTAGTTCCAGAAAATGCACAAAAAAGCCACGAAGTGTAAACAAAACATATAGAAAATAGTGTAAAACAATCATGGAGCATCAAAAATTATAGATACGTTTGCAATGTATCAATCCTCGTTGAATATGTGGGGGTTAATATGGATCTCTGGATCCCTCTATTAACCATGAGACATAGTCATGTCCGCATAAACGCGAACCCGTAGGGTCACACACTTAAGGTTCGATGCCGCTAGGGTTAGAGAAATATCAAGTGCAGTGTTTTCGGTGTCCCGAATTGATTTAGGGATATCGCAGATGGATTCGGAAGGGCGACAAACCTATCGGAACATATATGGGAGTATCGAAATGGTTCAAGAATGTTTCGGATTTTTCGGTTGTATCAAAAAGTTTCGGAAGGGGGAACCCACCTAGCCTAGGGCTGGGTGGGCCCCACCCGTGCGCAAAGTGGGCCGGCCGGCTGGCCACCGCGGCCGAGTGGGATAGGGAGAGCCCTCCCTCCACTCAGTTTGGCAGTGGGAGGGAGGAGCTTTCCTCTTCCTATTCTGATTCACTTGGGGACTTCCTTATTTGGTTCCAATATGAGTTTCGCAAGGTTTGATCGAGAGTCCAATTGGGATTCTGAGATCCTATGGACTCTCGGCTCTGAGCCGTTATTTACGGGAGCCCAGGGGCTGGCCACAACATCACAAGTCCATAAGAGCCACACAACCCCGAGCTCCCCACACCTAGCACCGCCGCCAAACCAGTACCAGCCACCCGCCACACCCGCCGCCCACCACCTATCGCCGGCCTCCTCGCCGCCGCGCCCGTCCTCATCGGGGTCCTCCTCCGTCCTCCGCCTTTCACCTCTGTTGGTCCTCAGACTTCTGTTGGCGATCGCTGGAATCTCGCCGGAACCCTAATTCTGGCGAACTCTGAAAAGATAGTCCGGGCGAAGCCTTGCCGGATTTGCACTAAGTTCGTTATCTCGCCGTCGTGATGCCTGAGTGATCTCTCTGCCTCAACTCCAACTTGTCAGAACAAGAAGGAGTCAGCGTCGTTAAGCCGTACATGTGCATCACCTCGGAGTTGATTGAGTTGGATCGCCAAGATTGAATGGATCGTGATCGTCTACATCGGCACCAACCATTAAGCTTCCGCACCTGATTTGCAACGGTACACAAATCAAGTTATTGCATTGTTACATGCTACCACATCGTTACATGCATCTCCTAGATTAGATCTTGGTGGTTTGTTCGTTGTTGTGTAGGAATTTTTTTGTTTTCTATGCTACGAATCCTTACAACCGCTTCATCCCTCTATCCTACAAGCCAATATGTACACATGGGTGGGATAGCAACAAGAATATCAATGCCCACTACTGAAAGTTTTATACTTGTACAAAGCATCTACGCATAGATCTAGCTCTGCTACCAGGGATGGGATTCATAACATAGTGAACAAAAAATTCATATGAGATGCGAACAAAACCAAGATCCAATCTAGAAGAGACAATATCCAATCTATGAATATGCATTCAACAAGAAATAGATCAAGATCCACATACCCTTGTAGAAGTCGTTCTCTCTGCGACCCAATCTGATCAAAACTGCAGCAAGCGATGCCTCTGAGTTATGCACATGTGCGTCTTTATGAAGACTCCTTCCCCTTGATCCAACAAGAGCTAGGGAGTAGTAGATGAGATCGGTTCCACCAGCATGATAGGATGATGGTGGAGATATGGTGGTATTCTGGTAGGGTTTCACTTACGCATCTAAGGATGAGGAAGGGCGAGGGCGGGCCAACGATGACGTGTTGTGCCCTAACACTCCCCTCCCTCTTATATAGGTGTGGGGGGTTGACTTGTCCCCTCTTCCAAGCCCTAGGGTCAGCCAAAAAGGGGGCAAGACTCCCCCTAAGTTAACCCCTATCTTTAAGGAATTTGATCCTATCCACTTGAGCTAGACGCATGGGCATATGGGGGGCTGTTGTGCCTGGCCCATGTGGGTCGTCCGTTACTGGTGGGCCCCACAATGGTACCCCTAGAACGTTTGGTACAGAACTGTTGACGCGTAAAGCACACGCCCGTTGGGAACCCCAAGTGGAAGGTGTGATGCATACAGCAGCAAGTTTCCCTCAGTAAGAAACCAAGGTTTATCGAACCAGTAGGATTCAAGGAACACGTGGAGGTTGTTGGTGACGGAGTGTACTGCAGCGCAACACCAGGGATTCCGGCGCCAACGTGGAACCTGCACAACACAATCCAAATACTTTGCCCCAACTTAACAGTGAGGTTGTCAATCTCACCGGCTTGCTGTAACAAAGGATTAAATGTATAGTGTGGAAAATGATGTTTGTATGCGAAGAACAGTAAAGAACAATGTTTGTAGTAGATTGTATTCAGATGTAAAAGAATGGACCGGGGTCCACAGTTCACTAGTGGTGTCTCTCCAATAAGATAAAGCATGTTGGGTGAACAAATTACAGTTGGGCAATTGACAAATAAAGAGGCATAACAATGCACATACATATCATGATGAGTAGTGTGAAATTCAATTGGGCATTACGACCAAGTACATAGACCGCTATCCAGCATGCATCTATGCCTAAAAAGTCCACCTTCGGGTTAGCATCCGCATCCCTTCCATTATTAAGTTGCAAACAACAGACAATTGCATTAAGTATGGTGCGTAATGTAATCAACACAAATATCCTTAGACAAAGCATTGATGTTTTATCCCTAGTGGCAACAGCACATCCACAACCTTAGAACTTTCTGTCACTGTCCCAGATTCAATGGAGGCATGAACCCACTATTGAGCATAAATACTCCCTCTTGGAGTCACAAGTATCAACTTGGCCAGAGCCTCTACTAGCAACGGAGAGCATGCAAGATCATAAACGACACATATATGATAGATTGATAATCAACATGACATAGTATTCCATATTCATCGGATCCCAACAAACACAACATGTAGCATTACAAATAGATGATCTTGATCATGATAGGCAGCTCACAAGATCGAACAATGATAGCACATGAGGAGAAGACAACCATCTAGCTACTGCTATGGACCCATAGTCCAGGGGTGAACTACTCACACATCAATCCGGAGGCGATCATGGTGATGAAGAGTCCTCCGGGAGATGATTCCCTCTCCGGTGCGGAGGCGATCTCCTGAATCCCCCGAGATGGGATTGGCGGCGGCGTCTCTGGAAGGTTTTACGTATCGTGGCTCTCGGTACTGGGGTTTTCACGACGAAGACTATAAGTAGGAGGAAGGGCAGGGTTGGAGGCGGCGCGAGGGCCCCACACCATAGGGCGGCGCGGGGCCCACCCTGGCCGCGCGGCCCTGTGGTGTCGGCGCCTCGTCGCCCCACTTCGTAATCCCTTCGGTCTTCGGAAGCTTCGTGGAAAAATAAGACCCGGGCGTTGATTTCGTCCAATTCCGAGAATATTTGCTTTGTAGGATTTCGAAACCAAAAACAGCAGAAAACAGCAACTGGCTCTTCGGCATCTTGTCAATAGGTTAGTACCGGAAAATGCATAATAATGACATAAAGTGTGTATAAAACATGTGAGTATCATCATAAAAGTAGCATGGAACATAAGAAATTATAGATACGTTTGAGACGTATCAAGTACCAAAAATTCCTGAACTTTTCTGCTAACAATGAAAATACTTTCACATAGGTGTTTCTTTATCTCTGGACCATTGGGGATCCTCATGATGTCATGGATCCTGTCTGATAGTACACACAAACCTTTGGTTTCACCATCGTGAATATCTTGTTTCTACTCTAGCTTCATCAAGTGTTAAGTGTGTGACTCTACGGGTTCGAGAATATGCGCGTATGATCGAGACACATCTTTGATCAGTAATCAATAGCTGGACCTGGAGGTCCATAATGACTCCAACATATTCAATAAATTAACCACGATGTCAAGTATTCAAAACAATTCCATATTCCATTCCCTTTTGTTTCGCAATATTTTACTTGCCCGAGATTAATCGTTAGTATCACCAAAGCCATTTCAATCTTTTTTCTAGCAAGTTACTCTTTACTCGTACCACTGTAATACAACATTCCTTGTGACGAACTTATTAGTCACATGCTTGCAATCGATACAGAATGTGTATTGCCTGAGCGGGCCCTGAGTATATCTATTTGTCACATGGATGAACATATTCCACTCTTGATTCATACTACCTAACAAGTACTTTCTAAGATACCCAAAGACACATTTATAATCACCCATTTACGAAGTGAAGTTTGATGCCCTCAAAACATTATTCCACTACTAGGGAGTAGTATAATCTCATGGTCTAAGGATTGGTACATTTGACATTCGGAACCTACATAAATTAAACATTAACACAGTCTCATTGCTTCACTTAGTTAGGTCTTGTCCATCATGTCATTCCCTAATGACACAACAATATTGTTAATTGACAACACATGTCTATGGTTAGGAAACCTTAACCATCATTAACTAACAGACTAGTCTAGTAGAGGCTTACTAGGGACACAATGTAGTAATGTTTCGGCTTAATACAAATCTAGCATAGAGTAAAAAAATATCATTAACAAAGAAATATGATAATAACTATATTATTATTGCCTTTAGGGCATATTTATAACATATCCAAGGTCATGATCTTTGTCAGAGGATCAAATTGATCTCTCCCTCTCTCTCTCTCCGCACGGGAGATGGGGATTTCGACGTCATGATGACCACCATCATGGCCAAGTCAAACTCCATCACCATGTCTTCATCTCTCATCACCACGTGTGAGTATTATATATATATATATATATACATATATATATATATATATATATATATATATATATATATATATATATATATATATATGAGTATGGGGTGAAGTGGAATCAGACGAGATTGATCACGTAATCAAGCATAGCCACCAAAGTTATTGATGTTTGTGTTGAGGATATTCAACATGATCTTGGTACTGAATTTTTCTCGCTTTATCATATTTATGGGTTTGGTAGATATCTTCATATTGTTTTACATGTTATTGCATAGAATCTGAGAACCCCAATGTGACAAATAACAAAGGGGGTCTGTTTAATTTGAGGACTTTATGTGTTTTATGTAGTGTAATGCGTTGCTCTGGGTGGCTTGGAAATATATCCTTAATTACCCTAAGTTTCTTATGGCCCCGGTAAAATGGGAGGGTAGAACAATAGATGTTGTGCAAGTTCTCTTGTTAGCATTTACAACTATATATTGAACACATGCCTACATATCTATAGAATTATGTAGAGGAACCATTAGGATTTATGGGTCAATATAAGGTCTTGAATGGAGTTTCAAGTAATTCTTCATCATATCACCATTCCCACCTATGCCTTATGGCTAGGGATTCAAAGGAATATCCTACTTTGGAACCCAATATATCTTGTGATGATGAGGCTCTCCTACGCCCTCAACCATGGGTGCGGGCACTGCTCCGGTGCCCTCGGTCGTGGGTGCGCGCACCTCTCCACCGGACCACACAATCCATGGGTGTGAGCACAACTCCGACTGCACTGATAGCGGGCCCGCTCACTAAGATACCATTCATTATGCCATTTGTGAATAAAAACTTAGGTTTATTTATCTTGGCCAATGATTAAATAGTCTCGATGTGAACTGTTAGGAATATTTACTTAGAGCATAGAGAAAATTTTATACTTATTTGTACAATGTGTGTTATGAATTTCGATTGTGAAAACATATGCATATGTTAGTTTAGTTCACCGATGACAGTGCTAGCTTAATTATGATTCTTTACAATGTCATTAAGTTATCTATGGACATCGCATTTGACACGGTATCTTGTTCCCTCTCGCATGTGCTCTCCACCAAGCGAGGCAAACTAATGACACTTGTATGTTGTAACAACATGTACATGTATGTATCTCAAGTAATACAATTTAGTTTAAGCTCCATATATATTCTCAATCCGCTGAAAAGTATGGCCTTCACTATAGGTTTGGCAATTGTGTCGATATGATTAGATCAAGAAGGAGAAACCTGGAACGGATAATCAAAAGAAGCCTCGGATACCTGGCTACGCTTGCACTATGGATAAGACCACCATCTTCAAAAGAAAGATGGTATCTTTAGTTCAATCCTTTAAATTCCAATAATTGTTTTTTTTCTGCATAGTAATTTGCATGCCATTTTGAAGATGGATACAGGATCAAAGTCACATGACCCTGTGGAAATCAAGAAATTGAAGATGTTAATGCGAAGTATGGAAATGACGACATTGTCATTTTGACATTCGATTGGGAAGATAGTGTTAATCAACAGAAGATGCAAGAAGGATATGTTTGTGCCTTCAAGTTTGAAGAAATAGAGAGCTATTTGGTCGTGAAAGTGTATAAAATCCAAGTCAGTGAAAACAAATTTAGTTATTTTTTAGATATTTGGCAGAAGTATGTGAAAATAGGCCAAAAAATTGGACAAGCCCACTAAATGGGGGAATTGGGGGGCACCATATATGGTGACATTGCCTGAAATTGGCAGACATGGTCATGAAGCCTATCTACAACACCTTCCAAACATACCGAAACTGATATATTTTATGTCCAAAATGAGTCACAGTGTTGGAGTTGTCTTACTGTGCTACTTCTTAACCATTTGATAAGTGACATATGAGTGATAAGTCGCAATGAGTGACAAGTGGCTTGCACTTTCACGCCTGCTTCTAACAATATAATTAGTTTTTCTTACCCTTCTACCAATTCTAGGGCCTTTAGATTTACATCGAGAACTATGCACATGCAAATCGTACATGGGTGTGCATGCAATAGCACATCTTTTCTCAATTACACATGAATTATATATATAATTAGGTGACATCATGACAGAGAATTAAGTTAGTTCCAGACCGATGAAAAACTAGCCACGTTCTTTTTTGTTTACTATTTGAATCACTTAATTTGTATACATGAAATTCACACATTAAACTTCCAAGGTGGAATTGACAGATTTCTATGGGAGTACCTATACAGTATACACCACCTTGGTCAGCGCGGACCAGGTGCCAAACACCCCAGGATGGGCGTTGGGCCGGCCCAACGATGTTCCTTTTTTATTTCCTTCTTTCTTTTTTGTTGTTTCTTTTTTATTTTTAAATTTATTTTTAATCTATTTTTTTGAGAAAACACACAGTGTGTTTCTTTTCATTAAAAAGAAGAGGGTTAAATGTCTTCTAGAAGGTGAATTACAACATTTGTTACAAGACTCAATGGATGCCCCAGGTGGTTGGGACGATCGCCCTCAGGCAAGTAGCTCTAGCTTTCGTGCAGAGCCCTGCCTCCTTCCTATACTAATTCTATCTAAAAGGAGGCCGACATATGATTAGTCGTTGTAAAAAATGCAGGCATTCCACTATTTCCACATCATTCAAGCCGTAAGCAGAGTTGCGGAGACGATACCCTTGCGTATGCACTTTGGCATGGCCAACTTGGCCACCATCCACCAGACATTTAGTGAGGCTTCATCATGAGGTGGCCTGCAAGTCAGTCGTAGCTAGGAGAGCACCTCGTGCCACACATGTCTAGAGAAGGGCATGTGATGAGCAAGTGATGCATGCTCTCGGGCTCCTAATCACACATAGCACATCTCTGGAATTGTGTTGTAGGCATCGATCTTGCAACCTCTTGGCAGTACAACATCGTGATGGATTCTTGGAAGGACGCAAGGTAACAGGAGCGAGCATAGTATATACCATTTGTGTTCCACTTCCAAACCAGCTGATCAGGCTAGGTTATGAGGTTGATTTGCTCGAGCTGCCGCCAAACTTTTAGGTGTTGCCCAATCTCCTAGGCAGTCTGCGTCTCCTTTTGTGTCTCCTTTTGTGGATGCATTCATAAAGATGAGGCGCAAGCTCATACATGGAGTGGCCATTGATCCACCTACCAGTCTAGAATTTCACAGTTTTTCCATCGTAACATGGCCTTTTTAAAAACTAATGTTTTTTTAAATTGAACATTTTTTTTGAGGAACTTAAATTGAACATTTTTTGAATTTGAATATTTTTGAATTAGAATTTTTGGATGTGGATATTTTAAAATCTGATTTTTTTCGAAGGTGAGTATTTTTGAATTTGAACAATTTTCGGATGTGAACATTTTTTAATTTGAACATTATTTTTGAATTTAAACATTTTTAATTGAACTATTTTCAAAATTAGGACATTTTTTAAATTTGATTTTTTAGAATTAACCATTTTCGAAAATATTTTTAACCAAAAAGTAAAATGAGAAAACAGAAAAGAAAAGGAAACAGGAAAAAAAGAAAAGGAAAAAACAAGAAACAAGAAAAAAAAACCAGCACCTAACCGGGCTGGCTCATACCGCGCGCGGTACTGCATAGCGGTTTGCAGGGTAGAGCCCGGTATAGCATGCAAACACCTCTGCAATCTAAAGCCGTATCTCGAGAATGTAGGCCGTATCTCGAGAACAGCGTTTGGAAGCCCAGTTCTACCCAGCCCATTTCAACCGGAAATATATAGAAAAGAAATCGACTTCCGACATCTGATTTTTGGGTACCAATAGATATCGTATCGGTCTCCCGCCTCCACACGTGCAGTGCGAGCGGACGGAGGCTCTCTGCTGGCGCCGACCACACAGCGAGCGAGGACGGATGTCTGCCCTCGTCCGTCCAGACTTCGCCATGAGCGGGCGGAGGAAGATGGGACAGGCACCACCGGCTCCAACCAAGGCGAGATGAAGATGCCGGCCCTCGGCCTCTTCGTCGTTGACGATCGACAACAGCTTCCTCCTCCCCTGGCTTCCACCGCTCTCCGTCAGTCCCAAGCGCCGACCCGACGCAGCGACTAGGAGCCCCTGCTCCACGTACACTTCTCGGTCGCCATCGGCCCATCGGAGCCTGCTACTCACCGCTGTGCTTCCCCTTTGCTACCTCCCAGACGAGGAGGGAAAAAATATGTGGCCTGACTCACTACTCTCCCGCAGCAAGACGGTAGCAGGAAATTAATCCATGTTCTTCAAATACCTTGCATCCAAACGATGATTTACCATACCTTTTTTTTCTAGAGTCATTTTCATTTAGATTGGGAGAAACAAATATTTTCAAGTGGTTCCTAACTTCCTAGCCATGTCTAGGTATCTGCCGATAGTTATCTTACAATTACAAGTGAAGTTACACCTCTACCTCTCCCACCTCTGCGGACTTGCTGAATGAGCACCAACTCCTCTCTCACCTTCTGTACTACCACATATGTGGCAGACTCATCTTGTTCTCGAAAGTCACACTGCGCTGTAGCCATAGGTGCCACAGTGTTAGGCAACCAACCGGCCTGGCCCAGCCCAGCCGCCGGCGGTTAGGGTTTAAGATTAGACCCCAAGTTAACTTTGTTATCATCAGATTTTGGTCAAATCAGGAGGTGGGCCGTAAGGGAGATGGGCTTAGAAGATTACGCGTGGAAGATCTCTGAAGCGGCCTTGCACGAAGAGTTTGGGCTAGATTGCCCGTGTATCTTTAATTATAGCAGATTATATCTTAGATTGAAAACAGAGTTTGTATCGTGCACGGTGGGGATTGTTCCCACGTTAGAAAGTCCCCTGGACTATAAATATGTATCTAGGGTTTATGGAATAAACAACAACCAACGTTCAACCAACAAATCAATCTCGGCGCATCGCCAACTCCTTCAATTCGAGGGTTTCTACCGGTAAGCAACATGCTGCCTAGATCGCATCTTGCGATCTAGTCAGCACAAGCTCCACGTTGTTCATGCGTTGCTCGTACTGAAGCCTTGTTGATGGCGAGCAACGTAGTTATCATAGATGTGTTAGGGTTAGCATAGTTCTTCGCGTAACATGCTATCGTAGTGCAACCCTTGCATGTCTAGCCGCCCACACCTATCTTAGGTGTGGGCGGCACTTGATCATTATTTAGTAGATCTGATCCGTTACGATTGCTCCTTGTTCTACAAGGATTAGTTTAATATCTGCAATAGTTAGGTCTTACAAAGGGGTGGAGGATCCAGCGGCACGTAGGGTGTCGTTCGCTAGCCCTAAACAAGATGTTCCGGGGATCAACCTCGTGTTGGTTTTTAGGCCTTGTTTAGGATCGGCTTACGATCACCGTGCGTGGCCGCGAGGCCCAACCGTGAGTAGGATGATCCGATTATGCGGTGAAAACCCTAAATCATCGTAGATCTCATTAGCTTTATCTTGATCAAGCAGGACCACCATATATTCGTGCACCCTGCGAATTATGGGTGGATCGCTCCTTGAGCCGATTCACGGGATAACCTGAGAGCCGATCGAGGCTCGTATTTAATGTTTACGTGTATGCCATGCAGGAAACTAAGCGAGGCATCTCCATCACCTTCCGACCAGGTATAGGTCAGGTGGCACGCCTGCATCAGACGTGTGACCAAGGCTTTGCGGGCCGTCGCTCGGAGGACCTCGGCCAGCCGCAGCCCTAGGTTGTTCCGGCTCGACGGTGTTGCCGTCGCGCCGGTGGGTTTCGACGACAACACATTCGGCACGCCGGTGGGATAGGCTTCTACATCAACCACATCGCCATCTACATCTGAGATGGCGGACGGCACGCCAGTCACATACGAGGATCTGACCGACGAGCTCAAGAAGAAGTATGACGAGATCAAAGTCATCCTCGAAGCCGACCTCATCGGCTCTTTCCACGAACCGTTCACATGGCATCGGGTGGAAGGGGTTCTCGCCTAATGGTGCACTAGATGGGATAGACCTCTCTGCCCCGTCGGAGGAACGCACCAGGTCCCTGCGGCAGGAGATCAACTACTTGGTGGCTCGCTACACCGCCACTCTGAGAACCTGGTCAACACGTTGGAGCGTGTCGCTCTTCGCGTGATCCAGGAGATCATGAGGCACCGTACTCGCCGTCAGGACCAGCTCTCGGGACACATCAAGGAGAGTTGCCACTCCAGTCCCGTCCACCGCTGCCATTTGCGTTGGCAGCACCAGAGGTGCCGGCTTCACCGGCATTCGTCGTCTACAAGATCGGTGGTGACCCTAGTGACTACCAGTTCTTGCCGAGGCGCCTAAGGAGATCCCTCACGGGTACACGTGCACGTATGTGCCAGATTGTGGTAGCTGGGCACTCACAAACCAGGCCACAACATCGGGACTTCGGGAAACAGGAGGGACGTCGGCGGATCTTGAGAAGCGACGTGGCTAACTAAGTACGCCACCCCGACGAACCTCCGAGCTCAGCTCCTGCAGTTGGCTCAGAGCTGGAAAAGCAAACATGGCTGGCTAAGTACGCCACCCCGGTGAATCTTCAGAGTTCAACTCTGCGCCGCGGACAGAGATCGGTACCATGCGAGAGATCGGTTCGGCATGGTGCCGAAAAGGAGGGCCATCGGCTATTCCAAGCCGTACCCGATGACTACGAGATGATCCCGCTACCTAAATATCGGCTCCCGATTTCTCCAAATTCAGTGGATCAGATGGTTCCAGCTCCATCGAGCACGTAGGCCGATATTTGGCACAACTAGGACCGGCTTTAGTGTCGGATCAACTACGCGTGAGGCTCTTTTCACAGTCCCTCACGGGATCGGCTTTCGGGTGGTACACCTCGTTGCCACCGGACTCCATCCGGACGTGGAAGCAGTTGGAAGAGCAGTTCTATATGCAGTACCATTCAGAGGCTTCCGAGTCCGGCATTGCCGGTCTAGCATAACTACGTCGAAGCGCGGAGAAACGTAACAGAATACATCCAGCGCTTCAGAATCTTAGGAACCGATGTTATTCGGTTCGTATCACAGAAAAGGAAGCAGTCGAGCTGGCAGTGGCGGGCCTCGCAACACCGCTCAAGGACATGGCCTCCCAAGCAGACTACCCCTCAGGCGCACATGGTTCAGAAGGCATATGAACAGCGCCACCCGGACTGTACAGGGACAAATTCAAACGTGCGGTAGTCGGTCGATGCAGAGGAAGACGAAGTTTGCGGGAGATCAAGAGGTAGCGGTGGCTGAATGGACTCGGGGAGGAACCCCGTGTCCTGCAAATGGGTAAAGCCACCGGACCGCCCGAGGATTTGATTTTGACGTGACCAAGACTGAGCAAATCTTCGACCTCCTGCTCAAGGAGAAGCAGTTGACGATTCCTGAAGGTCTCAAATTCCCCACGGTGCAAGAGCTGAACGGAAAGCCATACCAAATGGCATAACTCGCTCTCCCATGCCACCAACGATTGCAGGGTATGGCGTCGGCACATCCAAGCGGCGATAGAAAAGGGCGTCTAATTTTCAACCAGTACGCCATGAAGGTCGACACCCACCCTTCCCCGCCGTTAACATGGTAGAATGCACTTACCCGGAGGTTGCCAGCCAGGATCCTCGTTCAGCATCAACATGGTAGGACACAGGCACCACTGCAGCAAAGATGTAGACGAGGCAGCTGCTCTCGTAGCAAGGACACAGAGGAGGCCGCTCCACGCGATCGGCTCCGTCATGATGGCAAGCGCTACGTCACGAGAGGAGAAGTGAAGAACATAAGATATCGCGACCCCTCCGATCACCTCCTCAACAAGTATGTAAGTCGGTATGACCAACACCGACGGTCCAGCTATGATGATGAAAGAGATCGTCGGCTAGAGAAGCCAGAAGACCGTCGGCATGATCGCGATGAGGAGGAGCACGAGCGCCGTGCCAAAGAAAAATCAAGGGAGCAAGACGACAACGACAGGCACTGGGACTGCCCCTTGACACTGCTGGGATTCAGGAATGAGCCGATTGCCCACAATCGGCAATTGCCAGAATGCAACCGAAGAAGGAGGCAGCCAACGTGTCTGTGTTCGGCGCTTAGGGCCTCTCCGCCACAAAGCAAACGTGCTGAGTCCCCTCGGTGGGCAGATCTCGAGGATTCAGAAGACGAGGGACAAGACGAAGAAGATAGGTACCACCGGCCAAGGTGGTGCCCTGATGGACTCAGCCGTTCCCAAAAGCGCAGGGTTCAGCGATTGCGCGGCCTGGAGGAAGCCGAAAGGTTATACTTACATACGCTAAGGAAGGCACGACCTGATCGGCTGCGAAAGTTCAGCGAACCCTGACGAAGAGGGTCGTCCACGAAAAATGGAGTGGCGCCCCAAGCAAAGGAAAGCCGATGATGAAACATCGGCTGGTACAAACATGGTGCTCGTCCTTCCGACGGAGCTTAGTGCTCCACGATTCTACGATGCACTCAAGGTGGATTACAGCAGGAGCATCAAGTCAGAGGTTGGGCTGGTTTTATCCACCAGCCTGACCGAGTAGCAAGAACAAACCGATGAGCAAACGGGGCGAGGCTGATCCTTGTGATCGGCCCCAAGAATTATGAAGGAGCATTACAGAACCTTCAGTCAGCGCTTCAATTGATATGGAGGCCGATTCCAGCAATCGGCCAAAATTATCTTTACCACATGTTCTGCTTACGTTCAGCATCGATCTACTGGGCAGCGGCCAAGTCGGCGGATGAAAGTCAGCACGAATCCTTGCGGAGCCGACGTGCAAGTGCAGTGCCCTGGCTAAACCACAAAAGCCGATATCTGCAGTCATCGCGGATCGGCTCGGGGGCATATAGGCAGATAAACATGTGTACACATGTGTGCAGAGAAACACTGGGAGCCGATTAGAAAAAATCGGCCAAATAAAAAAAAATTTTGCACAAGAAGCGAAGCCGATGCGCAGCCATCGACTCTAGTACAGTTACACAAAGACCAAGACCTACTGGTTATGTGCTCAGGGCTCACATTGCCGCCAAGACCTAATGTTGCCGGCTTGGGGTTTCATTTACAACATCGTCGTTCAGCGGAAGAAAGCTGATCAATGACCTGTGCATCCTCGCCGGTATTCTCGCCTTGATTAAGACTCGGGGGGCAGTGAACTTGGTAGATGCTCTGATTTGGGAGCCGATTGGAGTCGCATCGACTGACCCTACATTGTGATCTTCTCTGAAGTAGTAAGGTGTTGCAAAAGAAGACTGCTGAAGCTATGGAGAGGAATCGGAAAAGGAGGCCGTCGGCTTTTACAGGTTTTGGACCGTCCTGTTGCTGCAAGAAAAAGACTGGGTTCTCAGAATAACCGATGAATAGTCATCGGCTAAGGATTGCAAAAAATTATGGTCAGATATCAAATCGCAGTCCGAATTTGAGAAGTACTTGATGACGGTCTAATCGACATTTGAGTCCGGCTTCACGGGCGTCCAAAGGAAAAGGGATCCGATACGTTGCTATCGGTCTTGGTATGACAAGCGGAAGGGGTGAAACTGGATTAATTGAAAGATGAATTGAAAGAACAATTTTCATTAATTCAAAGGAGCGGCTTTACAAGAAAGAGCCGATGGCTCTCAAAAGAGGGATCGGTGCCTGTGCACGCTACTAGTCCTATTCTACTAGTCGTCGCTGTCCTCGTCATCGCCGTCGATGTCGTCGGCGCTCCCAGGAAGCTCCTCGTCGGCTGCCCAGCCCTTGGCCGGAGCCTCGTCCTCCTCGTCATCATCATCATCCTCGCTGTCCGCCCGGGAGCGGAAGCGCTTGGTCGGCGGATACCCGATGGAGGAGGAGGATTCATCCTCCTCCTCTTCCTCCTCGTCATCATCATCGTCTTCGCTGTCCGCCCAAGCGCGGAATCGCTTGGCCGGCAGAAGCTTAGCGGGGGAAGAGGGGCTGCCCTCCTCTTTTTCTTCTTCTTCCTCTACTTCTTCCCCCTTCCCGTCGGGGGAGGTGGGTTTCGCCCAAGGATGGAGGTCGTCTTCACTTTCGCTCATCAGCTCCCCATCGATGAGGAACTTGAGGTCCTCTTCCCCATCGGTCAGAGGCAGGTCGCTCTCTGGCTCGTGATCGGAGTTCCATTCCAGCTCGCTTGAAGAGAAGGATTGGAGAGAGACGAAAGAGGAGGAAGAAGAAGACATGGCTGAGGGAGAAGAGGGTTTTTGGTGCCGATGGCTGGAACAGAGGAAGGGGATGAAGAGAGCTAATCAATCGGCACGATTAAATAATGAGAAGCCTGGTGGAAATTTAATGCCATTGCAGTTCCGGAAGTGATGCCAAAGCTATCGAATTTTGCAGAAGCTGGAAAGAGGGGCATCATGATGAGGAATACTGCGATAGGTCTGCTCTGCCATGACATGACCTTCGAAGGAAAAACAGTGGTTTTGAAATTATCATTGCCAAAACCAGGGGGGCATGTGTTATCACCAGATTTTGGTCAAATCAGGAGGTGGGCCGTAAGGGAGATGGGCTTAGAAGATTACGCGTGGAAGATCTCTGAAGCGGCCTTGCACGAAGAGTTTGGGCTAGATTGCCCGTGTATCTTTAATTATAGCAGATTATATCTTAGATTGAAAACAGAGTTTGTATCGTGCACGGTGGGGATTGTTCCCACGTTAGAAAGTCCCTGGACTATAAATATGTATCTAGGGTTTATGGAATAAACAACAACCAACGTTCAACCAACAAATCAATCTCGGCGCATCGCCAACTCCTTCAATTCGAGGGTTTCTACCGGTAAGCAACATGCTGCCTAGATCGCATCTTGCGATCTAGGGCACAAGCCCACGTTGTTCATGCGTTGCTCGTACTGAAGCCTTGTTGATGGCGAGCAACGTAGTTATCATAGATGTGTTAGGGTTAGCATAGTTCTTCGCGTAACATGCTATCGTAGTGCAACCCTTGCATGTCTAGCCGCCCTTACACCTATCTTAGGTGTAGGGGCGGCACCCCGCTTGATCATTATTTAGTAGATCTGATCCGTTACGATTGCTCCTTGTTCTACAAGGATTAGTTTAATATCTGCAATAGTTAGGCCTTACAAAGGGGTGGAGGATCCAGCGGCACGTAGGGTGTCGTTCGCTAGCCCTAAACAGGATGTTCCGGGGATCAACCTCGTGTTGGTTTTTAGGCCTTGTTTAGGATTGGCTTACGATCACCGTGCGTGGCCGCGAGGCCCAACCGTGAGTAGGATGATCCGATTATGCGGTGAAAATCCTAAATCGTCGTAGATCTCATTAGCTTTATCTTGATCAGCAGGACCACCATATATTCGTGCACCCCGAATAATGGGTGGATCGGCTCCTGAGCGATTCACGGATAACCCGAGAGCCGATCGAGGCTCGTATTTAATGTTTACGTGTATGCCATGCAGGAAACTAAGCGAGGCATCTCCATCACCTTCCCGACCAGGTATAGGTCAGGTGGCACGCCCTGCATCAGCATCGGACGTGTGACCAGAAGGCTTTGCGGGCCGTCGCTCGGAGGGACCTCGGCCAGCCGCAGCCCTAAGTTGTTCCCGGCTCTACGGTGTTGCCCGTCGCTGCCCGCCGGTGGGTTTCTGACGACAACAAACTTGTAATTCAAGACGTACTCCACCCATATATATATATATATATGCAAAATAGTGGGCTACCCGCGTTGCTAGCTGTGCACACTCATCCAGCCGTTTGATCCCCTATAGAGAGCATGATTCCATTACGCGAGAGCACGAAAAACTAACGGAACTACCAGACGCTGTCGCATCGGGAGCAGACTTCAAGCCATCAGCCCACACTTTCATGCCAGTACGAACGCCAAACGCATGGTCCAACAGAGTGCAGTTACAGTTGCAATTTGAATCGATCAACACATCAGGCAATCCATCGTACCAACCAAAATGCCAGACCACTAGTCATGCATTCAGATTTGCTATTACACGGAGACCAGTTTTAGACAGTATAGCAACACAAAAGTTACACAGTATAACAAGCCAAGCGAGCTGCAACGCGAGCCAGCCAGCCACACCTAAACATTCAAACATGCACATGCCAATCCAGATTTCACTTTTCCACCCAAAGAGGAAGATCACCCATTCGGTGTCAAATCAAGTGTCACCGAGAGATCCTTCGGCATCCAGCAAGTAAGCACCAGAGGGAATTCAGCTCGAAGTCGTGCTGCTCCAGAGCATGGCGGCGTGCTACGGGAAGGAGCGGCTGGCGGCGTTTGAATCGGTGGCGGTATGCACGCTCGCCGCAGACGCCTCCACAAGCAAGAACAACCACATCCCACCGCCCGTGATGGACGGAGAAATGCTGTGGTTGTAGCCATCACCGCCGTACGTCACGCAAAAGCGATGGCATTGGCCCTGCGAGGGTGACGAAGGATGCTTCTGCGGGCGCTGCATGGTCGCGTCACCGCCGTCATGCATGAGGGGGTGCATTGTGCATAACTAGCCATGCCCACGCGGGGAACGGCGGCGGACGACTAGAACCGACAGGGTGGCAGGATCCTTGACTGGGGAGGCGGGAAGGTGGGCGGGATGCTCCCCTGCGCGCTGGCGCCCCTCCATCTAGCTCATGGGCTTGCCAGGAGGGCGAAGGACTCGCCTCGCCTCGCCGCCCCAGCACCTTCAGCTCTAGGCGAGTCGTCCCTCCAGCTCCAGCCGGCCCGGCAGATCGCCACCTCAAGCTCCAAACTAGATCGCTGGATCATGCTTCCGCCAGCAAGTCCTACTACTGCTCCGGGAACCAGCTCACCCGCAACCCCATCTTTAGCTTGTTGTCATGTCTCTGCCTTGGTACCTGCAAATCTTTTACCTGCATCGGAAATAATACTCCCAACAATTTGCAAAGCACAACACTGAGTACCGTGCGTTTGATAAGTGCAATTTGATGTTTCAGTATGTCGACAAAAAACAACATATTCCTAATGTCTCTGCAGAAGCATATTCGTACTGGTACTTGAACGATTTCGTCCAAAGTTATGTTGTCTAAACTTCACAGATAATTGCATGGCAGCATTAGATAGTCTTGTATTTCTTCCACGAATAAGAACTGCCAATCAAAGTATTAGAAAGTCTACTGCAGTTCTTACTGCAGTTTTACACTATGTGAAGTCTGACAAATAAAGATAAGTATCTGATTCATTGCGAAGCCTGGATATACTATGTTTGATAAGTTTTACACTATGTGGAGTACTATGTTTGATGCTAAATTAGAGGACAAACAGTATACACGGAACAAGTACATATGTAGGTGGCTGTATACTGCCTCTTAATTAGGTAGAAAAAACGGATTCACCTCTTAATTATTATGAATGATAACACTCGATGGATTATAACTCTCTGCTCTCGCTGCTCAAAGATAATACCTATGTCTGGCTGTTTTACTTAAGTCTGGAGCGAAATGGGGAGCCTTTTCATTTGTAACGTGCGCTGTAAAAGTTAAGGTAGCAGTAAGATGCAGCATGTCAAAATGAACACTAGTGGGAACTGTAATTCTAAGCGAAGTTTGTGCAGTAATCATGTTCTTAATACTGAACGAATTTCCAACCGTATTACCATTCATGCTGCAAACTACAGGTGCAGTAAAAAGTGTAGCACAATATATTTTCATATGAATGAGCTATCATTTTTACGAACTATCCTATGTATTACCCGTCCATATTACAGATACAGCTAGCATTGGCTTGAGCAGTCCAACGTCTACAAACGTGGAGTTAGCAGCCGTAAGGTTCACTCCATTGCCAGCCATGGTAATCTACATCCCTTCATTTTTCTGCCCACTATATCGGATGGCCATGAGGTGGTGCATAGCTAGCCATGCGGTTAGCAAATCCGCGTTGATATATATATATATATATATATATATATATATATATATATATATATATATATATATATATATATGATCAGACACGAGGAGGGCCGTCGAGTCACCCGTGATCTTATTATTTCATGGTATCAGAGCCAAGAGGTCTCAATTTTAAGACCCTGCTCACGCAGTTTTAAAAATAAAAGAAAAAAGATTCTGCGACCTGCACTGAACCCACGCTAAGGACTAAAATAGCCTAGACGTGAGGGGGAGTGTTGAATATAAATACACTACCTAGTCTCTTTCCATCATTTCAGACTTTTGGTTCAATTGGCTAGTGCAGCAATCTTTCATTGACGTGAGAAGGTTGCCATTGGAGTTGTTTGTGTCCTTCATGTACCATCCAGCTCACAGTACGCTGACATCTTCTCTAAGAGCCTGCCAACAGCTTTGTTTCAGGAGTTTAGGTCCAGTCTTCACGTCGCTAACCCTCCTAGTTCAGATTGGGGGGGCGTGTTAGGCAACCGAGCGGCCTGGCCCAGCCCAGCCGCCGGCGGTTAAGGTTTAAGATTAGGCCCCAAGTTAACTTGTAACTCAAGATGTACTCCACCTATATATATGTATGATCAGACACGAGAAGGACCATCCAGTCAACCGCGATCTCATTATTTCACACAGCCTACAGACCAACTACAACAGTCGTGCTGAACGTGCTGAACTTTCTTCTCTCAGTGGGTGGAAGCGATCTGCTGGATGATATCGACCATACATTTGTTTTCAGGGTTTTGTTTGGGGCATGGTAAGTAACCACGTGTTTACCAGAATGTATTACCAGTTCTCCCAAACGAGGCCTGAGGGGGGAAACGACAGAGGCACGAGAGCCAATCATTCTTCCTTTTCTGGAACATGACATGTTTAGAATACGATAGAACAGAAAAAGAACAAATTTACCAGCTAGCTGAAGACAACAAATCATGGTCCACGCATCCACGATCTGCAAACGGAGACCACAGAATAAAAATGTTTGTGAATATATATGCAGTGCCAACTGATGCATGAGGGATATGAAAATGGAATTACATCTGTTATATTACCCTGAATGGCCCTTTGGTTGATTGGTGTGTACTGCCAGGACTTAGGAAGTCATTGTCTCTGGTGAGCTGGCATGCACGCCATGTAAGACGGAGAGTGTCACCATCTCTGATGCATACGTGGACTGTACCCATGTTATGTTACATGAAAGAAACATTGTAATTTCTGCCCTCCCATGCATGAGTAACTTAGTCCGGGTTTGCGGTTGCTGACCAAATTCTTAAATTTTAGTTATTTTGCAGAATTTGTTGCTAGTTGCACCAAGATTTTTCTATTACACATTGCGACAAGGAGGGAGGTCTCTGGGATTTGAAACTTCGAATCAGTCAACAAAGCTTTGCTAGTTAATGCAGATCGGAAGAACGTCACTTCGCAAGACACCAACACAGCTCAACTTTGAAAAGTATTTTCCCTTCACCTGTTTTTTGAAAGCACCTAGCCATGTTTCCAAATCTGCCTTTTGGACTTCAATTTAAAAGTTAGATAACCTGCATTTACAATTCAAATCTCAAAAGGTAACACTTCCATTTGGACACCCTTGGTGTAATTTCTGGGATAAAACTCATGAAAATATCAAGACGTAGCTCCTAGTTTTATTTACCCTGTCGTTCTCAGACCTTTGGTACGTCTTTGATATTTGCATGTCCCTTAACTCCAAAATCCCTTAAGGGACATTCCAATCATCTAGTCCCGGCTGCGAGTCGGGAACACATAGTTGCCGGGGAAAACTGAGCCGATTGGCGGGCAATGACGGCGTTCTGCGTTGTTACCTTGATGAAGGCATCACTGAGCAACAACTCTCGACCTACTCGTGCTGCTCCGGAGAAAACCCTAGTCTGGTCTTCCAGACCGAATGAAGGCGGCACTGTGGTGTCGTTTTCTCTCTTGGAAGCATCATTTGTGGAGTAGCGCCGGTGAACAGAGGCCGGAGGAGGAGATGTCAAGTCATGTCTGGCTGAGAGGTGCTACACTGAGTCATGCCCCTACTCGGCAGGTGCTACACGCCAGTTCTTCCATGGTGGCATCAACATCAGGACTGGCAAGGGCTATCCGGATCTCTGTCCTGAAGAACTAGCGGTTCGATGGTAGTGATGGCTTCTAAATCAAGGGCAAAGGTGCTCGTCAAGGGCCTGCAAACCCTATTTAATGACTGGATAATGATGGTGCAAGAACCAAACATCTATACATACCCTGCTTGGAGAGGTTCTCCAATTGCTTCTACGCATGGCAAGACAAAGACGCCAACTCTCCTCTTCAAGCTTGATATCAAGAAAGCCTTTGACTCGGTTAGATGGGACTACTTGATGGACATGCTTCAACATTTCGGATTCCCAAGTAAATTTCGTGATTGGATTGCCGCCCTCCTATCCTCTTCTTCTTCAAGAGTTCTCCTCAATGGTATTGCCGGTGACCCAATTAAGCATGGTAGAGGGCTAATGCAAGGGGACCCGTTGTCACCACTTCTCTTTGTCTTGGCAATTGACCCTCTTCATGATATCCTCCGCAAGGCCACCGACCAAGGCCATATGCAAAGGCTCCGTGGAAGGACACCTATGATTCACACTTCCCTCTATGCCGACGATGCCGCTATTTTTATGGCCCCAAATAAGGATGACATCGACTTCCTAGCTTCTACCTTACTTCAATTTGGTGATGTCACCGGACTTGTAACCAATTGCACAAAAACTCAAGTGGCTCCTATTAGATGCACGGGGCTAGACCTTGACCACATCCTCCAAGCTTTTCCCGCATCCCGCACGACCTTCCCAATGAAATACCTTGGGCTTCCGTTATCGGTTACAAGACTTAAGATAATCCACTTCCAAACTTTAGAAGATAAGGTGGCAGCCAAGCTTATCCCTTGAATTGGGAAGCATGCCACTATGGCCGGCCGCACAACCCTTGTAAAATCGGTTCTCACTAGCATTGCCATCTACTACATCACCGTCCTAAACGTCCCGATTGAGGTCCTCATGAAGATTCATAGCATTAGAAGAGCCTTTCTATGGGCGGCTTATGAAAAGGTTACCGGAGGAAAATGCAAGGTTAATTGGGAAATGGTGTGCAAGCCTAAAGTTTATGGAGGACTTGGGATCCTCAACCTCACAAAATTCGCTTCGACTCTTCGTATGCAGTGACTTTGGCATGAATGGAAGGATGAGACAAAACGTTGGGTTGGCCTAGGCACTCCTTGCACTCCACAAGATAAGGACCTTTTTGCGGCGGCCACAAGGGTCAACATTGGCAATGGCGAGAAAGCCCTCTTTTGGGAGGCTCCTTGGCTCAATGGACGGCGGCCCAAAGATATAGCTCCCCTCATCTATAAAGACCAAAAAGGAAGAATTGCACCGTTTACAAAGCCTTGGGTGATGGTTTTTCGGTAATACAAGTTAACACTCAAGAAGGTATCTCCATGGATCACATTTTGCAATTTGCCAACCTTTGGGAAATGCTTCAACCCATCCATTTAGAACCCAACACGTCGGATTCAAAATTTTGGAAACTCACAAATGATGGATGCTACTCTTCAAAGTCGGCCTACTCCATGCAATTTTTGGGACATCCCAAATCATCCATGCCTTCTCTAGTTTGGAAGCCTTGGGCCCCTCCTAAATGCAAGATATTTGCATGGTTGATTATTCAAAATAGAGTTTGGATGGTGGATAGACTCGAAAGAAGAGGATGGCAAAATTGCGGTACATGCAAGCTTTGTAATCGTGCTAATGAGACCGCCTCTCACCTTCTCTTCAAGTGTTCTTTCACAACTAGGGTATGGGCTGGTAAAGGTGAAGGATTGGTTAGCTCTGCATGATGTTGATCCAACTAGTTGGCACACTATGCGTAATGTCAAAGATTGGTGGAGTGAAGGAATTCACAAGCAATGGCCCTCTAAGAAGGCCATGAAATCTGTTGTTATGTTGGTATCTTGGGAGATATGGAAAGAGAGAAATGCTCGCGTTTTTCGGAGCGATGTCTCAACCTTGAACATGGGTGTTTCCAAAATCAAAGAAGAAGTTACTCTTTGGAGCGTTGCGGGGGCTAAAGCGTTGAGTATTGTAATACTGCGAGAGTAGGCTTTTATTTGTTTTTTTCGACTTGACATCCTAGTCAAGTTGTGGTTTGTAAGACTCCTAAAAACTTTCTTCTTAATCAATGAAAATGGAAAATCTTTTGCCTTGTTTCAAAAAAAAACGTTTGCTGCATGGGTGAAGAGTAAAGCTGGACTAGGAATATTTATTCACTGGACCAAGGACGATCGAAAGAAGGAAGTCCTCATTAGTCATTATAAGGTAACTTATGTAGCTAATTCTGCAATGCAGGCAATCATTGGAGCTGGTTCCTCTAATAGCTAAAGCTTCGGAGGCTCATCAACCCAACTTCTTATCTGATTGTTATGTGTTTGCTAAAGCCGCCGCCACGAAGAATAACTCATTGAAGTTCCTTGACCACTGGACGATTCAGCAAAATGTGGACTAGTTTCTCCATTAAACTCAACATTCAGATGCCAGGACGTCTTTGATGGCAACTTGTCGCCGGTGAATGTTACCTTAGGGTTAGTTCTCGAGGAATGGCGGGTTTGGTGTGAGTGTAGAGGTAGGCGGTTTAGAGATGTTCACTAGTTTCTGGCCTCCTTAGAAAGGCCGGTTTACTTGGTGACTGCTATCCGTTTGTATGGGACATCTTGGTCCGCTTCTTATGCTTAATACAATGACACACAGATCTCTTTTCAGTGCCCTGTAACAACTGCTATCAGCTCTTTTTTTTTGTTTGTTTGTTTAAGTTGCTCACCACATACACCATGTGGTACTGCTATCAGCTCTCTAAATGTGCAATCATGCACATTGATGTTAGGTTTTGGTCAGTACAAACAAAGCAGAGTCATAGGACGATGATGACCGATATGACCGTTGGTCTGGCGACTGGCGGGGCGAATGGCGACTGCCTCGGCGTTCGTCAGATCTCGTCACCGGTTTTCACCGCAGCGGGGAAAGAAGAGGGCGCGTCGCCGGAGGGCCTGCCGGGGGGCCGGTTCTGGGTGCTTCAAGAATTGGATGATGAGGAAGATGGCCAGGCGGAAGTGACGCCGGTGCGGGATTGGGCTTCCATGCGCTATGGATGCCATACTCCATCGTCGGCGAGTGGAAGGGATCTGGATGAGAGCTCGACGGCGCTAGCGAGGCGGGCGCTCAAGAGGGTACATCGGCAGCAGGCGCAGCGGCTCGCGGCTACGGCGGTGATCGAGCTCGATGAAGGTATGGTTTCTCCTTCTTCTCGGCCGTTGGGCAAATCGACCTCAAAGATCAAGGTTCTGCCGGTGTTAGAGCCAACTGTTTTCCGTGATGAGAGCTCGCACGGATGGAGCGTCGTTCACCGGCGGCGTTGGCTGCCGGCGATCGGCAAGAAAAGACATGATCCGTTAAATTCGCTAAATTCAAATCTTGATTGCTCGGGCCAGCAAAAACCGTGGGCTGATGACAGGGTGCAGGGGGCTCGTCGGGGCCCATTGCCAATTGTCCATCGTGCCTTACAGGCTGCCAGGAGGCACACGCGCAGCGAATCACGGTATCAACGGGTCGAGGTGGGGGGAGTCGTCGCTGGACGTTCCTTTCACAAATTTTTAGGGTTTACGTGGAAGCGTCTGGAGACTGGGGCGCCGGCGGCTTTGCGGCGTTCCCAACCTTCCAAGATGAGCGGTGATGGCGGCCAGAACTTCAACCCAGGTCGTGGCTCTTTCAACCACGGCCGTGGTGGGTTCCAGCCGCAAGGAGGTTTCGGTGGTGCGGGGCGTGGCGCCTTCGCTGCGCGCGGACGCCAAGGATTGCGAGGCCAGGGAGGATATGGTGCTGGACCTGGATATGGCTTCGGTGGAGGTCGGGCGGGTCAGGCTGCTAGCATGAACTCCCATGGCCGTAACTATGGGCGTGGTGATGCTGGTGGAGCGGCCGGCAGGACCGGTGGACATGGTGTCCAGGAAGAAAATTGGGATGATGGCCCTAGCAATTATCAAAGGGGGCCTAGGTTTGGCTTTGGCGCAAATCAGAGATGGAACAACAACAACAATGCTGGTCGCGGGGGCTACCAGAACCGCGCTACTTCACATGGCGGAGTGGCACGTGGTGGTTTTGATGCTGATTTGCTCCAACAAACAGTGCAAGCAGTGGTAGCAGCAGTGACTGCGGCGCAGAAAGTGCCAGAGGCTGCTGGGATGGCTCAGGTGCAAGCTACTCCACCGTTAGAGACTGTGGCTGTTAACCGTGAGGAGGTGGTGCCGGTTGCGGCACCTACTGTTGGTCAGCAGCAAAGGGTGGTTGCACAGCAGGTGGGGATTGATCCCCAAATTGTAGCAGCAAAGGGAAAGGAGGTTGAGGGGCCGGGTCCTTCAAAGAAGAAGAAAGAAGAAAAGTCGGGTTGTTTCAGGTGCAAGCAGCCAGGACACTAATACGTCTCCGACGTATCTATAATTTCTGATGTTCCATGCTTGTTTTATGACAATACCTACATGTTTTGTTCACACTTTATGATGATTTTATGCATTTTCCGGAACTAACCTATTGATGAGATGCCGAAGTGCCGGTTCCTGTTTTCTTTTTGGTTTCAGAAATCCTAGTAAGGAAATATTCTCGGAATTGGACGAAATCAACGCCCAGCATCTTATAATTCCACGAAGCTTCCAGAACACCCGAGAGGGACCAGAGGAGGGCCACAGGGGGCCCACACAGGTGGCTGGCGCGGCCAGGGGGGCCGCGCCCCCCTATTGTGTGGCGGCTCCGTAACCCCTCCGACTCCGCCTCTTCGCCTATTTAAAGGTCCCTGACCTAAATCTTCGATACGAAAAAGCCACGGTATGAGAAACCTTCCAGCCGCCGCCGCCATCGAAGCCAAGATCTGGGGGACAGGAGTCTGTTCGGCGCCGCCGGGACGGGGAAGTGCCCCGGAAGGCATCTCCATCGACACCACCGCCATCTTCATCACCGCTGCTGTCTCCCATGAGGAGGAGTAGTTCTCCATCGAGGCTAAGGGCTGTACCGGTAGCTATGTGGTTCATCTCTCTCCCATGTACTTCAATACAATGATCTCATGAGCTGTCTTACATGATTGAGATTCATATGAGCTTTGTATCACTATTAATCTATGTGCTACTCTAGTGATGTTATTAAAGTACTCTATTCCTCCTCCATGATGTAATGGTGACAGTGTGTGCATCATGTAGTACTTGGCGTAGTTTATGATTGTGATCTCTTGTAGATTATGAAGTTAACTATTACTATGATGGTATTGATGTGATCTATTCCTCCTTTCATAGTATGATGGTGACAGTGTGCACGCTATGTTAGTACTTGGTATAATTGCGTTAGTCTACCATGCACTCTAAGGTTATTTAAACATGAATATCGAATGTTGTGGAGCTTGTTAACTCCGGCATTGAGGTGCTCTTGTAGCCCTACACAATTAGTGGTGTTCATCATCCAACAAGAGAGTGTAGAGTGGTTTTATTATGTGATCAATGTTGAGAGTGTCCACTAGTGAAAGTATGATCCCTAGGCCTTATTCCCAAATACTGCAATCATCGCTTGTTTACTGTTCTACTGCATCTGTACTGCCTGCAATATTCCCACCATCAACCACACGCCAGTTGTAGCAGCAAGCTATTTTCTGGTGCCATTACTACTGCTCATATTCATTCATACCACTTGTATTTCACTATCTCTTCGCCGAACTAGTGCACCTATACATCTGACAAGTGTATTGGGTGTGTTGGGCACACAAGAGACTTCCTGTATCGTGATTGCAGGGTTGCTTGAGAGGGATATCTTTAACCTCTTCCTCCCCGAGTTCGATAAACCTTGGGTGATCCACTTAAGGGAAAACTTGCTGCTATTCTACAAACATCTGCTCTTGGAGGCCCAACACAGGGAAAAAGCGTGAGTAGACATCAAGCTATTTTAGGCGCCGTTGCCGGGGACCAAAAAGCTTCACCACGGGTATTTCCTCCCTCATCAACAGCGCGCCAGTCCTAGACAGTCAAGTATTTTCTGGCGCCGTTGCAGGGGAGGAAAGGTAAAAGGCACTCACACGCTGGTCGCAGGTAACTAAGTTATTTTTTGGTACCGTTGTAAGTGCTCGAAGCTATTTCCTTTAGATCCTGCAATTGCATCTTTTTTTTCTTGTTTTTGTTTCACTAGTTAGGCATAATGGAAAGCAATATGGAGCTTTTTAATCTATTTCCTGAGTTAAGACATGGATTGTTTTCTGCAAAAATTAAAAAACCTATGGAACATATTAGTATGAACCGCTTTGAACACCATTGTTGCTAATGATATGGAAAATTCTAAGCTTGGGGAAGCTGATTTTGATGAGCATGATATTTTTAGTCCCCCAAGCATTGAGGAGAAAATTTACTTTGATGATACTTTGCCTCCTATTTATGATGATTATAATGATAGTAGTCTTTTGGTGCCACCTACTATGGAGGATAAATTTAATTATGATTACAATATGCCTCCTATATTTGATGATAGCTACTTTATTGAATTTTGTGGTGACCCGGCATACCACTGCATGGTGTAGTATGCAAGTCTGATATAACACCAATGAAACACCGTTCCACTAGTATTATATCGCTCAGAGTGGTACAACAGAAACATATGCGGGTCCAAGGCATGTCTATAGAATTACAACATTGACTCTGTTACATAAGATCATCACAGCCTCCTACTTTACAATGAGGTAAAACTGCAAATAACTCCAGAAGAACGACTCGTAGTCTAATCCTATCACGAACTCTATTTGTAGAGTATTTAACTAGCTATAGAGGCTAAGAATAGATTCTAGATAAATAGGAGCTAGGTTTAGGATGCTAGTTCCCTCCTATGGCTAAACTAGGTTTTCTCCTTGTTGGATGTGGTATCTGACTCCTCTGACAGGGTCCTGTCTCTTGAAGTAGTTGTTGACTCCTCGGCGTTGAGTTGCACTGTAGATCCTCCTTCTTTGCCTCCATACCTAAGCAGGGATTTAAGAGTGGGATGAGTACGAGCGTACTCAACAAGTTCATTATAGGAAAGAGGTGTTTAATGCACTAGCTACAGCATTAGACCAGAAAGTCTAATACCAATGCAAGTTTTCATAACCATTTCTTCAAAAGATTGCTTTTATTCAGAAGAACTATGTCAGCCTTCACCGGTTTACTAGAACTTCATGGAGCTCCTTTACGGCCGTGTTCGCAGTTCCATATCAGGGAGTGACAGTCACGGTTCTTTACACTCTGCAGAGGTGTGTTGCTTTACCCATAAGTGATCTTAACCTTGGTGCCAACCGGGCAATTTCCCGTCCACACTTCCTATGGTGTGAGGCCCGGTATAAGGTCTAGCCAATCATGTTCCTCCGCTACCTCGAACACCCACCCTTTGTTGCATGCCCCGACCCTGGGTCCACGCCGGTCCCATTATTCCTGTAGATTTCAAGGTGGACCCCGACCACGACGACTTGGGCTCTACCATACACTCCTACGCCGTAGCTGCAACCCATCATAGACCGCAATACCGTGGGGACTTAAGGCTTCCCTACCGCTTGTTCTTCGAGCGACAAGTGTCTACGGACTATGCCGTGGGGACTTAAGGCTTCCCCAGCCTATCGCTTGCCACCGACAGATACAAGTGTCTACGGTAAAGCGCATCCGTTGATGAACGAGAGGTGGAAACACTTTTGACTACTCCGTCCCACTCCGGATCTTATGGTTAACACGGGTATTACGGCACAAGAATCACTGGCGACATTTGTTGTTTAATCCTAGATGGATATAAACCCTTGCAATGGAACCTCCACCATATCAACACAATCCATGGTTCCATTTCCCACCACATAGTCATATTCATAGTTATGAAAGTAGTGGTTTTGGTTTTTATGCAATAGTGATAATCATAGTACTTTGCAAGTAATTTGATAGAAATACTCAAATGACATGAGCAAGCGACGAACTTGCCTTTCTTGACTGAAGATTATGCAGACAAGGTCTTCGATACGCAATAACTCCAAATTCAGAAATAGCATCATCGTCCGGTAAGGACGATGTTTAAAAGATTGGCAAGGATGCAATAATGCATAAGTATGAGATGCAATCGTTCTAAGCGTGTCCTAACCCCGATTTTAGGATCAGTGAGTGGTAATGATTGGTTTAGGGTGTGTTGCACTTTTAGAGTGATTCACATACAAGGTTCTTACTCAGGTGTGATTACTTGGTATTATAAATAGGTAGATAATAAAGCATAATACTCAATTGAGCACACAAAGAATGACAATTGGCATAATGTTAACCAGTAAAGAACAGTGGTCAATTTTAGTATTATATGGCATGGTTAATGATTAATTATCATATACTTTAAAAGAATAACTTTTGAAGAACATGTTCTTTGATAAAGAACAAGTATGGTAATTAGGTTGGGTTTCTATGGTTGACTATGGTTTCATGTAGTTGCTGGAGTAAGTATTAGATGGATCACAACCTGGTTGGATTCATCAATACCAAGGCTTGAAAGGTTGAGTTAAGTCTCGGCATCTTGAGCAATTTATTATAAATAGTTGCTATTAAGGTTGGTTCATCTGGCTGGTGATTGCTAGCTAGGGTTTATAGGTTCTTATAAGCAGGGTTGGTGATGATTCCTTATTTTCTTCAAAAGAATAACTTTTGAAGAACATACTTCTTAAATAATAAGAAGTATCTCAATTAGGTTTAAGTTTGTCTAGGTTTTGCTATTGGATTTACTAAGTAAGAAGTAGTTGACTCCTAAGTGGGATGATAAATAATTATCTTACACTAATAGGGTTTAGTGGAGTATGGTTAGGTAATGCAAGATAATAAGCATGGTTGCTATTTGGGGTTCATCACAATGGTGTGATGCTAAGCATGGATGAATAAGGATGATGGTCTTGACAGTAGAAGCTAGGGTTTAAATTTGGTTGATCCTACTTGATCAACTAGGTTTAGAGATATGCATACAGGGAATACTAAATTGCTGGTGATAGGGTTCTACATTTTATGTAGACATAGGTATGTCTTTCAGTTGCTAATGATGGCTCTATGATTTGAAATAAAGTATCATGATCACATGTTCTAACCTAGGGTTTAGGTTAGAAGGAATTTAGGTTTGATATTGATTATTGGAACTAGGGTTTGGTGCATAGTTGAATTAGGGTTTTAGGGTTCCACATGAAATGATAGGGTTGTAATATTATTCCATATGGAATTAGGGTTTGCTAATTACCCTATAATTATTGGATTAATAACTTCATTGATAAAGTTGAAGTTATTAATAAGTTTGAAATAAGAAATAATATTAGATTTGATATTTTATTATTTTTAAATAATTAATAATTAAGGTATTTATTAATCATGGTTTTAAATCCTCCTAATAAGGATTTAATAAGTTAATAGAAAAGGAAAACTAATTTTAATGTTTTCCTTATTTACTTACTGGTTTTTATTTATTTTATGAGATTTTTACTAATTATTGAATTTTAATTGAATTTGGAATTAGAATTAAAGGCTTAATTAACAAGTATTAAATAATGAAATTTTTATTAAAAATAAAAAATTTCATTTTATATTTTTATTGGATAGAGTTTTCTTTTCTAAGAATTTTAATATCTCATTTATATTTTTCTGACTTAATTTGGATTTTCTAAATTTATGTGAAGTTGGAGTAATTTATTGGATTTAAATTTAAAACAGAATCTACTAAACGTACCCAGTGACTCTACCCACACAGTCACTGACTGGTGGACCTTAGCCACACTGGCTGCCACATGGTGCTGATGTGGCCACCTTGTGTGTCACCGGCGGCCAGCAACGGCGATCGCCGGCGTTCCCGTGGTCCCGCGAGGGTGTGCTGGTGCTTACTGGAAAGAGGACGACGAGGTGAACCTAGCAGTGGTGGCGCCGCCTCCAAATGGTCGCCGGAACTTGGTCGGCGGCGAGACGGAGCGGCAGAGCTCGCGGTATGGATGATGCGGTGAAGCTAGAGGACGTAATCAAGCGGGCTAGGCATGCTATGAGGGTCAGTGGCTCACCAGGAGCACGCCGAGCTTGACAGCGAGGTCTATGGTGGTCGGCATCGCCGGAATTCATCGATGCCGGTGTTGAGGAAGACGAGCTCGTCGACGGTGATTCCGAGCACGGCGGTCCGATTCCTCTTGCAGGAATAGCAAGTCGAGGATGGCGGACGCGATGGCATCCACGGCGAGGCCTGGGGCTTCCTCTATCGCCGGCGGTGAACGGATGTCTGCGGCTAGGGTTTCGGCCATTGGAGAAAATTGGAGAGGAGGAAGAAATCCCGAGCTGCTGTGCTTCGCTGGGCTTTTATACAGCTCGAGTGCGGTCCTCATCACAACTTCGGGGAAGGAGAAGGCGACAGCGAGCGAAGAAGAGGAGCACGCCTCTGTGCTGGCGTCCATGCGCGTCGAGAGGATGAGGATGAGCTCCTCATCAGTATTTTTTTACGAAGGGGTATCGGGCTGGTTTGGGCCATGGTTTGGAGATGGACCATGGGCTGCTCCTGGGCTGCCACGGCCAGGCTGCTGCTGGGCTCCTTCGGCTGGCCAGGTCCAGGTAAGCTACTCTCCTTTTCTCTTATTTATTTTCTGTTTTTCTTTATATTTCCTATTTTGTATTCTGCTTTTAATCCAAATTTTAATTTCAGGTGTCTCAATTATGTTAATTCAATGAAGATGTAATGCAATGACTATTTCACCACTATTTCATTTGAAATAATTATTTGGTATTAGATTATATTGCATGTTGGTGTCTTATTCAAAATAACAATTAGACATGAATTGATATTTTCACTTCATTTTCCTTTTTGTTATGAATTCCATTCAATTTAGAAATCTAAGAGTTACTACTTTCTTCTCAAAGTATTTCAGAAGTTTTGGTTATGTCTTGTTTTCTATTTAGGGAATTAATCATTTGCATATGATTTTATGTGAGCACATATTTTTAATGTTTTATCATTTCTAGTATAACCCCCTTGTTAAGGTTAATACTATCACTACATTTGAAAGTATCTCAGTAGGGATTGTTTCCATCATGGTTTATCTTGTTTACAAAGATAAATGGTTGATCACTACGCATATGGTTTAATTATAGAACTTAGCATTAGGTGGCTCTTATGTTATATAATTGAAACATTGGATTTAATTAATGAACCATTAGGGTTCCAATGATATTTACCTAATGACACATGGTTTGAATCTTAATTATGACTTAGGTTTTAGTTGTGATCACCCAAGTGATGCACAGATTTAGGTTTGAGTTATATTTCTAGGTTATAGAGATGAAATGACACCATATTGCATGTGCTAGGTTATTCTCCCCTAACCATGATAATATGGTTACTTGCTTTATATCTTATGTGCTTCTTTAATCACTAAGGATTTGAGAATTGGTTTTATCTTCTACCAATTATCTTCTATTATAATTTCCAATTTTATCATTAAAGTAACTACACTGGTTATAGTTCTTTTTATAGTTAACTTTGGTCATATGGATATATGGTTTCTCACCATATAAAGCATAGAGTTTAACTCTAAGGTTTTCTTAGGTGGTTTAATTTCTGAAGTATGGATATGGTAGGATTCTACTTATGATCACCAAGTGGTTCACAAGTTAAGGTTGGAATATAAGCATATGGTTGCTTACTAGTGATCTCCCAGTAATTTCATGTGGAAATGAGATCTACTTATCCTATTAGGGTTTATTCTCAATACCTCAAGTTCTTAGGGTTTATGATTATCACTGAATTAATAATGATCAAGGTTTGGCTTCCTAAGGATCTCTCATTAAATGGGGTTCTCACTTCCATGATCAAGTATTGTCTTGATCAGCTAAGGTATAGTACTTATACTTTACTTTCTTGGATGGGACTACTATGGTTGCCTCTAAAGTTTATATCCCAGGAGAATTGCCTGAGATATTATGTTAGGGTTCTACTCAACAATGATGATATGATCATCTGGTTATAAGAATAGTTCTCTCTCTCAAATTCAGGTGTTGCCTCATCTATTTTTAGTGTAACTCCATAGCTTGAGTTCTCTCATATAGGAATGGTTTATTCTAGGGTTTATGGTGTACTCCTAATATTTATTTAGGTTGCTGAGCTAAAGATTCAATTGTCTAACTTAGTTGGATTAGTCCAACCCTTATTTCACTAATTCATGGATATAGTCTTATTCCACTTGGTATTTGGTTATCTCACCACTCCAAGATGAAATGGTTTACAACCCAATACTTTAGTTCAAAGATTGTCCTCTATTCATTAATAGGTAAAGCTAGAATTGATATGAATGGGCTCTCTCACTTGGGAAGGACTTCAATACTAACCTAAGGTTATTCTCCAAAGATAATTATGTGGTCACCAATATCTATGGTTAATATAAATGGGTTCTCTCTTTAGGGGAGGTCTTGAATAATATCCTAGGGTTTCTCTTTAAGATGATGATTTGAATACTTGGATGCATATCCAAGGTTTAGCTCAAGGTTTGTTATTGCTTCCCTAATAATTATAATGGAACTCTCACCTCTCTAGGTTTGATGCTTAAAAGATTTGGAATAGAGAAGAATATATATTTTTAGAGTTGATCTCCATGTCATGTTTCCAAGAATGAGGTAAATAAATACCATGAGGTTCATGGTAGGATCATGGATTAGTTTAAGACATGGAAAAGATAAGTCAAGAATGGTTTCTCCATTTATTGTTACTTGATTTCCAATTAAATGGATGTTCATATGTTATGTCATGGAATATCATGTTGTGATCTTCAATAAGATCAAGTAGTTGATTTTATGAGTAAAGTGTTGTTGTTATGATTATTAGTTCCATTTGATCTAACCCCTTAGATCAAATCATATTTACCCAAAACAAGGTTTTAACAACGTCACATTGAGGTTTATGGCGCTTGACTTGATGAGCTACTTTAATTCCACCAAGGTCAAGTGAAACTTCAGTTACTGTGACTGTTTTACTTTAAAGCGCGAAAATTCCCCATTTTCTATGCATGAATGCAATGCACACATCTGTTTCCTCTATTTTTGTAACCCCATTACCTGGGATATTACAGTCTCTACCCCTTAAACTAAACTTCGTCCTCGAAGTTTGATCTCTCTTACATTTTCGGAGTGTGGTTCTGACTTGTGCAGACTACGACTTTTCTCAAACTCCGTATTGATCTTACTGGATATAATTGAATATATCCCTTGTCCAGATTCTTCCTGGAATCCATTATGGTTTGTCTCTGAACCTAAGTTTCTAACTCCAGTTCTATGATTTTCTTCATGGAATCTAATAATACCTGTCTCTGAGCCATGGCTTCTAACTTTAATTAGTCTTTTAACTCTATAAGGTTGTTTCCTTTCTCATTGAAGATTCAATGATTGGGACTTATTCTGATGCTGCTAGTCTCAACTGAAGACTAATTTGATAATATACTCCTAATTGATAAATAGGTCTTTGTTTTCCCTTACTACCAAAACTGCAATAATGGTACTTAGTAAGGTACTTAACATGGAATGGTCGTGATGGTTTATTTTCCTAAGAATGGATTAGACTCATTTAGTCCATCCAATCATGGTTTATAGTTGATACCTATAACTATTTTGGGTTATTTAGGTTCCATGAAAGGAATCATTCAAATAGACTTTAGTTTTGGTATAGTCAATCTCCTTCGGTCTTTGGCCTATTTGAGCTTTATTAGGTCTCTGATATCACCTTAATTCAACTTCTTTATCCATGACTTACTTGAGCTTCCGTACTTTTGAGTAGATATTACTCACTTTCTCAAGTTATAGTCCAATTCTTACTTCCTCGAGGTATAAACCTCGGCTTCTGGTCTGGCATCCTTCTGAAAGTAGTGTTCAACAATCTTATGAAAATAAGATTGAACTACCTTTCTGTTCGGACCTTCATCATCTATCTTGCTCAAAATATTGAGTTTTTGTACTTCCAACTCAATCTTTACTCTACCCCTTAGAGTTTTCTTATGTTCTTCAACTCCTTTTCTTCCAACCATTGGACTTATGGTTAGAATATTGGTCTGGGTGTAACTGATGGTTTATATTCTTCTAAGGTCTCGCGAAGAAAATCTGTGGTGTATCCACTCAATTGTGGACATCCAATGCGAATCCTTCGATTAAATGATTGTAGGTCATTGTTATTTGGCTAACAAAATTTTATTTGTTTACAACTTCTTGATACAATTAATCCAATGATAGACTACTTGATACCAATTATGGCTATTTGTTATCTGAAAATGGATTCTATCATAGGTTCTTATCAACTGGTCGAGACATCTTCTACTTAATCTCGCAGTATTGATCCTATACCACAACTGTGGTCTTCTGATATCAACTAAGGTCTTCTTATATCTCCTATGGTTTCATAGGTCATCTTCCTTTCTTCAGGGTTTATTTTGCAAGAAAACCACTAACTGACTCTATGATCATAGTATCCTAAGTGATTTCCCATGCATTCCTTCTTCTATATTAACTATGGATCTGCTTGAGCTTCACCATCATCATCATATTTCTCACCTTCATGCTTCTTCCGTACTAAAGTACACCTCTGTTGAGGTAAAGCATGAGATTTGTTTGGTACTTCCTTCTGAGTATTGTGGTTGCTTCCCACAACTTTGTTTCCTTTATCTGGTGAACCTTCATCTTGTCTTCAGTATCTTTAGAATTCGTCACTTCCTCACACGAATACCATTACCCTCTAGATCTATAGCATCAAGTAAAGACTTGATATTGCAACATACATTTGCATATCAAAGTCAAACTTCATGTATGGATCTAGTCAAACATGAAAATCCAATAAAATCCAAGAAGATTCAGCTTTGTGTTTATAATACACACCATCATAAGCCTGAATATACTAGTTGAGTAAGACATCTCTAAACATTAGGCTCTGATGTGTAGTATATAACACCACATAAGATAGGTTTATATCGTGATACTTAGCACGAATATATGGATTTCTAATATTTATCTCAACATTTACCG
This sequence comes from Lolium multiflorum, assembly GCA_030979885.1. Classification (NCBI taxonomy): domain Eukaryota; kingdom Viridiplantae; phylum Streptophyta; class Magnoliopsida; order Poales; family Poaceae; genus Lolium; species Lolium multiflorum. Next base: position 204,439,357 of record CM061747.1, read on the forward strand.
TAATTGCACATTTGCAATGAGATAAACTTGAAACAAAGTGGCCTAGGATAGTTAAAGTTAACCTAGTTTTGTTTGGAAGTACTAACTTAACTTCTATTTTTGTTGAGGACTATCTCACATGCTATGTCTAGGTTCTAGCATGGCTACTCTAAACACATAATTCTTGGAATATAGCTCCTATACTTCCAAGTGATTCTATCATAAGACTATGGTCAAGATGTGCTTGGCACACTTCCCATGTTTTTGGAACACAATTCTTACACTATTATTTCACATCTGGCTTCTTATTGTACTCCTCCTACATACTTAAGATGTTCTAGTCCATCACATAATGATTCTCAGGTGAATAATATATGATTTCTATCTCTACCATGTAAGTAGGCATATTTTATTCCTATCTCTCTTCCTTACTTCCCATGATTGACTCATCATGGTCTATACTACCTCATATAACTCATAATTATCACTTACTATCAACTATTTCACAAGTTTGGATAGATTTTACTTACCCATTACTTGTTTTGGTATACACCTTCTAATAGGATATTTTTCTTATACCCATATCTTTGTTACTTGATATCACTCATATTACAGGTCTGGATAATTCTTACTTAATCATAACATATGTTGGTACACATCTTCCAATAGGATAGCTTCCTTATGGTTGTATCCTCTCTTTGGACTACTATGTATTGTATACCAACTGTGATCTACCCATCTATTGTTTAGAGACTTAATTGTGTACTACATGTTTGGGAGTAGCTACTTTACTTAGTAAAGATAAGTAAGAAATATTGACTCAAGTGTCTCAGGATTATTCTCAAGTGAATACCCATCTCAAGTCATAAAATTATTTGGTTTGACTAAGACAACTTCCTATGGACACTACCAATCCTATAGGTCTCCTTAAAAGGTTTTAATCCTAGGGTCAAAGCATTTGCTCTGATACCAACTGTGGTGACCCGGCATACCACTGCATGGTGTAGTATGCAAGTCTGATATAACACCAATGAAACACCGTTCCACTAGTATTATATCGCTCGAGTGGTACAAAACATATGCGGGTCCAAGGCATGTCTATAGAATTACAACATTGACTCTGTTACATAAGATCATCACAGCCTCCTACTTTACAATGAGGTAAAACTGCAAATAACTCCAGAAGAACGACTCGTAGTCTAATCCTATCACGAACTCTATTTGTAGAGTATTTAACTAGCTATAGAGGCTAAGAATAGATTCTAGCTAAATAGGAGCTAGGTTTAGGATGCTAGTTCCCTCCTATGGCTAAACTAGGTTTTCTCCTTGTTGGGTGTGGTATCTGACTCCTCTGATAGGGTCCTGTCTCTTGAAGTAGTTGTTGACTCCTCGGCAGTTGAGTTGCACTGTAGATCCTCCTTCTTTGCCTCCATACCTAAGCAGGGGATTTAAGAGTGGGATGAGTACGAGCGTACTCAACAAGTTCATTATAGGAAAGAGGTGTTTAATGCACTAGCTACAGCATTAGACCAGAAAGTCTAATACCAATGCAAGTTTTCATAACCATTTCTTCAAAAGATTGCTTTTATTAAGAAGAACTATGTCCTTTCACCGGTTTACTAGAACTTCATGGAGCTCCTTTCCGGCAGCGTTCAGTTCCATATCCCAGAACAGGGAGTGATAGGTCACAGTTCTTTACACTCTGCAGAGGTGTGTTGCTTTACCCATAAGAGATCTTAACCTTGGTGCCAACCGGGCAGATTTCCCGTCCACACTTCCTATGGTGTGAGGCCCGGTATAAGGTCTAGCCAATCATGTTCCTCCGCTACCTCGAACACCCACCCTTTGTTGCATGCCCCGACCCTGCGTCCGGTCCCATTATTCCTGTAGATTTCAAGGTGGACCCCGACCACGACGACAGTGCTGGGCTCTACAATACACTCCTACACCGGTAGCTGCAACCCATCATAGACCGCAATACCGTGGGGACTTAAGGCTTCCCCAGCCTACCGCTTGTTCTTCGAGCGACAAGTGTCTACGGACTATGCCGTGGGGACTTAAGGCTTCCCCAGCCTACCGCTTGCCCCCAGATACAAGTGTCTACGGTAAAGCGCATCCGTTGATAAACGAGAGGTGGAAACACTTTTGACTACTCCGTCCCACTCTGGATCTTATTGTTAACACGGGTATTATGGCACAAGAATCACTGGCGACATTTGTTGTTTAATCCTAGATGGATATAAACCCTTGCAATGGAACCTCCACCATATCAACACAATCCATGGTTCCATTGCCCACCACATAGTCATATTCATAGTTATGAAAGTAGTGGTTTTGGTTTTTATGCAATAGTGATAATCATAGTACTTTGCAAGTAATTTGATAGAAATACTCAAATGACATGAGCAAGCGATGAACTTGCCTTTCTTGAAAGATTATGCAGACAAGGTCTTCGATACGCAATAACTCCAAATTCTGAAATAGCATCATCGTCCGGTAAGGATGTTTAAAAGATTGGCAAGGATGCAATAATGCATAAGTATGAGATGCAATCGTTCTAAGCGTGTCCTAACCCCGATGATTTAGGATCAGTGAGTGGTAATGATTGGTTTAGGGTGTGTTGCACTTTTAGAGTGACTCACATACAAGGTTCTTACTCAGGTGTGATTACTTGGTATTATAAATAGGTAGATAATAAAGCATAATACTCAATTGAGCACACAAAGAATGACAATTGGCATAATGTTAACCAGTAAAGAACAGTGGTCAGTTTTAGTATTATATGGCATGGTTAATGATTAATTATCATATACTTTAAAAGAATAACTTTTGAAGAACATGTTCTTTGATAAAGAACAAGTATGGTAATTAGGTTGGGTTTCTATGGTTGACTATGGTTTCATGTAGTTGCTGGAGTAAGTATTAGATGGATCACAACCTAGTTGGATTCATCAATACCAAGGCTTGAAAGGTTGAGTTAAGTCTCGGCATCTTGAGCAATTTATTATAAATAGTTGCTATTAAGGTTGGTTCATCTGGCTGGTGATTGCTAGCTAGGGTTTATAGGTTCTTATAAGCAGGGTTGGTGATGATTCCTTATTTTCTTCAAAAGAATAACTTTTGAAGAACATACTTCTTAAATAATAAGAAGTATCTCAATTAGGTTTAAGGTTGTCTAGGTTTTGCTATTGGATTTACTAAGTAAGAAGTAGTTGACTCCTAAGTGGGATGATAAATAATTATCTTACACTAATAGGGTTTAGTGGAGTATGGTTAGGTAATGCAAGATAATAAGCATGGTTGCTATTTGGGGTTCATCACAATGGTGTGATGCTAAGCATGGATGAATAAGGATGATGGTCTTGACAGTAGAAGCTAGGGTTTAAATTTGGTTGATCCTACTTGATCAACTAGGTTTAGAGATATGCATACAGGGAATACTAAATTGCTGGTGATAGGGTTCTACATTTTATGTAGACATAGGTATGTCTTTCAGTTGCTAATGATGGCTCTATGATTTGAAATAAAGTATCATGATCACATGTTCTAACCTAGGGTTTAGGTTAGAAGCAATTTAGGTTTCATATTGATTATTGGAACTAGGGTTTGGTGAATAGTTGAATTAGGGTTTTAGGGTTCCACATGAAATGATAGGGTTATAATATTATTCCATATGGAATTAGGGTTTGCTAATTACCCTATAATTATTGGATTAATAACTTCATTGATAAAGTTGAAGTTATTAATAAGTTTGAAATAAGAAATAATATTAGATTTGATATTTTATTATTTTTAAATAATTAATAATTAAGGTATTTATTAATCATGGTTTTAAATCCTCCTAATAAGGATTTAATAAGTTAATAGAAAAGGAAAACTAATTTTAATGTTTTCCTTATTTACTTACTAGTTTTTATTTATTTTATGAGATTTTTACTAATTATTGAATTTTAATTGAATTTGGAATTAGAATTAAAGGCTTAATTAACAAGTATTAAATAATGAAATTTTTATTAAAAATAAAAATTTCATTTTATATTTTTATTGGATAGAGTTTTCTTTTCTAAGAATTTTAATATCTCATTTATATTTTTCTGACTTAATTTGGATTTTCTAAATTTATGTGAAGTTGCAGTAATTTACTGGATTTAAATTTAAAACAGAATCTACTAAACATACCCAGTGACTCTACCCACACAGTCACTGACTGGTGGGCCTTAGCCACGCTGGCTGCCACATGGTGCTGATGTGGCCACCTTGTGTGTCACCGGCGGCCAGCGACGGTGATCGCCGGCGTTCCCGTGGTCCCGCGAGGGTGTGCTGGTGCTTACTGGAAAGAGGACGACGAGGTGAACCTAGCAGTGGTGGCGCCGCCTCCAAATGGTCGCCGGAACTTGGCCGGCGGCGAGACGGAGCGGCAGAGCTCGCGGTATGCATGATGCGGCGAAGCTAGAGGACGTAATCAAGCAGGCTAGGCATGCTATGAGGGTCAGTGGCTCACCAGGAGCACGCCGAGCTTGACGGCGAGGTCTATGGTGGTCGGCATCGCCGGAATTCATCGATGCCGGTGTTGAGGAAGACGAGCTCATCGACAGTGATTCCGAGCACGGCGGTCTGATTCCTCTTGCAGGAATAGCAAGTCGAGGATGGCGGACGCGATGGCATCCACGGCGAGGCCTGAGGCTTCCTCTATCGCCGGCGGTGAACGGATGTCTATGGCTAGGGTTTCGGCCATTGGAGAAAATTGGAGAGGAGGAAGAAATCCCGAGCTGCTGTGCTTCGCTGGGCTTTTATACGGCTCGAGTGCGGTCCTCGTCACAACTTCGGGGAAGGAGAAGGCGACAGCGAGCGAAGAAGAGGAGCACGCCTCTGTGCTGGCGTCCATGCGCGTCGAGAGGATGAGGATGAGCTCCTCATCGGTATTTTTTTACGAAGGGGTATCGGGCTGGTTTGGGCCATGGTTTGGAGAAGGACCATGGGCTGCTCCTGGGCTGCCACGGCCAGGCTGCTGCTGGGCTCCTTCGGCTGGCCAGGTCCAGGTAAGCTACTCTCCTTTTCTCTTATTTATCTATTTTTCTTTATATTTCCTATTTTGTATTCTGCTTTTAATCCAAATTTTAATCTCAGGTGTCTCAATTATGTTAATTCAATGAAGATGTAATGCAATGACTATTTCACCACTATTTCATTTGAAATAATTATTTGGTATTAGATTATATTGCATGTTGGTGTCTTATTCAAAATAACAATTAGACATGAATTGATATTTTCACTTCATTTTCCTTTTTGTTATGAATTCCATTCAATTTAGAAATCTAAGAGTTACTACTTTCTTCTCAAAGTATTTCAGAAGTTTTGGTTATGTCTTGTTTTCTATTTAGGGAATTAATCATTTGCATATGATTTTATGTGAGCACATATTTTTAATGTTTTATCATTTCTAGTATAACCCCCTTGTTAAGGTTAATACTATCACTACATTTGAAAGTATCTCAGTAGGGATTGTTTCCATCATGGTTTATCTTGTTTACAAAGATAAATGGTTGATCACTACGCATATGGTTTAATTATAGAACTTAGCATTAGGTGGCTCTTATGTTATATAATTGAAACATTGGATTTAATTAATGAACCATTAGGGTTCCAATGATATTTACCTAATGACACATGGTTTGAATCTTAATTATGACTTAGGTTTTAGTTGTGATCACCCAAGTGATGCACAGATTTAGGTTTGAGTTATATTTCTAGGTTATAGAGATGAAATGACACCATATTGCATGTGCTAGGTTATTCTCCCCTAACCATGATAATATGGTTACTTGCTTTATATCTTATGTGCTTCTTTAATCACTAAGGATTTGAGAATTGGTTTTATCTTCTACCAATTATCTTCTATTATAATTTCCAATTTTATCATTAAAGTAACTACACTGGTTATAGTTCTTTTTATAGTTAACTTTGGTCATATGGATATATGGTTTCTCACCATATAAAGCATAGAGTTTAACTCTAAGGTTTTCTTAGGTTTAATTTCTGAAGTATGGATATGGTAGGATTCTACTTATGATCACCAAGTGGTTCACAAGTTAAGGTTGGGATATAATATGGTTGCTTACTAGTGATCTCCCAGTAATTTCATGTGGAAATGAGATCTACTTATCCTATTAGGGTTTATTCTCAATACCTCAAGTTCTTAGGGTTTATGATTATCACTGAATTAATAATGATCAAGGTTTGGCTTCCTAAGGATCTCTCATTAAATGGGGTTCTCACTTCCATGATCAAGTATTGTCTTGATCAGCTAAGGTATAGTACTTATACTTTACTTTCTTGGATGGGACTACTATGGTTGCCTCTAAAGTTTATATCCCAGGAGAATTGCCTGAGATATTATGTTAGGGTTCTACTCAACAATGATGATATGATCATCTGGTTATAAGAATAGTTCTCTCTCTCAAATTCCAGGTGTTGCCTCATCTATTTTTAGTGTAACTCCATAGCTTGAGTTCTCTCATATAGGAATGGTTTATTCTAGGGTTTATGGTGTACTCCTAATATTTATTTAGGTTGCTGAGCTAAAGATTCAATTGTCTAACTTAGTTGGATTAGTCCAACCCTTATTTCACTAATTCATGGATATAGTCTTATTCCACTTGGTATTTGGTTATCTCACCACTCCAAGATGAAATGGTTTACAACCCAATACTTTAGTTCAAAGATTGTCCTCTATTCATTAATAGGTAAAGCTAGAATTGATATGAATGGGCTCTCTCACTTGGGAAGGACTTCAATACTAACCTAAGGTTATTCTCCAAAGATAATTATGTGGTCACCAATATCTATGGTTAATATAAATGGGTTCTCTCTTTAGGGGAGGTCTTGAATAATATCCTAGGGTTTCTCTTTAAGATGATGATTTGAATACTTGGATGCATATCCAAGGTTTAGCTCAAGGTTTGTTATTGCTTCCCTAATAATTATAATGGAACTCTCACCTCTCTAGGTTTGATGCTTAAAAGATTTGGAATAGAGAAGAATATATATTTTTAGAGTTGATCTCCATGTCATGTTTCCAAGAATGAGGTAAATAAATACCATGAGGTTCATGGTAGGATCATGGATTAGTTTAAGACTGTTATCACCAGAATTTGGCCGAGTCAGAGGTGGGCCGCGATCAAGATGGGCTTAAAGATTATCCATGGAAGAATATACATGAATCGGCCTTGTATGCAAAGTTTGGGCTAGTTTGCCCTTGTATCTGTAACATAGTAGATTACGTGTCGGTTAGTTAGAGTTTGTCTCGTGCACGGTGGGGATTATTACCACGTTAGAAAGTCCCTTGGACTATAAATATGTATCTAGGGTTTATGAAATAAACAACAACCAACGTTCACCACAAATCAATCTCGGCGCATCGCCAACTCCTTCGTCTCGAGGGTTTCTACCGGTAAGCATCATGCTGCCTAGATCGCATCTTGCGATCTAGGCAGCACAAGCTTATTTTGTTGTTCATGCGTTGCTCGTACTGAAGCCTTTTTGATGGCGAGCAACGTAGTTATCTTAGATGTGTTAGGGTTAGCATTGTTCTTTGTATCATATGCTGTCGTAGTGCAACCCTTATACATCTAGCCGCCCTTACACCTATCTTAGGTGTAGGGGCACCCCGCTTGATCATTATTTAGTAGATCCGATCCGTTACGGTTGCTCCTTGTTCTTCAAGGATTAGTTTAATATCTGCAATAGTTAGGCCTTACAAAGGGTTGGAGGATCCAGCGACGCGTAGGGTGTCGTTTGCTAGTCCTAGACAGGATGTTCCGAGGATCAACCTCGTGTTGGTTTTTAGGCCTTGTCTAGGGCGGCTTACGATCACCGTACGTGATCGCGAGGCCCAATCGTGAGTAGGATGATCCGATTATGCGGTGAAAACCCTAAATCGTCGTAGATCGCTTTAGCTTTATCTTGATCAAGCAGGACCACCATATATTCGTGCACCTCGTACGAATCATGGGTGGATCGGCTCCTTGAGCCGATTCACGGGATAACCCGAGAGCCGATCGAGGCTCGTATTTAATGTTTACGTGTATGCCATGCAGGAAACTAAGCGAGGCATCTCCATCACCTTCCGACCAGGTATAGGTCAGGTGGCACGCCTGCACCAGCATCGGACGTGTGTACCGGAGGCTTTGCGGGCGTCGCTCGGAGGGACCAGGGCCAGCCGCAGCCCTAAGTTGTTCCCGGCTCTACTGTGTTGCCCGTTGTTGCTCGCCGGTGGGTTTCTGACCGCAACACATTCTGGCACGCCCGGTGGGACCACCTTCATCATCAACCACATCGCCATCTACATCGAGATGGCGGACGGCACTCATCACGTACGAGGATCTGACCGACGAGCTCAAGAAGAAGTATGACGAGGTCAAAGCAATCCTCGAAGCCGACCTCATCGGCTCTTTTCACAGAACCCGTTCCCATGGCATCAGGTGGAAAGGGTTCTCACCTGAAGGCGCACTCGATGGAGTGGACCTGTCCGTCCCGTCAGAAGAACGCACCAGTCCCTGCGTCAGAAGATTGGCTACATGGTGACTCACTCGCTGCATCGCCATTCTGAGAGCCTGGTGAATACTTTGGAGTGTGTCGCTTTTCGGATGATACAGGAAATCATAAGGCACCAGTGCTCTCCGTCAGGACCAGCTCTCGGGACCTACCAAGGAGAAGTGCCACTCCAGTCCCGTCCACCGTTGTCATTCGCATTGGCGGCACCAGAAGTGCCTAATTCACCGGCATGCGCCGTTGACAGGGTTGAGGACACTTACCCTGGGAGGTGCCAGCCAAGATACTCGTTCAACATCAACATGGTAGAACTGGGGCACCGCCCTGATAAGGGTAGAGACGAGGGCAGCTGCTCTCATAGCGAAGATAAGGAGGAAGCTGCTCCACGCGATCGGCCCCGACACCACCAAAAGATGGTGATGATCAAGATGGAGGCCGATTCTAGCGATCGGCCCGTATTACCCGTACCACCTGCTCTCCCAGTATGTGGCGTCGACCTCACAGGTGACGGAAAGCTAGGGTATGGGTTTACATCGGCTGATGAGCTAGAGGAAGTTGACATCGGTCCTGGGGATAAGCCGCGACCGACTTTTATCAGCAAGAAGTTAGATCCACGGATCGGGGCAGATGATAGCTCTGTAAAAGAATACCCAGATTGCTTTGCATGGGATTACACGGAGATGCCTGGGTTGGACAGGAGCATCATTGAACATCGGCTCCCCTTAAGAAAGGATTTCGGCCGTTCCAACAACGAGCACGTCAGATGAGGGCCGAAATTCGAAGAAGTCAAGAAAGAGATCGAGAAGATGTTGGCCGCCGGGTTCATCAGGCCATGCAGGTACCCTGAGTGGATCTCCAGTATCGTTCCTGTAGAGAAGAAGGACGGCCGATGGCGTGTGGCCATCGATTTCCGAGATCTCAACAGAGCCACTCCAAAGGACGAGTATCCGATGCCTGTGGCAATGCAGCTGCTGGCCACAAGGTGTTGAGCTTCATGGATGGCAACGCCGGCTATAACCAAATCTTCATGGCTCCGGAAGATATACACAAGACCGCATTCAGAGTACCAGGGGCAGTAGGCTTGTTTGAATATGTAGTCATGACCTTTGGGTTGAAGAATGCTGGTGCAACGTACCAACGAGCCATGAATTATATATTTCATGATCTGATCGGTAAGTTGGTGGAAATCTATATCGACGACGTGGTAGTCAAATCTGTCTCCATGGAGGGACACTTGGATGATTTACGGTGCGTCCTGGACCGAACTCGGAAGTTCGGACTGAGAATGAATCCGAAGAAGTTTTTGTGTGGCCAAGTTCCTAGGTTTTCTGGTTCATGAACGGGGAATTGAGATCGGCCTGAAAAGTCAAGAGGCGGTGCGCACCATGCAGCCACCCACCATGAAGAAGGAGCTCCAACGTCTCATCGGCAAGATCAATTTTGTCCGACGATTCATCTCTAATCTGTCAGGACGAATCGAGCCGTTCATGGCGCTGGTGAAAACTAAATCGATGACGAGTTTCAAGGGGGAACAGCGAGCGTTTGATGAGATTAAGCGGTATCCGACGACGCCGCCTGCTAGTTCCGCCCCAGCAAGATAGGCCGTTCTACATCTACTTGTCGGTAGCTGACACGTCCATCGCTTCGGTAGTGGTGCAACTCTACGAGGGCGTTGAGAAGGTCGTTTTCTACCTCAGCAGAAGGATGTTGGACGCGGAGACAAGATATCCTCAGGTCGAGAAACTTTGCCTCTGCCTGTTCTTTACCTGCACCAAGCTTCATCACATCCTTTTGACGGCAGAGATCATCGTCATATGCAAGTCGAGATGTTGTCAAACACATGTTGTCGGCCCCTGTTTTGAAAGGCTGACTTGGTAAGTGGATGTTTGCGTTGTCAGAGTTCGATCTCCGGTATCAGCCTGCGAAAGTAGTCAAGGGACAAGCGTTGGCCGATCTTATAGCTGAACGGATCAGTACCAATATAGCAGCACTATCTATACGTGCATGGGCTATGTTCTTCGATGGATCGGCTTGCGACGATGGTTGTGGCATCGGCATTCTGCTCGTGTCGCCTCGGGGCGAATACTCCTTCTCCATCAGATTATCTACCCCTTGCACCAACAACGTAGCAGAATATGAGGCAATACGTAAGGGGATGGAGTTGCTACTGGAAGCCGGGGCAGTAGAGCTTTTTGGAGACTCCAAGTTGGTGATTAACCAGCTCACGGATGAATATAAGTGCGAGAGTGAATCACTTTTCCCATATTGGATGGAATGCCGTGAGTTGATGACACAGTTTCGGTACATCAACTTTAATTGGGTCCCAAGATCCCAAAACACCGAGGCCAACAATCTCGCACAAATGGCGTCAGGCTATATAGATATATCTGACGGGTCGGAAGTTCAGGTACAGTTCCTGGAACAGGATGATTGGAGAGCCGAGATCTTCAATTACTTAAAAGATTCGGCTCGGGGGGCACCTAAATGGATAAGATACAAAGCCATGAAGTATGTCCTCATAGGAGACGACATGTTCTACAGGACGTTGGAAGGGTTACTACTCAAGTGCCTGGGACCAACCGAGTCTAATCGGCTCTTACATGAGGTGCATGAAGGTGCTGTGGAACTCATCATCGGCTCATAAGATGAAGTGGCTAATCAGGCGATCGGGGTTTTATTGGCCCACCATGCTTGAAGATTGCTTCAATTACTACAAGGGGTGCCAAGCGTGCCAGATGTTCGGGAAGATTCAGATGGTACATGGCGATGAACCCTATCATGAAGCCTTGGCCGTTTCGAGGGTGGGGCATGGATATGATCGGCAAAATCCATCCAGCGTCGAGTAAAAAACATGAATGGATTTTGGTTATCACAGATTACTTCACCAAGTGGGTGGAAGCCGTCCCTATGAAGAAGGTGAAATCAGAAGATGTGGTCAAGTTTGTGAAAGAACACGTCATTCATAGGTTCGGGATTCCCCAAACTATCACGACCGATGGAGGTTCGGTCTTTGTTTCTAAAGAATTCAGAAAGTTCTGCGATGACATGGGGATTAAACTGATCCGATCATCTCCATACTATGCTCAAGCCAATGGGCAAGCTGAAGCGTCCAATCAGAGCTTGATCAAGCTGATCAAGAGAAAAATTGACGAGAACCCTAGGGATTGGCATGAAAAGTTATCAGAAGCTTTGTGGGCCTACCGCATGTCGTGCCATGGAGCTATAAAGACTTCGCCGTACCAGCTTGTCTATGGACAGGAAGCCGTATTACCTTGGGAAATTACGGCTGGATCAAGACGTGTCACGTTTCAGAATGATCTGACAGCTGAAGAATATGCAGCTTTGATGAGTGACACTATTGAGGACGCAACAGAACTTAGGCTTTGGTCGTTGGAAAAGATTAAGGAGAACAAAGCCAGGGTAGCTCGTGCCTACAATAAGAAGGTTAGACCGAAGGAGTTTCAAGTTGGTGATCTAGTATGGGAAGCTGTGTTGCCGTTAGGAACCAGGGACAAGGCATATGGCAAATGGTCTCCTAATTGGCACGGTCCGTACAAAGTCGTCCAGGCCTTGAAGGGTAATGCATACATGCTGGAACAGTTGGACGGCGAGAAGTTCCCAGTAGCCATCAACGGACAACACCTCAAGAAGTATTTCCCAAGCATGTGGGATGATGGGCAGTAAGGTATGGAGGCCGATTTTAAATCGGCCAGTAAAAAAAAATCACAGCCGATGCGCAGACATCGACTTGAGAAAACATGCGGAGACAGCAGTGTGCGAGTACAGCCGATGTACGGGCATCGACTTCAGAATAATAAAGCCGATACATTGCTATCGACTTTAAAGGGATAAGCTCAAATTAGCAGGTTAGTGGGATCGGTATAGGCCAGAAATCATGATATTTGGGATGAATCTCCTAGTGGCTTGCTGAGGAGTTCAATCTGATAGTTTGGGCGAGAGTTAGACCTGTTGGATCGCGTGTTTGGGCGACGGCCTGGCCTCAGATCGCGTTTGTACTGCGAGCCGATGTCCTGCTATCGGCTCCCTATACGACGACTTCGTTCTACGATCGGCAAAGTTAACAAGGAAGCGAAATTAATTGAGGAACATTTTCTTCATTAATAGAGGGATTTCTTACAAAGAAAGAGCCGATTGCTCAGAAAAGAAGAGGACAAAAGCCGACTACTACTACTAGTCCCTAAATCTAAGGGCCGTTGCTGCCCTCGTCGTCGCTGCCGCCGGCGCAGCTGCTGATAGGCTCCTCATCGGAACTCCCGTAACCTTCTACGGGAGCCTCATCTTCCTCATCGTCGTCATCGCTGTCGTCGTCCCACCAGGTGCGGAGGCGCTTCGCTGGTGGGTAACCTTCGAGGGAGTCGTCGTCGTCCTCCTCCGCTTCTTCCTCGGAGGAGGTGAAATCGTCCCAGGAGAAGCGGTCATCCTCGCTCTCTGCCTCCTCTTCCCCGTCGACGAGGAATTGAAGATCGCCCTCTCCGTCGGTCAAGGATTTGTCATCCTCGGACCAAACGAAGGAATCGTGTTCCTCCTTGTCCCACGACGTTGGGGCGAGAATGTCGTGCGCCGCCAACGAGCCCCACTCCGGCGTCGGCTCGCGAGATGAGGAAGAGTCGGAGAAGACCGACGAGGCGGAGGAGGAAGAAGAGGAGGACATGGCTACGGGAGATTGAGGGTTTTTTGGGTGCCGATGGCCGGAACAGAGCAAAGGAATGAAGTGGCAAACTGCTCAGAGCGGTTAAATAAAGGGGATATAGTAGAGATTCAATGCCACAGCAGTTTCCGAGGAGGCGGTGCCCAAAGACAACGGTCAGATCACGCGGAATAGTTGAGAAGGCGGGGCATCATGATGAAGGGTGCTGCGATGGTTCTGCTCTGCCACGACATGACGAAGAAAAGCAGAGTGATTTTGGAATTATCAATTCCAAAACCAGGGGGCATGTGTTAGCACCAGAATTTGACCGAGTCAGAGGTGGGCCGCGATCAAGATGGGCTTAAAGATTATCCATGGAAGAATATACATGAATCGGCCTTGTATGCAAAGTTTGGGCTAGTTTGCCCTTGTATCTGTAACATAGTAGATTACGTGTCGGTTAGTTAGAGTTTGTCTCGTGCACGGTGGGGATTATTCCCACGTTAGAAAGTCCCTTGGACTATAAATATGTATCTAGGGTTTATGAAATAAACAACAACCAACGTTCACCACAAATCAATCTCGGCGCATCGCCAACTCCTTCGTCTCGAGGGTTTCTACCGGTAAGCATCATGCTGCCTAGATCGCATCTTGCGATCTAGGCAACACAAGCTTATTTCGTTGTTCATGCGTTGCTCGTACTGAAGCCTTTTGATGGCGAGCAACGTAGTTATCTTAGATGTGTTAGGGTTAGCATTGTTCTTCGTATCATATGCTGTCATAGTGCAACCCTTATACATCTAGCCGCCTACACCTATCTTAGGTGTAGGGGCGGCACCCCGCTTGATCATTATTTAGTAGATCCGATCCGTTACGGTTGCTCCTTGTTCTTCAAGGATTAGTTTAATATCTGCAATAGTTAGGCCTTACAAAGGGTTGGAGGATCCAGCGGCGCGTAGGGTGTCGTTTGCTAGTCCTAGACAGGATGTTCCGAGGATCAACCTCGTGTTGGTTTTTAGGCCTTGTCTAGGACCGGCTTACGATCACCGTACGTGACCGAGGCCCAATCGTGAGTAGGATGATCCGATTATGCGGTGAAAACCCTAAATCGTCGTAGATCGCTTTAGCTTTATCTTGATCAAGCAGGACCACCATATATTCGTGCACCTCGTACGAATCATGGGTGGATCAGCTCCTTGAGCCGATTCATAGGATAACCTGAGAGCCGATCGAGGCTCGTATTTAATGTTTACGTGTATGCCATGCACTAAGCGAGGCATCTCCATCACCTTCCCGACCAGGTATAGGTCAGGTGGCACGCCTTGCACCAGCATCGGACGTGTGTACCAGAGGCTTTGCGGGCCGTCGCTCGGAGGGACCAGGGCCAGCCGCAGCCCTAAGTTGTTCCCGGCTCTACTGTGTTGCCCGTCGTTGCTCGCCGGTGGGTTTCTGACCGCAACAAAGACATGGAAAAGATAAGTCAAGAATGGTTTCTCCATTTATTGTTACTTGATTTCCAATTAAATGGATGTTCATATGTTATGTCATGGAATATCATGTTGTGATCTTCAATAAGATCAAGTAGTTGATTTTATGAGTAAAGTGTTGTTGTGTTGATTATTAGTTCCATTTGATCTAACCCCTTAGATCAAATCATATTTACCCAAAACAAGGTTTTAACAACGTCACATTGAGGTTTATGGCGCTTGACTTGATGAGCTACTTTAATTCCACCAAGGTCAAGTGAAACTTCAGTTACTGTGACTGTTTTACTTTAAAGCGCGAAAATTCCCCAGATTTTCTATGCATGAATGCAATGCACACATCTGTTTCCTCTATTTTTGTAACCCCATTACCTGGGATATTACAAATTTGCTCCCACTATTACTAATAAAATTGATTATGCTTATGTGGAGAGTAATAATTTTATGCATGAGACTCATGATAAGAATGCTTCATGTGATAGTTATATTGTTGAGTTTGCTCATGATGCTACTGGATATTATTATGAGAGAGGAAAATATGGTTGTAGAAATTTTCATGTTACTAAAACACCTCTCTTTTGCTGAAAATCTTGAAGCTGCACTTGTTTTATCTTTCTATGCTTGTTGCATTATGCTTCATGAATTTGTTTATTTACAAGATTCCTTTTCATAGGAAGTGGGTTAGCCTTAAATGTGTTTTGAATTTGCTTCTTGATGCTCTCTTTTGCTTCAACTCTTATTTCTTGCGAGTGCATCATTAAAATTACTGAGCCCATCTTAATGGCTATAAAGAAAGCACTTCTTGGGAGATAACCCATGTGTTATTTTGCTACAGTACTTTTGTTTTATATTTGTGTCTTGGAAGTTGTTACTACTGTAGCAACCTATCCTTATCTTTATTTTATTGCATTGTTGTGCCAAGTAAAGTCTTTGATAGTAAGGTTCATACTAGATTTGGATTACTGCGCAGAAACAGATTTCTTGCTGTAACGAATCTGGGTTGAATTCTCTGTAGGTAACTCAGAAAATTCTGCCAATTTACGTGAGTGATCCTCAGATATGTACGCAACTTTCATTCAATTTGAGCATTTTCATCTGAGCAAGTCTGGTGCCTCTTAAAAATTCGTCTTTACGGACTGTTCTGTTTTGACAGATTCTGCCTTTTATTTCGCATTGCCTCTTTTGCTGTGTTTGATGGATTTCTTTGTTCCATTAACTTTCAGAAGCTTTGTGCAATGTCTAAAAGTGTTAAGAATGATTATGTCACCTCTGAACATGTGAATTTTTATTATTCACTAACCCTCTAATGAGTTTGTTTTGAGTTTGGTGTGGAGAAAGTTTTCAAGGGTCAAGAGAAGAGGATGATATATGATTAAGAAGATTGAAAGGTCTAAGCTTGGGGGTGCCCCCGTGGTTCATCCCTGCATATTTCAAGAAGACTCAAGCATCTAAGCTTGGGGATGCCCAAGGCATCCCCTTCTTCATCGACAACTTATCAGGTCACTTCGCTTGAAACTATATTTTTATTCGGTCACATCTTATGTACTTTACTTGGAGCGTCTGTTTGTTTTTATTTTTGTTTTGTTTGAATAAATTCATGCTTGTGTGGAGAGAGACACGCTCCGCTGGTTCATATGAACACATGTGTTCTTAGTTTTTAATGTTCATGGCGAAGGTTGAAACTGCTTCGTTAATTGTTATATGGTTGGAAACAGAAAATGCTACATGTGGTAAATGGTATAATCTTGAATAATTTGATACTTGGCAATTGTTGTGCTCATGATTAAGGTCTTGCATCATATACTTTTCACCTATTAGTGAAGAAATACATAGAGCTTGCTAAAATTTGGTTTGCATGATTGGTCTCTCTAAGGTCTAGATATTTTCTGGTAAGGGTTTGAACAACAAGGAAGACAGTGTAGAGTCTTATAATGCTTGCAATATGTTTTTATGTGAGTTTTGCTGTACCGGTTCATACTTGTGTTTGCTTCAAATAACCTTGCTACCTAAGCCTTGTATTGAGAGGGATTACTTCTCGTGCATCCAAATCCATGAGCCAAAAACTACGCCATTTGTGTCCACCATACCTACCTACTACATGGTATTTCTCTGCCATTCCAAAGTAAATTGCTTGAGTGCTATCTTTAAACACTTCAAAAGTTATTACCTCTTATTTGTATCAATGTTTTATAGCTCATGAGGAAGTATGTGGTGTTTATCTTTCAATCTTGTTGGGCAACTTTCACCAATGGACTAGTGGCTTCATCCGCTTATCCAATAATTTTGCAAAAAGAGCTGGCAATGGGATTCCCAGTTCCAAATTAATTAACCTTCATAATTTTACAAAAATAGACACTCCTCCATGGTATGTGATTGTTGGACGGCACCCGAGGATTCAGTTAGCCATGGCTTGAGAAAGCAAAGGTGGGGAGGAGTGTCATCTAAATAAACCTAAAATAAAAGGCACTCCTTCATGGTATGAGATTGTTGGCAGGCACCCGAGGATTCGGTTAGCCATGGTTTGTGAAAGCAAGGTTGGAAGGAGTGCCACCCAAAAATAAAAATGTTTCATGGGAGCCGCTCTTTGAAGGTTTGTCTGGCAAGGGGGTTAGAGTGCCCATTACCATTCGTTGACAACAACAAACACCTCTCAAAACTTTACTTTTATGCTCTCTTTATGTTTTCAAAATAAAAAGCTCTAGCACAAATATAGCAATCGATGCTTCCCTCTTCGAAGGGCCTTTCTTCTACTTTTACGTTGAGTCAGTCTACCTATTTCTTCCCACCTTAAGAAGCAAACACTTGTGTTAACTGTGCATTGATTCTTACATACTCGCACATTGCACTTGTTATATTGCTTTATGTTGACAACTATCCATGAGATATACATGTTACAAGTTGAAAGCAACTGCTGAAACTTGAATCTTCCTTTGTGTTGCTTCAATACCTTTACTTTGAATTTATTGCTTTATGAGTTAACTCTTATGCAAGACTTATTGATGCTTGTCTTGAAAGTACTATTCGTGAAAAGTCTTTGCTATATGATTCAGTTGTTTAAGCATTATCTTTATCATTGCTTTGAATCGCTGCATTCATCTCATATGCTTTACAATAGTATGATTAAGATCATGTTGGTAGCATGTCACTTCAGAAATTATTCTTTTATCGTTTACCTACTCGAGGACGAGTAGGAACTAAGCTTGGGATGCTGATACGTCTCCAACGTATCTATAATTTCGATGTTCCATGCTTGTTTTATGACAATACCTACATGTTTTGTTCACACTTTATGATGATTTTATGCATTTTGGAACTAACCTATTGACGAGATGCCGAAGTGCAGTTCCTGTTTTCTGCTGTTTTTGGTTTCAGAAATCCTAGTAAGGAAATATTCTCGGAATTGGACGAAATCAACGCCCAGCATCTATAATTCCACGAAGCTTCCAGAACACCCGAGAGGGACCAGAGGAGGGCCACAGGGGGCCCACACAAGTGGCTGGCACGGCCAGAGGGGGGGCCGCGCCCCCCTATTGTGTGGCGGCTCCGTAACCCCTCCGACTCCGCCTCTTCGCCTATTTAAAGGTCCCTGACCTAAATCTTCGATACGAAAAGCCACGGTACGAGAAACCTTCCGAGCCGCCGCCATCGCGAAGCCAAGATCTGGGGACAGAGTCTCTGTTCGGCACGCCGCCGGGATGGGGAAGTGCCCCCGGAAGGCATCTCCATCGACACCACCGCCATCTTCATCACCGCTGCTGTCTCCCATGAGGAGGGAGTAGTTCTCCATCGAGGCTAAGGGGCTGTACCGGTAGCTATGTGGTTCATCTCTCTCCCATGTACTTCAATACAATGATCTCATGAGCTGCCTTACATGATTGAGATTCATATGAGCTTTGTATCACTATTAATCTATGTGCTACTCTAGTGATGTTATTAAAGTACTCTATTCCTCCTCCATGATGTAATGGTGACAGTGTGTGCATCATGTAGTACTTGGCGTAGTTTATGATTGTGATCTCTTGTAGATTATGAAGTTAACTATTACTATGATGGTATTGATGTGATCTATTCCTCTTTTCATAGTATGATGGTGACAGTGTGCATGCTATGTTAGTACTTGGTATAATTGCGTTAGTCTATCATGCACTCTAAGGTTATTTAAACATGAATATCGAATGTTGTGGAGCTTGTTAACTCCGGCATTGAGGTGCTCTTGTAGCCCTACACAATTAGTGGTGTTCATCATCCAACAAGAGAGTGTAGAGTGGTTTTATTATGTGATCAATGTTGAGAGTGTCCACTAGTGAAAGTATGATCCCTAGGCCTTATTCCCAAATACTGCAATCATCGCTTGTTTACTGTTCTACTGCATCTCTACTGCTGCAATATTCCCACCATCAACCACACGCCAGTTGTAGCAAAGCTATTTTCTGGTGCCGTTACTCTGCTCATATTCATTCATACCACTTGTATTTCACTATCTCTTCGCCGAACTAGTGCACCTATACATCGACAAGTGTATTGGGTGTGTTGGGGACACAAGAGACTTCTTGTATCGTGATTGCAGGGTTGCTTGAGAGGGATATCTTTGACCTCTTCCTCCCTGAGTTCGATAAACCTTGGGTGATCCACTTAAGGGAAAACTTGCTGCTGTTCTACAAACCTCTGCTCTTGGAGGCCCAACACTGTCTATAGGAAAAGAAGCGTGAGTAGACACCAGACACTACATCGATGATTGTCCTACACCCTTTTGTGATCTATGTGAGTCTGTTAATCATACCATAGCTGCTTGTCATCTTTTACATGCCCCTAAGCCCACTGCGATTTTGCATGGTTATGCTAATGAAGGCCTCATGTTTTTTGAGTTATCCTGTGGGTCTTTTAAAGCCAAAGTAGAAAATCCTAAATTAGCTAAGGTTACTGTTGATGGTGATGCCATGACTATTCCAGAGATTATAGAACAGATGAAGAAAATAGTTCCTCATGAGAAATTCAATTGGGAGGTTTTTCATCTCAAAGATAATATTTTTAGAGTCAAATTACCAAGCAAGCAGGAAGTTCAGAGATTGAAGAACTTTGGTACTTACATTTGCACAGACAGGGAATCCTGTCTCTCTTTTGATGTTTGGTCAGTTCTAGAGGATCCTCTTTATATGTTGCCAGAGGTTTGGGTCAGAGTCTCAGGGTTGCCTTCTGATGTGATTACAGATTATTTGTCTCTATGGGGAGTAGGTACTCTGTTTGGGAAAACATTGGAAGTGGATATGGCATACACTCGCAAGAACAAAGTTTTACGAATCAAAATTGGATGTTTGGATAGTAGACTTATTCCTGCTGATAGTGATATGTTCATTAGGAGGGGTTTCTTCAAACTCAAATTTGAAGTGGAGAATGCTCAGGGGACCCAAGAGGACAACACAGTTCAAATTAACAATGGTAATGATGGCAATGGTGATGCTAAAGATGGTGAAGGAAATAATGGTGATGACAGTGCAATGGACATGGATCCTAAGAAAAATGAGGCCGGTGATAAATCGAGTAACAAAGGGAATGTTGAATCAAAGGGGACTAATGGAGGAGATGGGATGCAAGAGCAAATTGAGAATTTTGAGGCTATTCAAATTGGTTCAATAAGTCTCAAGTTTTCTCCTTCAGGTAGTTCTTCTTTTGACCCAAATATGAGCAATTTTCATGCACCATTTATTTCTAATAGTAACTTTGAAAATCTGATAGAAAATGCCAAGTCTTACACTGATTTTAATGCAGATTGTATGCATGGAGGATCTGCCTCGGGATTGACCCCAGCCAGACCTCGGGATCAGCGTGGTACTGCCACTGTGCAGGGCAGCATCTCTGCACATGGTCTCTTGTCCGAGCAGAAGAGGCAGTGCAGTGGCAGCCAGTCGCGGCGCGACACGTCGGGGTTGCCGGCTGGGCGTTGCACACTGATGCGGGACCGGCTGTCGCTTGGCCAGCCGTTAGCTGCCGCGTGGCCGTCTGCTGCTGACGGGAGTGCCCCAAGTGGGCTGCCGCGCCCGACGCCATGTGCCCTGGTCGGCCATGCACACATGGAGGACGGATCTTCTGTGCCAAGTAAAGCCACGCCGGGTATGACTTCTGCTGTTCTATCGCTGCAGAAGATCCCCCAGGATGTTTTGGAGGGGCCCGGTCAGCAGTTTCAGATGCCAGATGCTCATGAACCAATTATTGCCAAGGTTTTGCAATCATTGGAGATTCCAGGGGGATCTTCTGTGGCTGCTGATGCTGTAGTTTTGGTATGGAGTTGCCCTTACCAAATTTTACACCTCATGATATTTTTTGTCCTGAAATTTCTTATTCAGATTCTGAGTTTTTTGAAGTATCTAATGTTGCAAATGTATGTGATTTAGGTTTGCCTAAGAGTAGTAATGAAGGTAATATGGATAGTGCGATGGTGAATGCAACGAATGAACAGGGTGTAGGTATTCATGGATTGATGGGGATTGCCTCATCTTCGAAACCTAATGGTGAGTCATCTACATCTCTACCTCCTTCATGCTCACTGTCTTTGATTGAAGATGACACTGAGACACACTATATTTCTACAGAGGAGGTTATTGCTTTTGGGGGTATTCCAAAGCCTTCGGCTGGGTTGAGGTCAAGTAATAGGTTGGGTGGCCAACCTAATGCGGATATGCCTCTAATGGAGAAGGCCATGAAGAATGTGCAGCTTTATGAAGATTCTTTTAAATCAGGTAAATTAGCAACCTCCAAGTACTCCATTGTTAATATTGTGGATGTAGACATAGTTAAGAGAGCTGAGAAGTTAGGTGTGTCATTAGGAGCTTCTCAAGCAGAAATTGATCAATCGATTAGAGGGATTAAAATGGTGGAAGAGGAGAGAATTTTAACTATTTTAAAGAAGAATGAGAATGATAGTGAGAATAGAGAGGAAGGGTTGGAGACTCTTGTATTGTCAAAAGTATCCACCTTATGTGAGGATTTATGTGAGGATGATGACATCCCCCTGGATTTTGATGATCAATTGGAACATCTCAAACCAGTGGTCAAGGCAAAGAAAAATAGACAGAGAAAAGTCTATGATACAAGCAATATTCGTAAAAGTACTAGGAAAAGATTTAAGAAACAATTTTCATGATGCAAAATATAAAAGCAATTTATTGGAATTCAGGGGGTTTTGGTGATACTGCTAAACATTTGTTTGTGAAAGAGGCGATTAGAGAACATAAATTAGACTTCATAGCCTTATTGGAGACTGGAAGATCTAATTTCTCTATTCCTTTTCTGAACCAATTAGCTGCGGGTTATAATTTCTCCTGGTTTTGCTTACCACCACATGGTCAGTCGGGGGGTATTCTAGTGGGAATAAATTCCGATACTCTTCAAGTGTTGAAAGTAAGCACATGCGATTTTTGTGTTAAGATGCATATTAAATGTAAGAGAGATGGTTTCGAATGGATTCTGGTGCCGGTTTATGGGGCTGCCCAAGACGTGCACAAAGCAGAATTTTTGTCGGAATTAGTGCGCACCTGCGAATCTGAAACATTACCTATGTTGGTAGGGGGTGATTTCAACATTATTCGCAACAGAGAAGAAAAAAAATAATGCTAATTTCAAAGCGCGTTGGCCCTTTGTTTTTAATGCAATTATTGAGCATTTGAACTTAAGGGAAATTGCTCTAACAGGAAGACAATATACTTGGGCAAGTAGGAGAGATATACCTACTTATGAGAAGCTAGATAGAGTACTAGCATCGATAGCATGGGAACAGAAATTTCCTTTGGTTACGGTAAGAGCTTTAACTAGAGTTGATTCAGATCATACTCCCTTACTTATTGATTCAGGGGTGAAAGCACACCTGGGTAACCAAGCTAAATTCTCTTTTGAGCTACATTGGTTGCGACAAGAGGTTTTTTTTTGACATGATAGTACAGGAATGGAACTCAGTTCTAGATGGAGCTAGCCTAATGGAGACCTGGCTAAATAAACTCAGACATATAAGAAGATTCCTTAAGGGTTGGGCTAAAAATCAAAGTGGTAAGTATAAAAGAGAAAAAGAGAGACTGTTAAATATCATTGAGAGGCTTGACTTGAAAGCAGAAACAACTTTGTTGAATACAAATGAAAGGGATGAGCTTAAAAAAGCAAACGATATTCTGAATAAATTAAGAAGGGAAGAAGAGTCTAAATGGGAACAACGAGCAAAAGTTAAACATATTCAAGAAGGGGGAAATAATACGAGATACTTCCACTTGATAGCAAATGGTAAACATCGTAAAAAGAAGATATTTCTGAATAGCAAGAGGGAACTATTGTTGGGGAAGATAATTTGAAGGTGTATATCACTGAATTCTACAAGAAATTGTTTGGTGCATCGGCACCAACCAATATTTCCCTGGTTGCAGAGGACTATCAGGATATTACACAAATCTCACCTATGGAGAATGAGATCTTGACGACGCCTTTTACTGACAAGGAGGTCTTCGAGGAAATTTCTCAGATGGAACTGAATAAAGCTCCTGGTCCTGATGGATTTCCAGCTGAGTTTTATCAAAAATTTTGGGATGTTATAAAAAAGGACTTGATGGCTTTATTTTCTCAGTTAAGTATTGGGGACTTGCCTCTTTACAAACTAAATTTTGGTGTCATCACTTTATTACCCAAGAAGGAGAATGCTGTTCAAATTCAACAATACAGACCTATATGTTTGTTAAATGTTTGTTTTAAGATCTTTACTAAAGTTGGCACGAATCGTATCTCGGGGGATTGCCCCTAGAGTCATCAAACCAACCCAATCTGCTTTTATGCCAGGAAGGAACATTTTGGAAGGGGTAGTGATTCTTCATGAAACAATTCATGAGTTACATACTAAAAAAATGGATGGAGTGCTATTTAAAATCGACTTTGAAAAAGCTTACGATAAGGTGAAATGGCCTTTTTTGCAACAAACTTTGAGGATGAAGGGCTTTGCGCCTGAATGGGGAAGATTAGTACAACAGTTTGTTCAAGGGGGTAGTGTTGGTATAAAGGTGAATGATGATATTGGTCATTATTTTCAGACAAAGAAAGGTCTAAGGCAAGGGGATCCGTTATCCCCAATGCTTTTTAATATTGTAGTGGATATGCTTGCCATCTTAATTGAAAGGGCAAAAGGGGATGGTCAAGTAGGAGGGCTAATTCCGCATTTAGTTGAGGGAGGACTCTCTATACTACAATATGCAGATGACACCATACTATTCCTGGAACATGACCTTGATAAAGCGGTTAATATGAAATTAATTCTATGCCTCTTTGAAGAGTTATCGGGTCTTAAGATTAATTTTCATAAGAGTGAGATTTTTTGTTTTGGAAAGGCAAAGGAGGAAGAGGCTCAGTATAAGCACATCTTTGCATGTGATGCTGGACAACTCCCCTTTAGATACTTGGGTATCCCAATTCATTACAAAAAACTCAAGAACTCGGATTGGTATCCGGTAGAAACACGGTTTGAGAGTAAATTAGGATGCTGGAAAGGGAAGTTACTATCCTATGGAGATAAGTTGGTTCTTATTAATTCAGTGTTAACTAGCTTACCGATGTTTATGTTGTCTTTCCTACAAATACCTGTTGGGGTAAGGAAACGATTGGATTTCTATAGGTCCAGATTTTTTTGGCAATCAGATGAAAACAAAACAAAATACCGCCTAACAAAATGGAATATTGTGTGCCGTCCCAAAGATCAGGGGGGTTTAGGTATTGAGGTACTTGAAATCAAAAATAGATGCTTACTGAGTAAATGGCTCTTTAAACTTCTTAATGAAGATGGGGTCTGGCAAGAATTGCTACATAACAAATATCTTGGACATAAGTCGTTATCGGAGGTTCAAGCCAAGCCTTCTGATTCTCCTTTTTGGAAAGGATTGATGGAGGTGAAACACGAGTTTTTTTCAAGGGGCTCTTTCAAAGTGGGTAATGGTATGACCATCCGCTTCTGGGAAGACACCTGGTTGGGAACTACTACATTGGCTCAGCAATATCCTTCACTGTATAACATTGTCCATCATAAAAATGTCACTGTGGCACAGGTGCTTGCTCAACCACCCTTGAATATTACTTTCCGAAGAGTGTTGAATGGTAATAAATGGACTTTATGGCTACAATTATGTCGGAAACTCATGACGATTACTTTGAAAGACGAGGATGATAGGTTTTGTTGGAATTTGACATCTAATGGGGTTTTTACTGTCAAGTCCATGTATGAAGATCTTATGTGTGATCATACCCCCTTCTTGCGAAAATATCTATGGAAAGTGAAAATACCCCTTAAGATTAAGATTTTCATGTGGTTCATGAGTAATAAGGTTTTGTTAACAAAAGATAACCTAGCTAAATGCCAGTGGAATGGGTGTACAAAATGTGTATTCTGTGGGGAACAGGAGACCATTCAACACCTATTTATTGATTGTCCGTTAGCTAAACTTTTATGGCGTACAGTTAATTTCACGTATGATCTTCCACCTCCTACCAATATTACCAATATGTTTGGCAATTGGCTTAAAGGAGTAGATAGAAAATCTAAGGCGTTTATCCGAATTGGGGTTTCTGCCTTATGTTGGTCTATTTGGAGGGTCAGAAATGATATAATCTTTAATTAAAAAGTCTTTTTTCATTTCTTGCAGGTTATTCACATGGTCTCTCATTGGGTCCAGCTTTGGGCTCTACTATCCCCGGAGGGATTGCGGGATACCATGGCTTCTGGATGCACACGTCTCCTGATGGTCGCTCAGGATATCTTGTGCCAGGCTGGTTGGCGGCATACTAGAAGATTATGTTGAGTTGTAGTCGTAGTATGCACTTCTTTCGATGGTTGATTCTTGTATCAATCCTCGAGCATGTGTGATTTGTAAACTATACTTTTGGATCTTTATTTTAATAAATGGCCATGTGCATCGTCATGATGCAGAAGCCGGGGTACATCCCCATTTCGAAAAAAGTAACTTGGTTTTGAAGAATAAATAAAATCTCGAGTTACCAAAACAACTAAAGCACTGTAAGTAGGTTCCATCGTGTCTTTGGGGTTAGTGCAATTGAAAGTAAAATCCTAAGAGCGTCTCCACCGGCAGCCCCTAAATAGGCGCCGGCACCTCCGTTTGGGGGACGCCGGCACAGCATCCTCCATTTGGGGGAGCTGCTCCCACACCGGCACCCCAAAAACGGCGGCCCTAATAGAAAATTTGAATTTGAAAACTGAAACACAAGCATAGAAATTCGAATAAGTTTACGAATATGAAGTTTAGGCCAACACACGACCACCAAATTTGAATAAGTTTTGGAATAAGAGGTTTTGGCCAACACACGGCCACCAGATCGCTGTCTCCGGCGCAAAAAAAAGGGCTTCCAAGCCAGATGATCACATGATGGAGGTCACGGATGACTCAACCTCGACGACTTCCTCATCGGCGGCAGCTCCATCGCTGCAACAGGATCCATGGTCGGTGCCTGGGTAGACATGAACGCGGATGGTGCCGGGGGAGACGCCAACGCAGCTCGCGCCGCCATCACCTCTTGGCCGATGCGCTCGCGGTACATCTCGTGCCACTCCTGCGCCAATGGGTCCATCTTGTCCATGTCGGCCATCAAGATCTTCGATTCTTGAGACATTTTGGCCAACGATAGCTACGTCGCTTCGTTGGTGGGCTTCATGGCAGCGGCGTGGGCTTCTAGCTTCGCGGCCTCCACCTTCTCCCTCTCCAACGCGATCTTCATGTCTTGCTTGTCGAGGATTGCCTTCCACACGACAGCGGCCCTATCCGATGCTTCCTTGTTCTCAACCGAGAATGAGTTGATCATCTTCTCGAGGGAGGCATCCACGGCTGCCAATAACGGCGCTTTCCTCTCGGCCTTGGCCTTCTTGTTGCCAATGGAGCGCCCGGTGGAGGCGTCGGCTGGATCGACCGACCCATCTTCCCCGTCCTTCAATAGAGTGTGGAGGAGGTCGTCCCATTTCTTGCAACCTTGGAGCTTGTTGTAGCAATGCATGAAGGGGAAGTCTTTGTCCTCATGTTGGTGCTTGTACATGTTGAGAGCTTGGAGCATCTAGCAATATGTAACAACAAGGATCATCAATTCATATGTAAGAAGATAGTTCATCAATTCATATGTAACAATTAGGATCATCAATTTATATGTAAGAAGATAGGCGTAGATGTTATCACCAGATTTTAACCAAATCAGAGATGGGCCGTGATTGAGGTGGGCTTAGTGAATATACGTAGAAAATATTCATGAATCGGCCTTGTATAAAGAGTTTGGGACAAATTGCCCGTGTATCTGTAAAATATAGTAGGATACTTGTTGGTTAGGATTAAAAGATAGAGTTTAGCTCGTACACGGTTGGGATTATTCCCAAGTTAGAAAGTCTACGGACTATAAATATGTATCTAGGGTTATTGAGAAAGAGGACGATCACGTTCACAACAAACCAATCTAGGCGCATCGCCACCCCTTGTTTCGAGGGTTTCTTCCGGGTAAGCGCTATGCTGCCTAGATTGCATCTTGCGATCTAGGCAGAATCTTGTTTATTCGTTGTTAATGTGTTGCTCGTACTGAAGCCTTTTTGATGGCGAGCAACACCGTTATCATGGATATGTTAGGGTTAGCATCGGTACTTTCTTAGTGTATTTGATTAGTCATGCTACCCCTGGATATCTAGCCACCCTTGTACCGATCTTAGGTGCAAGGGTGGCACCTTGCTTAGTCATTGTTTAGTAGATTCGATCCGTTACGATTGCTCCTTGTTCTTCAAGGATTAGTTTGATATCTACATAGTTAGGCCTTGCAAACGGGTTGAAGGATCCAGTAGCACGTAAGGTATAATTTGCTAGTCCTAGAGGAGATGTTCCGGGAATCAAATCCACGTTGGTTTTTAGGCCTTGTCTAGGGCTGGTTTATTATCATCTTTCGTGTCTGCCAGGCTCAATTACGTGTAGGATGTTCCGGTTATGTGGTGAAAACCCTAGATCGTCGTAGATCGTTTTAACCTAATATTGATCAAGCAGGACCACCATGTTATCGTAGATCTCATACGAATCATGGGTGGATCGGCTCCTTGAGCCGATTCACAGGACAACCTGAGAGCCGATCGAGGCTCGTATTTAATGTTTACGTGTATGCCATGCAGAAAACTAGTCGAAGAAATCCATCACCTTCCTGACCAGGTATAGGTCAGGTGGCACGCCCTGCACCGGCATCGGACGTGCGTGCCGGAGAGCGTTGCGGGCCGTCGCCCGAGGGACCAGGGCCCACCAGCAGTCCTGGGAGCCTCCCGGCTCTTCGTGTTGCCCGTCGCTACTCGTCGGTGGGTTTTGGTGGTCAACACATTCTGGCACGCCCGGTGGGACATTATTCTACATCAATGCATCAACATCCGCATCGAGATGGCGGAAGATCCATCACGTACGAAGACCTGTCGAGGAGTACAAGAAGAAGTATGACGAGATCAAAGCTCTCTTCGAAGCCGACCTCATCGGCTCTTTCCAGAGGACCCGCTCACACGGCATCAGGTGGAAAGGGTTCTTAGCTGAAGGCGCTCTCGATGGAGTGGATCTGTCTACTCCTTCGAGAAGAACGCACCAGTCTCTGCGTCAGGAGGTTAATCACATGGTAGCTCATTCGCTACACCGCCATTCTGAGAGCCTGGTGAACACTTTGGAGCGTGTCGCGCTTCGCGTGGTCCAGGAAATCATGAAGCATCAGTACTCTCCGTCAGGACCTGCCCTAGGGACTCACCAAGGAGAGATAGCGTTCCAGACCAGACCACAGCTGCCATTCGCGCTAGCAGCACCAGAACTGCCGAGTTCACCGACATACGTCGTCTACAAGATCGGTGGTGACCCTAGTGATTACCAGTTCTTGCATGAACCGCCTAAGGAGATCCCGCACGGATACATGTGCACATATGTGCCAGACTGCAATAACTGGGCACGCACGAACCAGATTGCAGCAGGAGGGATTTCTGGAACAGCAGGAGGGGTTTCTGGATCGGATCCCGAGAAGCAGGCGTGGCTAGCTAAATATGCCACTCCAACGAATCATCAAAGCTCAACTCCTGCAGCTAGCACCGTGGATCAGATCAGTGCAATCTTGAGGGACCAGTTCGGCATGGTGCCGAAGAGGAGGGCAATCAGCTATTCCAAGCCGTACCCCAACGAGTATGATTTGATCCCACTACCACCCAAATATCGGCTCCCTGAATTCTCCAAGTTTAGTGGATCGGAAGGCTCTAGTTCAGTTGAGCATGTGAGCCGATATTTGGCGCAGTTGGGCATGATCTTAGCATCAGACCCATTACGTGTGAGGTTTTTCGCGCAATCTCTCACAGCATCGGCTTTCGGGTGGTACACCTCGCTACCACCAGATTCAATCCGGACTTGGAAGCAGATGGAAGAACAGTTCCACATGCAATATCACTCAGAAGATTTCGAGGCTGGCATTGCCGATCTAGCACAAGTACGACAGAAGCACGGAGAAACGGTATCGGAGTACATTCAGCGCTTTAGGACCGTCAGGAACCGATGCTATTCGGCTCATATGAATGAAAAGAAGCAGTCGATCTAGCAGTGGTGGGTCTCGCGTCGCCGATCAAGGATATGGCTTCCCAAGCAGAGTACACTTCACTGGCGCATATGGTTCAGAAACTATCATTATATGAACAGCACCACCCAGAGTTGTACCAGGACAAGTTTAAGCGCTCGGTAGTCCTAGTTGAGACAGAAGAAGATGAAGACTCTCAGATCAGGAGGTAGCCGTGGCTGAATGGACTCGGGGGCAAACCCCGTGTCCTGCAAATGGGTTAAACCACAAGGCCCTGCAAAAGGGTTTGACTTCGACGTAAGCAAAGCTGAGCAGATTTTCGACCTCTTACTCAAGGAGAAACAGCTGAAGTTACCCGAAGGCCATAAAATCCCTACGGTGCAAGAGATGAATGGAAGGCCATACTGCAAGTGGCATAACTCGTTCACCCATACTACCAGCGACTGCAGAGTGTGGCGTCAGCAGATCCAAATGGCGATAGAACAAGGCCGCCTAATTTTCAGCCAATACGCCATGAAAGTTGACACACACCCCTTCCCTGCCGTTAACATGGTGGAGTGCACTTACCCCGGAAGGTGCCAGCCAGGTTTCTCGTGCAGCATTAACATGGTAGGACATGTGTACCACCCTGGTAAGGGCAAAGACGAGAGCAGCCGCTCTCGTGGCAAGGAAAAAGAAGAGGCCGTTCCACGCGACCGGCCCCAACGTAATGACAAGCGCTACATCACAGAGGAGCAAGTGAGGAATGTGCGATACCAGCGACCTCTCTCCGAACACCTCCTCAACAAATACGAGCGTCAATACGACCAACGCCGGCGATACGACAACGACGACGAAAAAGATCATCGGTCTAGTGTGCATGACAGGAAATATCGTCGGTATGATCGAGACGACGAGAGATATGAGCGCCGTGCCAAGGAAAAGTCAAGAGAGCAGGATGACATGGACAGACACTGGGATTGTCCTTTCTTCAAGCATTGCTGGGATTCAGGGATGAGCCGATTGCCTACAATCGGCAACTGCCCAGAGTGTAGACAGAAAAAGAGGGACACAAGAGACGTGTCAGTGTTCAAGCGTCTAGGGCCTCTCCCGTCTCGGAACAAGCAAGCTGAGTCCTCTCGGGTGGAAGATCTCGAGGAGTTAGAAGATGAAGATGAAGAAGAAGATAGATACCACCGGCCAAGGTGGTGCCCTGACGGACTCAGTCATTCTCAAAAGCGTAGGGTTCAGCGACTACGTAGCGTAGAGGAAGCCGAGAGACGATACCTACACGCGTTAAGGAAAGTGCGGCCTGATCTGGCCGCGAAAATTCAGCAAACTACGAGGAGGGTCGTCCACAGAAGAAAGAGTGGCGCCCCAAACAAAAGAAAGCCGATGATAAGACATCGGCTGGCACGAACATGGTGTTCATTCTTCCATCGGAGTTTTGTGCTCCAGGAACAGAAGAGGCACCTATAGCACAGCTCGACTGCGGCCCACGACCAGACATCTTTGAAAAGCCACGAGAAAGGAGCTACAGGCATCTGAAGGCCCTGTACTTAAGAGGTTATATCAACGGGCAGCCTGTCAACAAGATGCTGGTTGACACGGGAGCAGCAGTCAATATAATGCCATACTCCATGCTACGTCGCTTGGGACGCTCTAGCGCGGATTTGATCAAAACCAACGTCACTCTGAACGACTTCAACGGCCAAGCATCAGAAGCACAAGGAGTTCTGAACGTGGATTTAACTGTAGGCCGAAAGACCATCCCTACGTCATTCTTCATCGTCGAGCAAAAGCACCTACGCTGTCCTGCTAGGGAGAGATTGGATCCACGCTAACTGCTGCATTCCATCCACGATGCACCAATGCTTGATACAGTGGGATGGAGATGAAGTGGAGGATGTCCATGCAGATGATTCAGCCGAAATCTCAACGGCTGGCATGAACATTTGGGAAGCGGGAGGCCAAGAGCCACTCTCCGGAATCAGTTTGGACGGCTGTGAGTCCATTGACGTGACAAAAAACGGGGTGAGGCTGGTCTTATCCACCGGCCTGACAGTATAGCAAGAGCAAAGGCAACGGACATACGTGGCAAGGCCGATCCCTGCGATCGGCCCCAAAAAATAAAAAGTGATGATCTCGTCTTAAGCATGCCACGTAGCCGTAATAAAACACGATCAAGATGTAAACCTTCATTGAGCAAGTCAATCAAAATGGGGGCCGATTCCGGCAATCAGCCCATACTATCCTCGCCATACGTTTTGCTTGTGTTTAACATCGATCTAGCAGGCGACGGAAAGCTAGGGTATGGGTTTACATCGGCTGATGAGCTAGAAGAGGTTGACATTGGTCCTGGGGATAAGCCACGACCGACTTTTATCAGCAAAAAGTTAGATCCACATTTCAGGAGCCAGATGATAGCTGTTAAAAGAATACCCAGATTGCTTCGCATGGGATTACACAGAGATGCCTGGGTTAGACATGAGCGTCATTGAGCATCGGCTCCCTCTCAAGAAAGGATTTTGGCCGTTCCAGCAACGTGCACGTCAGATGAAGGCCGACATCCTAGAAGAAGTCAAGAAAGAGGTCGAGAAAATGTTGACCGCCGGGTTCATCAGGCCGTGCAGGTACGCTGAATGGATTTCCAATATAGTGCCTGTGCAGAAAAAGGATGGCCGATGGCGCGTTGCCATAGATTTTCGAGATCTCAATAGAGCTACTCCAAAGGATGAATATCCCATGCCGGTAGCAGAGACATTGGTCAATGCAGCCGCTGGTCATAAGGTCTTAAGTTTCATGGATGGCAACCCCGGCTACAATCAGATTTTCATGGCTCCAGAAGATATACACAAGACTGCATTCAGAGTACCAGGTTTAGTGGGCTTGTTTGAATATGTAGTCATGACTTTTGGACTGAAGAATGCTGGTGCAACGTACCAAAGAGCCATGAATTACATCTTTCATGATCTGATCGGCAAATTGGTGGAAATTAAATCGATGACATGGTGGTCAAGTCTGTCTCCGTAGAAGGACACTTGGAGGATTTGCGACGCATCCTGAACCGAACCAGAAAATTCGGGCTAAGAATGAATCCAAAGAAGTGTGCCTTTGGGGTGACGGCCAGTTCTTGGGTTTCTTGGTTCATGAACGTGGAATCGAGATCGGCCTGAAAAGCAGGGAGGCGGTGCGCACCATGCAACCACCTACCACGAAGAAGGAACTCCAATGCCTCATCGGCAAAATCAACTTCGTCCGAAGATTCATCTCCAATCTGTCGGGACGAATTGAGCCGTTTATGGGATTGGTGAAAATTAAATCTGATGACGAGTTTCACTGGGGGGCAGCAGCGCGTTTGACGAGATTAAGGAGTATCTATCGACACCGCCTATGCTGGTTCCGCCTCGCAAGACAGACCATTCTATATTTACTTATCGGTAGCTGACACTTCCATCGCGTCGGTGGTGGTGCAACTTTATGATGGTGGAAAGGTGGCTTTCTACCTCAGAGAAGGATGTTGGATGCAGAGACGAGGTATCCCGAGATCGAGAAGTTGTGCCTCTGCTTGTTTTTCACCTGCACCAAGCTTCATCTTTCTGACGGCAGAAATCATCATCATATGCAAATCAGACGTCGTCGAACATATGTTGTCGGCACCTGTTTTAAAAGGCCGACTCGGTAAATGGATGTTTGCACTATCGGAGTTTGATCTCCGGTATCAGCCTGCGAAAGCAGTCAAGGGACAAGCATTGGCCGATCTCATTGCTAAACGAATCAATACTAATATAGCAGCACTATCTGTACGTGCATGGGCTATGTTCTTCGATGGATCGGCTTGTGACGATGGTTGTGGCATCGGCATTCTGCTCGTCGCCTCGGGGGGCAACATATTCCTTCTCCATCAGGTTATCTACCCCTTGTACCAACAATGTCGCTGAGTATGAGGCAATACGCAAGGGAATGGAGTTGCTTTTGGAAGCCGGGGCAGAAGCGGTGGAACTTTTTGGAGACTCTAAGTTGGTGATTTCCCAGCTCACGGACGAATACAAGTGCGAGAGTGAGTCACTCTTCCCGTTATGGATGGAATGCCGCGAGCTGATGGCACAATTTCGGTACATCAACTTCAATTGGGTCCCAAGATCTCAAAATACCGAGGCCAACGATCTCGCACAGATGGCGTCAGCTACAAGGACATACCAGACGGGTCGAAGTTCAGGTGCAGTTGGAGATGACTGGAGAGCCGATATCTTCAATTACTTGAAGGATCCGGCTCGGGGGGAACCTAAACGGATAAGGTATAAGGCCATGAAATATATCCTTATAGGAGACAACATGTTCTACAGTACGTTGGAAGGGTTACTGCTCAAATGATTGGGACCAACCGAGTCTAATCGGCTCTTACACGAGGTGCATGAAGGCGCCTGTGGAACTCACCAATCGGCTCATAAGATGAAGTGGCTGATCAGGCGATCAGGGTTTTACTGGCCCACCATGCTTGAGGACTGCTTTAGGTACTATAAAGGGTGTCAAGCGTGTCAGTTGTTTAGGAAAATTCAGATGGTGACCCCATCATCAAGCCTTGGCCATTCTGAGGTTGGGGCATGGATATGATCGGCAAAATCCATCCTGCATCGAGCAAAGGCCACGAGTGGATTTTGGCCATTACAGATTACTTCACTAAATGGGTGGAGGCCGTCCCTATGAAGAAGGTAAAATCGGAAGATGTTATCAATTTTGTGAAGGAACATGTCATTCATAGGTTCGGGATTCCCCAGACTATCACGACCGATGGAGGATCGGTCTTTGTTTCTAAAGAATTCAGAAAGTTCTGCGATGACATGGGGATTAAGCTGATCCGATCGTCTCCATACTATTCTCAAGCAAACGGGCAAGCTGAAGCGTCCAACCAGAGCCTTATCAAGCTGATTAAGAGGAAAGTTGACGAGAACTCTAGGCGTTGGCATGAGGTATTGTCGGAAGCTTTGTGGGCCTATCGCATGTCATGCCATGGAGCTATAAAAACTTCGCCATACCAGCTGGTCTTTGGGCAGGAAGCCGTATTGCCTTGGGAAATTACGGCTGAATCGAGACGTGTTACGTTTCAGAATGATCTAACGGCTGAAGAATATGCAGCCATGATGAGTGATACTATTGAGGATTCAACGGAACTCAGACTTTGGTCGTTGGAGAAGATTAAAGAGAATAAAGCCAAGGTAGCCCGTGCATACAATAAGAAGGTGAGACCAAAGGAGTTTCAGGTTGGTGATCTAGTATGGGAAGCTGTGTTGCCATTAGGGACTAAGGATAAAGAATATGGTAAATGGTCTCCTAATTGGCACGGTCCGTACAGAGTCGACCAGGTTTTGAAGGGTAATGCATACATGCTCGAGCAGCTGGACGGTGTTAAATTCCCAGTAGCTGTCAATGGTCAACATCTCAAGAAATATTTCCCAAGCATGTGGGATGACGGACGGTGAAATATGGGGGCCGATGCATAAAATCGGGCAAAAAAAAATTTATATACAAATCACAGCCGATGCACGGACATCGACTTTAGAAATATGGATACCAATACAGCCGATGCACAGACATCGACTCCAGAATAATAATAAAAAAAGCCGATGCATAGCCATCGACTCTAGAGGAACAAGCTCAATTGAGCAATTAACAGATTATTTTCAGGCCAGAGACCGTGGCATTGGGATGATTCTCCCATTGGATTCGCTGAGGAGTTGAATCTATGCGTTTGAGATTTAAGGTTGGCGTGGACATGGATTGGACCTGTTTGGACGGCAATTTGGGGGTCTGATTTTATTCTCTCAAACGAAGGTTGCAGATTACCGTGTAAATAGGCAACTGATTTGGCCTTAATCGCGTTTTATGGAAAAAGCCGATGCGCTGCCATCGGCTCTTTGCGCGTTGACTTACTTTGGCAATCGGTAAAATTGATGTGAAAGCAAAATCGACAGAGGAACATTTTCTTCATTAATAGAAGGGATTTCTTACAAAGAAAGAGCCGATTGCTCGAGGGAGGAAGAACAAAAGAAATGTCTATTGACCAATCTGCTACTACTACTAGTCCTACTCTATGGGCCGTCGCTGCCCTCGTCGTCGCCATTGGAGCTGCCGTCGGCACTGCTGCCGGCGGGCTCCTCGTCGCTGCTCCCGTAGCCCTCAATGGGAGCCTCCTCCTCCTCGTCGTCGTCGTCGTCATCATCCGATCCGGCGCGGAAGTGCTTCGCCGGCGGGTAGTCCTCGAGGGAGTCGTCATCCTCCTCTTCTTCCTCCTCGTCGGAGGAAGTGTAGTCGTCCCAGGAGAACGAGTCATCCTCGCTCTCCGCCTCCAGCTCCCCATCGGCGAGGAACTAGAGGTCATCGTCTCCGCTGGTCAAGGACTTGTCGTCCTCAGACCAGACGAAGGAGTCGTGGTCCTCCTGGTCCCATTCCTCTGGGGCGCGGTCGTTGTGCGCCGCCATCAAATCCCACTCCGGCGTGGGTTCGCGGGAGGAGGAAGATGAGGAAGAGGAGGACTGGAAAGAGAGGCCTGACGAGGCGGAGGAGTAGGAAGAGGAAGACATTGCTACAGGAGGAGGGTTTTTTTTGGTGCCGATGGCTAGTACAGAGCAAGGGGATGAAGAGGCGAACTTCGGCACGGTTAAATAAAGGGGATATAGTGGAGATTTAATGCCACAGCAGTTTCCGAGGAAGTGGTGCCAAAAAACTGTCAAATCTTGCAGAGAAGTTGAGAAGGCAAGGCATCATGATGAAGGATACTGCGACGGTTCTGCTCTGCCACG
The DNA here is from genome assembly GCA_030979885.1 of Lolium multiflorum. Classification (NCBI taxonomy): domain Eukaryota; kingdom Viridiplantae; phylum Streptophyta; class Magnoliopsida; order Poales; family Poaceae; genus Lolium; species Lolium multiflorum. The sequence continues at coordinate 204,475,368 of CM061747.1, forward strand.
ACATGACCCGACGAAGAAAAAGCAGAGTGGTTTTGGAATTATCATTACCAAAACCAGGGGGCATGTGTTATCACCAGATTTTAACCAAATCAGAGGTGGGCCGTGATTGAGATGGACTTAGCGAATATACGTAGAAAATATTCATGAATCGGCCTTGTATAAAGAGTTTGGGCCAAATTGCCCGTGTATCTGTAAAATATAGTAGGATACATGCCGGTTAGGATTAAAAGATAGAGTTTAGCTCGTACACGGTTGGGATTATTCCCAAGTTAGAAAGTCTACGGACTATAAATATGTATCTAGGGTTATTGAGAAAGAGGACGATCACGTTCACAACAAACCAATCTAGGCGCATCGCCACCCCTTGTTTCGAGGGTTTCTTCCGGGTAAGCTATGCTGCCTAGATCGCATCTTGCGATCTAGGCAGAATCTTGTTTATTCGTTGTTAATGTGTTGCTCGTACTGAAGCCTTTTTGATGGCGAGCAACACCGTTATCATGGATATGTTAGGGTTAGCATCGGTACTTTCTTAGTGTATTTGATTAGTCATGCTACCCCTGGATATCTAGCCACCCTTGTACCGATCTTAGGTGCAAGGGTGGCACCTTGCTTAGTCATTGTTTAGTAGATTCGATCCGTTACGATTGCTCCTTGTTCTTCAAGGATTAGTTTGATATCTACATAGTTAGGCCTTGCAAACGGGTTGAAGGATCCAGTAGCACGTAAGGTATAATTTGCTAGTCCTAGAGGAGATGTTCCGGGAATCAACTCCACGTTGGTTTTTAGGCCTTGTCTAGGGCTGGTTTATTATCATCTTTTGTGTCTGCCAGGCTCAATTACGTGTAGGATGTTCCGGTTATGTGGTGAAAACCCTAGATCGTCGTAGATCGTTTTAACCTAATATTGATCAAGCAGGACCACCATGTTATCGTAGATCTCATACGAATCATGGGTGGATCGGCTCCTTGAGCCGATTCACAGGACAACCCGAGAGCCGATCGAGGCTCGTATTTAATGTTTACGTGTATGCCATGCAGGAAACTAGTCGAAGCAATCCATCAACTTCCTGACCAGGTATAGGTCAGGTGGCACGCCCTTGCACCAGCATCGGACGTGTGTGCCGGAGCGTTGCGGGCCGTCACCCGAGGGACCAGGGCCCACCAGCAGTCCTGGGAGCCTCCCGGCTCTTCGTGTTGCCCGTCGCTACTCGTCGGTGGGTTTTGGTGGTCAACACATACCCAATCCACCATCATCTTGCCGCTCTCCTTCCGTGCCTTGATCTTCTTATAGTAGTCATAAAACTTGCTACACGACCCCTTGATCAAGTTCCAACGGTGAGAGAGGGCGCCCTCGTTCTGGTTCATATCTATGGTGGCGTAATCACCATAGTTCTTCTTCTTGTTGAAGCAAACGAGAATGCGCTTGTAGTACTTGCCCCCGTTTGGTTTGCGCCGATTATGGGGAAAAAGCTCACTTGCTTCCACGCCTCGATGAGGCATTCGTCCTCCAAGGACCTCCACCTCGTACCACGAGTGCCGGCGGAACCCCTGCGCGTCCTCCTCACGCTCGCGCCGGTCTCGACGTTGATCAGCTCCTCCTGGACTTCCTCCTCACCTTCGTCCTCCTCGACCTCTTCTTCGTACTCGTCGACCGGCGGTTCGTAGGCATGGCTGCGGATGATGCCGTTCAGGATCTCCTCCTCACCGGCAATCTACGCATAAAGTTACAAACTTCCAGTCGCCACCGGTGTCTACGATGCACATGACACATAAAAAGTAAGGAAACGCACCTCGTCCTGGCCCATGGACACGCCGGACGCGCTGTCGAACACCTGGTGGGTGTGCCTGCCGTCGTCGGGCAAGAGGTGGCGGGGAAGGCCGGTGCCGTCCGTCACGTGTCCCTGGACCTCGGTCTGGCGCAGGTCAGGCGAATCGTTCAGGTAGGGGAAGCGGAAGGCGCCGCTGCCTCGAGCCGTTGAATCCGGTGAGAACGGTGCGTTGTTGTCGACGGTCATGTCGGTATTGCCGAACTCGGGGGAGTAGCGGGCGCGGCCATCCATCTGCGACAACCGCATCTGCGAGATCGACGACGTGTCCGCGGTGTACCCCACGTAGTAACCCGGCGACGACGGGGAGGTCGAGATGCTGTTGAGGCCGCCGCCCAAGCTTAGGCACGCTTCCTTAGAGGCCGCTGCTTTCTTTGCGTCGATGGCGGCGATGCGGCGCCTCCTGCGGTCGGCCGTCATGAGGGAGCGGCGTTCCATCTCCTTCTCCCAATCCTCCTGCGACATGGTCGCCAGCTTCTCCTTCGGTGCGACAGTGCACGTATTCGGCGGTGCCTTCATCGGCGGCTTCGCTGGCTTTCTCTTCGGTGCCATGGCGTGGCGGCAAGGTTTTTTTGGGTTGGAGGTTGGATGAGAGATGGAGCGGCTGGCGGGAGAAATGAGCGGCGAAGGGGGTGGGGTTTTGGGGGAAAAGATGTATATTTCCTCGGCGTGTGTCTGACATGCGGCTCCCACGCCCAAAATTTTCAGCCTCGAGAGGCGCCGGAGGGCTGGCACGGGGTTGCCGACGCTTCTATTGGGCTCAAAAAAACACCGGCGCCGTCTGGGGCGCGCCGGTGCGAGCCCATTTTCGCTCCCGCCCCCCAAATTGCTATCGGGGCCGCTATCGGGGAGATGCTCTAAGTCCCAAGTAACGAACAATCGTACAATATTGTATGCAGTGTGCATCCTAGTGGAAAATTGAGCATACACAAAGATAACTTTAGTGAACATACCAATGGGAAACAAAGCACAAATAAGAACATGACTACAAACAAACTAATTAATAAAAACTCAAATCCCTAAAATAGGCTACATCACCTTCACTACTGGTGCCACGGACTGAAAGACATCAAGTGCATGTATATTGTACATCAAATACAATCCGAGCAATGGTATCACGGTACCAAGCCTCCACGAGTACAGGTGCCACCAAAGACCAAACATTGCCTCCTTGGTTGCTGGCACAACTAGGTTTTGATCAATCTGTCTTTTGATCAATCTGTCATGGGTTCGAGGGAGCGATTGGGTGAGCATGAGGAGAATAAAAAGATCAAAATAAAGCAAAGCTAGTGTTTCGATTGCTAGAAGTAGAGGGGCTATGAGGATAATACTAAATGAGATCAAGAGGATTGAGCCAACAAAAATATTAAATTCTAGTCACGAATCTACTTTACTAAACAAAAAATTTGTGGTAGGTTGGTTAGATAAAAGACATGTGATGTGATCGCCAATGGGCTTTTTTGATATCACTATGTTAAGTAGGTCTTACTTCATCCTTTTGTTAATAGTTGACTTTGACTACTAACAATTAAATATTTGATTCGCAAAGTTAAAACAATGTTACTTACCATCATTTGATTCACCATAAAATATTATTAAATAAAAATCTTATTTAATTTTCTACATGTGCTTACTACTAAAACTAATTGGCATACAGAGGGCTGTGTCAACGTCCAAAAGCTATTACGAAAATAGATTATTTAAAAAATAATTATGAAAAGAGATAGTACCACATAAGTTTTTTCCCAAACCATCATCGCCTGTGACCGAGAGGTCCCAGGTTCGAGTCGCGGTCTCCTCACATTGCACTTCGTGAGGGTAAGACTTGCCACTAACACCTTCCCCAGACCCCGCACAGTGCGGGAGCTCTTAGCACTGGGTACGTCCATCATCCATCAGTGATGTAAAATTTCAAACAAAGCTTACATAATTTGCTTACTAAGGACCGCTATTATTAACTAGCTCTCGCCTTGTAGACGAAATAAACCGTCTATCGTCAAGTGTCCACAGCGATCTTCTGCAGTGGTGCTTACGTGTGAAAATGAGTTGCAATGTTACATGCTATAGTTAGCAAGTACACGTGAGTAACGTTGGCGGGTGTCATCTTCAGCGCAGGCCACCCAAAACAAAAAATACTCAAGGGGAAAACAACAAATACTCACATGCTAGAGCCAATCGAGGCTCAATCATCTTTTGTATATCAGACCAATAGGCTGTTGTACATCAGATCAAGACATGCATGAGATGGCCATTAGCCCAGGTGCAACACGAGAATGGAGAAAACAACACAGGAGCTGAAGACAATCGAAGGCAATCATGCTTTGCAATTGGAGACCACCCATACTATGTACTTGGAGTGTCCAACAGATGCATGGAGGCATATGGAAATTGGAGACCACAAATGCATGTGCACTGACAACTCCAGTATTGGAGGCATATGAAAATGGAACCATCGGTTACTGTCCGTCCTGAATGGACCATCATTTGAGTGATTGGCATGCTGAGCGTATTTTCTCAAGGGCCCCCGAAGTCATTCTCTGTCAGTGACCTCCGACCTGGCATTGCCGTAAGAACAAGACTGTCACCTTCCATTACAATGTGTGTACGTGCGTGGACTGTACCACCTTCATGGCAGGATAGCTAACATGTGCTGTTGAACGCCCACTTCTCCCTTTACGAGCAAAACAGAAGGGCACTGCCGTGGTTAACTGAACCATGCACCCATATGCACCTAGGTGAGTTACCTATCCTAGCTTTGTCTCGGTGAGCCCCAATACCTAATGTACTTACATTTTCGAACGGAGGTAATATGTCCGTAGCATGTAGTGTGATAAGCTTCTACTCCAGGCAACGGAGGCTTTGGGAGTTGATAGGGGATAAAAGTCAAAGAGGAGGACACAAACGAGAGATTAAGTGGATTATTAACTGGTGCATGTTTACTGGTATGCAGCAATTGAGAATTTAAGACTGATGGTGTGCATCCCAACTCCCAACTGAATTTTCATGCAGTTCAGGCAAGTCCGTACCATGTCTCACTTGATGCTTGAAAGGACTTACGAAGTTGACCCTCACTGTGGAAATCTTTCGAGGGTGTGGAGGTCACCATTGCTGCATAGGAACATGCTTGGTTGCTTGCTTGCTTTAGCGCTCTTGTTTCTGGTTGGACGTTGTGCCTCTCCATACTGTGTGTGTGTGTGCATGTGTGTTTTCTGTTTGTAATTACAGGAAAGACAACACGATTGGGGTCTATGGTGACTCGATCACAGACTTATGGTCCATCGCATACAGTTCCCAGAGCCAGTTAGTCATGGGAAAGGTTTCAGTGTGTGCGAACAGGCACATGCTAAGGTGAGCAGATTGGCCGGAGAAATGGACTTTGTGAGAAGTAGAACTTCTATGTGTGCTGCTAGGCTACGAATCCAGAAACAGAAGTGCCGCGAAAAGAGCAAGAGGATCAGAGGAGGCAAAGTGGCGTCCAGTACTACTACTGTTATTACAGGCGTCAGGCCACTGAAGCTGTCGAAAACTTAGAAAAAAAATAACTACTAAAAGAATAGTGGGCTCGTCACGCTGCTCCTGTCCATTATCTGTATCCAAGATAGCCTGTAAAGCTGAATGTTCCTCTTGTACACTCAAACGGCTGATTGAGGACTCCTTTTGTTTCACTTATCAAAGAAGCAGAAGCAACTGATAGGGCACCATTTGGTCCAGCTTGCATCTGGCACTATATCTGTAGACGTACTCCAGCTCTTGGAATCAGAGATTCCTGTCTCTTCCATTAACTGATAGTTCTACTCCTTCCTCTTCAAGGTCTATCAATTTTTGTCTTATGTTGAATCCTTGCAAGCTTAACCAAGTTAATAGAAAAAATATATCAACATCTCCAATACCAAATCAATATCAGTTGCACCATTACAAAATCAACATTATTTTCGTTATCTGATGGTAATGAAAATCGATCCCTCGATGGATCGCTTGGAATTTTTTTTTAAAAATCAACATCAATAACTCTAGTAATGGATGAATTTGGAAATGGAACCATCCGTTACTGTCCATCCTGAGTGGACCATCATTCAAGTGATTGGCCACGCTGGGCATATTTTCTCAAGGGCCCCGGAAGTCATTCTTTGTCAGTGACCTCCGACCTGGCATCGCCGTAAGAACAAGACTGTCACCTTCCATTACAGATGTATACTCGCGTGGACCGTACCACCCGCTAGCATGTGTGATGTGTCGTCGAACGTCCTTACGTCCACTTCCCCCTTTACGAGCAAAACAGACGGGCACAAACATGGTTAACGGAACCATGCACCCGTATGTGCACCTAGTTGAGTTACCTATCCTAGGTTTGTCCCGGTGAGCCTAAGTTCATAGTAACTATGTCGGTAGCATGTAGTTTGCATGATAAGCTTCTCCTCAAGACAATCGTGGCTTTGGGAGTTGAGAGGGGAGGGAAAAATTCAAAGAGGACGACACAAACAAGAGATCGAGTGGATTACTAACTGGTGCATGTTTCCCGGTTCACCAGTTTTTTAACTGGTAAGACGGTGCAATTAAGACCGATAGTGTGCGTCCCAACTACATTTTCATGTACTTTGGACAAGTATGTACTGGGTTTTTTTGTGTAGTTGAGATTCGAGATTCTCGTAGATGAGATGCAACAGCGTTTTTTTCGTGTGCAGTTGAAACATGTCTTAGCTGAATGAGTTTCTCAAATGCACTTCAAAAGACTAGTAAAAGTTTACCACGGAGTCGCTTCCAAGAAGAATGCTATCTAATTATCTTTAACAAGCCAAAGATCCACACTTAGTTGGTATTGACAGAAAAACGCAGTTGGATCTCCCAGAAATGGAATGTAGTGACTCTGAGCACATACCTCTCGACTGCATAGCCCGCTGGAGGTGTTTTTCACTTGATGAAGACATCCCAAAATGCTTGAAAGGACTTACCAAGTTGACCCTCACAGTGGAGATCTTTCAAGGGAGTGGAGGTCACCATTGTTGCATACGAAACATGCTTGCTTGTTTGCTTTTGCGCTCTTGTTTCTGGTTGGACGATGTACCTTCATACTGTGTGTGTGTTTTCTGCTTGTAATTACGTACAGGAAAGATGAATACGATTGGGGCCTATGGTGACTTGGTGACAGACTTATGGTCCGTCGCAGACAGTTCCCAGAGCCAATTAGCTAGTCTTGGAAAAGTTTCAGTGTGCAGTGTGTGCCAACAGGCACATGGTAAGGTGAGCAGATTGGCCGGAGAAATGGACTCGGTGAGAAGTAGAACTTCTACGTCTGTTGCTAGGCTACGAAACCAGAAACAAAAGTGCCGTGAAACGAGCAAGAGGATGAGAGGAGGCAAACTGGCGTCCAGTGCTACTAATGTTATTACAGGCGCCAGGCCACTGAACCTGTCCACAACTTAGCAAGAACAGAACTGCTAATAAAACAGTGGGCGTGTCACGCTGCTCCCTGTATCCAAGATAGCCTGTGAAGCTGAATGTTGTGCTTGTACACTCAAACAACTGATTCTCCGAAGATTCCAATGATTCTGCTGACCGAGGATCCTTTTGTTTCACTTGCCAAAGAAGGCAGCAGCGACCGATAGGCGATAGGGCACCGTTTGGTTCAGCCTGCATCTGGCGCTATATCTGTAGATGTACTCCAGCTCTTGGAATCAGAGATTCCTGTCTCTTCAGCATAACTGATGGTTCTACTCCTTCCTCTTCAAGGCCTATCAAATTTTCTTAAGTTGAATCCTTGTAGGCTTAACCAAATATGTGGAAAAAACATCAACATCTCCAGTACAAAATCAATATTAGTTGCTCCATTATAAAATCAACATCGACAACTCCAGTAATGGATGAATATGGAAATGGAACCATTGGTTACTGTCCGTCCTGAATGGACCATCATTCAAGTGATTGGCCACGCTGGGCGTATTTTGTCAAGGGCCCCAGAAGTCATTCTCTGTCAGTGACCTCCGACCTGGCATCGCCGTAAGAACAAGACTGTCACCTTCCATTACAGATGTGTACTCGCGTGGACTGTACCACCTGCATCGTAGGCTAGCTAGCTTGTGTGATGTGTTGTCTAACATCCACTTCTCCCTTTACAAGCACAGACGGGCACGGCCGTGGTTAACTGAACCATGCACCCATATGTACCTAGATGAGGTACCTATCCTAGGTTTGTCCCGGTGAGCCTAAGTTCATACTAACTATGTCGGTAGCATGTAGTGTGCATGCTAAGCTTCTCCTCAAGATAACGGTGGCTTTGGGAGTTGACAGGAGAGAAATAATCAAAGAGGACGGCACAAACAAGAGATTAAGTGGATTGCTAAATGGTGCATGTTTACCGGTTTACCAGTAAACAGTACAATTAAGTCTGATGGTGTGCGTCCCAGCTGCATTTCCGGGTTTTTTTTTTCGTGCAGCGATTCAGGATTCGTATATATGAAATGCACCTCAACTGCCATTTTTGTGCAGTTGAAACATGTCTTAGCTCAATGAGTTTCTCAACTACACTTCAAAAGACTAGTAAATGTTTACCACAGAGTCGCTTCGAAGAATAATGCTATCTAATTATGTTTCACGAGCCAAAGATCCAAATTTTAGTCGGTATTGAAAAAAAAAATACAGTTGCCTCCTAGAGATGGAATATAGAGATTCTAAGCAAATATCCCTCGACTGCATATCCCGCTGGAGGTAATTTTCACTTGATGATGACATCCCAAGATGCTTGAAAGCACTTATGAAATTGACCCTCACAGTTGAGATCTTTCGAGGGCATGGAGGTCACCGTTGTTGCATACGAAACATGCTTGGTTGTTTGCTTTTACGCTGTGTGTTTACGTGCTTGTTTTCTGTTTGTAATTCGGTTCACATCTGGTTCCCGCAACTAGCATAACTTTCTTCTACCCTCTTCCAATTACAGAAAAGACGATCACATTTGGGGTGCAAACTTCATGTACTAGCCAACACAACCAAAAGTTCGAACTGATGGAAAGAGCGGTTTCAATCCACTTATACATACATCAACATGGGGTATATGGTGACTTGGTGCCAGACTTATAGTCCGCCGCAGACAGTTTGCAGAGCCAATTAGCTAGTGTTGGAAAATTTTGAGTGTGTGCAAATAGGCACATGGCAAGGTGAGCAGATGGCCAGAGAAATGGACTTTGTGAGAAGTGGAACGTCTATGTGTGCTCCTAGGCGACGAATCCAAAAAGAGAAGTGCGGTGAAAACTTAGGCAAAACAGAACTGCTAAAAGAACAGTGGCGCGTCACACTGTTCCTGTCCGTTACCTGTATCCAAGATAGCTTGTGAAGCAGATTTATTGTGGTTGTACACTCAAACAACTGAATCTCCGAGGACTCCGATGATTCCTGCTGATTGAGGACTCCTTTTGTTTCACTTGCAAAAGAAGGCAGCGGCGACCGATAGGGCACCATTTGGTCCAGCTTGCATCTGGCTCTACATCCGTGGAAGTACTCCAGCTCTTGGAATCAGAGATTTCCTGACAGTTCTACTCCTTCCTCTTCAAGGCCTATCAGATTTTGTCTTAAGTTGAATCCTTGTAAGTTTAACCAAAAGATATCAACATCTCCAATGCCAAATCAATCAGTTGCTCAATTATAAAATGTGTTTCTGTAGTGTGGTATTTATTTGGTAGTATTATCTACGTGGGCGATTGATCCATATTAATCTGTCAATTTTATAAAGATTTGACTTAAGAAAAAGAAATAGACCTTGTAAGCTGAGACTGAGATAGTATTAAAATATTGTGTCCAATTTAGAGGTGCCCAGGAAGAGTGGACAAGCAAGCAGCGCCAAGAGCGTTTGGTGACCACATCAGGGATCGGTCAATTAGCACTCTCCCAGCACTTGCAGAGAGTGTAACCAACTTCTTGCATCTTACTGTCGAGCATTAGTGATATAAAACTAGGCGATCTAGATCGGGTTTCGTTGAATTAGATCTGGCACTAATAATAAGGGGTGCCGCCAAAAAGGGGAAGAGTGGGAATAAATTACATAACAAGATCTGGTTACACGGAAGAGATGAAGAGAAGTTAACATACAGAAGGGGAGAAAACAAGGGGCGAAAAAGAACATCTGAACATGCAGCCCATGCATCTGGACAACTTGCACCATTGCCACCAACTGAGCAGTGAATCTCAGATCTGATCAAGAGAATCAAACAAATGTACATAACGTCCAGATTTGGATGGACTACAACTTCCAGGTCAGAGTTGTGCATGCCCCCGGCGGGGTCGTAGGTAGATCCGATCGTTGCACCGATCCGCCGGGGCCTGCCGGTGCAGAACAAAACAAATATGCCTGACGCTTGCAGCTACCAACTGGGGTTAAACAAACTGTTCCTGACCCAGCGCAATTCCCGAAAATGCCTGACACGATCGATCGGCGCAGAATAATGCAGAGCACGCAGTTGCACTTCCCACGAGGGTGCCTCTTCCCGTGGATCCCGTCCGCCCGCCTCCATGTTTTCTACATGTATGGCTTCTTTAGTCAGAACACAGCTGACGGTCGATCCTTCAGCGCCACAGATCTGGAAGGTTTCTTTCTTGTCTTTGCCTGCCTACACACATAGCCCTGGCTTTTGGCACCCCTTCATTCCTTCATTCCACCATGGCTGCTCCAGCTTTCTATATAAGCCGTGCACCTCACTTGCTCAGGTCGTGCAGCAGTGAGGGCGCTGGCATAAGCTAGCTTTTCCTCACTTTCCTCCAGGCGAGCTAGCTACCAATGGCGTCCGCCGCTGGTACTAGCGGAGGCAATGCCAGCCTCGCCGACCCGCTGCTGCCCAGTGCCACGAAGCCAGTCGGCGCGAAGGGCAAGTACTGGGAGGCAGCCGACAAGGAGGCGCGCCGCGCCGCCAAGGAGAGTGGCGGCGAGGACGGCAGGCCCCTGCTGTTCCGCACGTACAAGGTCAAAGGCGCCCTCCTGCACACCTACAGGTATATGATGAGATGGGTGCTGGTGCTTCTAACAGGAAAAATTATGCTAATGGTATCAGTTTGATCAAGTAAAGCATACTTTTGTCCTGGTTCGGTCATATATGCAATACACAACCTTTTTTTTGTTTGTGCGGGGAAATACCGAAATGCACATCTACCTGCGTCCATCTTACTGATACAACCTGCCTGTTGACTTACATAATCTACTCATATGCAGGGCGCTGATCTTCATACGCCTAATTGCCGTCCTCCTCTTCTTTGGATGGCGCATCAAGCACAACAACTCCGACATCATGTGGTTTTGGACAATGTCTGTCGTCGGGGATGTATGGTTCGGGTTCTCCTGGCTGCTTAACCAGCTCCCAAAGTATAACCCTGTCAAAACCATACCTGATATTGCCGCCCTTAAGCGGCAATACGATCTCCCAGATGGTACATCTAGCCTCCCTGGCATAGATGTCTTTGTCACCACTGCTGACCCGATTGATGAGCCAATACTATACACCATGAACTGTGTCCTCTCTATCCTCGCTTCCGACTATCCCGTTGATAGGTACGCCTGCTATCTCTCAGATGATAGCGGAGCACTAATTCAATATGAGTCCTTTGTTGAGACCGCAAAGTTTTCTACTTTGTGGGTCCCATTTTGCCGGAAGCATTGCATCGAGCCAAGAGCCCCGGAAACCTACTTTGAACTAGAGGCACCATTGTACACTGGAACGGCGCCAGAGGAGTTCAAGAATGATTATAGCAGTGTACACAGGGAGTATGGTGAATTTAAAGAGAGCTTAGACTCGCTGTCTAGTGCCATTTCCAAGCGTTCCGATGTTTACAATAGCATGAAGACCGATCAAGGAGATGCAAAGGCCACTTGGATGGCAAATGGGACGCAATGGCCAGGAGCGTGGATTGATACAACAGAAAACCATCGAAAAGGACATCATGCCAGCATCGTTAAGGTACTCCACTTATAACAGTTCATCCAATTTAGTTATTCCTTACTGATAACTTAATTTATGAGCATACTTCTCCAACTTGTTGAGGAGACTTTTGACTTTTGACTTATGAATATGTTGATTATTGTAAACAGGTTGTGTTGGACCATCCGACCCGTGGGCACAATCTTGGTTCACAAGCAAGCACCCACAGCCTCAACTTCACCAACACTGATGTGCGCATTCCGATGCTTGTATATATCTCTCGCGGAAAGAGCCCAAGCTATGACCACAATAAGAAAGCTGGTGCCTTGAATGCGCAATTGCGTGCCTCTGGACTACTCTCCAATGCGCAATTCATCATCAACTTCGACTGCGACCACTACATCAACAACTCTCAAGCCCTGCGTGCAGCTATCTGCTTCATGCTAGATCACCGAGAAGGTGATAATACTGCCTTCGTTCAGTTTCCTCAACGCTTCGATAATGTTGATCCGTCTGACCGGTATGGAAACCATAACCGTGTCTTCTTTGATGGCACAATGCTTGCCCTCAATGGTCTCCAAGGGCCATCTTACCTCGGCACTGGTTGCATGTTCCGCCGCATTGCGCTCTATGGCATTGACCCACCTCATTGCAGACAGGACAACATCGTAGTTGAAGCTAGCAGGTTTGGTAGCTCCATACTCTTCCTAGATTCTGTGTCAAAAGCCATAAACCAAGAAAGGTCTACCATACCACCAACCCTCAGTGAAACATTTCTAGCAGAGATGGAAACAGTTGTGTCAGCTTCACACGATAAAGAGTCTGGGTGGGGCAAGGGCGTTGGGTACATATATGACATAGCCACAGAAGATATAGTTACTGGGTTTCGCATCCACGGGCAAGGTTGGCGCTCCATGTACTGTACAATGGAGCGTGATGCCTTCTGTGGCATTGCACCAATCAACTTGACAGAGCGTCTCCACCAAATTGTGCGTTGGTCTGGTGGATCTTTAGAAATGTTCTTCTCACGCAATAACCCACTCATTGGCGGTGGTCGGCTCCGAATCCTTCAGCGTGTCTCCTACCTCAACATGACAGTCTACCCAGTCACATCACTTTTCATCCTACTCTACGCTCTCAGCCCGGTGATGTGGCTAATCCCTGACGAAGTATACATTCAGAGGCCATTCACCCAATATGTTGTGTACCTTCTCGTAATCATTCTGATGATTCATATAATTGGATGGCTCGAGATAAAATGGGCTGGAATCACATGGCTGGATTACTGGAGGAACGAACAGTTCTTCATGATCGGGTCGACGAGCGCATACCCAACAGCGGTGTTACATATGGTGGTAAATCTCCTCACAAAGAAGGGTATACACTTCAGAGTTACTTCGAAGCAAACAGCCGCCGACACCAATGACAAGTTTGCCGACTTGTATGACATGCGATGGGTACCAATGCTAATCCCGACAGTAACCGTCTTGATTGCCAATGTTGGTGCCATCGGTGTAGCCATGGGTAAAACTGCAGTATACATGGGAGCGTGGACAATTGCACAGAAGACACATGCTGCACTGGGTCTGCTCTTCAATGTGTGGATCATGGTGCTGCTCTATCCGTTTGCATTGGCCATCATGGGACGGTGGGCAAAGAGACCAGTCATCCTAGTCGTCTTGTTGCCAGTTGCCTTTGTAATAGTTTGCCTTGTATATGTCACTGTTCATATCTTACTTGGTGGGATAGTTGCATTTTAGCTAGATGATACAGTAGAAACCATTGTATTGTTTAGGTTCTGTAGTAAAATGGGAACCAATTATGTTCCTTGTATCAAATAAACCACTGTAATGTTTCCACTTTGTAATAATTAATTAATAGAGAATGGTTGTAAATTTAGAACTTCGCAGCTAATGTTACACTTATTTGGTTCTAACTAGAGTCCATTAAACTGCTAACCTGATGACTTCGATGTGACTGAAAATAAGAAGAGTCCAACTGATCATCACTAACTATCAATTCATACAGCATCAGCCTAAATTCTCTTTTTTGTTTGCGGGGCACCCTACATGCTCCTACCAGAAAAATGACCAATCAATTGGAAGGCAGCAAGGCGTTCTGGATCTTGCAATCTTTGAGTCACATATGTAGAAAACATGAATGCCTTATTTTCGATTAACCACTACGAGCGCTACAATGCATCACTCACACTATCTTGATCTTAAAAATGAGCTTCCAAATGCAAATTACAGGACCAAAGGTTATTAGTTGTTGTTTATAAGAGCATCTCAACTTGAAACTTCAGAGTTCATATAAGCACTGGTAATAAGAAAGAGTAAACACTAGGACATCTAGCACCAGAGATTCCAAAATTTTGCAGAAGTAAATAAGACCAGGTGCGCGGTTCCCAGAAATGCGTCTCTAGTTCCTTGTGAATAGTAGTATAGCACCACGCGGCCTGCTTCTCACAGGCATTTGACCGAACACTTGAAGAGAAACTCACAGAACAAGAAAAAAATCTATCGCAAACCGATTATTAATCGAATCAAACAACTTGAGATTCAGTTGGAACGGAAGCTTACGTGTTGCCGGGGGAGACGACGGAGAAAGGGATTGGACGGCGGCGAGCCGGCGACGACTTTGACGGAGATGAACGCCGGAATCGCCTCTTGCGTCGGCAGCAAATAGGCCCCCAAGCGTTACAGTAGGCCTAACCAATTAGCAATGTAATTTGAGCTGCTACAGTCGGCCCAGCTATTTGTCTTATAGTTTTATGAAGCTCCGGAGAGGCCGGACGTTAATGGGTTGTTTTCTGGATCAACCGAGAGTCCGAGGCTTCGTGGTTAGAAATCACTGCTCGTCTGCTCCCTCATATCCATATTACCACCAGTATAGATATATTTAGACATATTTTAGTTCTAAATACATTCATACTAGTAGCAAGTGATATGAATTGGAGGAAGTAGAAAGAAGGAAAATCTTATCTGCATATTGTTCAAGTAAAACAAAGTGAAATTAGAATGAGAAAAAAGGAAAATCTCTGGAGATGCAGTTTTTCCTTTTATTTTTTTGATCTAGAATTTCAAAACGCTCATCTAAATTATAAACGGTTTCCATGTTTGACCTTCTCGTGTCAAGATTTTCAAAGGTATATCCCATATTGATAGGTTTCAAAAAATATTTTTTACACTTCCAAAACTACTATGTATTTGGATTGTAGTACTACATGTACTGGGTTTTAGTGTATGTGTACTCCTTTTTTGTGTACTTTCTACTTTTGGTGAGATGAGGGATGAGAGAGAGACATGGAGATCTCCGTTTTTTCTTCCTCTTTTAGAGAATCTAAATTTCAAAATAAAATATTTTGAGCACATTTCGTCTAAATTACAAACCGTTTTTATATTTGAGTTTCTAAAGTCGAGATTTTAAAAACTAGATTCCATATTGATAGGTTTTAAGAATATTTTTGTAATTTTAAAATTACTACGGTTGTACTCAATTTCAATGCTTTTGTACTTGGTTTTAACCATTTTTGAAATCTAAGTATGATCATAAATTTGACCAACTAAATATGGATCATACTAGGTCATAAAAGCTATATCATTGAGTTCGTATTTGAATGAATTTCCAATGGTATAACTTTTATCACATGTGACACATGTTTTATTGGTTAAATTATGATCATATTATAAGCACGGAAAACCAAGGGGCCACCTCCATTGGGACCAAGGGAGTACACCTTTTGTAGTCATATCCTTCCCGATTTCATTATTAAAATTATATATCTGGAGTTGGGTATCGAGTAGCCGTAGGGGATCTGCATGTTTTATGTTAAGCATAAAGAAGCAAGGGACGCCCTTATAAGGAAGAGAAACCTAACCTCGGCAGCCACATACGGACGTGGGACACACACAATGCAAGGCACGACCGCTAATGAACATCTTTCACATGCCC
Source organism: Lolium multiflorum (assembly GCA_030979885.1). Taxonomy (NCBI): domain Eukaryota; kingdom Viridiplantae; phylum Streptophyta; class Magnoliopsida; order Poales; family Poaceae; genus Lolium; species Lolium multiflorum. Next base: position 204,491,040 of record CM061747.1, read on the forward strand.
TACCTCTATATGTAACCCAAGATTTCCGAGTGTACTCAACACCGCTCCTGGAGTCTGCTTATATGGATCAGATGACCAACATAACCAAGGAGTTGGCTTCCCTCACCCGAACCGCTGGTAAGGGCATCTCCAGCGGGCTGACCTAGGCGTGTTTGTTAGACCGGGCCAGCTGAGAATCTCCCATCTCAACCGAGATTTCTGGAGATGTAATTGTTTGGTAGCCCGGGCCACACAGTCTGGGCATTGCCCACCTGGTACCGAAAAGGTCTCTCAACCCTGCCCGGTAGAGAAGCTCGATTCGAGCTTCTGTACTCAGCTCGGCCGGACTCAGCCTCAAAAATTACCCCGCCAATCCAGCTACTGGGCCCGAGCCAGCTAGAGCTCTCTCTCTCTCTCTCTCTCTCTCACACACACACACACACACACACACACCTTTTTCTACGACTCAGCACCGCCCGTGGCCGCGACCAGCGCCTCCTTCTCCGGCTCCTCGCACCGCCGCCCATGGCAGCAAACCAGGCGCCATCCTCTCTGACTCCCCGTCGTCCTCTCCGCTCGAGCCCCTCATTCCCTTAATGTTGTAGCAGAACACACAACCCCTAGCGCCTCGTCGCGCCGCCGCCAAGGCCGATAGTCGCGCCGCCCAGTGAAGCTAGGGCCAATAGCCGCGCCGCCGACCAGCTGATTTCCCATAAGCCAAGCATCCATGGAGAGAACAAGGACCTGATTGCTTTTTATTTTTGTGTTGAAGGTTCTTTATGTAAAAAAATTCAACCTCTTTGCAAATATATTTATGCGTGAATGGCTAAGCTCAGATTGGCTCACCAAACAACATCTTGGCTCACCATGGGTGAGCACGACCAACCTACCAAATATGTGGTAATAAATCTCAGATCAAGTTGTATAAGGTCAGATTATCTTAGGTGGGAAAGTCTTTCTATGATGACCCAGTCTACCAAACACAGCATAAATGGTCCTGGGCTGTTCGAAACGGTCCGCGCGGACGGCCGGACGGCCCACGCATGTTCCAGCAAGGCGACACAAACAAACCGATTCGCGTGGACCAACCCATCCGCTTCCCAATTTGGCACGCCGATGCGTCGGGCCAGATAATTCACGTGTCCTCCCTTGTCCTACCTAGAAGACCATGGCCCCTCCCGACAGTGGCGCACACATTCCCTCAAAAAACCCTCCCACAAAAATTCCCCTAGCGGGAAAGGCAGCGGAAGCGATGGATTTCGCCGTCGCGCCGGCCATGGACACCGCCACGCCTGCCACGGCCACCGCCAGGAAGAAGCAGGCAAAGCCGAAGAAGGCCGCCAAGGATATGATGTAGGAGGAGCACCGGACCGAGTCCAGCAAGCGCGCGGGCAGAAGAGAAGCCGCCAAAGCTCAAAAGGCCATCGCCAAGGTGGAAAATGAGCGGCTCAGGACAAACGACCGCATCATGGCCCAGTGTCAGCATGCCAATGGAGATCTGCTGGCTCACAAAGCCACCCAGCAGGCCATCATGATGATGAAGCAGGAGGCACTGAACGTGGCCTTCGGCCATCGGGCGGTGCTCTCTTTGGCCACCGACGTGTCATCGACGAGCTCCATCACGTCGACACCGAGCGGCTGGCCTCCTCTTCAACCTAGGCCATCCCAGCAGGGCGGTGGCCATGGTAGGGCTCGATGCGCATTGTTGATAACCCCCAAGTGCAGGGGATCATTGTAGTACAATTCGATGAGTATTTGAGTGTCGAACCCACGAGGAGCTGAAGGTAAACTATCTATTCTCTAAAGCCCTATAACCACTTATATGACCTTCTAAGCAAAGCTAGAAACTATGGTGTGTATGTGTATGTGAAGAGGTTTCTATTTTAAAATTATATGTGATGAAATTAAAATGCAATGAGTAAAACTAATGCAAGAAAAATAAATTGCAGTAAAGTAAAGTGAGATGAAATGAAGTAAAAGAAAGTACCTCAAGAGATTAAGTGTTCTAGAAAATTGCTACTTCATTTGAATGGTTGTCATAATAGTGAAGCACAAATATATTCTTTTTATTGTTTCTTCTAGGGAGGAGCCATAGATAGATATAGCCATAGATATGAGCAAATATACCCCTAGTGATTGATCCTAAGGCCATATGTATGAGCAAACAAAGGAATTATTAAGACATAAAGTTCAACCACTGTTGTAAGTTTAAAGGTTTCCATAGTTATACCCCCATTGATTAACCATGAATTAATATAACATGAATCTAAGAATTGGGACATGGTTTCTGTCAAGCTCCAGCTGTCCCTCATTCTATCAACATGCAATCGGTGACAACCTTGTGCATCCCCCAACATATGTGTGCACTCATATGTTAGTACAACAAGATCATCATAAAAGATAACATATACTTGTATGTAACCAACAACAAACTATATAACAATTGCCAAGAACAAGTGACTACTCAAACACCAACATAGAGATACAATAGATCATGGGCAAACAATATATTGCATCATACATGATGTTTGCCAAGAGATTACAAGGGGTAGTGAAGATGGTGCTGTTGTACATGGTGATGGAGATGATGATGTTGATGAAGATGACCATCAGAGGCGATTCTGGCAGTGTCCCCCCTTCCGATCTCCGCCGGCGGCGGCCTGCCGACTCTCTATTTATGTTTATTTGATCTCCCCCATCGTAGTCTTGACGAAACCCTGGGGGTCGTATATATAGGGGTTTTAGGCCAAAACAAGTCGATTCGCGAAAGATTGAAGCGAATCAGACGGTCGAGAGGGAAATGAGCATAGGTGTCCATATGCTCTAGTTTCCATCCCCTTGACCTCCTGGTGTCCTACTTTACCTCATTTTGTTCATCTTGAAAATTTCGAAGCGTTCCCCCCAACCTTTCCCCTTTTCGAGTCCCGTAGCTCCTGGAAAGTCAAAAACACTAAAAAGAGGCGTTTTCTACCAGACATAGTTAGAACCAGAGGAGAGGGGATTGTTTAGAAAATCCCTGAAAACAATATAAAACATGCAAATAACATTATATAAGATGCAAATATGTGGTAATACGTGGCAATAAAGTGTAAAAGAGGTTCTAAAAAACGATGCCTCCAAGAGGAAACAATGTTCACACGTTATCGTCGCCCGATCAAGATCTTGAGTTTTCACTGCGGAAAAAGACCGGGTTTTTCAAAACAATGCCTTCTGCAAGGCTATTGCCAGGTACAACCAATGTAGGCCAGACATTGTGCTTTCACCCTAAAAAATACGGCTCGGTACTTGAAGAACCACCATAAATGTTGTCCACCTGTGCTGCCACCCTGATGACCCACAAGTATAGGGGATCGCAACAGTCTTCGAGGGAAGTAAAACCCAAATTTATTGATTCAACACAAGGGGAGCCAAAGAATATTTATAAGCTTTAACAGATGAGTTGTCAATTCACCTGCACCTGAAAATAGACTTTCTCGCAACAGTTTATCAGTAGTAACAGTTTTCTAGCAGTGGTAGTGGTGAAGTAACAACATAAGCGAAATAAAAATAGCAGTAGCGATGATTGTCGTAGACAGCAGGATTAAAATACTGTAGGCACAGGGATGGATGAACGGGCGTTGCATGAATGAGAGAGTCCATATAATAGCAAGACATAGGCATTGCAAGAAATAATGATATAAGCATCCTAGTATAAGATAACCATAGGCGTGTGTTCCTATTTAGTCGTGCGTTCTCGCAATGAGAAACTTGCATGACATCTTTTGTCCCAACAACCCGTTGCAGCGGGGCCTCTAGGGAATCTACTGGTAATTAAGGTACTCCTTTTAGTAGAGTACCAGAGCAAAGCATTAACACTCCGTGAACACACGTGATCCTCACATCATAGCCATCCCCTCCGGTTATCCCAATTATTGTTACTTTGGGGCCTCGGGATCCAGACAACGATATGTGTATACAACTTGCAGATATGATCAAAAACAATAATTATCCTCATGAATCAATAACATGTTCAGATCTGAGATCACGGCACTCAGGCCCAAAGTGACAAGCATTAAGCATAGCAAGTTGCAACAATGTCAAAAATACTAACAATGGATACTAGGCACTATGCCCATAACAATCTTATAGCTATTACATGACCAATCTCATCCAATCCCTACCATCCCCTACAGCCTACAGCGGGGAATTACTCACACATGGATGGGGGAATCATGGATGGTTGATGGAGAGGCGTCGGTGATGGCGATGGCGATGATCTCTTCCCAATCCCCGTCCCGGCAGGGTGCCAAAACAGAGTTTCTGGTCCCTGAATTGGGGTTTCTCGTGGTGGCGGAGCACGGAACTCTTTCTGGAAAAACGTCGAACCCCCCTCGGTTTTCAGTTCATGGGCTTCTTATAGTGAAAATGAGAGGTCGAGGGGGTGGCCGAGGCGGCCAGACCACCCCTAGGCGCGACCAAGGCCTGGCCCGCGACTAGGGTGGGTGTGAGCCCCTCGTGGCCCCCCTCCGTCTCGTCTTCTGGCTCCGTGAGTCTTCGGGTGAAATATGTATTTTGCGATATTTTTCGGGAATTTTCCTGAAAGTTGGATTTCTGCAAAAAAAAAGAGACACCAGAGCAATTCTGCTGAAAACAGCGTTAGTCCGCGTTAGTTGTATTCAAAACACACAATATAGAGGGCAAACAACAACAAAAGTGTTCGAGAAAGTAGATACATTTTGTACGTATCAACCCCCCAAGCTTAGCTTATTGCTTTCCTCAGGCAATTCAGTGACAAATGAGTGCGATAAAATAAACTTTCACGAACCTATTTGCTTCATATGATGTATATATCTCATTACATGACCAAATGCTTAGGCAATTCATAATAAGAAGCATGCAACTAACGATACTCAATAGTTATGCAAGCTAATGAAAAGATAGCAACACAATAATAAGCAACATAAAACATAAGCATCTACAGGATTGCAATGTTCATAATATGATATGTTAAAGTGGTATCTCGCTTGCCCTAGTTGTGGAGCAAAACATAAATTCCGAGGCACCTCTGAAGTTCAAGAGAAGACCAAAAGTAAAAATATCGAAAGATTCAAGCATCACAGTTATACCACAATTAATCTTATTCCGGGAAAAAACACATTACTCTAAGAAAGACAGCTATGCTTTCAAGATGGTGCTCGAAGAACGGATGGTGACTCAACATAAAAGTAAAAGATTGGCCCTGCGCAGAGGGAAGTAAGATCGCTCATGTGCTAGAGCTTTTCATTTCAAATGCAATAGGAGTGTTGAAAATATATATTTTGAGAGCTATGCATGTCGATGTCAACGACTGGCATTAAATGATTTATCCTCCCTTAATATAGTGACCTCAAGAGCGGATCCCATGTAGTTCTCTAATGCATACCATTATTTAGGATCTCTCCAGTACATAATGTGCGGAGCAGTGTTTGTTTATTTGTTCATTTTATATTTTATTTGGGATGGGCACCCAGCGCCTTGCTTTGTTTGCAATATTATGGACCAGCACATTATGCATGCTAGGTGCGGTATGAAGTCATGAAAGGACAATAAAGCACTTAATATTCCTCATGAGCTAAAACAAAACACAAAATAGGTGATAATTTTGAAGGTTTAAAGGTAGCACACAAGCAATTCACTTTGGAGTGGTAGTGAAATACCACATATAGGTATGTATGGTGCACACAATTGGCACTTTGGTTTTTAGTTGTTGGATGCACGAGTAGAGCTCATACTCAGTACAGGTGAAGGCTAGCAATAGACTGGGAAGCGACAATCAAGAAAACAGTAGTTGTCATAATCATGCTTGCGAAAGATAAAATTAACGAAACCATAAAAGTAATACAAAAACTCCAAGGTAAGATAAATCATCGAGGCTTAAATGACTTCTGGTTAGTATTATGCATGCTTGAGCAAGTTCCAAGTTGATTCAAATGAAGCATTCAGAGGAGGATACTGTTAGATGTATATATCTGTATATTGTAGTTTCCCCATATGTTAGGGGGCTTCCTGCATATTTCCACCTGTACATGTACTATATATTGTGGCCTTTGGCCCCCTGGTAATACAACAAGCATATTTCCCTAACATATGCGCATCCGACGACCAACGGGGTCCCAACAGCGATAGCCCTTATGCTCATCACTGTATCCGAGAAAAACACACTCAACAGACTGAGCGGTGAGTTTGGTGCGTTCACGAGGAAGAACATAGCGACGCAACCAAATGAACGGAGAGTCGAGTAGTCCGGAGAAACACCGAGAGACGCTCGAGGAATGCCACCCAGAGCAGCGGAAGGCTGAATGTTAATGAGGTGGGCCGACGTAGCAACAGCCTCAGCCCAGAAATGTGGCGGAAGAGAAGAAGCAATCATCATAGCACGGGTGGTCTCAAGAAGATGACGATGCTTACGCTCGGCGACGCCATTTTGAGCATGCGCGCCGGGACAAGAAAACTGAGCGAGGGTGCCCTCCTCAGCAAGGACACCACGAAGGTGTTGGGAGATATACTCACCAGCAGAATCAGCACGGAACACGCGAATGGGGGAGGAATACTGAGTGCGGACCATGGCCGCAAAACGCCGATAAATAGAGAGCACCTCACTGCGAGAGTGCATGAAAAACACCCAGGTGTACCGTGAAAAATCATCAATGAATAAGATATAGTATCGATGGCCCCCTTTCGAAGCGAAGGGAGCCGGACCCCAAACATCTGAATGGACTAAATCGAACGGTCGCTGAGAGACAGACACACTAGTAGGATAAGGAAGCTGAATCTGTTTGCCTAACCTACAGCCCTGACGGTGTAACGACCCATCTCCAGAGACAGACCCGAAGGCCACGATGAACCAAAGACGACAGGCGAGAGTCACAAAGGTGACCAAGACGATGATGCCACTGCTGAAAAGAGCCGGTGACAGAGGCAACAACCGGAGGAGAACGGCAGATGGAGTGGCAGCGGAAGGAACACGGCCTCTAACTCCCAAAGCCCCGGAGACTTACGGCTACGAGGGCCAGCTCCAACCAGGGCCTGTGTGCGACGATCCTGAACCGCACAAGACTCAGCGTCAAGAATGACGCGACAACCGGAATCGGTGAGCTGGCTAGCAGAGAAAAGGTTCATCTGAAGGCGAGGAACATGAGAAACATCAGGGACAGAGAAAGAGGGAGTAGAAAGGATGCCTCTACTAGAAACAGGAATAGAGGTACCATCAGCCGTGACAACACGGACAGGAGAAATAAGAGACCGAAGAGCAGACAGAATAGAAGACTCAGAGGTCATATGAAAGGAAGCTCCGGAATCCAGATACCACGGGGACGTACACTGTGTAGAAACGGTGGTCGCGCTGCGGAAGAGCCACACAGAACCAGCAGCGCCCGAGAAGAGTCTGTAGCGAGCGGACCACGAAGACCCCGAGAATGTCCGATCGAGAGTGCAACCTGCAGAAGATCTGAAGAGCCACCTGACGATCCCGCTGCCGACGTCGGGATCCCGCGTCCAACTGGAGGAAGTGTGGCCAACCTTGCCACAGTAGGTGCAATAAGGACGAGGGCGGAGACTCGGACCGCGAGGCTGCTGACGTAAACTGGAATCCCAAACATCAAGCAGGCGGTGAAGCTGCGCTATCTCATGCGCAGAGAGGGGCGCTGGAGAGGTCGACGTACAATCAGGTGCCGACGAGGAGCTATCAGCCACACGCACAGAGGCCACCAAAGGGGACGGCGGAGAGCAACATGCCGATGAAGACAGATTCGGCAAAGCGCGGTCATAACCACGTGAAGAGGCCGGAAAAGTCGATGTAGAACGGCAGGTCGAGGGAGACAAAGTCGGCGAAGCGCCGGCAGAGCCGCATGAAGAGGCCGCAAAAGTCGGTATAGAGCGGTGAGCCGACGTAGACGGAGTCGGTGAAGCGCGGGAGAGCGCGGGAAGAGGCCGCAAACGGCGACGAAGAAGGACTAGCCATCATACACGGAGACAGCGGACAAATACCAAGTACCGAAGGTGGGCCCAAAGAAGGGGCGGGATCAGCGGAAGACATAGCTCTTTTTTTTTTTTTTTTTTTTTGCTCTTTTTTTTTTTTTTTTTTTATCTCAACTCACTCACCGGATCTCAGAATCGGCAGCCTGGGAAGATCGGCAGCCTCACGGAATCAGGCCGGGAGCGGACGAGCCGACGCGGGAGCAGAGCAAGGGAGATCGAATCCTAGCTGCAGGTCACGAGCAGACACGTGAGCATGTGAAAGAGCAGAGCAGAGCTGGGACACGCATGGAACCAGGGAGCAGGGCCACGCGCGGATCGGGGGAGATCCAATCAGCCGGCCGGGCGGAAGCAGAGATCGGGCCGGGAAGAAGATCGGCGACGGAGACGGCCGGACGGAGACGGCCGGACGGAGGCAGCCGATCAGAGAGCAGAGTAGGCAGGGCGCGCGCCGATCCACAACCGATCGGCCGGCCGGCGAGCAGGCAGGGCGCCAAGTCCTGCAGCGGAATCGAGGACGGAAGGATCACGGCCGGAAGACGGAAGGATCACGGCCGGAAGAACGCACGGCCGGAGGAACAGCAACGACGGCCGAGCAGAGGATCAATTTTGCTCTGATACCATGTTAGGGAAATATGCTTGTTGTATTACCAGGGGGCCAAAGGCCACAATATATAGTACATGTACAGGTGGAAATATGCAGGAAGCCCCCTAACATATGGGGAAACTACAATATACAGATATATACATCTAACAGATACCACAATGTCATACCGTTATATGAATAGAGCAATGCAAGCAAACATCTATATGACATGTTACCTAATATTAGTAAATTTGGACTAATCATGAGAGAGCATAAAATACTGAGCATCATTAAGTAGCATACACCTTACACAAACAAACTAAGCATGTCCACGTAAATGTTTATATATACAAAAACAAAAACAAATAGAGTTCATACCAGCCTCTCACCACAACTCGAATTGTTGTGACCGTCATTATTGCTCTTCACTTGTGTGACTTGAATGATATGAAATGATAACCAAGCTCCAATGAAGTCACGGAAGACAGTTGAACCCTGCACCAACTTTACAAAACCAAAGAAGAACAACAAATACTTTTAGTTTTTCGATTTTTAATGAACACACAAAGCAAAATCTTTTTGGATTTTCGAATAGCAAGTCGTAAAGGGAAAATGAAGCAAACTAAATAAGCAAATGAAGAGAAACAACTGAAATATTTTTGGTCCTTTTATGTTTTGTAAAGTAGAAACAAAAGCAAGAACAACAAAAAAAAGAAAACTAACATAAACACGCAAATGCAACAAGTGGCAGAAATCTGCCAACCCAGAACAGCAGGCAAAGACCGATTTTTTCGAAAATTTTCTGTAGCTCAGCTCGAAAAGTTCTCAACTAACGAAAGTTAGATAACAACCTGGGGCATATGCTCAAAAATTGGCAGCTCAAAATTACATTCTGGTTATTTATACTATTTTTTATGGTGACAGCACAGAAAACTGTTTTTAGACAGCAACTTCCCAAATTCTTACCTCCTTCCTATTAGAGGCTATCCTTGGTATAAAAAATAAATAAATAAGCTAAGGAGATTATTACAGTAGTAAAAAATTCCAAGATTCAAATAAATATAAATTATAACAATAAACTAACAAGAACAAAAATAAAACGAAACATGGATATACAAAGTTCCAACGGAATATGATATGTAGATGAGCGAGATGTCGGTATACCTCCCCCCAAGATTAGGCTTTTGGCCTAAGTGGAGATCAACCCCAGGGTGAGTAGTGCCTCCAGGATGGTGGGTCATCCCTAGCATGATCATACCCCGGCCCTCGTGAGGAAGAAGAAGCTGAAGGCCCATAGTCATAGTCAGGTTGCTGATATATTGGGAACCCAATAGTGTTGGAGGGCTAGACAAAGCTATCTTCGACCTCCCCTCCATCGTCATGTACATGTCGCCCCTGCTCCTCTATGTATGTGTCAAGCTCTTGTTCCGTGAGTGACCATCCTTCCCTGGCATTAAGGTTAAGCAAAAGGGGTGCAGGCAAATTGACTAGACGATCGGTCTTAGTTACCCACCGAGATGATGATTTTTTCTTGAAAAAGGTAATTTCATAAGGTAGGTAGCCAATGTTAGCTTGGAAATAAATAAATTGGTGTTGCATCATTGAATTAAGATCAAGCCTCTCTAATGGAAATTGAAAGTCCAAAGCATGTGGAACTAGACCATGAAAGGCTAATAGACGAGAGGCAATGAGGCCTCCACAAACTCCCCCTTTCTCACGGTTAGTAGTAAGATAGGAGGTTATCAAAACATCCAAATTATATTCTCTACCTTGTCTTAGGGCAGCAGCTAGGAAGGCTAAATCATGAGAGGATAATTTACTTGCAACCTTTCTAGCTAGAACGCACTTAGTAATAAAATAGGCAAAATACCGAATAGAGGGAAGTTGAATACTTCGGATTTTACCATCCTTCTATGAGAAGCTCCTCCCCTGGCAAATTTGTTTGTAGAGTTCCAGCAATAACTTGGGTCGCTCCTTGATTCTTCTGCATGATCACCATTGTGGCACTCTAATAGCTGCACATAAATCATCGAGATGCAAATCGACAGCTTTGTTATATATTTTGTAGTGAACAATGGGGTTAGGTAATTTCCAACTAAATCTGAAATCCTGCACCATAAACATAGTTAGCTTCACATGTTGGTATGGTTCACCATCAACAAAACTTTCCAAGCCTGCATTGGAAACCAAAGTCCGGAAATCCTGCAGAATTCCTGCAGCACTCATGAATTCAACACATGGATAAAGAGAAGGGAAAACTCCTTCTTCCCGGTGGACTTTCATGACTTCATTCACCTCCAATTCATGTTGACTGAGTTGGTATGCATTGCCTTCCATCTCTCAAATTTTTAACAAACCTCATAAAATATGGTTTTAATACAAACAAATAAAGGAGAACACTATGAAGACTTATAAGAGGACTAAACATGCATCAAAACAACTTATCCCATCATAATACAAGCATGCAAGCTCACTTAACATGTCATCTACAACAGAAAATACTAAAGATATACTCCACCAATCAAAATTCTACTTGGATAATCGAAGGAGTCACATACCGGAGAGCAAATGCTTCAAATTTCAGCAGGAAATATGGGCTGAGGAAGGAGATCGAAAATTTGCGATGAAGAACAACAAGAACACGGGTTTGAGCAATGGTGGGGTGGTTTTTCGGGAGAGAGAAGAGAATGACAGAGGATGGAGCAAGTGGAGGGCCAGGGGCTGCCCGGGTGCCTCCCTGTCCCTTTTCATGCGTAAAACTTTTCTAGATATTTTCTGGAATTTTTCGAGAAATTTTATTTTTGGGCAAATTTCAGAATTTGAATATGATTCTATCACAGAAAAACAATTACGAAATGATGAAAAACAAATTCGAAACCAATTCTACATCATATCTTAAGACATTCTAATATAAAGTCAATCAATGGTACATAGGTGAAAACATAGTTTCATTCATTCAAAATTACTTTGCTAACAAGGTTGATCAAGTCTTATTATCAAAAACAATTTTATATGAACCAAAACTTTGTATTTCACTATATGATTATGTTACCTCAATCTCGACGGGAATAGTCACAACCATGACAATATTATTCTCTTTCTTTGGCTTGGGCAAAGGCAAATGACATTTCCCAATTTGGATGGTATCAACATTAATAATTGAGTTTAGACCATAGTTCCCATCAATCTTCTTGGGAAAATAAATCGTATGCTCTTTTTCATCAACATTGAAAGTTACTTTTCCTTGGTTGCAATCAATAACAACCCCTACAGTGTTAATAAAAGGTCTCCAAAGAATAATAGACATATTATCATCTTCAACCATTTCTAGCACAACAAAGTCAGTTAATATCATACAACGATGAGCAACTTGAACAGAAACATCCTCACATATACCAACATGAATAGTAGTAGACATATTAGCTATTTGCAAGGATATATCAGTTGGTATTAATTTTTCTAGATCAAGTCTTCTATAGAGAGAGAAAGGCATAACACTAACTCCTGCTCCAAAATCACATAAAGCAGTTCTGACATAATTATTTTTGATGGAGCACGGAATAGTGGGTATACCTGGATCACCAAGCTTCTTTGGAACTTTACCATTAAAAGAGTAATTAGCGAGCATCATGGAGATTTCCTCATTTGGAATGTTCCTTTTATTAGAGACAATATCTTTCATATACTTTGAATAAGGAGGCAATTTAATAGCATCAGTCAAAGAAATTTGCAAAAACAAAGGTTTCATCCATTCACATAACTTGTTATAATGCTCTTCTTCCTTCGATTTATGTTTCTTATCAGGAAAAGGCATTGGTTTTTGCACCCAAGGTTCTCTCCCACTACCATGTTTAGTAGCAATGCAATCTTCCTTAGTGTATTTTGTATTCTTAGTATGCTTTTCAGGTTCTTCTTCAATTTCTTCCTTATCGGAAGCATCATTTTTATCATTACCACTTTTAGTTTCAGCATTAGAAATAGATATACTATTAAGATCCTTAGCAGGTTCAGAGGATTCTACAACAGTTTTATGTTTCTTCTTCTTTTTCTTAGACTTAGTCCTAGTATCATTAACTTGTTGAGAATCTTGTTCAGTTCTCTTTGGATGTCCTTCAGGATATAAAGGATCCTGAGTAGAAACACCACTTCTAGTTCTTATTTAATAAGCATGTTTTTCCCTAGAAGCATCAACTAGCAAATCTTTTTACACTTTGAGTTTGAACCATATGGAAATGTTTGAACCATATGGAAATGTTTAACAAGCATTTTAACATCATTAGAGGTTCTTTCCACAATATCATGAAAATTATTGATAGCTCTAGAATTTTCCATTATCAAGGAGTTCATTTTTAGCTAATGGATGTTTAGGTAGTGCTCTAATTAAAGAACAAAGTGTTGCCCAAGATTCAGGCAATTTCTCTCCTTCTACCTGCACAAATTCAAAGATTTTCTGCAAAGCAACATGTTGGGCACTAGCAGGGAAATATTTCTTAAACAAGGCATTAACCAAACCAATAGGACTATCAATAGATCCAGGAGATAAATTATCATACCAAATTTTAGCAGCTCCTTTCAGAGAGAAAAGGAAAAATTTAGTAATAAAGTAAGTGCGTATCTTAATATCATCGGAGAATAAATTGCTCAAAGTAGAGAGTTCATTCATATGTTTCATAGCACTTTCATTTTTAGTACCACAGAAAGGTTCTTTCTCAACAATAGATATGTAAGATAAATCCAGAGAGAAATCATAATCCTTATCTCTAATATTTATGGGAGATGTGGCAAACTTAGGATCAGGAGACAATTTATATCTAACAGCTCGTCTTGCAAGAAGACTTTTCATAGCACTTGCATCTCTAGTAGCATGACATTCATAAATGAATCATCATTAAGTTCAATATAAGTTCCATCAATATCATAGGTAGGATTCCCCCTCGCTTGAGGTGAACTAATAGGTGTAATAGTATTTTCAGCATTTTAAATTTGCTTAGCTCTAGCAATTGTAGTATCTAGGAAAGGACCTAACGAACCACTCTTATCAAGCAAAATAAAAGCATCATCAAAATCATCAAGAGCATTATCAGATTTAGAAAAAGTAGTAGCATGTGGTGGAGTAAGAAGCTTACTCATAACAGATGGCAAATCAAGAGCGACAGAGGTGTTAAGAGTTGCACCTCTTCTTGCAGTGGATGACAATATAGGGAACTCCGATTCAGGAGCTTTCCCCATAATGAATAAATTGCAGCGAACAATATCACCTTCAAGTGGGCTTGTAAATAAAGTTATGATCCCCGGCAGCGGCGCCAGAAAATAGTCTTGATGACCCACAAGTATAGGGGATCGCAACAGTCTTCGAGGGAAGTAAAACCCAAATTTATTGATTCGACACAAGGGGAGCCAAAGAATATTTATAAGCTTTAACAGATGAGTTGTAAATTCACCTGCACTTGAAAATAGACTTGCTCGCAATATTTTATCAGTAGTAACAGTTTTATAGTCGCCATAACGGCCAGTGACGAAAAGTGATCTCCAAAGTCGAAAACTAGTGTATCCAGAAAAAAAATTGGAGGCGTTTCCATAAAATTAGTGTAGCCAATTTTTTTCTCTCCTTCAAAATTCTTTACCGGCGGCCAAAACTTATCTCACGAAATTTTTGTCTACAGTACGAACGAAATTAGAAGGCAATAGTTAAAAAGGAAAAACAAGAAACCCTAATTCTACTCGGACTCTTTCGCGGTAGAGAAACATCACGAATTTGTGTCGCAGTAGGAAACAGGGTATAGGGTAGATGTATATGATGGTGGCGAAAACCATCTGGTGGGTATATATGGTAGTGGCGTAAGTATATATGGTGGGTGTATATGGCAGTGGAGGAAGTATATATATGGTGGGTGTGTATGGCAGTGACGGAAGTATATATATGGTGGGTGTATATCGATGCGAGTATGTGGCGGCGGCGTAACTACTATGACCAGAACTAGAAACTCTAAAGGAACTATACGCTAAGACCAGCAACTCGAAACGAAGATGCAGACACAAATTCAACTATGGAAAACTAAAAAGACAGTGCAAGGCATGGCAGGGGCTATGGGACGGATGATCTGTCAACACCCGGTTTTTTTAAGTCCGAATGCCTATTATGTCATACATCGCAATCCCAGGAATATTGTTGTTGCGAGGCATAATAGTTAAGCATCATAGTCATCATTCATTACAAACCATATTGTCTTACAATTGGAATCACATCATCCATATTACACGAATAGTTGATCTATTGATCAACGAACAAACACAAGTTCATAGTGGAAGCGTAAGATACAAGGACTCTCTAGTCCACAGGCCAACGCTTGACGTCGGAAGACTCCTAGTTGTCGTAGGCGTCCCTGGTCATCTCCTTGTTCATCTTCATACTCTGGCCATTTGAATAGCCAGGGACAAAGCCGTGAGTACTTCAAGTACTCACAAACTAATACTAATGTAAGTGCTAGACAATTCTAGTAAGGTTTGCTAAGCTCTAGTTTATTTGCATAAAGCCAATTTTAGTTCACAAGTATTTGAGAAAAGCTTATTCAAGTGCTAACTAACTCAAGTGGGAACATTAGTGTCATTCCCACCATTCAAGTGGTGATTTCAATTCAATTCACCACTTCACAATTCATTTCACCATCATTTTCAAGAATTTGACATCGGAAACTGTATGGCCTTTCCAACCATCCGTAACCGTGGACGCGGCTATTCGAATAGGTTTACACTCTGCAGAGGTTGCACACTTGTGCCACAACATTTGATTTCATCCGTCGGGATTACCCCGAATCATCGTAACACAGTACGCGGATCATCAACCATAACTTTTCACTTACAAATCCTAGTATGAGCACCTCTCCCCATGAGCATGCCTCCCAGTGAAGACCAACTGTCAACCTGGGAACTGCACAGGGCTTGGCCGTACAATTCACCTTAATTCACATCATTTCTCAACAACGGAAGCAGCCTCAAGCATAACCCCTATGATGTGTGTTCAGAGGGAACCCATACTAAGATGCATAAACTTCCAGTTAAGCCCCTACCCATAATCAGGTATTGTGGGGGTACTCAATGTTGGAAAGGTATCGCATTCAAACCAATATCAGTTTTATCAAAAATCACCATCTTCTCTTTGTCATATTCACCTTCAAAAATCATTCAATGGAATGCTTCATCATTCCAAGGTTTCAAAATTCAATTCAAGTCACATTGTTCACATCTAGAGTAGTCAAGTTTTAATTCATTAGCACTAGCTCTAAATCATGAGGGGTGCTATCTTGCTTGGCTAGATTGAGACCAACTTTACTAATCTAGTAACTTCTTTCATTTTGACCAAAGTTAACTATAAAAGTAACTCTTGGAAAACAACAAGTAAAACTTGTATGGTAAAAACTTGGGGTAGGCTTATGGTAAGAAAAGGTAAGACTAATGGTGCCTTGCCCAAAGGGTCTTTGCACTTTGCAAGAATATTAGCTTGCCTTGGTAGTTCTCAAAGTTCTCCTCCTCCTCCTCTTGGTAGCAACCTTCTTCCTCCGGGTATTCTCCGGTGCTAGCGTCTAAATTTAAATACGAGTATAATCACTCAACTAATTCAATGGCTATTCCATATGTCACATATATTCACACAAACTATTCTAAGCACACAATTAATCTAATTAGGGTGCATTGGTTGTGTTGCTTGAGGAGAAATAATTTCCTTTTATTTAATATGTAAATGATAGTTTCCATAGGGTTCTTGAGAAATAATTTCCTCTCATTGAAATCTTCTTAAGATTTAATTTCTCAAACAATCGTACATGAACTTATATTGACCCAAGTCAAACATTCATTATCATCATTTGAGAAAATGATTTAAATGAGGTAAACCACCTCATACCATTTAATAATGCTACTCCAAGTAATTCATATAAGAGAGTTTGGCCAGGGGTCCAAACATCACATGAATTCATTTGAGACCAGATTTAAATGAAGTATAATACTTCATATGATTTGTATAATAGTTTTGGACAATATCACTTAGATAAACTAGCCATATTGTCCATTAATTAAACTAGGGCATGATCATGCAAAGTGACCACACCATTTTCTTGCATAAACAATTAGTGTAAGTCAAATGTGAGCTATTGGAGTTGGAATTAACTTAATATCTATTTTGGTTGATTTTTAATAATTATTTGAATAGGGAAAAGTCCCTGCCTTCATCTTTTTATCAGATTAATTCTACAACTAATTTTGAGATGGGACCAGTGGCATATTGTAGATCTTTTTAGTAGCTTTCCAACAATATAAAATTTGTTAAATTTGGCCAAGCCAAACAGATTCTATTGAATTTCAAAGTTGGAGCTAGTATTGAAATTGTTTGAATTAATTTAAACGAGATTTAAATAAAAGGGCCGGCGGGAAACTCTAACGGGCCAGGTTTTCAAATTAACGGCCTGCTCAGCCCAACAGCGCATCCAGTGCGAGTGGGCCGCCTGACAGTGGGGGTCCCGCATGTCAGTGGCTCTTAAAACCCGAATCGTCTTCTCCGACGAGAACCCAATGCTCTGGCGGTGGACCTAGGGGGTCGGAGGGCTAACCAGAGCTCCAGCGAGGGTTGGCAGTGTGCTCGAGGTAGATGTGGATGACGGCGAAGCAGCTGGTAGCAGTGGCGGAGCTCGAGGTGGCCTGGATCAACGGCGATTGCTCCAGGGCTTCCGCGGCTCCGATCTTGCAATTGGCCTTGCTTCGGCGACGATCGAGGTGGCTAAGGGGTTGAGGTGAGGCAGTGGAGGATGGGGAACGAGATGGTGTGCTCCGTTGCTTCCAGGGAACGCTCTATTTATAGAGGCGAGCAGGTGGTACGGGGCAGTGGGGTGGTCGACATGGGCGCGGCGATTCCGGCGAGGTGTTGGGCTAGGCAACGGTGCGGCTGTGTTCTCCTCGTCCAGGCGAAGCTGTAGGTAGCAACGGCATGCACTAGTAGGAAAAGCCTCATCAGTGGCGCACGAAAATTCGATTCAGTGGCGCATGGAGGGTGCGCCACAAAAATTTCTTTCGCATCTCCGTGCGCCACAGTTAAGGTTTTTGTGGGCGCACTTGGGCCGGTGCGCCACGAAATAAGTAGTTCTGTGCGCATGTGATATAGCTGCGCCACAGAAATAGGTGCGCCACA
The DNA here is from genome assembly GCA_030979885.1 of Lolium multiflorum. Taxonomy (NCBI): domain Eukaryota; kingdom Viridiplantae; phylum Streptophyta; class Magnoliopsida; order Poales; family Poaceae; genus Lolium; species Lolium multiflorum. Next base: position 204,508,775 of record CM061747.1, read on the forward strand.
GAATTATTTTGAACTATCTACAGGTATACTCGATTTTGTGCTCCCTGGTGTATTATACAGGTTTTATACTGGTTTTATACACAGTATATAGGTTATATACTGATATAATATAGACAGATATAATATGGACATATATAATCATCACATCATCATCACATTACTTAGAGCCCGATCGAGTTATACATATAGCTCCATACAACTCATAATCCATGCAAATTAAGAAAGTTCTCATCATCTCTAGATACAAACGAAGTGACACCGGCCGCCGCCTACACTAGGATGAAATAGAGTACCGCCGCGACGATGGTGAGCAAGAGCGAGAGCACAAGGAAGGCCTTCATCTTGCTCTTGTTCGCTTGGTGCGCCCTCCACTTGGCAACCGCCTCGTGTCTAGTCGGGTACCCTTTGTAGCAGTTGCCGCTGAACTTGTGCACCTGTTTCTTGCACTCCTCCCACTCCTCGTACACTCCTGGAACCCGCCCCTCGAACACGACGTAGTACGTCATCTCTATGGACACAAGGCATATTAGCTTCGGGAGAAATGGGCAACTCAATGAAATCCCTGCAAAACCTGGAGCCCACATTCATCACCATATTCACAGATTCTAACCATGTTCATCATCATACAAAATTGTATCCAAATACTACTACATCAAAACCTGGAGCTACAACTACATCAAAACCTGGAGCATCAAAAACCTGAAGCATCAAAACCTAGAGCATCTACAACAAAACCTGGAGCATCAAAAACCTGAAGCATCAAACCCTGGAGCTACAACTACATCAAAATCTGAAGCATCAAAACCTGAAGCATACAACTACATCAAAACCTGGAGCATCAAAACCTGGAGCATTACACTTATACTTACAGTAGCACTAACCACTTATACTTACAGTAGCACTAACCAAAGTAGCATCATTAGCTTGAACCAAGAATTGCTAACAAATCCTAGCTAGCAGTAGCTAGCAATAAAGAACATCAACATATAAAATTCCAGAGATAATTAAATAGCAGAAGCTTGAGCATCATATGGAAATGCTAGTGACTTACAGTAGCATTTCATGTACTAGTAGCATTATTATCTTGAAACCCCAAGCAGTAATTCAAAATCAACAAATCCTAGGCAGTAGCATTTCATTTTATTAACCCAAGCATTTTCATTTTCTAAACCTAATTTTCTACTGCCAACAAATCCTAGCATCAATTCAAAATCAACTAGGCAGTAGCATTTCATTTTATTAAAAAACCTACATTGTACTGCATTGTTCATTTTATTGAACCAAGCTCTACTGCAAGCAAAATTAAATTTAAAACAGCAAAAAAAATAGCAAGAACTTTATTAGCTCTAGTGCAAGCAATGAATTAAAAAAACAGCAACCAATGAATTACAAAAATAGCAAGAACTTTATTAGCTCTAGTGCAAGCAATGAATTAAAAAAAACAGCAACCAATGAATTAAAAAAATAGCAAGAACTTTATTAGCTCTAGTGCAAGCAATGAATTAAAAAAAACAGCAACCAATGAATTACAAAAATAGCAAGAACTTTATTAGCTCTAGTGCAAGCAATGAATTAAAAAAAACAGCAACCAATGAATTAAAAAAATAGCAAGCAATAAATTAAATAGCATTTGACTGCATCATTTGCATTTACATTTAAACCAGTAGCATCATTTGCATGAACAAGAGAACCTAAATCAATTTCTAGCTTGTACATTTCATCATTTCATCATAGCATCATAGCATCATTTCATCATTTCCATTTAAACCAGTAGCATCATTAGCTTTCACCAAGAATTGCTAACAAATCCTAGCAGTAGCATTGGAGTCATTATTCTATTTCATGAATGCTTGTTCAATGGAGATGTAGTGTCTGGCCTACATGATACACTACTAAGTATTATTGGCCTACACACGTTGGTACCATTATGTGTTCTCATTGTAGCTTGAACTTGGTTTCTGCCATTTTGGATGTAATGTGCCTGGTCTGATTTTGCTGAATGCAACCATTTGCCATTGATTTTGGCTACCTCCTTGAATTTGTAAAGTTAATATATTTATATTTGTAACATGCTAGTTTTTCTGGTGCTTTCATGATTTGGGGTGCAATTGTAGTTTAACTAAGTTTCATTATTCATAATACATTATGTCAAGGGTGTTGTTTCATTTGATTTGTAAAAAACCATGATGCATTACTATGTAACTTGCAATTTTGCAAAATAATAGAAAGAATATAATGCCATAACCAAGAAATTAGCTACTGTTAGGATCATGGCAATTCTTTGATGGCTTGGATGGCTTGGATCATGGCAATGCAAACAACAAGAACATGAGAGGGGGACAAGGGAGTGGGGAGGCCGGGGGAGAGGGAGTGGGGAGGGGGAGAGGGACTCGATCTCACCGAACGGCGGTGGCAGGGCGCGGTGGTGATGGCGGGGCGTGGTGGTCCTCCTCCTCGATCTGCGGGGCGGCTCGGGCTTGAGCGTCCTGCTCGGCGGTGGCGTGGCGGTCCTCCTCCTCCTCTGCGGCGGCGGCTCGGGCTCGCGCGTCCTCCTCCTCGATCTGCGGTGGCGGCTCGGGCTTGGGCGTCCTGCTCGGCGGTGGCGTGGCCGTCCTCCTCCTCCTCCTCGGCGGCAGCGGCGCTAGGTGGCGGCGCTTGGCGGTGGTGGTGGTTGCGGTGGCGCTAGGGTTGTCGGGGAAGAAACTGCTGTTGTGAGTGGGGAAGAAAGGGTCGATCGAGTTATTTCACCAAGTGTCTAAATTCTGTGGCGCACCCCTCCATGTGCGCCACAGAATTAAGTATTCTGTGGCGCATCAGCTCTAACATGCGCCACAGAATCCCTTAATTCTGTGGTCCTCCTTCTTACTTTACTAGTAGTAGGGATGTCGAAGTGCCTGTCGAATTCCTCCTCAATCTTCGGGTCACCGTTCTTGTCCAAGTCTTCCTCGTTGGCGTCTCCTTGCATTCCTATGATGCTCCTCTTGCCCCTCCTCACGACAACACGGCTAGGCCTCGACGGATCGGTGATGAAGAAGCATTGGTCAACTTGGCTACCGAGTACCCATGGCTCATTTTTCGCGGATGCGTTCTTCGATTTTGCATCGGGTATAACCATGGTTGTGAAATATCGGCCTTCTTTTTCGACCTTCTTGGCCCATCTGACACGAAACATTGGCACCGTCTCTCCACAGTAATTGAGCTCCCATATCTCCTCGATCCTTCCAAAAAATCTTTCCTTGACATTAGTCTCGTCATCGGCGTATGACAGCATAGTTACTCCTGAGTTTTGATTTTCACTATTTCTGTCCTTTTCCTCGGTGTAGAATCTGTAACCGTTGATGTTGTACCCCTGATAGGTCCTTACGTTATGCCCGGGTCCCTGTGATAAGGTGTATATGAGTTTTTCATCTTCGGTAGAAGGCCTTTTTCTCTGTGCTTCAAGCAGTTGAGTTTGCTTGAACCAACGCGTGAAGCTGGAGTTGTGCTTTTTGGTTACGTCTCCCATCTTCCTCGGCCGGCCCATATCGATGTAATTCTGCTCGACCATGCTTTTGTGCTCTTGCACGAAAGGTTCGATCAGTTTTAAGTGTTGTAGCGCGACCCGGTGAGCCCTGTCAAAGTCGTCGCGTCGATTGATGCCGACATGGACTGAGCGGTAGCCCTCGCGGTGACCGACTCCAGCGAGCCTCCCGAGGTGTGTCCTGGGGGTAGACCAACATGATCCTCGTCGTCCTCGGTGCTTAGATAATTCTGGCAGAAGGAGATGCACTCGTAGGTTAGAAACCCCTTGGCCATGCTTGCGTCTGGACGGGCCCTATTGCGAACGTATCCTTTCATGACACCGTTCTGCCTTTCGAAAGGCATCATGTTGTGGAGGAACGTTGGGCCGAGCTGCTTGATGTCTTCAACGACATGGAGAAGGAGATGGACGCATATATCACAGAATGCGGGAAGTAAATCTCGAGCTCACATAGTATCACCACGATCTCATCCTGTAGCATCTTGAGCTGCCTCATGCCGATCGACTTCCTGGTGATAACGTCAAAAAAGTTGCATAGGCCAAACAGCGTATCACGGACGTGCTCGTCCATTATGCCTCGGATCGCAACGGGAAGTATCTGCGTCATTAGCACGTGGCAATCGTGAGACTTCATCCCGGTGAACCTCTTCTTCGCTACGTCCAGATATCTGCTTATATTCCCCGAGTAACCGTGAGGAACTTTCACTCCTAGGAGGCACCTGAAAAACTGCTCGAGCTCCTCCGGACTCGTTGTGAAGCAGCAGCGGGAAGCTGCACCACGTTCTTCTTAGCCCTTTTACGGAGACGTTGAGTCCCTTCCGTCTGATCATCATCATCATCATCATCGTCAGTATCGGGGGCTTGAAGATCTTTCCTGATGCCAAAATGTTTAAGATCGTATCTTGCTTTCGGTCCATCCTTGGACTTTTCTGAGTTGCAAAGAGTGCCAAGCAGACTCTCGGTAACGTTCTTCGTAATGTGCATGACATCGAGGCTGTGGGGCGTGTGGAGGACCTTCCAGTACTCCAAGTCGTGGAAAACAGACCTCGCTTTCCATACACCGAGCAGCGGCTCTGGCTTCGGTCGCTTCTTTCCCGGCGCTGGGCACTCCTTCCAATTTTTCAGAAGATCATCGATTTCTGCGCCGCTCCTCGGGCGTGGGGGTCCATCGGGCTCATCTTTACCATTGAACAGATCACCGCGTTTTCTCCACGGGTGATCCAAGCGAAGCCACCTTCGAGCACCTGGGTAGACGGTTTCGAGGACCCGGGATCCCTTGGTAGTTGTAGATGCGGGGTATCGTCCATGCACTTCACACAGCCATTGAATCTGTGGCCCACCTGGGCAGATACATATGCATAACCAGGATAGTCCGTGACCGTCGTGATCAACGCGGCTCTCATATCGAAATAAGTTCTAGTGTAGGCGTCCACGTACGGGGTGGCGTCTTCCACAACGTGTCTAACTCCTCTTTCAGCAGCCCGAGATACAAATGCATGTCGACACCTGGTTGTTTCGGCCCCTGAATGAGAATACTCAGGTGTATGTACCTTTGCTTGGTGCACAGCCACGGGGGTAGGTTGTAAGGCCATACAAACACAGGCCAGGTGCTATGCGTGCTACTCTGGTTGCCGAACGGATTGAGTCCATCGGTGCTCATACCCAGCCTGATGTTCCTTGCGTCGCCCCCGAACCTAGGGAAGGCGATGTCCAATGCTTGCCACTGTCCAGCGTCTGAAGGGTGTGTCAGCATATAGCCCATCTCCGGATCTTCTTCGGGCTTCTGCCTTTCCGCGTGCCATTGCATGAGCTTTGCTTCCTTAGGGTCCACGAAATACCGCTGCAGACGGGGAGTGATAGGAAAGTACCATACCACCTTTCGAGGTACCTTCTTGTTCCCAACCTTGTACCGTCCGTGGCCACACACCGGACATGTGGTTCTGTCCTTGTACTCGCACCTATAAATCACACAATCATTAATGCAGGCGTGGTATTTTTCGTGCGGTAGGTCAAGGGGACACACGACTTTCTTGGCCTCCTCGGTACTACTTGGCAATGTGTTCCCCTCCGGGAGACGATCGTGCCAGAATTTTAAGTTCTTGCTGAAGCTGGAATCGGTCCACTTGTTCTGCGTCTTCATCTGCAGGTAATCAAGCGTTACATGCAAGCGCGTATCCTGCGGACGACACCCAGGAAAGATCGGAGTCATCCCGTCTTTCTCCATTTGCGACAGCTTGGCTCTCTCTCTAGCTGCAACTCTATCGTTGCTCGTCTCCTGGAGGAGAAGATCTTGAACATGAGAGTCCCGCAAGGCCGAAATTAGCGGGGTCGCGCCGGAATCTTCTTCTTCATCATGATGATGTTCTCCGCCGGCATCTTCTTCTTCATGATGATCTTCTCCGCCGACTTCTTCTTCATGATGATAGTCCCCGTCGGCATGATGATAGTCTTCTTCATGATGATAGTCATCTCGCTCGACATGGTCTTCATGCGCACCATTTGATGGGGCCGGCCGCGCCTGGTTGTCTTGCATGAAACCGCGCCTCAGCAGGTGCTCCTCCAGTTGTCCGGAATCAGGGTTGATCCAGCGCTCGAGTTTGCATGATCGACACGGACATCTTATCTGGCGCCTATTGTTCCGAATCATGTCCTCCTTCGCGTCTATCTTGTATCTAGAGATTCGAGCGGAACTCATCGAGAGGACCATGCTTGCCTGCAAATGGTATACATAGAACAGGAAATTAGAACCGCACCAAATGCACACACATGCATGGGCCATACCTCTCCTCAAGGTATTACATGGAGCGGAAAAATTCGGCATGACCTCTCCTCAAAGTAGGACATATGGGTAGTGCAAAACTTGCCGAAACGGAAATGAATCAACATTTCGGCAAACATCCATGCACCACACCGACACACACAAGCGCTTCACCTGCAACAAGCATCCATACACACGACGGCCACACAAGATCTACAAGCATATGCATGTCTCCTCCAAGCATATGTATGTCTCCTCCAACTACTCACCTTCTAGATTCGATACCGAGACGAGACCGCGATCGATGAGTTCGAGAGGAGGAGAGAGTATGGAGAGCCTTCTCCTCAACTCCAATTAAGTATCAACCAAAGTAAGTGCAATAAATACCCAAGCAAGTGAAAAGTAGAGTCAAAATGGTATGAGAGAGAAGGGGGGACGAGCTAGATGGAGGAAGAAGAATGACTTGTGTAGTGTGGTAGGTGGGAGGTTGGCTCACTTTTGTATATCTGGTTCGCTAATTCTGTGGCGCACCTGAACAAATGCGCCACAGAATACCTTATTTCTGTGGCGCACGAGCCAAGCTGCGCCACAGAATAGCTTATTTTTGTGGCGCACCGTGGCCGTGCGCCACAGAATATCTTATTTTTGTGGCGCACTGTGGTACGTGCGCCATAGAAATAGTAAAACCAATGATTGGGGGTGTCAGCTGGTGGGGCCCACCAAGTTTTTGTGGCGCACGGTTCTTTGGTGCGCCACAAAATTAAGCTATTTGTGGCGCACCTTGCCTGGTGCGCCACAAAAACGTGCGCCACGATAAGCTCCGCCTATATATCCTACTCTATGGGTGGCGTCTGCTTATTGCTTCCGTGTCGTCGAGCGGCGCTCACGGGATTTTCTTCTCCGTCTCCGGTGGCGGCGGTCCAGGGTCTGGTCGTGAGCATGTCTGGCAGCGTCATGGTGGCACGGCGATGCTCAACGTCTAGCAAGCTGGGCCAGGGCGAGTGCGAGGCGATGGAACGGCGCGTGGCCAGTGGCGTCCACACGCGACGCGAGCGGCATCCAGGGGTGATCTTGGCGCGCGATCTCCAGCGATGGTCGGCATCGAGCTTGACCGTGGCTTGGCTAGGGTGGTGTAGGAGTGCGCGGTGGCGACGTTGGACACCAGGGCCAGGGGTGGCGATGAAGGAGAAGAGGGGAGGGTTGTCGGGGTGGCGACATGGCCGGCATGGCCATGTCCTAGCCTTGCTCTCCTCTCTCCTTAGGGTTTCTATTTGTCATTAAGGGTGAGAGGGGGCAGGGGAACCATTTAGAGTAGGTTGGGGTAGATTAGGGTTGAGGTAGATCACTATTTCAAATTGTGTCAAATAGTTCCATAGTTGGAAATTTGCAAATTTGTCCAAATTTGATTTAATTCAAATGATTGCCCAATTTGAAATGTGTGTGTTTGGTTGAGTTGTATTTGACCAGAGATGATGAGAGGTGGTGGTGGAATTGTTTAATTCAAAGATTTGTAATTTTGGCTAAGTGTGAGAATGTTCCACTTAATAAAAAGTGTCAACTTTGGATGAGCATAGCATTTGATCTAGAAAGAATTTGGCATGGTGATCTTTACAAAAAGTGTTCACCTTGATGTTGTCTTGGATGTGGTGCAAAGAGTTAGCAAGGTTTAGTTTGAAAAATTTGAATTGCAGGGGCTCAAAGTAGTGATCAGACTAAAATTGGCAGATTTGACCATTATCATATGTGAGCCCAATTTGAATTTGAAAATCATTTGATTTGTATTTCTTTGATTCCAAAAGTTGTAATAAGTGTTTAGTAACATTATTCAACTAATGGTGAAGACCAATATGGTCTAGGGTTAAAATTTATAAAAATGGCATAGAGCCATATGTGAGGGTTTTAGGGTTTTTCTTTTATTTGATTTCTTTCTCTTTTTGATTTATTTGGTTGGTGATCTTCCCATGATCACATTAGGGTTTTAGAGTATAGCACATACACATAATAACAAACATCATGGCATACCACTCAAATGCACAAGTCCTATGCAGGGCACTATATGCAATTTGAAAAGTTTTTGTTGGTTTGAAATTTTGCTCTCTAGAATCTTCTAACTTTCTTTTTATTGAAATTTGGGATGTTACAAACCCTTCCCCCTTACAAGAGATCTCGTCCCGAGATCGAAAAGAAAGTTAGGTACTAAAGAGATCTGGGTACTCCTTCTTCATGAAGTCTTCGCGTTCCCAGTGGCTTCATCTTCGGTATGATTGCTCCATGTATCTTGAAACTTGATGCTTCGGGTGCGGGTGGTTCGGTAAGCTTCCTCCAGGATGCGAATCGGCACTTCGCGGTATGTCAGGTCCTTGTTGATATCCACCGATCGGTGATCGATGTTCTTGAACACTTCGGTCTTCTCAGGGACTTCAAGGCACTTCCGGAGGAGGGAGATATGAAACACGTCGTGCACAGCCGACATCTCTTCAGGTAATTCCAGTTGATAAGATACTTCGCCTCAGTGACTCAGAACTTTGAAGGGTCCGACATATCGGGGTGCGAGCTTTCCTTTCAGTTGAAACCTCTGCATTCCTTTCAAGGGGGATAACTTGAGATAGACGAAGTCTCCGATCTCGAAGGTCATCTCTCGACGTCTCTTGTCGGCGTAGCTCTTCTGTCTTGATTGCGCTGTCTTGAGGTACTCGTGAATCTTGTGCACTTTCTCTTCGGCTTCACGAAGAACATCTGGGCCAAAGACTTGGCTTTCTCTTCCGACCAGTTCGGGGGTACGGCATTTCCTTCCGTACAAGGCTTCAAAGGGGCCATCTGCAAGCTGGCTTGATAGCTGTTGTTGTAAGAGAATTCTGCGTAAGGTAGGCAGTCTTCCCACTTGGATCCATATTCCAGTACACATGCTCTCAGCATGTCCTCCAATATCTGGTTGACTCTCTTAGTCTGTCCGTCGGTCTGAGGGTGATAGGCGGTGCTGAAATTCAGACGGGTTCCTAGTCCTTCATGCACTTTCTGCCAGAATCTTGAGGTGAACTGTGATCCTCTATGTGACACTATCGACTTCGGGGTTCCATGCAGGGCGACTATTCTGGAAATGTACAGTTCAGCTAACTTTGGGCCTTGGTATGTGGTCTTGACGGCGATGAAATGGGCTACCTTGGTCAATCTATCGACAACTACCCATATCGAATCATTGCCTTTGCTGGATTTGGGCAGTCCGGTGATAAAGTCCATTCCTACGAGTCCCACTTCCATTCTGGAATCTCAGTGGTTGTAGCAGTCCGGCGGGTCGTTGATGTTCTGCCTTGACTCTCGGACAGATACAGCGATGTAGCTGCCTATTTCTCTCTTCATTCCATGCCACCAGAATTGCTCCTTCAGGTCTTGATACATCTTGGTACCTCCGGGGTGGATTGAATAAAGGGTGTCATGGGCTTCTTATAGGATGACTTGCTTCAAGTCTGAGTCCGATGGTACACAGAGACGTTCTTTGTACCAAAGAACTTCGGCTTCATCTACGGTGAATCCAGGGGCTTTTCCTACGGCTATCTGTTTCTTGATTCCGTCAATGATAGTGTTGTCCTTCTGGGCTTCCTTGATCTGGCTCACCAAGGTGGGTTGCAGTTCTATGCTGGCTAGGAATCCTTCACTAACAAGTTCAAGTCTGAACTGTTCAAACTCTTGGTACAAGCTGGGCTGCTCGGTTGCGATCATGGAGTTCAACTGACACGATAGTCGACTCAAAGCATCCGCTACCACATTGGCCTTGCCGGGTGGTAGTGAATCTCCATGTCGTAATCCTTGATCAATTCGATCCATCGGCGTTGCCTCATATTCAGCTCCTTCTGGGTGAAGATATACTTCAGGCTCTTGTGGTCGGAGTAGATCTCGGATCGATTACCCATGAGGTAATGACGCCAAACTTTCAAGGCTAGGACCACGGCTGCAAGCTCGAGGTCATGGGTTGGGTAGTTCTGTTCATGTTGTTTTAGCTGTCTTGAAAGGTAGGATACAACTTTGCCTTCTTGCATAAGCACACATCCAAGACCAGTCTTGGAGGCGTCGCAATATACGTCAAAGGGCTTGGTGATGTCTGGCATGATCAGGATGGGGGCTGTTGTCAGTCTACTCTTGAGCTGTTGAAAGCTCTCTTCACATTTGTCAGTCCATTCAAACTTCTTGTCCTTCTTTAGCAGTTGGGTCATTGGTCGAGCGATGCTCGAAAAGCCTTCTACAAATAATATCCGGCTAATCCAAGAAAAGCGCGGACCTCAGTTTGGGTGGTTGGGGCTTGCCATTCCATAACGGTTTTGATCTTGGCGGGATCTACGGAAATTCCTCCTGCAGACAAGATGTGTCCCAGGAATCCTACTTCTTCCAACCAAAACTCACACTTGCTGAACTTGGCATACAACTGGTGATGCCTAAGGGTTTCTAGGACAGTCTCCAAATGCTGTTCATGTTCCTCTTCGGACTTGGAGTATACCAGAATGTCATCGATGAAGACAACGGCAAACTTGTCCAAAAAGTTCATGAAGATCTTATTCATGAGATTCATGAAATAAGCGGGGGCATTGGTTAATCCAAACGACATGACGTTGTACTCATACAACCCATATCTGGTGGTAAAGGCAGTCTTTGGAATATCGGTGGCTCGGATCTTCAGCTGATGATATCCGGTTCTAAGATCTATCTTGGAGAAAAATTTGGCTCCGGTTAGCTGATCAAACAAGTCTTCTATCTTGGGCAGGGGGTATTTGTTTTTGATGGTGACATCGTTAAGCGTACGATAGTCCGTACATAAATGATTTGCACCATCCTTCTTGTCCACAAACAAAACCGGGGATCTCTAGGGGGAGGCACTAGGTCTAATCAGACCCTTGGCTAACATATCATCTATCTGTTTCTTCAGCTCCACAAGCTCAGTTGCGTTCATGCTGTAGGCTCTCTGGGCTATAGGTCCAGTTCCGGGGATTAACTCGATGATGAACTCGATATCCCGATCTGGGGGCATACCGGGTAGATCATCCGGAAACACATCAGGGTAGCGACAAACGACCCTGATTTGATCCAGAGTTGGCTTGGATAAACTTTGGTTGCAGGTGAACTGGGTAGTCTTTCAGAGACATGTTCTACTATGATACCGATGCTGCTAGTCATGGTTATGGCTTTCTTGGCACAGTCTATCAATCCATTGTGTTTTGACATCCAGTCCATTCCTAGTACCACTTCCAAACCTTTTGTTCCCAGAATGATTAGATTGGCATAAAAATCTACATCATGGATTTTGATGGGTACATTTTTGCAAAATTTTCTGGCTTTGGTGGTTGATCCGGGGATTTGAACTATCATAACATGCTTCAAACTGAGGGGTTGAATTTTACTTGTTGATGCAAAGTATTCAGTGACAAAAGAATGAGATGCTCCGGAATCAAACAACACTCTGGCAGGGATGTGGTTGACAGAAAGCATACCCAGTACAACATCTGGTGCTTCCTGGACTTCTTCGGCGTTCATGTGGTAGAGACGGCCGTTGCGGTTATTAGGGTTGTTGGGGGTGAACTTCTTGCCGGTGGAGACACGGCGTTGCTGCTGAGCAGGTGCAGCGGTGTTGCCGGCGAGCTTGGCGAGCCTCTTGGGACACTCGTTGGAGTAGTGCCCCACTACACCACACTCATAACAAGTGATGGTGGCCTTGTCCTTGGTTGCAACGGGGATGGCGTTGCTTCCGGTTCTGGGAGCGGTGTTGGTGTTGTTGTTGTTGTTGTTGGGGGCTCTGGGCGGAGCGCGGTTGTAGTTGTTGTAGTTGTTGTTGTTGTAGCCTCCTGGCTTGGAGTTTCCTCCACTCCGGTTCTGATAACCGGGGCGCGAGTTCTGCATCGGGGGCTTGTTGTTGTTTCTCGGAGTGAAACCTCCGCTTGAGCTAGGGCGATACTTCTGGGCATTGCTAGACCCACTCTGGTTCATCATGCGGCGCTTGCGGTTCTCATTGGCTTGGTTCAGCTTGCCCTCCATCTGGATGGCGGAGTCAACAAGGGCTTCAAGGTCGGCGAAGGGGATGTTGACGAGGACAGTCTGCATCTCATCATGCAGTCCGTTCAAGAATCTCTCCTTCCTCTTCTCGACGGTGTCGGTCTCATCAGGGGCATACCTTGACAGTGTAAGGAACTTGTCGCGGTATTCCACCACCGTCATGTGACCTTGCTTCAGTTCACGGAACTCATCCCTCATCTTCTTGACAAGACCCGGGGGTACATGGTACTTGCTGAACTTGAGCTTGAAATCCTCCCAAGTCATGAACTGACCTCCGTTCATGGCACGGGTGCTTGTCCACCAAGCGCGGGCTGGTCCGGCGAGATAGTGGGTTGCAAACAGCACCTTCTCATTTGCTTCCACTCCGGCTACTTCCAAGTTGTTCTCCCTAGTCTGGAGCCAGTCGTCGGCGTCGAGGGGTTCCTCCGTCATGCTAAACACCGGAGGGTTGGTGTTCTGAAAGTTCTTGAGCTTGGATCCGGGGTGGTCATGATTTCCAGGGCCTTGATTGGCAATGTTCTGCAAAGCTACGATGTTGGCTTGGCGTTCAGCTCTTTCTGTCTCCCTGTCGGCAAGCAGGGTTTGCAGCAGTTGCATCATCGCATCGTTGGTGCGATTGGGAGGGGCCATCTGAAGATAGAGAAGATCATAAGATAAGAGGGAAATTTCTATGGTTTATTTTGGGTAAGTTTGAAAACATTTGAAACTTGTAATCTTTTCATGACAAACATAACATTCATTCATTCATTCATCACATAGTACAAACTAACACACTCATACTCCAATGGTTTTAAGAACCATTCTCATGCTACGATACAAAGGACGGGATACAACTCACACCTACATAAGTGAGACTAGTGCAACTACTCCTCATCCTCGACGTCGATCGGGACGTAGTCGTCAGGTCCTGCCTCCAGGAACTCATAGTCCTCCTCCTCGGTGAACTCGTCCTCCTCAAAGTCGTCGTCGTCGCTCAGGAAGGCTCCTCCTCCCTGAAGGTCGATACCTCCGTCGTCATCCTCCATCTCTCTAAGCTGATCCTCCTGGGCCTTGACAGTGGCCTCAAGTGCTGCGATCTTGGCGCGAAGGCGCACAGTCGTAGCGTCCTTCTTGGCAAGCTGCTGGCGAAGGGCCTTGCGGTCGTTGTTGAGTAGCTTGATCGCCTCACCCTGCTCGATGATGTGAGCATGGGTCTGGTTCGCGTAAACACGAGTGGCGTCGAGGTCCTTCTGAGTCTGGTAGAGCATGAAGTCCAGGTGCTCAGCATGGTGCCTCAACTGCGGGTGCGGCTGCAGCTCCATGGGCACTCCCATAGCATCACGCCGCACGAAATGCGCGAAGCGCGAAGCGAGGATGCGCACCACGTTCTGTCCATAGAGGCGCGCAAGTGCCTCCTGAAGGCCACGTGCGAGTCCGTCGAGCCAGTTGCTCTCGCGGAAGGAGAAGAGGATCCTCTCCGAGGTGGGAGGCTCCATCTTGCCCCTCAAGTCAGCGGTGATGATCCACTGCAACTCTCCTCCGGGCTGGTCCACCTGAATTCCGTGGAACTCAGGGTGAGGGCGCTCGAGGAAGTCCGAAAGGGCGTTGAGGTCATGCTCGAAGATCAAGCTCCCTCCGTTCCCAAGCTGGTAAAACTTGGTGTTGATGGGTTCATTCGGCTCCATCTGAAAGAGAATTGGATGAGTAAGTTAGAGAGTGCAAGGTGTGGCAAAATTTTAAGTAGATTCAAATAAGATAGAACATGATTCATCAAATTTTTGGAAAAGTCTCAAAGACAAGAGTGTAAGTAACTTTTCACAAATATCCTTTTCATTTGATTTCAAAGTTAAGTTTTTCAGAACGCCCATTCTAACTAAGGTCTTCTAAGGTCAAACAATGGCTCTGATACCAACTTGTCAACACCCGGTTTTTTAAGTCCGAATGCCTATTATGTCATACATCGCAATCCCAGGAATATTGTTGTTGCGAGGCATAATAGTTAAGTATCACAGTCATCATTCATTACAAACCATATTGTCTTACAATTGGAATCACATCATCCATATTACACGAATAGTTGATCTATGATTAAAGATGGGCTTGAAGAATATACATGGAAGATATACATGAATCGGCCTTGTACACGAAGTTTGGGCTAGTGTGCCCGTGTATCTGTAAATATAGTAGGATACGTGTCGGTTAGGTAGAATTTGGCTCGTACACGGTTGGGATTATTCCCACGTTAGAAAGTCTACGGACTATAAATATGTATCTAGGGTTATTGAGAAAAACAACAATCACGTTCACAACAAACCAATCTAGGCGCATCGCCAACCCCTTGTTTCGAGGGTTTCTTCCGGTAAGCATCATGCTGCCTAGATCGCATCTTGCGATCTAGGCAGATACGTTTATTCGTTGTTCATGCGTTGCTCGAAGCCTTGTTGATGGCGAGCAACGTAGTTATCGTAGATGTGTTAGGGTTAGCATTGCTTTACCACGATATATGCTTTGCTCCATGCTATCCCTAGACGTCTAGCCGCCTTTACACCTATCTTAGGTGTAAGGGCGGCACCTTGCTTGATCCGTGTTTAGTAGATCCGATCTGTTATGATTGCTCCTTGTTCTTCAAGGATTAGTTTAATATCTGCATAGTTAGGCCTTGCAAACGGGTTGAAGGATCCAGTAGCACGTAGGGTGTAGTTTGCTAGCCCTAGATAAGATGTTCCGGGAATCAACTCCATGTTGGTTTTTAGGCCTTATCTAGGGCTGGTTTATTACCATCTTGCGTGGCTGCCAGGCTCAATCACGTGTAGGATGTTCCGATTATGCGGTGAAAACCCTAAATCGTCGTGGGTCATTTTAGCTTTATATTGATCAAGCAGGACCACCACGTGATCGTAGACCTCATACGAATCATGGGTGGATCGGCTCCTTGAGCCGATTCACAGGACAACCTGAGAGCCGATCGAGGCTCGTATTTAATGTTTATGTGTATGCCATGAAACTAAGCGAAGAGATCATCACCTTCCTGTCCGGTATAGGTCAGGTGGCACGCCTTGCACCAGCATCGGGACGTGCGTGCCGGAGCTTTGCGGGCCGTCGCTCGAGGGACCAGGGCTAGCCGCAGTTCTGGGAGCCTCCCAGCTCTACGTGTTGCCCGTCGCTATTCGCCGGTGGGTTTCGGACGCCAACACATTCTAGCACGCCCGGTGGGACAGTCTTCAACGTCAACGGCATCATTATCCGCATCTGAGATGGCAGAAGATCCAGTCACGTACGAAGATCTGACTGAAGAGCTCAAGAAGAAGTATGACGATGTCAAAGCTATCTTCGAAGCCGACCTCATCGGCTCTTTCCAGAGGACCCGCTCACACGGCATCGGTGGAAAGGGTTCTCACCTGAAGCGCGCTCGATGGAGTAGACCTGTCTACCCCTTCGAAGAACGCACCAGGTCTCTGCGTCAGGAGGTTAATCACATGGTAGCTCATTCGCTGCACCGCCATTCGAGAGCCTGGTGAACGCTTTGGAGCGTGTCGCGCTTCGGGTGATCCAGGAAATCATGAGACACCACTCTCCGTAGGACCTGCTCTAGGGACTCACCAAGGAGAGATACCACTCCGACCCGACCACCGCTGCCGTTCGCGTGGGCAGCACCAGAAGTGCCGAGTTCACCGGCATTCATCGTCTACAAGATCGGTGGCGATCCTAGTGATTACCAGTTCTTGTATGAAGCACCCAAGGAGATCCCGCACGGATACACGTGCACATATGTGCCGGACTGCAGTAACTGGGCACTCACGAGCCAGGCTGCAACAGCAGGGGTTTCTGGAACAGCAGGAGGGGCTTCGGATCAGATCTTGAGAAGCACGGCTAGCTAAGTATGCCACTCCAACAAACCTTCAAAGCTCAACTCCTGCAGCTAGCTCAGATCTTGAGAAGCAAGCGTGGCTAGCTAAGTATGCCACTCCAGCGAATCTTCAGAGCTCGACTCCTGCAGCTAGCACCGTGGATCAGATCAGTACCATCTTGAGAGACCTATTCGGCATGGTGCCGAAACGGAGGGCGATCGGCTATTCCAAGCCGTACCCCAACGAGTACGATTTGATCCCACTACCACCCAAATATCGGCTCCCTGAATTCTCCAAGTTTAGTGGGTCAGATGGCTCCAGTTCAATCGAGCATGTGAGCCGATATTTGGCACAGCTCGGCACGATCTCAGCATCAGATGCACTACGCGTGAGGTTCTTCGCACAGTCCCTCACATCGGGTGGTACACCTCGTTGCCACCAGATTCAATCCGGACTTGGAAGCAGATGGAAGAGCAGTTCCACATGCAGTATCACTCAGAGGCTTCCGAGGCTGGCATTGCCGATCTAGCACAAGTACGACAGAAGCGCGGAGAAACAGTGTCAGAATACATCCAGCGCTTCAGGGCCATCAGGAACCGATGCTA